>JANUYF010000001.1:198027283-199227283 GCA_026167975.1 Phrynosoma blainvillii | reverse complement strand
TCTCTAGTAATCTCTAAATCCTCCAGCACAACACTATGACCAACTTTTGGCAGAATTGCACTGGAGTACCTAGAGATTCCTGGACAGAACATCAAATTAATCAAAGCCACAAATAATCAAATCCACAAAATTCAAAGCCACAAATGTGGAGGGCCAACTGTATATTCCAGGCATGGGGAACTGGTGAACCTTCAAATATTGTGTGACTCCAGCTCCTATCAGTCCTGACTATAATAGCCAATGGTCAGGGATAATGGGAGTTGTAGCAGGGAATGATGGAGAATTTTGTTGGTCTGCCTTTTTAAATGAACCAGACTAATTCACACATCCCAGACTATTGGGCAGAATAAAAAACAAGAGATCCTTTGGATTGTGCACCTTTAAAAATGTATGCAATTCTTTGTTCAAAAACTAATATTACAGAAAGATGTACACAAAATGTTTAGGAAAGCTGCATGCAAATGTTTGTGTTGTGTGGGGAAAAAGCCTTGTGCAGTGGTGCAAAAAATTGAATTTATGGCTGAATAAGGGAGCAACTGACACAGGCTCAACGAAGACCTATTCATCCATCTGTCTGTCTGGAGAGCCATAAGAATCAAGATTTAAAATTTACACGTTGCATGGATATCAAAGAAAATTTTTATAAAATGTTACATAGATGGTATCTAACCCCAAACAAATTGGCAAAAATCTAATAACATGAAAAAGGTAAATGTTGGAAATGTGGCATGACTGAAGGGACACTATCTTTAGTGGACCTGCCCAGTAGCAAAAAAATTCTGGAAAGGAATTCACATGACATTGCAACAAATAACTAAAACCACCATCAAAATGACTCTGGAATGCTTCTTCTTAAACATAGTGGAGGGAAGAGAAGAAAGGAAGCATTTAAAATGCATTTTATATTCTGTATCAGCTGCCGGACTGGTATATGCTCAAAAATGGAAATAAAAAGAGGTACCAACCCTGGATGACTGGCTTATAAAATGTCTTGACATGATAGAATTAGATAAATTGAGTATATTTTTGACTGATAAACTAACCCAAGAATGGGATAAGAATTGGGAATCATTGATAAATTTTTGAAATGGCATCAGAAATGGCATACATCAAGGTAAGGTAAATATAATGTCAATAAGCAGCTGATGAATGAAATAGTTTATAGGGACGAGAAGATTATATTTTTCATCTACCTTTACTTTTAGTTTATATATGTCTTATATAAGTATGAATATAGCATAGTCGATAAATAATCTCACTAGTAATTTGAATTTGTAGATGAATGTAATCATTAGTGTAAAGAAGAATATATTATAAACGATGCATGACTGAAATCCTAACCACAATACAGCTAATTTTTTAGGAGGTGGGAGGGTATGTGAGGGATTGAACAATGTTATTGATTGCAACTATGTACACATTAGATAGCATACTGATCAAGTGGGTCGGAACTCTGTACCGTACTTTTTTTTCATATGATACGTGTGCAAATACTAATAATATATTTTTTTTAAAAAATGGAGAGCCATAAGAATATAGTCCCCGGGAATTTTCTTCCTACTACTAATCAGTTATATATTGACATAGGAATGGGAATATTTATTGGTTTCTTGCTCTCTCACATTCACTTTTTAAATCTCAAGTTCTTTTCCATTCCAGTCACAAAGAAATTTCTGAATTTTGGTAAGTTTGTTAAAGACAAAGTGAAATAAAATTCATCCCAACTTGCACCGACTAAATTCATGTGTGGAACAGATAAAATAGATGTCTATTGCTGACATGGAGAGAACCACATTGCACCTCACCTCCATATAAGTATTAGAGAAAAAGAACTTCTAAGTCAAAAAGTGTCAATTTTAATTCAGCACAAACCTGGCTGAATACCCACAGGAGTTCAAACTGAGACTTTTAAGGATTACATATTCAGAACAAATCTGTCAATCTTATTATCAGACATAATCAGTTCTTTTTAAAAAAAAAAAAATCCTCTAGCCTGAGGGAGAAATACCCATTTTAGAAAATTCTTCTCACAAATAAACAGGAAGAAAAAATTTACTCATCCCTACTTGAAGCTTCTAAGTCAGAATGGATCTGAGCAATTTTATCTGGATAGCACTTAGGAAATTGTTCACAGCAAGCTATTGAATGGTCTAGATTCTGCTCTTGTGTACCAAAGTGTGAAAAGCCCATAATGACTTGAAACAGCTCTGCTAGACGGCTCTTTGCAGACACAATGGAGGCAGAGAAAAACAACTTTTCTGCTGCCCACATTGCTATAGTGTAGGCCCCCAAGGTGATCATATTTGCTCTGAGCTTTCTGCCAATGTTGTTCTAATCACTGTACCATTCATTTCATTGTTGCCAGCTCCCTAGATAACCAAGTGGCTGGTTTAGCTCTATTCTGTGAGAAGAGATGCTCAGGAGCAAGGCATCCTTTGACTTCCTTTCAGAGACAATTCAAATATGACAGATACTGTCACATGGGGCTGCTGAAAAAAACTTTCCTCAAGGAGGAAAATGGTGCTTCTCTCTATGCATAAAGTAGGGCTTTGCCTGCATCATCATCATCAACAACAAATATAACTGAGGGCAGCAAACTAGTTTATGGGGTGCTGAATATGTTGCATGACACAAACAATGTTGTGTGTCCCCAAACCTATTTTGAATTCTCTAAATTAGTCTGTTGCCCTCAGGGATGGGGATGGACACTATTCCAATGCCACTATTGAAGTATGGTTTGATCACCAGTCCATTTAGCTTCTATACATCAAGAAAGGAAGGTGCCATCTTGTCCTTTGCCTCATGTAGCTTAATATCTTTGGTGGGCTATGGTTTCTCCTTCTAATATTTGTCTGGATTGTTGATAAGGCAGGGTGCCTTACTATACGAAGGTTTCTAAATCTAAGATTCCTAAAGGAAAACACAGTCAAAAATTATGTAGCCCTTCATGTTTAACATGTGAAGGTTGAGGATGCTGCAGCAAGGGAGGGGGGGGATGAGTTTGCATTATGCACACCCAATCCCCTCTACAAACATTTAGCTTTCATGCAGGCAACATACAGACAAACATCTGTGTGAGATTTTTTTTTAATTGACAGTCAGGAATAAACCCACTAAGAGGGGTTGCAAATTGTGCAAATTGAGTCCACTTTTAGGGTTAGGGTTAATGCTAGGGAATCATGGGAATTGTTTTGTTTTTTCTGAGACATTGAGCCTTCTCTGTCAGAGAACTCTGGTGCCACAATAAAATACAGTTCCCATGCTTCCCTAACCCTAACCTTAACCCCAAAAGTGGACTCAATTTGCACTATTTCTGGCAGTCTGCAACCCCCCTAAATTAATGGGAACTTTATAAGTTAACAATTATGTATGTTCTACTGATTTAACGGGTCAACTATAGATTGATTTAGTATTGAAAGCAGCTTCAAGCAATAAAATCATAAAAACAAAACAAAAACAGTAGCAGCTAGGGGTAATAGATTTAGTCCTAACTCTTCTAAATCTGTCTGAGGACCACAATATGTAGAACCTTTCTAAGACCAATAGATTACAGTGGTGATCCAATAAATCTGTTTCCAATAAATCAAATTTTAACAAGTAACTTTAATAACATTTTTAAAACTTTAAAAATAATTAATTTAACAGTGGGTTGTTTTTACCTGTTTTATTTTGCCATTAAGGCATGTAGAGGTAAAATCAAGGCTTGGAGCAGCACAAAGTACTCTGCATGTGTCTGAAAGCAATCTCTTGTCAATAGCTCTGTATTTAGCTCATGCTAAATGGACTGGCACTGAAAACTATTGAGACTTGGCTAATTTCCAATGATCCTTGGCTCAAACTAAGGTTTGAAATATTCAAGAAAACAGCAGGTAGAAGCAGAGTAATGAAACTGTGATAGATCCAGCAAGGTGTGCAGATGAGAGAAACAGCAAGAATCCAAATCTGTAGCAAGCCATAGAGCAAAGAGCTGCACTGATGGCAGAAGGAATAAACATAAGCAGGGATCTTGGATGATGGAAGACAGCATGTGAGCTGTTATATACCTAACTAGGCTACAATGAGAGTGGGTTTTTTTAAGACTTCCCTAACAGTCTTGGGATTTTTTTTAGGAAAAAAATCAGCACCAAACTATATTGTATGACTACAACAGTTTCCAACAACAACAACAAAAGCATAGAAGTAGCTGTTGGGAGCAAATAGTTTTGCATGCTGATGAGTAGGATGGAAGAAATACTCAAAAGTATTTTTAAGATATTTGAAAAACTGGCTTCTCAAGTGTCAATAATCTCTGACAAGGAAAATTCTGGACTAATGATATTCTTCACAGTTCAGGAATTTTTCTGTATAAATTTCACATGTGGATTTTTAATTTATTTATTTATTTATTTTGGTGAAGAAAATAACCCTTTCTGTGAGGAAACAAAAAAGTGAAATTTTGTGCAGAATAAGCCCCCACATATAGCATTTTCTGTAATTAAACATCATTTTCTTCATAGAACCTTCTATTTACATGTTGGAATATTACTTTCTAGGTAGAAAATGCTGTTCGATGTGGAAGAAATTATGTGCAAAATTTTCACAGAATGTCCCCAACTGTAAATAAAAAACCTTTTCTGCGACCGCTCCCAAACTGTGGAATGGCCTGCTGGATGAGATCCGTCTTATTACTACTCTTGCTGCCTTTAAAAAGGAAGTAAAGATGGATCTCTTCTGACAGGCCTTCCTAGAGTAATTTCCCAGCTCTTCCTCTAGATGGTCTGGCCTGTTAATCCGCTCTCTTACCCCTAGCTGCTACTGTTTTTGTTTTGTTTTTATGATTTTATTGCTTGAAGCTGCTTTCAATACTATTCTAGTTTAATCTATTTTAAGGGGTGGGAGGATTAGGGTGTGGTATTTGGAGATGTGTTTTACTCTTGTATTGTTTTAATCTGTTGTATTCCACCCCAGTTGCTTTGCAGAGGGGCGGGTTAGAAATAAATTTTATTATTATTATTATTAGTCTTCAAAAACTCAGCTGTTTTCAAAGGCAGCAGAAAGAAAATTGCTAAAAAATACTTGATACCTCCTTCAAGAATGAAATTAACAAAGTATTATTTCCTTACTATTGAATGCTTTCATTGTGACCAGCTTGTAAACATGCAACTGTAAGATCAATCCCCTTTTCTGCCATCTGTAAGACAGTGGATTATGAGAGGACAGATAGCCTTCAAACTGAGGTAAAAACTGCTTTTTATAACCTAGATCTTTGGGGAAAGGCTGTGAAATAGTGATGTTAGTTGCCTCTGAAGAAATCTCATTGCTGTCATCACATCAATATTGTGTACCCAGACTCAGGTTTCTAGGAGATAAATGGTTTTTACTGGTGAATCTAAATTGTCTATATTCAAGCTGTTGAGTTTGCTATTTCCTTTGATGATACAATCACAAATATTTTGCTTGTTGGGGAGGGGAAAGCTGCTATCACAATGCAGGTGGCTGGATAGACATTGTTTTTGCTTGTCATTATGCTTTATTATCTGGTTACTACATTGCATTATTTCACATTATGTAACAGCCTGTAAATTTTCAAATAATACCTGTCTGCGCATACTCCGGGTTTTGTACACCACAATCTATCAACCCACATCTCTCATATTGTCCACAAAAGTGGCAAAATGACCCTTTTTGGTTTGTAAACTAGGTGAGCCATTCACTTTGTTTTTAAATTATGTTTGCAGAATGTTCAGGAAGTGCAAATTTTTCTTGAAAACTAGATGCAGGGTTCACACACAACTTATATATTTACATGTTTAAAATGTGCTGCTTTTTGCTATTACTGCCACAAAATTCATGAAGAGTAAAAAAAAAAAAATCCACTAAGAGTAGTGGTGAATTAATTAGGAGCTGGGCAACACCCCTAGTGAGTTCCATAGTAAGCCTATTGAGGACTCCCAACTCCTACAAGTTACGCCTTCCGGTTTAGCTGCTAGCCCCAAGCACATATCACTGGTGGTTTTGTTCCCTTGCTAGATTTTCCAACTTCTAATTGTCTTGCCCATGATTAATCTTATAGAGGAATTGTACATCTGTGTATATAAATAAATACTACCCAAGTAAGTTACAGGACCTTTTTATATTGTAACTACACAATCATTATTATTCCTTGCCACTACTGTATATTTCAGCTGTATGGTGTTATGTAGTTATATCTTGTTGGCTTAGAGAATCTCACAGAAGCAAGGAGTCTTAGGAAAAGCAATCCTAAAGAAGGGTATTTGTTATGTTAAAGAAATACTACAGATAGTCAGACCTGATCTCAGCCTCTCCCTCCCTCTCTAATGATTAAAAAAATGAAAATTGCTGAGAGGTTTGCCTGCCAGCCCTCATGTTATCAGAACGATTTAACATTGACTTACACTCACAGAGCCTATAAATCTTGACTAACAGCTTAACATGTGAGGCATTTGATGTGTCTGGGAACCTGCCGAATGAAAGAAATTAGCTGTTTAAAAAAGGAGCAAAATGTGCATTCCCATGGGAATATCCAGTTTAACTTCTAATACATCATTTGCTCATTTGGAAGACAACTAGTTCCTCTAAGTAAAAGAGCAACTTGTGCTTTAAAAAAAATTAAAGAAAAACTTTCTACCACTTTCACAGGAAATACAGTGCCAAGGGCCAATAGACAGAGCAAATCATCGTATTAATTACACGGTCAGTAAACATTTGTTCTCCCATGTTTCCTAAAAGACTGTTTCCTGCATGGAACTCAGCAATTAAACCAGGTCTGGTTAGTTGTAACTATCCTGGAAGATGGATTACAAAATGCAGCAACTGCTCAACAGAAACAGTGTCCTCTTGTGCAAGTGCAAGTGGAGGGGGGCTGTTCAAAATGCTCAGGCCAATATTATTCATATCTTCCAAAGACTGAATACTTGAGACTTCCAGAAGTGAATCTGCAGGGGCAGGGAATCTGCTTCTGATTTTAGTTGGAACTTGACAAGAGTTGTCCAAGGTACTGAAACCTATTTCCCAAATACTTTCAGTAGCATGAATAGCTCCTTTAAATTAGTGATAAGACCGGGTCTGCTGCCACATTGTAAAATTAAAGCAGTTTGACACCACTTTAACTGTCATGGCTCCATCCTATGGGATCCTGAGATTTGTAGTTTATTGTCAAACCAGAGCTCTCTGATAGAGAAGGCTAAATATCTCAAAATCTATAAATCCCAGAATTCCATAGCATTGAGCCATGACAGTTAAAGTTGTGTCAAACTGCATGAATTCTGCAGTATAGATGCAGCCTCAGTCTACTTGAGGTCACATTAAAAAGATCAAGTAGGAAAGAATGGGGGGGGGCTCTACTTGAGACATTGGAAAGAGATTGCCAGCCAGAGTGGATGATACTGGATTAAAAAGACTAACTGGCTCCTTATACCTTTGTCACGATGGCTGATTTAATATAAAGACCTCTTTGGGGTCCCTGCCATCACCCTAGATTGGGAAAAGCCCTATCGCCATGGACTCAAGGCAAACATGTCACGTAGGCACCTGAAAGGTCACATCTGCACTTACAACAATGTGCAGATCAAAAGGGCCAAGCCTAGGAGCTGCTAAGCAGGACATTTACACCTAGAGGATTTATGAGTGCCAGCTAGGATGTGTTCAGCTGAAGATGAGATAACATTAACATCCCATCTCCTCTCCTTGGAAATTGTCTACTTCAAAGCGTAACAATCAGAATCCTTTGATATACAATAGCAACTCTTCACCTCAGGCTAGGTTTAAGGGTATAAATGCTCCCCAAAATCTTAGGCACATTGGGGTCTGGCTAGATTTCATAGTGACACTATGCCACTGTGAATTCTGACTAGAGTCCAGCTCTTTCCATTGTCCTTTCCTTTTCATAACAGTTGATTCTATCCATCTTCATTCTTCGTCAGAGCAGACTCCTTCAGGTAATTATAACCATTAGAAAGCCCTGTGTTTCCTCTCTAAGCTAACTACTTTACTCCTGAGTTCTTGTGTGTATGATTGTATGTTAAAATGTCTTTCTATGTTTGAATCCCCAAATAAATTACAGTTCATTGGAAAGCTTTATCTCTATCATTCTATTCCTTAGTCACCTCCATAAACATAGGATAAAAGATCCCATAGAAGACTTGGACTTTAGTAATTCCCCAAGTTCAAGGCCTTCACTACAGTTTGTTTCTCACATTGTGTTTAGTGTTGTCCTTTGGCTATAACCCAATGCACTTTCATACAGCAGTAAGTGCCACTGGACCTTTGAGTAAACATACATACATACTGCTTTTAGTACCAAAATTGGGTGCAGAGGCTGAATCAGGGATGGGTGATGGTCAGCCAGCAACACAGCAGCAATTTCATGTGCAGTAAAACCCATTTTTCCATGTTCCAGCCCGATCCCATCCTGTGCATGGATCGGGCTGAAAATTGTGTGTGATAAACTCTTAAGTAAGACCATATAGTGAATTTATGACAGAGCTGGAATAAGAACAAGAAATTTAGAGTCCTTCTACACTGTAGAAAAACTGCAGTTTGACACCACTTTAAGTGCTATAGCTCCATTGTATGGAGTCCTGGGATTTGTAGTTTTACCTTTAGCCTTCTTTACCACAGAAAGTGCTGATGTCTCACAAAATCCCAGGATTCTGTAGGATGGAGCCATGGCAGTTAAAGTGGTGTCAAACTGAAGTATTTCTACAATGTAGATGCATCCTTATTGATTTATAGCTCAATCTATTTATTCGCTTAGGTAAAAACTAGGAGCCTAACATTGTCTTAGAAATAATTAGCTGATGTTCTTTGAAATTTTTGTGACTTGATAGTTACGACTAGCCTACAGTGCCATTGAAATAATTTCTGCACACACACACACTCCTACACACACATAGTCATAACAATTGTGTGTGTGTGTGTGTGTGTGTGTGTGTGTGTATAACTGGCCTTTCCTCTCCCAGGATTAATTGTTTTATTTCACCTCTACTGATGCTTTAACGGTTCCATGAGATGTTGGAGTCATTCTGCTGTTATTATGTTTCCCTCACCCCTATTTGAAAAATAACACATAAATGGCAGGCAGTTTATAAATACAGACAGCGCACCAGAGCTTCCTCCATTACTCTGTCATCAAAGATATCAGCCTTAGGCTGGGCTCTGAGCATTAGCCCATGTAGCCTGATATGAGTTCATGAGCCAGGAATTCAAAACACTAACCAGCTGTGGGAACCCGGGAAGGAGCCTGTCACACTAAATGGTATCCAGATTAGAGCTGTGAGAATTCGGGAAAACCCATCTCACAAACAAGCCTCACTTACTTAGCCCAAGAGGATGGAAGGGGGAGAAGGCAACTGGGGAGGGAGAAGAAGAGGAAAAGAAAAGAGGCCCTTGGCTGAGAGGAGTCCCTCCTCCGCTCAGAAGTAGCAAGTCTTAAATTAGCTGTCACTGACTTGAGGGTGGCCACTTACAAGTTCTCACTTTAAAACAAAAAAGGAAACACATTGAGACAAAAGAAAGCAAAAGAAGTTGCAAAGCTACAAGAAAAAATTACCCATCTTCATTTACATGTGTGACTGAAACTCCAGAAAACAATTGCCACAATTTAAATAGGAATAAGTGGTGTTTCCAAATAAATGTGGAAGACTATGATAGAAGGGCCTTCCAGATGAAACATGGGATTTTATTGGGGGTGAGGGCATTTCCAGATGATGTCTTCTTTTATTTGTAACCTCCTTTTTTTCTCCCAGTACTACTTCATTTATTTGCACACACACATACACACACACATCCATTAGAGAGGGAAAGAATGAATAGCTGCACAATGCCTTTCTGACTCTCAGCACTAGGCACTGGAGTCAGAGCCATAGCCATGTTAGTCTGGAAGATCATTATGCAAAAGAGGTTGTAGCATAAGCTTTCGTAGGCTTTGTTTGATGCTCTGTTAGTTTCAAAGGTGCTGCAAGATCCCTTTGAGCACTAGGAGTTGTTTGTAATTGGCAGTCCAGGGGACCTCTGTACCTGCACAGTTTCTTGTCCAGGTAATGGAAAAGAGCAAAATCCTGTTTGCTCTTCCTTTGTATGATTCTTTGTCTTCCAAAAGCCAACTTGGGTTGTAGAGATCTTCAAACTGACTGAGGTTGGACAACTGTGCAGAGGCCAAATTTCCTCCTCCCATGGCCCTTATGTTCCTCAACTGTACACCTAAGCACTTCTATCTTTATTGGGGTCTGACCCAAAATGGGTACCAGAAATGACATTGCATGACTTTATGCTGCCACTTTTTGAGGTGAAAATAAAGTATTTGGGAATACTAGGAAGATTTCTGTATGGGACTGAGGGTGTTTGGGCATATTTGGAGGGTTTCCTGCATGGTTTTCAGGCAAAAAATACTCAAAACAGATACCCCCAACATTACAATTGGTGTGGTTGGGTGTTTGAGGGGGACAGGATGCAGCTCCTGAAACCTGTGAGCTGAGCCCATCCCCTGAAACAGAGGGTGACTTCAAACACAGAAATCTGTTCTGCCATTTCAGAGGACTATCTCTGTAAGAGAGGACACATGAGCATCTTTTTTGCACTGTCTATTGCTGTGATTTATTTTGTTATGTGTCAAACCATCACTCTTTCAAGCAGCATTTGGGATGGGGGGGGAGCTTTGTGAGGCATGTCAAACAGAGAGATTGTTGCTTCCTGAGTCTGCTATCCCCTTAGTGAGCCTCCTCAGTACAAATACTAAGGAAGGATTAAAATGTGGGTCACTGCCCTATGTGGCAGAAACTGGTTCTGCGATGTTTAAGAATTCAGACCTCTTAGGACCCATTTGGGCAACCAGTAAATCTCACTGATTGCTTGTCAATCAATGGAGTTTGTTTTTTTAAGAACTGGTTACTTTATTCCGCTCACCCAACAGGTTATACTTGTTACTGTTTCTGTAATCCAGAAAGGTAAGTAGGCAAGTTACTCATTATGAACAAGTGATCATTGCTATTACTGTTGTACTACTGGACATTACAGGAAAATGCTGTCTGATTTCCCCAAGTGGCCAATTCAGATATTGCACTTTGGAACTTATGAAAAAAAAAATTCAAAACACTTTACATAGTGCACAAGGCAACTACCCATATGACCCTTTCTCTTAACCACTCCCATTGCTAAGACTAACTCAGCATACACACCCAGTAATAAGTAACAGGCTGACAGCCCATTCCTGTTCCATCAGAATGAAATGAATTAGAACCATGCCAGTTACAGGCCAAAAAGTAACTCCATTCCAGCTCATTGCTGCAAAAGTAGATAATCAACAAAGGTCCAAAACACGCTGCAGAAAAAATCCAGTTTGAGACTGCTTTAACTGCCCTTGGCTCAATGCTAGGGAATTTTGGGAAGTGTAGTTTTGTGAGACATTTAGCCTTTTCTGTCACAGAGCTCTGGTGCACCAATAAACTACAATTCCCAGGATTCCCTAGCACTCACCCAGGGCAATTAAAGCAGTCTCAAACTGAGTTACTTCTGCAATGTATTTTGGAACAAAGTAACTCTAGGGAGGAAAAGAGTTACTTCCTAGCTCTGGTCACTCACAGACTGGATATTGTAAGTCATCATTCAATACCTTGCAAAACTGGAAACTTGAAGGGAAACATCCTGTGAAAATAGGAAATGCCTGCCATTGCAAAACCTCTCACAGATGGGGTACAACACAAATGAATGCCCATTTGTGGCTTAATTATCCCACCCAAAATATACAAATCACATATTTCCCTTCCTCTCTATGATGGATTGAACTCAGAAGTTGTCAGAATCTTGCCTCCCCCTGCACCCCAGACAGTCCCCATTTTACCACAGAAAATATTTAGACTAGAAAATGGACACAGCATCTCCTGTTCGATGTAATATAAATTGTGAGGCAAGCTAGTCTTTTCTGTTACCAACTTAATGTATATGTATGGTATTTCAGTTGCATACAGTGTTTTCAGCATAATTCCATCTTAAGTGTGGGTGTCTCATCTTCTGAAAGTTAGATCTGCTGAGTTAGATCTTCACATAGGGAGCCAGCCATGTCTGGCATGCAGGTGCCTGAGTTAAAGGGAGCAAGCAAGTGAGCTAGTGCTCCAAAGAGGCAGCCAGATTTCAAGCAGGGAGGCTGAGCATGGAGAGACCACCCATTGTGTAATGCAGAAGAGAAAGAGATGGAAGGAGATGGATAGAAGCTTATGCTGTGTACCCACCACACAATAAATTCCATTGGGGGCAAAGCTATTACTCTCAGGCTTCTCTTTTGAATCTGAGCCACAATAATATTTTCTGCATTTCTCCACAACTGAAGGCACCCCCTTCACCCCGCAATGAAATGGTATTTATGATCTGCTCTTGATAGATGTTCCAATCAGGTTTCTTGCTTTACAGCATGCTTGGAAAGAATCTGAGTATGATAAAGTAAAAGGAGGAGCATGGAGAAAGGAGACAAGTGGCAGTTCTTCAGTGACACAGAAAAGCAAATAGGTATCTACACTGAAATTCAGCAGCAGTCAGAAACAGTGACTGATCATATGGCAAGGCTAGCCCTTATAGAATGTCAGCTGGTAATGTTCATAGTTTTCTAGTTTTGCTGCTGTTGCTGCTGTTGCTGCTCCTACTACTATTACTACTACTACTCACCATTGTCTCTGCATACCTGTTCTCTCTAAGCACACATGCAGTAACAAGAGTAAGGAGACTGGGACTGAGGTCAGAGGTGGGCAACTGTCCGGGGTTCAGGGGCCACATTGATTCCTAAGTAGAACATGGAGGGCTGCATCCAACCTTGCTCCCATCATGCATTTTATTATAAAAATGTCCTCAAATGCTCCCCACTACCATCTGGGGAACATGGAATCCATTTTGCTATGTTGAGGGTGAGGGATATCCGGGGTATTTTAGGCTCAAAAAAGGCCTTCTTTTTTAACAACGAAGTAACTCCCTCTTAAGAAAAAAAGGCCTGTCCAAGGCCCAAAATGTCTAGAGGAAGTGCAAAAATGTGGTGAAATTACCCCATCCCCCAGATGGTACACTTTGGGTTTTCTTAAAAGATAGGCTTTCTTAAAATTGGACCCTGGGCACTACAGTGGGCTGCATTTTCCCCACCCTGATTCAGATGGTGCTCTAGCTGTTGGGCAATTCAGTCTACAGAAAGAGGGCAAGTGAATAGGGAGCAGTGGCAGTGGCAAGGAACAGGCACATACACAACAGCCAGCAAGGACTTACTGTATTTTCTGGCATATAAGACTACTTTTTAACCCAGGAAAATCTTCTCCAAAGTCGGAGGTCATCTTATACGCTGGGTGGCAGAGGAGGAGTGGGGCGGGAGAAGGAGGAAGAGAGGAAGTCCAGGTCAGAGGAGGAGGAGGAGGGAGGAGGGAGGGGTGGCGTGAGGCAGGAGGAGGAAGCAGCAGCGGATAAGAGGTGAACGCCTATCTATCCTGGGGTTTTCTTGGCAAGACTGGTTCAGAGGAGGTTTGCCATTGCCTTCCCCTGAGACTGAGAGTGTGTGACTTGTCCAAGTTCACCCAGTGGGTTTCATGGCAGAGTGGGAAATCAAACCCAGGTCTCCAGAGTGGTAGTCCAACACTCAAACCACTACACCATGCTGGCTCCTATTCCTACGTACTACCTATGAAACAATTGGAGACTTTTTGTTGTTCTTGTGTGTCTTCAAGTCCTTTCTGACTTATGGCAACCCTAAGGCAACCTCATCATGGGGTTTGCTTGGCATGTTTCTTCAAATGGGAGTTGCCATTACCATCCTCTGAGGGTGAGAGTGTGTGACATGCCCAGGGCCACTTACTTGGCTGCAAATTGTACATACTCCAGAATGCATCACCTAGTATGTTGGCAGTCCTTCCCCCCAACACTTTCTCATTTATCCCCATTGGAAGAGGGGTCATCTTATACGGCGAGTATATCCCAAACTCTATATTTTAACTGGAAAAGTTGGGAGTCATCTTATGCGCCCAGTCGTCTTATACGCCGGAAAATACGGTAGCTGCTTGTTGCTGTTGTTTTTCCAGTTTGGTTTTTGTATTCTTGGATATAAAAGCAAGCAAGGCTTTCTTCAGACTTTTTCAGTCTTCACTGTAGTCCAACAGCCCCTATCCTCTCAAAACTTACTGGCTCTTGCTGACAGTTTGCTCAGAGATCCGTCTTAGAGCTTGCCATGGGAATTTTCTTCTCCTCACATGCAGATTTTCTCAAGCTATTATCTTGAGAATCTTCAGCCTTTGCCCACAGTTTTCTGTCAGCACTCTGCCTAGACTCCATTTCTCAGTCCACCTTATCAAAATTTACTTTCTTTTGATTCATTCCATCCATCCACCCGCTATTCCAGGGGTAGGCAACCTTTCCCCTTTAAGGGCCGAGGGACTTCAGCTCCCAGAAGCCTCAGCCACGTTGGCCAATAGTCCCATGTTGGCCAATAGCTCCTGGGATTCTGGGAGCTGAAGTCCCTCGACTCTTAAAGGGGAAAGGTTGCCTACCCCTGCATGACTATTCTCTTATAAAGGGCCTTTACAGACTGCCAGAAATAATGCAAATTGAGTCCACTTTAATTGCCCTGGCTCAGTGCTAGGGAATCATGGGAACTGTAGTTTATTGTGGCACCAGAGCTCTCTGACTGAGAAGGCTCAGTGTCTCAGAAAAAAATACAATTCCCATGATTCCCTAGCACTGAGCCAGGGCAGTTAAAGTGGACTTAATTTGCACTATTTCTGGCAGTCTGCAAAGGCCCATAGAGATAGATATTGGTTTGTCATAAGCAACAAAATGCAAGTTTTTATGTCCACTTTGACAGTTTGCCATCATGACATGTAAATATTGTAAACTTCTTCAATCCAAGACCTCAGTAAATGATGCCATTCTCTCTCACTGGGGCCAAGGGTTTGGAAACATGCCTTATGAGGACAGATTTAGGGAGCCATGTATGCTTAGCCTGGAGAAGAGAAGGTTAAGAGGTGATATGATAGCCCTGTTTAAGTATTTGAAGGGTGCCATATTGAGGAGGGAGCATGTTTGTTTTCTGCTTCTCCAGCGAATAGGACCTGGAACAATGGATGCAAGCTACAGAAAAAGAGATTTCACTTAAACATTAGGAGGAACTTCCTGACAGTAAGAGCAGTTTGACAGTGGAATGCACTCCCTCAGAGACTGGTGGAGTCTCCTTCTTTGGATGACTTTAAACAGAGGCCAGATGGCCATATGTCGGGGGTCTTTGATTGTGAGTTCCTGCATGGCAGGGGATTGAACTGGATGGCCCTTGTGGTCTCTTCCAGTTCTATGATTCTATGATTCAAGAGCCTATTCAGCATAGCTTAAATATTCACCCATGTAGTTGTACTAGATTGCACATCTGTACCAGCAATTACACAGTCACAATCCTGAAGCTGGTGATTCCTGTTGTATCACCATTTACAGTTAGGGACACTTGCAATTTGGAGTGTTAAGGACTGCATTTAGTTGCACTCAGAAAGATGTTCAACTGGTTCCACAATTCTCCATAAGTGGTAGAAGCACTTCACAAATGCGTTTGGGACACTTTTGTGGGGATAGAGAAAGTCCAGTTCCTAGTTCAATGGAAGTAACTCCAACTTAATCACCCAGTATTATCATGGCTGTAATTAATTCTTCCTCTCTCGTGTCCTGTTCCAGCATTAATACATTTAAATATATTGAGTTAAATGTAACTCAGGTGGCACAAGATCCTTCACAAGATATGGCACCCCTTCAAATACTTCCTTCCTCTCGGGCAGATCCCAGAGGGTGCTGCTCGGGGACAGTTGCTCTGCTAAAAGGGAGCTTGTGTGTGGTGTCCCTCAGGGTGCCATCCTGTTCCCGATGCTATTTAACATCTATATGAAGCCTCTGGGTGAGATTATCTGGAGTCATGGGGATGGGTATAATCAGTACGCTGATGAAACCCAGATCTATTTCTCCATGTCTAGATCTTCGGCCTCGACTCCCGATGGTCTCTCTCCTCTCAATGAATGTCTTAAGGCAGTAATGGGCTGGATGAGGAAAAACAGATTGAAAATGAATCCAGACAAAATGGCCCCGAAAACAGTAGCGGCCCCGAAACCAGGAATTGGGTTGCAACCTCCAGTCCTGGATGGGGTCACACTCTCTGTAAAGGACTATGTTCACAGTCTGGGGGTACTCCTTGACTCGTCGCTCCTAATGACTAATCAGGTAAATGCGACAGTCAGGAGTGCCTGTTATCAGCTTCACCTGATACACCAGCTGCGCCCTTTCCTGGAAGTAAGGGACCTTGAGACTGTGGTGCACACGCTGGTAACCTCACGTCTGGATTTCTGTAATGTGTTCTACATGGGGCTACCCTTGTGCTTGGTCCAGAAACTTCAATTAGTACACAATGTGGCAGCCAGAGTGGTCACCAGAACATCTAGGAGAGACCACATAACTCCGGTATTAAAATCTCTCCACTGGCTGCCTATTAGTTTCCGGGCCCAGTATAAGGTGTTGGTTATCACCTTTAAGGCCCTAAATGGCTTGGGTCCATCCTATCTTCAGGACCGCCTCCTCCCATATAATCCTCCCCGGTCCTCTGGGAGGAATTTGCTGCAGCCATTAAAATCTAGGCTGTCAGCAACCTCCCAGAGGTCATTTTCCGTAACCGCCCCCCAGATTATGGAACGGTCTGCCGGACGAGATCCATCAGATTACAAACTTAAGCAGCTTTTTAAAAGCTGGGAAGATG
The DNA here is from genome assembly GCA_026167975.1 of Phrynosoma blainvillii. Taxonomy (NCBI): domain Eukaryota; kingdom Metazoa; phylum Chordata; class Lepidosauria; order Squamata; family Phrynosomatidae; genus Phrynosoma; species Phrynosoma blainvillii. The sequence continues at coordinate 199,210,542 of JANUYF010000001.1, read as the reverse complement.
AATCTCTTCCAGCAGCCTTTCCTGATTAGCTTCTTAATTAGATCCTGGCCTCAGGAGCAGTATCTCCTTACCTTTGTCTGCCTTTGCTTCTTCGTGGCTTGTATTTGTTTGTTTAATTGTTCTAATTATTTTAATTTTTTTTCTTGAGATTTTATGTTAATTTTAATATGTGTAGTTTAATACCTTTTTAATGGGGGGAGGGTAGGGTCCTGGGGTTGGTTTGTATCTGCTGTAATTTTAATTGTTGTAAGCTGCCCTGATTGTTTTAACAGATGGGCGGGGTATAAATTATTATTATTATTATTAAGAATCCTTCACAAAATCCCAGCTGTGTAACTTATAGAAAATGTATTTTGAGAGCCAGTCTGAGTTAAAGTTCATGAAAGTCCTAGGCATCAGGTTTGGAAACTTTGAGGATGTCACCACCCTTAACTTTAATAGGGGATGTTCAAAGGCAAGGTATGTTTCTGGAAGTAGGATATTTTCCCTAGACACTTGGTTGGGAGAGGCGGGAAATATAAATTATTATTATTATTATTATTATTATTATTATTATTGAACACAATAGCCAAAGAAAGAGCTAAGGCTTCCTCTCAAGGTCCAGAGGAATATGTGACAGTCTGATTGATGTTACACCTGTTCAGATTTATGAGAGCAGAGGATGGCATATGTCTAATGGAAGCCTCATATGTGATTGCCCCTCACTTTAGACCTTAAACTTTACTCCAGAGTCAAGGAGAAAGAAATGGCAAATGTTTCTTTCTGTCAACATTTTAATCGGTTTGATAATGAAACCAAGTAAATACCCACCCATCAAAAGGATTTGAAATCAAATTTACTTTTGTTCTTTTCCCACAAATGTTTTTCTTTGTTGTTGTTGTTAAAAAAATCAGCACCATAAAAACAAACAAGGTCAAAGAAAACATATATCTGCATACTTACTAAACACATCCCCAACAGTATTTTACAGCAATGCAGAAAGAAATGATGATACACTGGAGACCGCAATAAAGCTTAACTACAAGTGCATTCAAATGGCTGTAATACTGTGCAGGCTCACTTTAGAGGAAGACCCATTTATACTTAGGTCCCAGTAACAAATCCATTGGGTTATATTGCATGTCAAAACCATTGGGAGAGAATATGAGCAGCTCCATGACATCCCAGGACTCCTGTGTAAGGATTGCTCACAGAGTGGGTGAGTTCTTTCTTTACATTTCATTTGGCCAGATGCCAGCCAAAGTTTGCCACCCTGCCAACTTCATGTTGCTCCCTATAAATAAATCAGACTATATAAAACAAGCTTGCCAAGAATACACAATTAGTCCTTTACTTTAACTCAATATATTAATGGAAGCTTAAGATCCAGCTAGATGTGATGTGGCAGATACATGAAGTGCCTCCAAATTTATTTATTTTTAAACTTTCCTTTAACCTCACAGGGAGCTGAATTAGAGCAGAGAAATGAAAACAAGGGAACTTCCAAATGAGAATACTTCTGAGCTAAAAATTGTCCTTCACAAATTACTTTCCCCCATTCGGTAAAACACATACAGATCCCATATCTTTTCCCACCTGGCTTTGAAAATATTTGTTTGAATGGGAGAAGAGTAATGTTGATTAGAAAAACATTTCACCAGGCAGAGACAAGGGAATCCTGTGGCCCTCCAGATTTTGTTGTATGTCAATCCCATTGGCTCCTACCTGCTTGACCAATGATGAGAGTTTATATTTTGCTAAAAATGGGGTGGGGGGGCAAGTTCCTCTGCCAATCCCTTCAAGCAACTTTGGAAACATCCAGTACATATCCACCTACTGCTGCATCCATCTCTTCACCTGATTCCTGCCCCATATCAGTCTGCATTATGGAGATGGTCCAGATGTCTACTTTGGAGGATGGTCATGCCAATAGGCAGATGGAAAGAGTAGTAGCACAGCTTTCTATCTTATTGTGTTTTCATTTGCCATGAAAGGAATTAGGGTTGATGGAAGGAATCACATTTTCTTTTCCTGTTAGTGACAATGCTTGGTGCAAATAGCCCTGGAGTCTGATCACACAGGACATGTGTATATTAGTGTGTGTGTGTGTGTGTGTGTGTGTGAGAGAGAGAGAGAGAGAGAGAGAGAGAAGCTCCAGGATCCAAAATGCAAAGTTGCACTTACGTCTGCTCATTTTTAAAAGAGTACTTCTTACAATAAAGAATATGTACTAATTTTTCCATTCTTGATAAGAAAGAGTGTCTTAATACACTGTGATACCTGTCAAAAATTGTCAACTACAACAGGGTAGTTGTGAGGTTTTTCGTATTTGGTGACTTTTTTTTAAAAAAAAATCCATTTGCACAATAATCCACATAGTTTTTCCCCCTCAAAACAACCAAGGCTTTTTTTTTTGTTTGTTTGTTTTGTTTTGGGGTTTGTTTGTTTTTTGCATAAAACTATTTTTGTGTAATTGATTTTGCACTTGCACACACACAACCTTTCTTAAAAATCCCTATAAACTTTCACATGAGCTACATTTTCACATACACACAAAAGTTCTGAAATGCAAAAAGGAGAGGGGGCAAACATCTCATAATTTTACCCTGCAGAGAGAAAAGATGATTTTTTTCCCCAATATGCCAAGCTCTCTGCCCTTGCTTCTTACAAGGGGACTGTTGTCACAAAATGGCTAAGAACATGACATATGAGCACTGATAAACTTGGGTTTAAATTGCAGATCATTATGTGCCCTTAGACAAACCTCATCCCTAACTACCCTCCTTTCTCTCAGTCTTTCATCTGAAAGCACTATAAGAATGCTGGTTTACAGAAATAAGTTCAATGGTATTTAGTTCCAGGGATGTGTGTATTTTCTTCTCACCTACAATCCTATACATGCTTAACCAGAAGCAAATGATAGAATTACAGAGATGGAGGGTGCCTTATAGCTCAATATGTGGATCAATGCAGACAATAAGGAGAAAATCCCCACCAGAAGGCCATCAAGACTCTTCTTAAAGACTTCCAGTGAGGAAGAGCCCACTCCCACTGCTCCTGTAAGTAATTTGATCCATTGTCCAATTAGCCTTAACATCAAAGCATTTCTCTACTTCTGATCTATCCTCCTGTAATTAAACCTAGTATATACATGTACAGTAGATGTATAATCTAGATGTAATTTCCACATAGCTTTTGGATTCCCTTGGTGACATTCAAAATATTCTGGGGCCTTTAAAATACTAAATCTGTTTTCCTATTTGCATGCTTCCAGAAAAATATTTTATGTGTGTTGCATAATTCTAATTTTCATAATCCTAAATTCCTGTCTGGAATTCTTACATTTTATAATAGGTTTAGGTCCATTAAACTCTATGAATGTAAAACCTATGAAACAGCAAAATGCCTTTCCCCACAGAGTTCTATTTCATATGTCTTATAAACTGGGATTGTTACTAATAGGCAGAGGGCAGTTGTCCTAAAAAAAGTAAGCATTTCCAAAGCTCTTTTACAGGGAAAGTTAAATATCTCACAAAACTACAAATCCCAGATTTCATTGCATTGGACCATGGCAATTAAAGTGGTGTCAAACTGCATTAATTCTGTGGTGTAGATGCAGCCTTAAATCCTGAGATACAGAGGGTGGACTCTGAGACATAGTGAATGGTGCTTGGTAGACAAGGGGTAGAGCCTGTTGGAATATCTCTGGGGCCTGATGAGGGCACAGGGAGTATCATGGAGAGCCCAGTCTGTCACAGAATGAGGCAGACTGAGCTCTCAGAGTGTTGATGGTTTAGAAGATAACTTCTCTAGTCTAAGAAACCCTGCTTTCTTAAATGGAAGGGGATCAACTTTTGTGTATATTCAAGTTTCTCAGGACCCATGGATTTTAAACAACAGAGAAAAACACCTTTCTTCCACTGATCTTTCTTCTGACTGTAGAGTCCCTGGCATCATGTTTTCTGCTTCTTCTCAACTTTCTCTGGATTCTCCAAGGAGGAGGATGTATCTTGCCTTTGCTCCAAAAGCACTACTTCAGAGTATTTCTCTTAATAAGGTTTATCTTTCATACCTGAATAAGAAAGGAGATGCAGTGTGACTATATTCCAAGGAAAGTGAGTTCAGTATCCCATCTGATATCCAAAGAGGGCTTCTATGCATTGCTAACAGTAACAAAAGGGTAGCTTCTTTGTACAAGACAGGCATAACATCTATCTTTGTTTTCTCTAAATCCTTTCTTCCTTTCAACTGCTTATAACATCCTTTCCCAGGCTTATATGGGATTGTTCATGCCTGCCATATATATTTAAGGACAGGCCTGAATGAAAACCCTCAGTGTAGAAAAACAGAACTTCTTCTGAAAATGTTTACATACTTCAAAGGTCTGATTGCCTCCCCCCAAAAAAACAAAACCCAAGTGTCTTTGATATTTTAGCCATTCTTACAAGTTTTTCTAATTGTAATTTTGCATTTCATAGTTATTTTCTTATTAGTGACATAATTTTCATCTGTTAAGCATTTACATCCTCTATTAGAAACATCAAAGACCTAAAAAACTTTTTATGACAAACATTTCCATCCATGCTCACCAACAAGAAGAGGGGAGGAAATCCAGTGAGAATACATTCAAAGAAAACCAATGAACATATAGAAATGAACCTGAAAAAAATGCCTTATTCTGAGTGTGGCATTAACACATCTAGCCCTCACTGGGGTGTTTCCATCCCTTTAGGACATGCTCCAGAATTAACACAGAAAAAAAAAATGAAGATTTTGTGAAAAAAATATTTTTTGCACCAAAAAGTCTAAAAAGTATGAAAAATCATGAAAAATGAATGATAATTCTTTCAAATTTATCAACTCAGAGTACATCTATTCTACACTGTAGAAATAATACAGTTTGACACCACTGTATGTGATGTAGCTCCATCCCACAGAATCCTGGGATTTGTAGTTTTATGAGGTATTTTGCTTTCTCTGCCAAAGAGTGCTGGTGCCTCACAAAAAAACAAATCCCAGGATTCTGTAGGATGGAGCCATAGCAGTTAAAGTGATGTGAGACTCCATTATTTCTACAGCTTAGATGCACCCATTAGAGAAACCATTTGAAATTATTCCATCTTGCACGTGAGAACAAAATAAGTAAAGCCTCATTCCCACTATGATTTAAAACAAATTGCTGCTCAGGTTATATGTCTGTCATTCCCACTTAAAACCAGTTCTGAACTGATTGCACTCAGTTTCAATCGAGATGAAGCGAGGCAAATGCAAAAGAACCACTCTTTCCTGATACTAGTTTTTTGGTGGTTCTTTTGAAAAGAAGCAATTAGCAAGCGTGTTCAGCAAGTGGGAATGAAGGACCTGAATCACATCAAACTGATGGGGAGGGATTACTGTGGCAGAGGATTGGCACATTCCTCACCAGTTTTGGGGGAAATCCACCATTTCCCCCTCCTCAGCTTTCTCAGGACCCATCCTACATTCCAATCTTCTGTCCAGAAGGAATTCCAAAATGCCCTCCATTCTGAGCTTGACTAGGAAGCATGTCCTCCAAGTCCTACAAGGCTGGGAGGGCACCACTTCAACTCCCCATGTCCTCCAAGTCCTGCAAGGCTTGGAAGGCAGCACCTCACCCAGGGAAGAGTCCTCCATATGGCACCCATGGCTGAGGCATCCCAGAGAGAGTCCTCCATATGGCACCCACAGGTGAGGCATCCCACAGGAGAGTCTTCCATAGGACACCCATGTGGAGACAGTGTCTCAAGTAAAATGTCCAATGTGGGTTTATACACAAGTGACCAGGAATGAAAGGGTCACTGGCAGCCATAATGACACAGCACTTTCCACCAGGTGCTGTGTCATAGGCAATGACATCGGCTGATGGTCACCAGGTGTTGGAAAGCACCGAAAAGTCTGCAAAACTTCTGAGTCACCATGGATGATTGACAGGTGTCCAGAGGAAGGGCTAGAAGGCCACATGGAACCCTGGGTATATGAGGGTGTTGCCTCTGGACACATGTGTGGATTGATGTGGGTTGTTGTTGAATGGTTGGATGGTTGGAGTTGTTGCTGTATATAGCCTTGTACTTAGAGGAACCAAGATTAAAGCCTCACCTGAGAGACGTTTGTCTGTAGAGTCTCTTTACTCTTTCTGGAAGGGGAGGGATGCTCCTTCAGCTCACAAATTACTGTCTGTATCTGAGAAGGTGGTGACACTGGTGCTGCACATTGATGTGGATCATCATGCACTGTGTAACCACACTAACAGCCCATGGCTGAGGCATCCCAGGGAGAGTCCTTCACATTAAATCCATGGCTGAGGCATCCCAGGGGAGAGTCCTCCATAGGACACCCATGACTGAGGCATCCCTGGGGACTTGGAGGACATGGGGAGTTGAAGTGGTGCCTTCCCAGCCTTGCAGAACTTGGGGGACATGCTTCCTAGTCAATCTCAGAATGGAGGGTGTTTTGGAATTCCTCCTTGACAGAAGGTTGGAATGTAGGACGGGTCCTGGGAAAGGAGGGGGGAAATGGTGGATTTCCCCCAAAACTAGTGAGGGATGGAATACTAGTGAGGGATGGGATTCTGGCCATGGCACCCATGATTCCCTTCTGTGTTTTCTTGAGTGTGGAAGGCCCCCTTGTGCAAGCCCAAGAGAGATCTTTCTTTGTCTAACTACTAAAGAGTTTATAATGGATCTTTAAGCACATGTCCTTCCATACAGCTGTGATTTTAATTCAATGTAATAACCAATACAAATAGTAAAAAAAAAAAAAAAAAAGGAAGCAGATTATATTAGATTCAATTTATCTTCCATTCAAACAGGGTCCTTCCATTTTGAATTCTATTTTTCCAGCTCCTATATAGGATTCAGATTTAAAATTCTGCTATCAGACCCACAAACATTAATCTTCTCAGGTCCAATTCAACACTCAGAACAGATCTTTGGGGTTCTCCATTTATGAAAGGCCCCTGATCTCCCATATAAAGCTTATACAGCATAGAGGCTGAGCCTCTGCTTTCCTGACTTGGGTCTCAACTCTGATTGGTTCCCAGGGTGGAGCAAGGATGGGAGGGTATATAAACATCCCTGCATCATGGGCCCACTACTGCCACACACTCCTTACCTTACTCCTCTGTTACAGCTAGTGAGAAGCCCCCTCATCATTGCCTCTGATGTCAAAACTGGTGCCTGGCTATGTGGGTGTAGCCAGGCACCCTATTTTGATGTCAGAGGTGGTGATGGAGGGCTTCTCACTAGCTGCAACAGAGAAAGAAGTAAGGTAAGGGATGTGTGGCTATCTGGTCTGCATGGGGTTTACTGTGGAGTTTTGGAGAAACTCTACTGCAAACGGTGGGTCATGTTGACCTGTGTCAAGGCCTAATCCTGGGTTAATCCCCTTGTCCTGGAATTAGAGCACTCTCACTGGATCTGCATCTGGTCTACTAGATCTGGGTCCAATCCTGGCCCAGGGTTAATGGCTTGTGTCATCTGAAGAGGACGACATGAGGCTGTGGAGAACATGGACCTTTTGGCCCATGTGGACAGCCCCATAAAAATGCATGATTTGCTATTTGTTTCAGTATAAGAACTCTCTATAACACATTGTAATAATCAGTAAAAATAGTAAAATCTAGTGAGAATGCACTAAGTATGTTTCATTTTTCAATTTTCCATATCACAAATTTTGTAAAATAGGAAGGTTGGTGAACTAAACATGGGGGCAGGGGCAGCAAGCAAACAAATATTGATATCTTAGGGCCTTTGCAGATTGCCAGAAATAGTGCAAATTGAGTCCACTTTAACTGCCCTGACTCAGTGCTAGGGAATCATGGGAACTGTAGTTTATTGTGGCACCAGAGCTCTCTGACAGAGAAAGCTCAATGTCTCAGAAAAAAAATACAATTCCCATGATTCCCTAGCACTGAGCCAGGGCAGTTAAAGTGGACTCAATTTGCACTATTTCTAGCAGTCTGCAAAGGCCGTTAATATTCATTTTAAAATCCTTTTCAGTGCCTTTATTTACTTGCTATTGCTACTTTTGCTCAATGCAACTTTCTTAATTGTTACTTCTTCTGGATTGATACACTGGCAATCCTGGCCAATCAGGGGGACAATAGAAAATGAATTATGTAGCCAATCAGACTTGGCAACATAATGACATCACTATAGGCAAATGAGAGCAATCCCAAACAAAGGCAAGTCAAGCCCCTGTTTCCTGAATGAGTCACACTGATGGTCCATTCCAACTAGGGATCACTCAGTGAATGGGATGACATCATAATGTTACTGTAGCCAGTCAGATTTAGCTAAATGATTTTATAAGTGAAAGCAATAGAAGCCCTCTGAAAGAGAAGGCAAGCCAAGCAATCCAAATAAGTAAGTGACCATATCTGCAAGGAATGCTGTAAAATTACTTGGAAAGAAGTATTCTTTAACATAGTCCATTTTTTTTGTCACAGAACCTCGAGTAGTATCAGTTCATTCCTAGAAGTTGTGTTTTTTTTTTCTTTTCTATTAGTAGATTTCCCAGCAAGAAATCCAAATTGTTTGGGTCCAGCAGGCAACTCCACCAAAGCAGGCAATTTAAACCATGAATGACTGACAGGTTGAAATAATATAACAAAAGACACTGAACAGCATCAAGGACTGATCATTATGGACAAAACAGTTCTCTGTGAGATGGATCTAAAAGATAATAAACTCATAGCTAACTAATCTCTTAGTAAGCTGAAATGAAAAGTGGGGTGTCACTGAAATGATATCAGATTCTCACTAGGATTTACGAGACCATCAATAAAGGCTCTTTCAAACCCCAGAAAGTGGAAGAAGCAGGGAAGGCAAATTATGAAGAATTGTATGTTGCCTCACTCTTTTTGGATGGTCCAAACTACAGGCAGGGATGTAACTAGGGTGGTAGGAAGGGGACAGAGGGCTGCACCAGCTGACACCCTAAGGGGGGAGTGACATGACTGCTCCGCAAACATCTGGTTTTTGGGCAGAAACAGTCTCTGATGTTTGCCTGTGTCCCTTTAAAACACTGAAGAGATGGTGTGGGTGGGGTGAGGCTCAGAAAAGGAGAAAAGAGAGGCTCAATTTAAAATATATATATACAATTTTTTATTCTTTTTACATTTTCTTTAAAACATCACTTCTTACCACATTTTCACTTCAACCACATGAAACTATGAAAATGTAAATACATTTAGGCTGTGCATATGATATTGTAATTTAAAGTTTTAATTTTGCTAGTTCTTTATATCACAACTATAACTATAACATTCATTGATATACAGGAATTATGATTTATGAGTAACATTAGTATAAAAACACTCCTAAGGAATCTGTATAGTGTGATGTAAGAGGAGGTCAATGGGGGTGAGGGGCTGGCACCATGAGGCACCAAGTGATGCTATACCAAGTGACACCACTGACTACAGTTGTTGGCACTGTTGGGGGCAATGGGGAGTTGAACATGTTCTGAGACTAGAATGCATCCAGAGTTAGTATCTTCTGTAACACTGCCTTAAAGTAGCACTGATCCATATGGTGATGATATAAAAACTATTTTGGTGGCTATCAAACAATCATGTCAGACTGCAGCAAGTCTTCTGAGAATTGATGCTCAAAAACATCTTTTTTACTACAGGAAAATGTCTATGTTTCTGTGTCAAAAGGAGATCTTAGAAAATGTGTTTCCTCTTATAATAATAATAAAAAATCTACTGAAATCAATTAGATCAGACCTAGCAAATAATCGAGTCCATCAGTGCATACAAGTTTTATATATGTGATGTAATCTGAATGCTTTCTTTCTGGACAGACATACAGAATGATGACTTAATCAGTTTTGTCTCACTAACCGGGAATGTTTCCACCAGGGTCTCCAAGTTCCATTTAATAATGATTGACTCTACAGTCAATAAGCAGTGCATCCATACAGCCTTGGAGCAAGCCAGTACAGGAGGTACATTCCCCAAATCCTTGAGGAAAAGTGTGAAGCTTATCTTTGGAGTTCCCCTTCTGATTATTACAGATGGAATGCATTATCTAACAAGGTGACACTTATGTCAGAGATACAAGAAGCCATTTTTGTTTACCTGGAAGAGTTCCTTTCTCCCATATCAGTTCCTCATTCTAAGCTGACATTTTATGCTACTCTCTAGCTTTTATTAGCTACATCACATTTAAGTACAGTATCAGTTTTGATATTATGTATTTATATGGTGTTTATTACACTTACATGCCCCATCCTTCAGTGTAAAGATTTTGTGTACAATTGACAAGTGTTTCAACATGATAATAGCACTAAATGAAAACAAGAGGATTTAAAAGCCAGTAAGTACAACAGACCTTTCAGAATAAAAGGCTAAAGATGTAAAGGTAAACTGTACTCTGTTTATACACAGAATATAAAATGGCTTTGACAAATCTAATAAATGTCTTTGTTTGGTGCACCCAGAGTTAAATATCTGAACACAATAAGCTATCTAAATACATCCTTCTGGTACATAAACATGCATGAGTATTAAGAACATCTTCACAGGTCCTTCTCTGAGCCACTTTGCCTCTGGAAGTTAGGAGTATGATAACCAGGGACAGAGATTTTTCGGTTGTGGCACATCATTTCATGACACTGACCCCATTTGCAGACAGCACAAAGCGCCATCTTGGAAGCAAGGAAGGGGAGGGGCAGCCACACGCCAGGCATCCCAACCCCTTCCCAAGAACGTCATTGGAGCACCTTCCATTGCACATGGTGGGCACTCCGATGATGTCCTTCCGGCTCAGCATCCGGACACACTGAGCCAGAAGAGGTGCAAAAGAGCCGCATTTTCCCCCAAGTGCACCAGAAGGATCCTAGGCGGTGTAAAAGTCACAGATAGCTCGATGATGCACAGAATGAGAGCTCCCCATAGCATTTCTCTCCGACCAAACCATCGTACTTGCCGGACCTCTCTTATTCCCAGGTTCCACTCATGACGTGATTGGAGAACACGACGTTCAGCCCAAAACACAAGGCTGTGCCCTATGATCCATACATCTTCTAATTCTACATCTGCTTGAATAGAAAAAATGAATTAAGTATAACTGTGCAACCCCTAAACTACATATTGCCAGTCCGAACCATAACACTACAGGCGAATGTAGGACTTGAAAGCCCTGGACCTCCAATGCCCAATCCATCGGATTGCAGCGTCACCTAAGCCATGAGTAGCTGCAGCGGTCACTACCCCTTTATGAAAAGAATGTGCAGAGAATTGGGCCACTGGCAGACCTGCATGCCTCAAAGTCTCCCGCAGCATAGCTTGAAACTGAAACTGTGTCCACAGAAGGCCCGAAACATGAAGGAACAAATAGCAGGAGCCAATAGGGCGAAGTCTAAGATAGTCCGACAAAGTTGAAACAGGACAAATTTGACCTTCTGGTGCTCTAGACAAGGTTACGGTTTGGCCTTTAGCCAATTGGTCAGTTTTAGAGTGCCTAAAACATATTCACACAATCGGATGTCAGATAAAGAAAGTGCTCTGCCTAAACTATCCGAGTGGGAGCTAGGGACAAGCTCGCTAATTCTAGTGGCTGTAAAAAATGCCACAGAAAAAGCTGCCCTAAAGAGAAGCATTTCCTGAGATGAAGAACATACATTCGGAAGGGATTGCCAAATTTGGATGAGAATCGATCCTGTTACCGGCAAGCAATTATCGCATTCCGGAGGAAGCTCCCTAGTCCATCCTTCCAAGGCCCTACAGACTCTAAAGTCCCCAGTAGGGTCATTAAACCCCCCTGCTCTCGAATAAAAAGACAGAGCCGCTAACTTTGCCCTAATAGTGACCGGGGACAAACCCAACTGTTGAAGGTGAACAGCAAAACGTAACACAGTCTCCACCCTCAGGGGCCAAACCTCAACCTTCCCCGTAATAGAGAGAAACAGCCTAAAAGCTCGCATTGTGAGCTGATACGACTTGCGTGTCGATGTAGCGACAGACTGGAGAATCGCCCTGTCGATTTCTATTCTCCAAGGCTCCACGAATGTTCCAGTACCTCCAGTGGTTGAGGTGCTGCCTCTGGGGCGAGTTGACGAAACCTGGAAAACTGAAAATGAGAAAGGGCGTCCACCAAAGGATTTAGTAAACATGTTAGTAAACAACAGATTGAGCGAGTCTGAAACAATACACTGTACTTCAAACATTGAGTAACCATTGATCTAACCCAGGGGTAGGCAACCTTTCCCCTTTAAGGGCCGAGGGACTTCAGCTCCCAGAAGCCTCAGCCATGTTGGCCAATAGTCCCATGTTGGCCAATAGCTCCTGGGATTCTGGGAGCTGAAGTCCCTCAGCCCTTAAAGGGGAAAGGTTGCCTACCCCTGATCTAACCAATGCCATCACCCTCAAGGATTTGGAGGTTTGGGAGTTCACCACATAAACCACTGCTTGGCTGTCACACCAAAACCAAACAGTTTTATTCTCAAATTGAACTGGCCACAAATGAACTGCAACCACAATAGGGAAGAGTTCGAGAAAAGTGAGATCACAGGTCCAACCCCTATCCACCCAAGCTTGTGGTCATCTTTCCGCCGCCCACTGACCTTGCCAATATAGGCCAAAACCATGTGCGCCCGAGGCATCAGAGTGTACTTGGAGGCCCGCCTTTAAAATCATTTCAAACCTCCAAAAAGAGACTCCATTAAATTGATCCAAAAATGCTTCCCAAACTTTCAAATCAGCTCTTATCCCGCTAGTAATCCTGATATGGTGATGTAGAGTGGAAACCCCTTTAGTAGCATTGTACAAGCGAGCACAAAAAGCCCGTCCAGGAACAATAACTTTACAAGTGAAATTTAACAACCCTGTCAGGGATTGAAATTCTTGAAGCGTGGCTTTGGTCCTACTGCTCATTAGCCTTACCTGATGTCTCATCGCTTCGAGTTTTTCTACTGGCACATGGGAAAGTCCCTCAATTGTGTCTAATTCAATGCCTAAAAAGGTCAGATGGGTGCCAGGACCCTCCGTCCTTTCCTCTGCCAAAGGAACTCTCATCTCAGCCATCAACACCTGAAATGCCGACAAGGTATCGACACACCTTGTAGAATCGGGCACTCCAGCGAACAAGAAGTTGTCCATATAACGAGTAATAGAGTGATTACCTGACCTCTTGACAGTGCACCAGTGCAAAAATGTACTAAATTTTTCAAATGCAGAGCACAAGATAGAACACCCCATTGGCATAGCCTTTTCAAAATAGTACATCCCTTCAAATTGAAAGCCTAATAAGTCAAAATCCTCAGGGTGTACTGGCAAAAGCCTAAAAGCAGATTTTATATCGCACTTAGCCAACAGGGCGCCTCTACCCAATGCCCTTACCATCTGCGCTGCTGCATAGAATGATGCGTATTTCACCGATGCCAAAGCTGGATCAATGGCGTCATTAACTGATTCCCCTTTTGGGTATGACAAATTGTGAATTAGATGAAACTCACCAGCCACCTTCTTGTGTATGACGCCCAGAGATGACAACCTTAGTGTCGGCATTGGCAGATGTTGATGGGGCCCAGATATCCTACCAGAAGCCAACTCCTCAGCCAGCTTCTCCCTGACTAACTCTGGAGACTCTCTCACCAAATGTGCATTAGGCACGAATCGGTGAACCTTCAAACCTGTATAAGGAATATGGAAACCATTTGAAAACCCATCTAACAAATACTGAGCGGAATCCCTATTTGGGTAAATCCACAACCAAGCAGCCAAAACATCAAGTTTAATTGGTGTTGGTGCTTTCCCCTCCCACTGTGGAAGGTTGCGAGGAGACTCCAGCCCCGACCTTCTGTCTCCTAAAACAGGAAGTGCCTGGGTGATTACCTCTGCAGGTGATACATTTATGCTCGAACCTACAGGGCTGCCTGGAGCACTTGCCAGAGTTGAAGTCCCAGCATAAACCTGTAACCTTTTTCTTTCCCGTGCTAGGCCTTGCATACTGCCCTTTCAGCTGCGTGACCATGGGCACAAAGCCATTGTCACACCTGCTCGAAGGGGAGGCCCCTAACATAACATCTGCCCACAGTTCAGATTGGACGTGCTGCCAAGACAACGAAGGATCCAAAGCAGCTTTCATCCTGAATTGTTCATCGTACTGGATCCACGCAGAGCCCCTTGAATTGAAATGACAATTCGTGTATGCTTTGATCATGATCTCTTGGTACTTAGAAAATTCGGGAGACCTAGATGGATCCTTTTGCTCACTGACACCTCTATAGATGGTAAATCCCATCATCCAGTTCACAAAGTTCCTTTCAAGCTTAGAACGCCTGTGAGCCTGGAATTCCTTAGGGAGACTGAACACAACCCTGTCCTTCACCATAATCCTCGGCTCGGGGTTGTGAAATGTCAATGAAAATAGATCTATGTATTCCCATTTCCAAATTCTCTCTTTAGTAGAGAGGGGAAGATGAGATCCTAAGGGAGTTGACATCCCAGCATAGGGGTTGCACTCCACTGCCTGGTCTGCCCCAGCCAGTCCTAATGCTCCCGCCGTGACAATGGGCCTTGTGTCACTTACCTTGGGGGCCAAGAGCTGCTCAGCTTTCACCCTCGAGTCAGGCACCTGGGGTGCAACTGATAAAAGCGAGGGTGCTGTAATGGAAACAGTCGAAGAACCTGTCCCACCAGCATTTTGTCTCACTTGGCCACCAGGGGACCAAACTGAGGTGGGCCAAGAAGTTAGATAATTCAAAGGCAGGGACAAACCTGTATTAGCCAATTGCTGAGCAGCCTCCCTAGATGCATGTGATGCTCCCTCCAAGTGTGCCGAACCCTCTGCTCGGGTGACAACTCTGTGATAAATTAACAAAGAGGCTGCTTAGGTTATAGTGTTCAGCTAAGGCTACAACCCCTACATAACAGGAATTAACACAGCAGCCCTACTAAGATCAATAGTGCACAATGCTGTTAAGAGAAAGGAACAGCCAATTTCAAATGTCCCCTGTAGTTTGAAGTTTTTAATCCCCCCCCCCCTTTTAGGTCAGAGTGCCAAAATTAGACAATAAGCACGGGTCCCCCAACCAGCACACCTGTTCCCGATCCGCCAACTGGATACACCTGTCCCCGATCCAGACTGGATACATGAAGCTGGTGGTCATGCAAGGGACTTGGTCAACAGGACACACAGACAAATGATACTCCAGGAGCCCCCCCCCATCCAAGCATACCAGGAAATGGTGTGCAAGTCTTATGCACACCTGCAAACCTGAATAGAAGAGGTCACAAAAGCCTCTTTCATGCAAACTACTGACAGCAAGTGTATATGTGATGGAATGCATTTATTGTCATAATAGAGAACAGTTGCTAGGGCGCATGTATAGGGTTACAATTAGGGTTAGGGTTTCAATTAGGGTAAGGATACTAATATTCAAGTGCACCCACAGTGATGCATCCAGACCTGAAAGCATAGGGTGCTTTAAATTAAAGCCTTCATTGTAGGGCACATGCTCTGGATCACCGAGGCGGTGATCACATGGGGCGGTGCATTTATATGGACATTTTAAATCTCCGGCACCCTTTTTCCGATGCACCAGTGTCACTACATACATAAGCACATACAAAGGTGCGCATCTTTCCAGAAGAAGCAGAAAAAAGCTGCTCCTTTGGAGCGGCTTTTCCTGGCATATGGCACCTAGAGGTTACTTTCTTACTGGCTTTTAGGCATGTGTCATCTAAATGCCATGCTTCCGAGTCAGCCTGAAAGCACCTCTTTTTGCCTGTCTGTACAGCCCCTTAGTGCCTGGATTTTCATTTTCATACAAGGATTTCATACCATGTTAGAAAAAAATCTGCACAGCACTTGGGCCAAAACATCTACTCCTGTATCAAATTCACTAATAATCAGGAAGGATATCTGCTATGGATACCACCCATTTCTCCATGGACTAGGAAAATTTGTGGAACTGGCAATTTGTACTTGGGATGTAGTTAAACAGACATAAGGCAAAGTCAATAGGCAAAGAGAAAATTAGGTATAACTCATGGCTTCACCTTTCCCTCATCTATGCATCCCCTTCTGCCTCTAGCAGAATGATACTACATAGCCAGGTTCCCAGAATAACAGTATTTCTCAAATTACCCCCTCATAGCAAGCCTCCCTATGTGAAAACCAAAACCAAAACAAACCTCAACTTTCAAGCATTCCCAGACATAAAACATAATTAGTAGAACCTTGTTGGTCAGGGCTTCTTTTTGGCTAAACATATTCTCTGGAACACACCTATCACATGTTCAATGGAGCTTCTGAAATGACATTGGTGTAAGCCAGGGGTCGGCAACCTACGGCCCGTGGGCCGTTTCCGGCCCAGGTCGGCGGACTTACCGGCCCAGGCGGAACCCTGCCGCCGTCGCCGCCGCCGCCGCTGCCCGGTTCGGCCGCCGCCCAGCCGCGCGCAATGCGACCGCCATTTTGGACCCCAAAATGGCGGCCATAATGTGTTTGCGCATGTGCAGGATTACTGCGCATGCGCAAACGCGTTTGCAACCGCCATTTTGGGGTTCAAAATGGCGGTCGCGGCACCGTGAGCACGCGCAGTGCCTTGAGGAGGCCTGTCCCTGCCGAGGGAATACTCCCAAGGGGAGCCCTCGGTGGCGACGGGCTTCCAGGAGGCCCGTAGCCACTGAGGATCACCCTTGGGAGGCCTCCCTCGGTGGCTACGGGCTTCCAGGAGGCCCGTAGCCACCGAGGGAAGCCTCCTCGGGGCGACCCTCGGTGGCGACAGGCTTCCAGGAGGCCCGTCGCCACCGAGGATCCCCCTTGGGAGGCCTCCCTCGGTGGCTACGGGCCTCCTGGAAGCCCGTCGCCACCGAGGATCCCCCTTGGGAGGCCTCCCTCGGTGGCTACGGGCCTCCTGGAAGCCCGTCGCCACCGAGGATCCCCCTTGGGAGGCCTCCCTCGGTGGCTACGGGCTTCCAGGAGGCCCGTAGCCACCGAGGGAAGCCTCCTCGGGGCGACCCTCGGTGGCGACAGGCTTCCAGGAGGCCCGTCGCCACCGAGGATCCCCCTTGGGAGGCCTCCCTCGGTGGCTACGGGCCTCCTGGAAGCCCGTCGCCACCGAGGATCCCCCTTGGGAGGCCTCCCTCGGTGGCTACGGGCCTCCTGGAAGCCCGTCGCCACCGAGGATCCCCCTTGGGAGGCCTCCCTCGGTGGCTACGGGCTTCCAGGAGGCCCGTAGCCACCGAGGGAAGCCTCCTCGGGGCGACCCTCGGTGGCGACAGGCTTCCAGGAGGCCCGTCGCCACCGAGGATCCCCCTTGGGAGGCCTCCCTCGGTGGCTACGGGCCTCCTGGAAGCCCGTCGCCACCGAGGATCCCCCTTGGGAGGCCTCCCTCGGTGGCTACGGGCCTCCTGGAAGCCCGTCGCCACCGAGGATCCCCCTTGGGAGGCCTCCCTCGGTGGCTACGGGCTTCCAGGAGGCCCGTAGCCACCGAGGGAAGCCTCCTCGGGGCGACCCTCGGTGGCTACGGGCTTCCAGGAGGCCCGTAGCCACCGAGGGAAGCCTCCTCGGGACGACCCTCGGTGGCGACAGGCTTCCAGGAGGCCCGTCGTCACCGAGGATCCCCCTTGGGAGGCCTCCCTCGGTGGCTACGGGCCTCCTGGAAGCCCGTCGCCACCGAGGATCCCCCTTGGGAGGCCTCCCTCGGTGGCTACGGGCTTCGAGGAGGCCCGTAGCCACCGAGGGAAGCCTCCTCGGGGCGACCCTCGGTGGCGACAGGCTTCCAGGAGGCCCGTCGCCACCGAGGATCCCCCTTGGGAGGCCTCCCTCGGTGGCTACGGGCCTCCTGGAAGCCCGTCGCCACCGAGGATCCCCCTTGGGAGGCCTCCCTCGGTGGCTACGGGCTTCCAGGAGGCCCGTAGCCACCGAGGGAAGCCTCCTCGGGGCGACCCTCGGTGGCGACAGGCTTCCAGGAGGCCCGTCGCCACCGAGGATCCCCCTTGGGAGGCCTCCCTCGGTGGCTACGGGCTTCCAGGAGGCCCGTCGCCACCGAGGGAAGCCTCCTCGGGGCGACCCTCGGTGGCGACGGGCTTCCAGAAGGCCCGTCACCACCGAGGATCCCCCTTGGGAGGCCTCCCTCGGTGGCTATGGGCTTCCAGGAGGCCCGTAGCCATCGAGGGAATCCGGCCCCCACACCATTTCCCCCCCCTCCCCCGGCCCCCCAGCAACAAAGGCCGCGGGGTGCGCGGGGGGGGGGGGTCGCGCACGGCGGTGGAGGGTGTGTGCGCGCGCCGCCATGCCCCCCCACCTTGGCCCAGCTGAGACCTGCGCTACAGGAGACCGGCCCAGGTCTCAAAAAGGTTGCCTTCCCCTGGTGTAAGCTAAGTTTTATTCTATAGGCAGCCCCTCCTATTTGGAATACTCTGGCTTCTGTTCAAATTACAGTGATCTTTCTACCTTCACTGGGTTTATGGATGAAAGACCCCTGTAAATGTGGGAAAACCACAAATAAAAAACCACTATTCTTTATATCTGAGAGAACACCTCTCTAGGAATCTCTCGATCCTCCAATGCAACTCTGTGGTCAACATCTGCCAGAGGTTAATCATAGAATCATGTTGGAAGACCTGCAAATGCCTAGAAAAGTGTTTTCTCTAGGCCCCTCTTGATTTAGAGATTCACTCTCCTTTTCTCCTTCTAAAGACTTCCTTGAAACAGGCTTTGGAGAACAGACTAACTGCAAGAGTGACTCAAGCAGTTGGGATGTCAGGGGGATGCATCTCTGTACAGAAATCCAGATTAACATGTAAATCATTTCCTCCCAACCAAGGGTGACACAAATACATACATATATATACATATATATATATATATATATATATATATATATACCCAACTCACTTCCATGCCAGCATTCTATGAAAATGCCAGCCGCAGCTGCTGGTGAAACGTCAGGAATAAACTCTTCCAGAAAATGGCAATATAGCCTGAAAAACCCACAAAAAACTATGGATGCTGGCCATGAAAGCCTTCAACTTCACAGTAAAAGAGTATGCATATTTGGGATGAAACACTGATTAGAGCGAGAACGGCAGTCAAGAAATCATAAGAAGAATGGGGAGGCCAGCTATGAAAGAATTAGAAAAGATCCTGAAAGGTAAAGATATACAACTGAGCACAAAAGTTAGAATCATATAAGCCATTGTATTACCTATTACCATGTATGGATGCAAGAGCTGGACAGTTAAAGCAGATAGGAAGAAAACAATTCATCTGAGATGTGGTACTGGAGAAAAGTGCTAAGGATTCTGTGGACAGCCAAAAAGAGAAACAAATGGGTCCTAGAGCAGATCAAGCCAGAAATCTCCCTGGAAGCCAAGATGATTAAACTGAGGTTGTGATACTTCGGACACATCATGATAAGGCATGACTCATTGGGAAAAACAATAATGCTAGGAAAGGTGGAGGGAAGTAGTAAGAGAGGAAGGCCTCATGCTAGGTGGGCAGACTCTATTAAGGAGAACATGGGTATGAATTAACAGGAACTAAGCATAGCAGTGAAGGACAGGGTCTTAGGGCTGATGCAGATGGCCCCTAAGGGGCAGCTTTGTGCCACCCCGGTAGTGCCGGATCAGGGCCATGGCAACCACACGCTGTGACTGTGGCAACTGCACGCCGCGGCCCTGGTCCAGTTTTTTGTAACTCCCAAAAGAGCAGGCAAATGCCGCTCATTTTTGGGGTGGCAAAAAGCCACCCTTAGAGCCACCGCCCCTTAGGGGCCATCTGCATCAGCCCTAAGACCCTGTCCTTCACTGCTATGCTTAATTTCTGTTAATTCTTTTGCACCCCTTTGGCACAGTGTGTGTACATGCTGCACCAACGGGGTGCCCTGATGTTGTGTGCCACGTGGTCAGGTGTACGGCATCTGGGTGGAGTCAGGGCAGCTGGTGTGTGGTCACCCCACCCCAACTCCACCCCTAGGCCGGCCCTTTAGGCTGGTCTGCATCAGCCCTTAGAGATGTCTCATCCACAGGGTCACCATGGGTCAACATCAAATTGAAGGCAGTTAACAAGAGACCCTGTTGTACAGTTAATTCAGAAGCAGTAAACTGGAACTAGAAACCTATTTTATACATAAGGGGAAAGAGGCATATCAGAACACTCTCTTTCAATCTATCTTTTTAAAAATCCATATTTAAAAATACCATTTAGGTCCAGAACACAGTAATGAAATAATCCATATTGAGACCACTTTAACTGTCCTGGCTAGGGAACTCTGGGAACTGTAGTTTTGTGAGCTCTGTCACAGAGCTCTGGTACCACAATAAGCCACAATTCCCAGGATTCCCTGTCACTGAACCAGGGCAGTTAAAGCGGTCTCAAACTGGATTATTTCTGCAGTATGTTTTGGCCCTAAGAGAACTGAGGTGTCTTTCACTTGACAGAAAATGCAATGATAAGAAGAGAAAATGTCAGGACAATGGCATGAACTGGGAAACCTTTTCCAATATTCATAGAATCATAGAATCATAGAATCATAGAGTTGGAAGAGACCACAAGGGCCATCCAGTCCAACCCCCCTGCCATGCAGGAACTCCCAATCAAAGCATCCCCGACAGATGGCCATCCAGCCTCTGCTTAAAGACCTCCAAGGAAGGAGACTCCACTACTCTCCGAGGGAGTGTGTTCCACTGTCGAACCGCCCTTACTGTCAGGAAGTTCCTCCTAATGTTGAGGTGGAATCTCTTTTCTTGCAGCTTGCATCCATTGTTTCGGGTCCTAGTCTCTGGAGCAGCAGAAAACAAGCTTGTTCCCTCCTCGATATGACATCCCTTCAAATATTTAAACACGGCTATCATATCACCTCTCAGCCTTCTCTTCTCCAGGCTAAACATCCCCAGCTCCCTAAGTCGTTCCTCATAGGGCTTGATTTCCAGACCCTTCACCATTTTAGTTGCCCTCCTTTGGACACGCTCCAATTTCTCCACATCCTTTTTGAATTGTGGTGCCCAGAACTGGACACAGTATTCCAGGTGAGGCCGGACCAAAGCAGAATATAGTGGCACTATTACTTCTCTTGATCTAGACACTATACTTCTACTGATGCAGCCTAAAATTGCATTGGCCTTTTTAGCTGCTGCATCGCACTGTTGACTCATGTTCAACTTGTGGTCCACCTGGATTCCTAGATCCCTTTCACACGTAGTCTCATTCAGCCAAGTGTCCCCCATCGTATATCTGTACTTTTCGTTTTTCCGCCCTAAGTGCAGTACCTTACATTTCTCTGTGTTGAATTTCATTTTGTTAGCTTTGGCCCAACTTTCTAGTCTGCTCAAGTCATTTTGAATTTTGATCCTGTCCTCTGGGGTATTAGCTACTCCTCCTAATTTGGTGTCATCTGCAAATTTGATAACTATGCCCCCAATACCGTCATCCAAGTCATTAATAAAGATATTGAATAGCACTGGGCCCAGGACAGAGCCCTGTGGCACCCCACTGGTCACTTCACTCTTAAGACTGAAACAGAATCTAACCTGCTGATGAAAATTTGGCACTTTTCCTGTTAAAACATCTCCCTAATCCATTCAGCATGTTAGATATATCAGCATTGGAGCACATGTCTATGGGGCAAGTAGAATTCTTTATATATGTGCTGTGTGGCATGAAGTCTGCATATTTCACTTTAAAAGCTTTTTTTAAGGCAAAGGTAACTGTGTGGGTCCAAGGAAAGATTTTTTAAAATAGTAAAATCCATTGTTTATTTATATCTGCATCAGCCAAAATCCATTGTTCCTTTATATCTGCATCAGCCAACCCAAAGGTCACAAAATACTACGCAAGGAACTGCACACATAGATAAAACTTTCTGTAGAAAGTTAACATTCCCAGAAAGACAAGCCACTAAGCACTCACCTAACTTCTGGGGCTTAATAGTTAAAAGGCAAATGGCCCTAGACTTTTTGTTATCTGAGGAAAAGAACAAGGATTGCCCACCTCATTCCAGTCTACTTAACAGCAAATAAGCTCTGATGCACTTAGTAGGACCTACCTCTAAGCAGACCTGTATAGACATACCCTCTGTGAATGTATGTTTTGTCATTTTTTGCAACCCAACATCAACACACAAATTCAGGCTTTCCATCAATACAAGCATTCACATATGTGTTTCATTTCAGACCTGTGAGAGATCCAATTTTTAAAAGCAGAATTCTGATACAGTCTTGGACTTTCATAAAAATCTGCCTCTAATAATGGCTGCAATTGTTTGTGGAACTACCACTATATCTAGCCATTTAGTACCCCCTGACCTGTTAACCCCCCTCCCCACAGGTATTCATGCCCAGTGAGAGTGAGGGAATCACAAGAAGTCTCTGACTGTGTCCCCATTGCCAGATGTTAGGCAGTTACATCTTCCACTGAAGTCTACTGGGGTCTCCCAGAAGTTGCAACGGCTGTGTGAATGGGAGGCTTCAGTGGTTCTGTGGTAGATTCATAGGGGAGTTGTGTCAATTGCTGAGGGAAGAGGGAAATTCCAACCTCTGCAGTGACCAAAAATAGACATATACAAGCATAGGATTAATTTACACCCATGTAAGCCACTAGCCAAATGCCAGCCAATATTGGGTAGTGTGTAAACAAATTGCATGCTGAAGGATAGTGTAGAGGGGAGATTATCCAGGAATTATTAAAATTTTATTGAAGTAATACAAAATAAAAAGATAAAAAAGATGCTTAAGGAAGACTAACCAAACCCATGTTCAAGAATTTTGGAGCAAAAATAGAGAGGCTTGGGTCTCTTTTCCACTGCCCAAGACAAGATGAGCTCCTCCCTGACAACTAGGTAGCTGAATGGCAAACCTCAATGTTTTCCTTGCTAGTGCTTTGGGGGCAGAGTTTAGCTGAGGAAGGAGAAAATAAGGTGAAAAGTAATGTGTAGCAGAGCAGCAGAGCTGGATTCAAAGGGGGAAGGGCAAGCCATGATACCTGTGCTTTTAGTTCAAGGTTGGGCAGCCCTAAAGCTTCTTGTTGTGGCTTCCCCAAATCAACCTGTTTCTTCCAGAAAGGGGGAGGGAAACACACCTCTCCTGGAAGTTTCAAGGACCACCAATTTGCCCTTCAAATAGATTATTTAACCCTCCTGCACTGTTTATCTTTTTTTTAAAAAAAAAATAATAATAATCAAATCAGAAGTAGATTTTGGGCACTTTTGGTTTCATTTTGCTTCATCTTTTTTCATTATGGTGTACTGGAGAGTCCCTAACAGTGAGAAAGTGACCCCCAGACCTGCCAAAGTTGCCGGTCCTTGTTCTGCCACTCTACAATATTTCTGTACAGTTGGGCTCTGGAGCAAAATCACATAATTTTCCTACCTTTGGTTCCCTATTCAAAATTTTCAGACTAGAACGCCTAGCCCAAAGGTTGCCTCATCTATAACATTTTCAATGATTGTCACCCAAAAGCAACCCTCTAAATGCCTAACCCTCCACTAGATTGGTTTCTATGGCATGAGCATGGCATTGACCAAACCACTAGGGAAAAGATGAACAAAACTATGAGCTTTATTAAGGAAAGGATCTGTCCAAGTGACTAAAGTATTCTGTTCCATTGAATAGGGTTGTTGTGGGTATTGATACAGTGCTGGGGCAAATAGGGAGTGTTTTGTATCAAAGATCAGACATCTGAAGGATTCACATTTTTTAAAGGTGACTATAATTGGGACTATTTTCTTTTATTTTGTGAAATGGAAAAATAAGTACTTATTTTTTGTAAAACTAATTGTAAAAAAATGTAATTATTGTATATTGGTAGCTAAATATTTTGGGGTGCCTTAGAACTATAACTCTAACTAATTACTTTTTAAAGGTAACCTTCCATGTTCTGGCATTTTATCAGGGAGTGGGGAGAATGGAATGCTATTTGTATTCCCTCCAGTAATGAAGAAATTCCAAGTCTATTGGCTGTTTTTGCAGCCCATGGTTTCATATAGAAGCAGAATATCCTTAAATGTATGCCAGCTAAGAATGGTTGTGTATTTCTTAGCACATTTCTGTGCATTCCTCAGTTCTGGTTATAAACCTACATGACAGGGTATGTAAATAAATGACTCCCAAGGGAGAATTAACTGGGGCTGACATTTTTCTAGTTCAAGCCTAGAATCAAGATGTCTCTCCAAGGGGCTTGTGAACTATGTTGCCTAAAGAAATTAAAGCATAGTTCTTTACATGCCAGGGAACAAAAACAGCAATTTTATTTTTCCACCAAGTATATACATACTTTAAAAGTATACTATTCTTTCACAATGCTTATTGTGA
Organism: Phrynosoma blainvillii; assembly: GCA_026167975.1. NCBI lineage: Eukaryota > Metazoa > Chordata > Lepidosauria > Squamata > Phrynosomatidae > Phrynosoma > Phrynosoma blainvillii. The sequence goes on along the minus strand of JANUYF010000001.1, from coordinate 199,186,280 downwards.
CCACACTGACTATCTCTTCTGGAGCATAGTAGAATAGGAAAAAGGTTCATTTGTTAGCTCGCACATAAACAATGACTAAGAAAAAGACAAAGATATTGTCATTTATTTAATCAAGTTGGCATGTGTCACATCTTAGTTGCTCATTTAACTAGAAACTCACTATCAGTTCACACTGAATTTTTAAGGAGTAAGTCAAGATGCCAAGACTAGCTGTGTTTTATTCACTCATGTTAAAACTGGTCTAACAAAACTTGGAAAAATTATTTTGAAGACTACAGCTCCCAGAATAACCCAGTCAGCATGACTAAGCCCTTCTGACATAGAGATTGTGGGAGCTGTAGCCCCTTGGAGTATCAGCATGGCGTAGTGGTTTGACTGTTGGACTATGACTCTGGAGATCAGGGTCTGGATGACCTTGGGCAAGTCACACTCTCTCAGCCTCAGGGGAAAGCAAGGGAAAACTTCCTTTGAACAAATCCTGTCAAGAAAACCCGATGATAGAGTCGCCTTAGGGTCACCATCAGTCAGAAATGACTTGAAGGAACACAACAAGTATTTTCTTACTGATAACAGGTTTGTGTTCTTTGTTACTATTCCCCTGTCCTTAGGAGCTGTCAACTCCCGCATAGCAATCTTCTGAAGATAATAGATTTGTTCTCTCTTCTGGCTTCTTTAATTTGTCAATATTTTACAACTGACCCTACTTGAAGGTACTTCTCTACCCACCCTCACACATCACTGATTAGCATCACTGGTGAGGATGCTTGAACAATTCAAGTTTTGCAAATTCTGGAATAAAACAACCTGAGCAACTTCCTAGGTTAATGGGGTAGATTGCTACACTCACTTTCTCATTTCCTGAATATTCTGATGCAATGGGGGAGAGAAGCCTCAAAAATATTAAAATTAGATATGTGGGCTCAAACGGGAAAAGGCTTACAAATGACATTTCTTGCATTCCCCTTTTTTCCTTTTGAATATATTTTTCTTAAAATGTCATTCAACTTTCTAAGGATTGCTATGGTATCTTTCTCAGAGGTACTCTGAGAAAGAAGAAAGCTTGTAACAAGCATTCCACTGTTATGGGCCTTATCACATGGGGTCTAAAGCAGAGCTAATCCAAAGGGTATCCGAAGCTAATACATATTATCTCCCCGTGTTTACACACGACGTTGCACCGAAACTAGACAGAAACCGGAGCTAATCCATAACGAAGGGAGAATTTTTGACATTCGGTTTTTCGGGGAAGTACAGCTGAGCCTTTGTATTCATTGCGCAATAGCCACGGTTGCGAAATACATCTGAGCGCGCAATCCGTATTGTGAAGGGATTTCCCGTCACTACCCAAGGTTCCTCGCGCTATTTCCCATGGATCTGTGAGGAGGCATCATCTGACGTGTACTTCCTGTTTTGATCGGCCAACAAACGGAATGGGTAAACATGTTGTTCTCTGCTGTGAAGGCGGTCTAGGTTTATATTTGGATAAGTGGTGCCGCGCAATAAGGATTTGTGGCCAGGGAGAGCAATCTCCATCTGGGGGTGGGGGGAAGAATATTTGGGCTGGGGGCAATATTCCATAGCCTTTTGTTGGTATGAATTCGTTGTGACGAGGGGGGGCTGGGGAAAAGATGTTTTTATTCTGATGCTTCTCTTTTCTCAGGTGTGGATCACTCCCTGACAGCAACATCCCTGAGGGTCGTTTTACCTGGTCGTCAGTTCTCTTGATGTGTGAGTGCCAATTTGATTACATTTATACAATTTATTCATGGCACTCCCTCGCCGCACCCTTCCTTGGGTGGTGCACACCCACTGACATATGCACGTTGAGAGGTGGGAGAATGCTGTATTTATACATTGGTTGGTGGGTAGATAGATGGATTGCTGGCTAGATAGATAGATAGAAAGATCGGTAGATAGATAGATGGATAGATAGATAGATAGATAGATAGATAGATAGATAGATAGATGGATTGTTGGGTTGATACAAAGATGGATAGATGCATAGATAGATAGATAGATAGATAGATAGATAGATAGATAGATAGATAGATGGAGAGAGAGAGAGAGAGAGATGGATGGATGGATAGATATGGATGGATAGATAGATAGATAGATAGATAGATAGATAGATAGATAGATAGCAAGCTAGATAGATGGATAGGTCGGTAGATAGAAAGATGGATACATGCTTAGATGGATAGGTAGATGGATGGATAGGTAGGTGGATAGATGGATAGATAGATAGATAGATAGATAGATAGATAGATAGGTCGGTAGATAGATAGATAGATGGATACATGCTTAGATGGATAGGTAGATGGATGGATAGGTAGGTGGATAGATGGATAGATAGATAGATAGATTGATAGATAGATAGATAGACAGACAGACAGACGGATAGGTAGATAGATAGATAGATGGATGGATAGATAGATAGAGAGAGAGAGAGAGAGAGAGAGAGAGAGATAGACGGATATGTAGGTAGATAGATAGATAGATAGATAGGCGGATAGGTAGGGAGATAGATAGGTAGATAGACGGATAGGTAGGTGGATAGGTAGGTAGACGGGCAGAGTGATGGTCAAATGGTACCTATCCAGATATTGAGTAGACTCATGGGGCCCAAGGGCCTTCAGGTCCACAGCCCTTCCATGATGGTACTCCCCATCGACCCATCCCCGGGAGATGTCCAACCTGTCCCTGCTTATAGACCTCCAGGGAAGGGGACTCTGAGGCCTTGCGATCCAGTGTCAGGAATTTCCTTCGGATGTCGAGGTGGGATCTGTTATCAGGCAGCTGTTGTCCATGGCTTTGGTGAGGTACTTTGTTTCCTCTACAAATCGAGATCCCTTCGAATTGTTCAGTCCAGGTTACATATAAATAGTAGCGTTCCTCCTCCTCTTCTCAACATTTACCATGAACTGCTCCCTTGGTTACTCCAATTTTACCTTGAAATAGAGGCTCTTTAGACTTTTACCATAAGTGATTAGGCAACGGTGCACTTGCTCAACACCTTTGGGGAATTTATGTTCCCCGGGATTTGGCAAAGATCTCTTGTTTAATACTATATATTTCTGGAGGGTGGGTGGATACATAGATAGAATGATAGATAAATAGATATCTAGCTATATAGAAGGGAAGATAGATACATAGGTAGCAATACAGATGGAAAGAGAGATAGATAGTTAGATAGATAGAGAGAGAGAGAGACAGACAGACAGACAGACAGACAGAAGGATGGATAGATAGATAGATAGATAGATAGATAGATAGATAGATAGATAGACTGATAGAGAGAGAGAGAGAGAGAGAGAGATAAGACAGATTGAGAGATAGATAGATAGATAGATAGATAGATAGATAGATAGACAGATAGTATGCATCTCTCATTGAAAAGGATTTGGGGATTCTTTCTACCCTTTCCCGGTTAGGGTTCACATGATTATGTGTCCTTTTTTTTACAGGTTCAGTTTCTCGGGATGGGGTGCTCCTAAGCACCGATGCCAGGACTACTGGGTGAAGTGGTAATACCCTTCCCCCCTCCACACATTCAAGGCATATGAGACACAAGAATACAATAAATAAATAAATACATTTATTTTCATATAAAAAGCATTGTTCTTGTCTTGCAAGTTTTTCCTTCATTACCAACAATCAAACTGGAGGGGTAGGGGTCTAAGGAATAGAAAAATAAAGTTTTCACTCCCTGTTCCAGCACAGGGAAGTGGGGGTGGGAGGGTTTAAAAAAATTAACCAAAAAAAATTATCTGAGTGGTGAGCCGGCCACCAGGAAATGCCGAACCCACATTTCCAACGACTGCATGCTCCTTTCCAGGTCCCCCATCCTCCGCATGAGCTCCTGCTGACCACGTGACAGGGCGGCTATGAGTTCTCTCACTAAGGGGAGAAAAAAATAGGATCATTATTACTACTTCCCTCATCTTCATAAGGAAAGTTTCTGTAGCATCAAGACTTCAGTAACAGGTGCGGAAAAAAACCTACAAGGTGGCTCTCCCTCTCCCTGTGGCTCGGGGGGGAAATCAGCAAGCTCCAATCCTTGCTCTAGATCTGCCTCATTGGCAGCTTGTTGCCCCTCCATGGGCGGGAATTCTTCCTCCACCCTGCCCGCAGGTCTGGCCGGATCCTCTTCCTGTTCCTCCTCCTCTTCATCCGCCACAATTGCAGCTTGCCTGTCTGCAGGTCTGGCCGGCTCCTCCTCTTCCTCCTCCTCACTGGCACCTTGTTGCCCCTCCATGGGGGGGAGCTGTTCCTCGTCCCTGCCTGCAGGGAAGGCCATTTCCTCCTCCTCCTGGCGGGGGGGGGGACAACCTCTGCCCTTGCAGCCCTTTCCTCCACATGCCCCCTTGCTTCAGCAAATGCAGGTGCTGCTAAGATAAGATACACAACATGAATTACTGATGGTGGACAGATGTAACAAAACACTAAAAATATATAGAACAAACTATTCATAATACAGTCTGCTTTTGTTGCTTGGCTTACCTGCCGGCCTTATTGCTCTTCTCTCATCGGGCCTCCCTGCTTGCTCCCAAAGGTTGAACATTTCTTCATAGAATGCTGGCCTGGCTTCAGGGGGAGGATGGCCGTGGAATATCCGCCTGGCCCTGTAGAAAGCATTCCACAGAACCTTGAGTTTGGATCGAATCTGTGCCAAGGATCTGCGGAATCCCCTACGGGCAAGCCTTCTGCTGTTCTCCATATATGCTGCCCTATTAGGGTGGCAGCTAGACCCCATCAGTAGCTCTAGGTTGGGGCTGCGGGCTATTATGTGCAGCATTGCCCGAACCTCCTCTGTAATCCAGACCTGCCACCTGCTCGGCATTATTGCTGTACGCCTTCCCTTTGCAAACATTAACTTCCTGCTCCAACAGGGGTCGCCAGAGCGGAAGTTACACCACTGCGCATGCACGAGAAAACGGGCAGATCGCCATTACACAGAGCACGCGGGCGAGACTTGAGCTGCTTGGTGTTTGGGCGGAAAAGAAATCCTAGGGCAGGGTGCACTGCTTGGCTGATCGCCTTGGCTTTTCCTTCGTTGTAGAGCCTCGGTGACCATAGCGCCATAAGCGCCAAAGCATTTCGGTGTGTGTTCATTTTACCAACGGAAAAGCTATCCTAGGGCAGGGTGCACCGCTTGGCCGAGCGCCTTGCCTTTTCCTTGGCTATCTCGCATCGGTCACCATAGCGCCTTTAGCTCTCCAGCACCTCGTTCTGCCTTCATATTTTAGGTTTTATTTGGGCACTTTTGTAACTTATCATTTATAAATGGCTTCCTTCGTGCCTGAGGACAACCAGAGAAAGCAGGCAAGGGGGTTCATCTGGACCCACACAGAGATCTTAGAACTGCTGGCTGTGTGGGGTGATGAGAGGATCCAAAGGGAACTATATGCCAACCACAGAAACCACAACATATATGCTGAGTTGTCCGCGAAGCTCAGGGAAAAGGGAATCCACAGATTGGTGCCCGAAATTCGAAATAAATGCAAATCTATGAAATCAGATTACTCAAAGGTGAACAACCACAACAAAATTAGTGGAAACTTGCCAGCTACTTGTCCTTTCTATCATGAGCTGGACAAATTTCTGAGGCACGACCGGTCGGTGTTCCCCAAAAGGATATCTAAAAGCCTTAATGTGGTCAGGAAAGGCACCGGTGGCCCCAGCCAGCAGTTAGCATCGCAGGCTCCAGCACCATCCCAGCAGCAGGAACCATGCACGACCACTGCTGTCACTGTGGAAGGTAGGTCTACCGTTGGGGGTCTTCATAGGGCCCTTGCCATGTGGGGAGGGTTGCTCCATATGGCTCACAGTCATGCATATGTTCCCAAAGGCCCTTTCTACCTTTTGGGGTCTTCAAAGGGCCCTGGCCATGTGGGGAGGGTTGCTCCATATGGCTCACAGTCATGCATATGTTCCCAAAGGCCCTTTCTACCTTTGGGGGTCTTCAAAGGGCCCTGGCCATGTGGGGAGGGTTGCTCCATATGGCTCACAGTCATGCATATGTTCCCAAAGGCCCTTTCTACCTTTCGGGGTCTTCAAAGGGCCCTGGCCATGTGGGGAGGGTTGCTCCATATGGCTCACAGTCATGCATATGTTCCCAAAGGCCCTTTCTACCTTTTGGGGTCTTCAAAGGGCCCTGGCCATGTGGGGAGGGTTGCTCCATATGGCTCACAGTCATGCATATGTTCCCAAAGGCCCTTTCTACCTTTGGGGGTCTTCAAAGGGCCCTGGCCATGTGGGGAGGGTTGCTCCATATGGCTCACAGTCATGCATATGTTCCCAAGGGCCATTTCTACCTTTGGGGGTCTTCAAAGGGCCCTGGCCATGTGGGGAGGGTTGCTCCATATGGCTCACAGTCATGCATATGTTCCCAAAGGCCCTTCCTGTTATTTGCAGCCTCTTAGTATGGAATCCTAGGATTTTGGAATACTACTCTGGCCCTTGCTGATGCTAAGTCATCATCCAATTCTGAATCCACTATGCCACACTACTAGCCAATTACAATTGTATTAATGCAAAATGAAGTGGGGGGTGGTGGAGCAAAATTTGTTCTCCAAAGGGTCCAGACTGCTCTGTCCCTTCATCGCAATTGGCCAGCATGCAAGGGGAGAAACTGGGAAAGGAGATTGTGGCTAAAAAAGTTTTCTTTGAAGGAAATCTTGTTCTGTTTTGACGCTCTATTTTCTACAATACATATGCTTGGACGATAAAATGTATGCATGGATTCCATTATGCTTCTTTCAGAGGTAACCGTTTCCTCTGCCCTATTTATATCCCACAGTTGTACCGGCGATCTCAGAGGACAACAATGTGATACTGCAACTGGTTCCAGTGGATCACACAATGCCAGTGCTTCCTGCTGCGCATGAGGATGTTGCTCCTCAGGAGATACCAGCATCGCCCGCTGCTAGTGATGGTAGGATCTGGGCAGAGGTGGCCATTCTATAGGAAATGCATTACTATCACAGCTTGGGGAAAAATTTCATGCACTCCTACCATTTCCTTTTCTTTTTTGGCCCCTAGAGACACAGATCAGTGTGGAAGGGCAGCCGGAACAGCCCTTCCAATCAGAAGCTGGGGAAACACAGCCCACTGGACTACAAGATACCACAGACACCCCACAGGAAACTGCGATCCGGAGGGGTAAGCAATTGCAATTCCCGCCTACATAAGACAGTGCTTGCACCAGCACAGTGCATGTCCTGTGAATCCTATTCTGAATACCATGTTTTTATTCCTTTGCATGCCATCAGAATGCATGATTGTGGCCAAGGAATGCACGATTTTATAAAACCATGCATGTTAAACAACTGGAATAATTATTCACCAGTTTTATGACGCACACAACCGCACACATATACACACACACACAAGTACACACACACAATTACTTCACCGCCAATTACTCTTTACTTTCTGCTTAATGGTAACAACATGTTTTTCCGCTTTCCCACAGTGCCACTGCGTACCGTAGTCCGGCGTGTGCCGAGGGACGAGCCGTTCCAGGATAGGAGAGAGAGGAGGGGCGAACTCATAGCTCGCACAATCCTTGAGGACTCCAGGAGGGAGGGCCGCATGAACCGCTCCTTGGCTAGGAAACAGCACCAGTCCCTGCTGCGTTCCCTCCGGAGTGACTCCATGACACTTGGAAAGAACCCTCCGGCAAGGTTCGGCATCTGCAGCACAGCACCGCAACCGTCTCTACAGCTACTTAGACCTGCTGACTGCTGTTGCAGAGGGTACCCTTGCGCAGATGACGCGCAGGAACGACATGTTGGCATGCCACTTGGCCTCCAAGCAACACAGCAGCGACCAGGGCTTGCCGTCTCCACCAGGAAGCACTGGCACACAAATTCTTTTTGAGGACTGGCCCGAGGAAGAGGAAGCAACACCTACTTGTCTGGTCCCTGCCACTGGACAGACAGAGAATGTGGAGGGCTCCCAGTGCATGGACAGTACCAATGGTGCTTCCCAAATCCAGGCCACCCCTGGTCCTCAGAGGGGAAAGAGACAGATCAAGAAGAAGAAAATTTACTCTCCTTCTTGAGTGTTTCCTCTCACCACACAGGGCAGGGGTTCTTTTCCTGGCTGCACGGACTGATTGCCTATATATTAATGCACTATGGTTTGTTCCGTTTTTGGATTGGTTATTGTTCTGAGCACTTTGTTAATGTAAGGTGTGCTTAGTTCGAGCACATCGCACTGTTCTAGTAAGTTATGTATGTTTTACACTATGTTAAAATCTTTGTTCGCCATTCCAAACCAGCATGGTGGTCATTAATTTGGTAAAGGAAAGTCCTCTGAACCAGCCCGGCAAGGGTTCCTCCTGAAATTGGCCCCACTTGCCATATCATATGAACATAATCTAAGTGTTTGTGCACTCCACAATTTAAGGCACTATGGAAGTTATACACAAGCATATAGACCCAGCAGTGTAGTGTCCAAAATGCTAATGGGCGAGTTGCGCTGCACTTTAGCAGTGGCTAATGAGCTGTATTGTTGACTAATTCAAAAACATGGTACAGATGCCTTATACACTATACCAGAGGTAGATAGACTATTTTTCAAGGGACGTGGCCACACACACAAATATATACATATATACACACAAATATATATAGATAGATAGATATTGATATACATACATATATATATATACATGAATCCACACACATTTCTATGAATGAATATGTGCATATATATATATGCCCCAATATATATGTTTGTACACACACACACACACACACACACACATATATATATATGCGCCTAGATATATATACATATACATATACAAATGCACACACACACACTCACACATAAATATACGTATATACATACATATATATATATATATATATACATATATGTATACATGTGTATATATATATATATATATATATAGAGAGAGAGAGAGAGAGAGAGGGAGGGTACCATGCATACAGTTATACATATATATATATATATATATATATATATATATATTTGGCTACATGTATATATAAATACACGCGCATGCATGCACACACACATAGAATCATAGAATCATAGAATCATAGAATCATAGAGTTGGAAGAGACCACAAGGGCCATCCAGTCCAACCCCCTGCTATGCAAGGACTCCCAATCAACGCATCCCTGACAGATGGCCATCCAGCCTCTGCTTAAAGACCTCCAAGGAAGGAGACTCCACTACTCTCCGAGGGAGTGTTTTCCACTGTCGAACCACCCTTACTGTCAGGAAGTTCCTCCTAATGTTGAGGTGGAATCTCTTTTCTTGCAGCTTGCATCCATTGTTTCGGGTCCTAGCCTCTGGAGCAGCAGCAAACAAGCTTGTTCCCTCCTTGATATGACATCCCTTCAAATATTTAAACACGGCTATCATATCACCTCTCAGCCTTCTCTTCTCCAGGCTAAACATCCCCAGCTCCCTAAGTCGTTCCTCATAGGGCTTGTTTTCCAGACCCTTCACCATTTTAGTTGCCCTCCTTTGGACACGCTCCAGTTTCTCCACATCTTTTTTGAATTGTGGTGCCCAAAACTGGACACAGTATTCCAGGTGAGGCCTGACCAAAGCAGAATAGAGTGGCACTATTACTTCTCTTGAGCTAGACGCTATACTTCTACTGATGCAGCCTAAAATTGCATTGGCCTTTTTAGCTGCTGCATCGCACTGTTGACTCATGCTCAACCTGTGGTCTACCTGGACTCCTAGATCCCTTTCACACGTAGTCTCATTCAGCCAGGTGTCCCCCATCGTATATCTGTACTTTTCGTTTTTCTGCCCTAAGTGCAGTACCTTACATTTCTCTGTGTTGAATTTAATTTTGTTAGCTTTGGCCCAACTTTCTAGTCTGTTCAAGTCATTTTAAATTTGATTTCTATATATACATCTATATATGTACACACACACACACACACATAAATATATACATAAATAAGTAAATACAGGCACGCACACACACACACACACATATACATACATATATATATATAGACATAGATATACATACACACTAATATATATTTATATACATTTCTATAAATGTAAATATATTTAAATTCATATTTATATAAATAAAGATGTTTGCTAATATAGATACATTCCTAATATAGATATATATAGAACATGCAATGCACAAACCATGTACAACCAAACAAAGTACCTGAGCATGAGCTAATGTACAGTAAATGAAATGCTTTATTTTGGAACAGCAAGTATGCTAATGGAAAAGAACATAGAAGCAACTTGTAACCGTGGGCCATTTCTCAAAACCCCCCTTCTGCTAGCATGGCCGCTATAGCAGCTCGGACCTGCTCTCCCTCAGCATGCCGCCGGCGGTCTCTCCCCGGGCGGTACTCCTCTGGTAATGGTGGCAGCTGCAGCTCTCCAGTGTCCCGTTCAACATGCAGTGCGTGGCCCCTGCTCTCGCATATGTTGTGCAGCACCACGCATGCAGACACAACTGTGGAAAAGTGGTTTTTGGCCACAGTCAGTCTCGAGCTTAGGCAGCCCCACCTGCCCTTAAGGCGCCCAAAAGCCCGCTCCACCACACAGCGAGCCCTGCTTAGTGCAATGTTGAAATGCAGCTGATTTTCCCGCAGGGCTCCACTGTAAGGCTTCATGAGCCAACACCGCAAGGGGTATGCTCCGTCAGCAATGACCAGCGCCGGCACCTGCACCTCACGGATCGTGATCGTAGGGTTCCCAGGAACAAAAGCTCCCTCATCCATGGCCTGGCAGAGGGAGGAATGCCTAAAGATGAAGGCATCATGATTTCTGCCAGAGAATCCAGCCTCAATGTTCAAGAAGAGTACAGTTGCTGAGGTCAACGCCTGAAGGACAATCGAGTGTCCTTACTTGCGATTAAAGTATTCCTCTGCCCTGGCCCTTGGCGGCTGGACAGGAATGTGTGTTCCATCGAGGGCACCAACACAGTGGGGGAAGCCCAGCTGCTCGAAGTCATCCATGACCTGAATAGAGAGACCAAAAAAACACAGAGAGGTCAGAAAAATGCCACCAAAGCAGTACATGAGCCATATGTGGATGCACCCCATATGCTATGGTCTCCAACTGGAATACGAAGGAAAAGGGCCAAGCAATTTGGGGGGGGACATGAAACATTTGCAGGTATATGTACAATTGCCTAGGTGTCAGCACAGTTCCCTGGAAAGATGCATGTGTCTCCATTTAGCTATATACATATATTATATAGTAGCTATATACAAATACCAATGAGGATGTCAAAGTTATAGCTCACTTTCCCCCACCCAAAATCACCCCTTCCATAAGCAGCTTTGTAGGATATGCATACTTGATGTTAAGACACATGGAATGGAAGAGGTACAGGTACTCTAATTAACAAGCTGGGGGCCTACCTTGTGATAGTCTCCAAGGCAGACGGTTTTTTGCAAAAGTTCCTCTTCTATCGCAGTGATAACCTGGATGCAAATGATGGCCGCTGTGGACACCCCAATCTGGAATTGTCGGGCCACTCTACGGTAATTCAAGGGTGCCGAAAGCCACCAGATTGTTATAGCCACTCTCTCCTCCACCGAGATGGCCCTCCTCATGATGGTGTCGTTCGCCTGCAGTCGAGGTCGAAGAGCCTCGGCGATTTCAGAAAGGGTGGATTTGGACATGCGGAAGTTCCTTATCCACATGTCCTCATCCCACAGCTGGATCACTTCATTGGCCCACCAGTTGCGAATAACCTGCGGCCGAACCCACCACCGGCGTGGCCGCGGGACACTGCAGCCATGGAAATCACAGCCACCGTGGTGGCGGAGACCAAGAATTCTCCCTACCACCGCACGTGCCCTGAAGGCCGTGATGCCACGGCGCCTCATCCACCGGCGGACGGCCGAAACCACAGCCCTAAGCCTTTCATCCTCTTCCCGCTCCACCCTCTCTATCTCCGCCACCATCTCACGGATCTGGGGGAGAAAAACAGCCATGGCGGCAGAGTGATCACTCATGGTAGCAGATTGATCAGCAGCTCTGGAGCACTGGACTCAGTGCGGGGATGGCAGGCAAACGGGAATGGCGAAGGTAAAGCAATGGCGCGTAGGTGAGTAGGAAGTGACGACAAAAAATACCCGACATCCTTTGCGAGCATTTCTGTTTCTGCGCATGTGCTAGAGCATCGTTGCTATGGAAATGTTGAGATTCCCTGCCTTCTTTATGAACACACGATAAGTTTCCAGAACACGCATCTCTCAAACCATATTAATTGCGAAATGACCATGATTGCGTGTAATAGGCCATAACGTATCGACGGACCCCTTTCGGAATAGATTTGGAATTGCAATGGAATGCTTTTTATTTCGGTAACGTTTCGGTTCGTGGTCAGGATGCTTGAACAATTCAAGTTTTGCAAATTCTGGAATAAAACAACCTGAGCAACTTCCTAGGTTAATGGGGTAGATTGCTACACTCACTTTCTCATTTCCTGAATATTCTGATGCAATGGGGGAGAGAAGCCTCAAAAATATTAAAATTAGATATGTGGGCTCAAACGGGAAAAGGCTTACAAATGACATTTCTTGCATTCCCCTTTTTTCCTTTTGAATATATTTTTTCTTAAAATGTCATTCAACTTTCTAAGGATTGCTATGGTATTTTTCTCAGAGGTACTCTGAGAAAGAAGAAAGCTTGTAACAAGCATTCCACTGTTATGATGCTGCTGCAGCTTCCAGAAGGCTATAAAATTTCTCATTTGTTTGTTTTGTTTTTTTTAAGGAGGACATTGTTTAAAATGAAAGAAAGAAGTAAAGGAAAGTGCCTCCTTTTGCCATAACTGTAAATCCTCTCCCTTTGAATCATCTCCCCCTCCCCCACTTTCTTTATTTTAGGGGTCAGGCCAGAATGCTCCCAGCTTTGACAAAATCTTCAAATCAAAATGAAAAGAGACCAGCCCAGATTTTAAAATCTGTATATTTTGAGAGAAAATGCACTCAGCTGTATGTATTTTGATGGGGAAAATGTTTCAAATGCATATTTTGATAGAAAACAGATATAAAACTCTGTTTAATAAGCACATATTTCAGGGCAAATTATCCTGGGAGGTTTTTTAACATGGAAATGAGATGGAATGGACTTATGGTTAAAAAACATGCGACAGCAATCTGGACTGCAAATAGACTGAATTGCCCATTCCTAGTTATTGAGAACTTCGAAACATTGAAACATAATATTGAAAACATTATGAAATCTCTTTCTTTACTGGGATTCTGGAAAAGTAGGGGGTAACATCTTTATCACAAAGACCTTTCCCCATCATTATGAATGATCTGTTTCTGGCTGTTTCTTTGGAGCTTGATTTACCTTTATACTAGAATCATTTTATTTGTGCTCTGTTAACCACTCCCCATTTATGGAAAAACAATCTACAAAGCCTTGAAATTGATTGATTACGAAGTGATTGCCACAGAATACCATGGACAGTCAAAAAGACAACAAATGGGTCCTTGAACAGATCAAGCATGAACTCTCCCTGGAAGCCAAGATGATGAAACTGAGGCTGTCATACTGTGGCCACATCATGAGAAGGCATGAAATATTGGAAAAGACAATAATGCTAGGAAAAGTACAAGGCAGAAGATAGAGAGGAATAATGCACACCAGATGGATAGACTCAATCAGGGAGGTCATGAGTCTGAATTTGCAAGACCTAAGCAGAGCAGTGGAGGACTGTGGGGCTTGGAGATGTCTGGTCCATGGGGTCTCTAAGCATCGAGGTCAATTCAAGGGCAGCTAACAACAACAACAACAACCTTTCAAAAGTAGAAGATATAGTGAAGAGAATGGTTGAGGCGAGCATCATTGCCTTGATTTCAGTACAGAGATGTATTCCCCTGACATCCCAGCTGCTTGAATCACTCTTGCAGTTAGTCTATTCTCCAAAGCCTATTTCACTCTCTTTTTCTGCTTCCTGGAGAAACCAGCAGTAAGCAGGAAATATTTTTGAGGCCTACAGTATGCAATTTCCACCCATTTAGATCTGTCTCTACAGTAACATCACTTTGGCCCAAAACACACTGCAGAAATAATCCAGTTTGAGACCATTTTAACTACCCTGGCTCAATGCTAGGAAATGTAGTTTTGTGAAACACTTAGCATTCTATGGGCCTCGGCAGACGACTAAAAGAGTCGTCTGCGAGACCCGGAAGAGGAGGAGCCACCGCACGAGCGGCACTCCTTCCTCTTCCTGAGGTCGCCCTGGGAGCTGCCGGCCCTCCGCATGGCCGGCGCTTCTGGGGCAACCTCCCGCCGCAGCGACCGCACGCGCTGCGGCGGAAAAGACAGGGAAAGTGTGCCCTACGTGTTTAGGGTGCACTTTCCCTGTCTTCTAAAAGGAGCGCCAATTTGGAGCTCCTTTTAGGGTCACCGCAGGAGCACCGCGGTGCGGAGGCTGCAGTCCCTAACGCCCTGGTCTGCATCCCCCCTAAGTCACAGAGCTCTGGTGCCACAATAAGCTCCAATTCCCAGCTTTCCCTAGCACTGAGCCAGGGCAGTTAAAGTTGAATTGGATTATTTCTGCAGTGTGTTTTGGAGTTTTAGAATGCTATTTTGATGTACTTTTAAATAGTCGTGATTTAGATTAAACTGAAAAGCATATACTTTTAAGGGAGGGACTATCATACAGTGGTGACAGCTATGTTTTGCTAGTTGAAGGCCCCTAGCATCTCAGGGCCTTTGCAGACTGCCAGAAATAGTGCAAATTGAGTCCACTTTAAGGGTTAGGGATAGGGTTAGGGAATCATGGGAACTGTATTTTATTGTGGCACCAGAGCTCTCTGACAGAGAAGGCTCAATGTTTCAGAGGGGGGGAAAAACAATTCCCATGATTCCCTAGCACTAACCCTAACCCTTAAGGTGGACTCAATTTGCACTATTTCTGGCAGTCTGCAAAGGCCCTCAGTCTCTAGCATCTTGAATTTAAAAGTTTAGATAGCCAATGACTAAGGTGGGAGGAATGCCAGCTCAAATGCTAAAGAGTAAAAGAAGATGGTGCCTGTCAGTGTAGATAGCATTGGACTAGATGAGCAAACTAGTAGAAATCTAATTTCTAGACCCATGGAATCAATGGTAAACTATAAATTAACAAATAATAACAATAATAATAATAATAATAATAAAAATGTATTTCTATCCCCCCTTTGGGAAAACCCAATCAGGGCGGCTTACAACAGTAAAACAGTATACAATACATAAAATCCAAAAATTATTCCCTCCCCCCTTAAAACAGTATTAAATCTAGATGAATTAAAATTACAATAAAAGTTAAACGAGTTCAATAGTTAAAACCAAAAAACCAACTGCTAACAACTACAGACCATCTATGGCAGGGGTAGGCAACCTTTTTGAGCCGGGGGCCGGGTTGCTGTCCCTCAGACAATTGGGGGGCCCGAAGCACAATAAATAAATAAATAAATAAATAAATTTAAAAAATAAAAAAAAATATGCATGCACATTCTCTCAGCCCCAGAAAAACCATGGCAAAACCCCTGTGGAGATTTTGCCAAGAAAACCCCAAGAACAAGTAATAACAACAATAATCAATATCATCATGGCGGGCGGCGGAGGCGGCAGCAGCAGCGGCAGGACCGGCCTGGGGCCAGTCCAAAGGCCTTGGGGGGCCGCATCCGGCCCCCGGGCCTTAGGTTGCCTACCCCTGATCTATGGCCTACACAATGGAGCTCATCCATCATTAGATGGGGCCACGTGAGCAACATTGGGGGAATTACCCGAGGCCGGGACATTAATCTGGAAAGGCCTGCCAGAAGAGATCCGCCTTGACCGCCTTTTTAAAGCTGGTTAACGATGTTAATAGACGGATTACATAAATCCCATTGATTCAGTGGGTCTGGTCTAGTTAGGATTAGTAATTGGAGTTAGGCCACAGTTTCACCTACATGGGGAAAACAGTCATGCATTTTAACAAATCCATTTTAGCCATAGCTGTGCTAGGGATGTGATTCTTTGCTAATTTCATTCTTGAAGGAAGCAACAAGTAATTTCAGCAATGTTTTTCCTTCACTGAGAAAGGCTTTGACAACTGTGCGAAAGATTATTAGCAGTTTGGGACTTTGTATAAAACTTGTACATGGGTTTTTTGTAGAGAAAATGGCATTTTCTGTGCAAGAAACAACATATTGTTGATGTTTTATGCACCAGAAATGTGACATTGTGCAGAATATGTCTTTAATTGCAAAGATTCTCATTAGACCAGGATTCCCCTCACCAGAGTCTTTCAACACTCAAGTAAAACAATTTTCAACTATTTTTCTAATCTTTCCAAATATTCTTTCTGTTCCTAATTCCTGCAAAAAAATTCAAACCAAAGAACTGAGAAGATGCTGTTCACTTTTTAAATGAACTTTTTTATATATTATCAGGTCCCCCCCCCAGAACTTCTCAAGATATTATAGACTCATTTATTTGGATTGTCATCATTTGCCACCACCATCCTTTGCCTGCACCTTAATTTACCCTCACTTGCCACATGACCCCACCATTCACTTTGTTGTAGTTCTGTTCATTGGTGTCAGTTTACATCAGCATGCCAGACTTTGTGTTGTTCTATAATCCAATACACTATATACATCCCCGGTCAAGCAGGATTACTCATGTGATAAACTGGGGAACAAAAAACAATGTAAACCTGGAGAGAAACTGCAAAATCAGCAGCAGTTAAGAGAAGTAATGATACTAAATAGAATTGGGATCCTTTGAGTAGAAACGTTACACCTCTAAAATGCTCTGAAAGATGTATTAAATGGTTAGAGAAATAGAGTATTTTGGGTAGTCCTAACTTTTGATATCTGTAACATCTTATTTCAACTTTAAAGTATTCAAGCTTCTGAAGTTCTTTATTAGCTATTGACCTCTTTCTGTGTTTCCATTGGATACTCCCACAGAAGAACAATAACAAAGTTAGGGCCAGACTTCACAGCCTTAATTCACTCCATTCAATGAGAATATAGAGCTTCCCTAATTACTGCCTTACAAATGGCTGAGAATCTGTGTGGCTTTTCCCAGGCTTGAGATACCCTATTTAAGGTTGATCCCACCCAGCAAGACTTTCCACTGGGAAATGAAGGGGAACTGCTGCAGCTGTGAGGTGTCTCCCCAAGTATGACCCTGGGTCAACAGTGGTCTGCTCAGATAGCAAGAATGACCCAGGGGGTTCTGGAATCCCCCACCCCAACCCATTTTCCCTTCTGTAAGATTTTCACAGTTCCACATTTTTGTACTGCACAGTTCTAATTCCTCCCCCCCATCCCCTCTGTAAGCATAGCTGGAGAACAATACACAAATGTGATTCCAATTAGGTCAATAACAACTTCATGAAGGTTCAGCCCTCACCATCTGTGTGGAGAGAGAGTGATGCTTTGTAGCCCTCCCACACCCCTTTTTGCCATTATTGTGAAGATTCCACTTGACAAACCATCTACTTTAATGAGATTAAAAGGGCTTTTCTGAAATGAAACAAAAGAGGCCAAATTAATAGTGAGACTGACTTAATTCCACATACACTGGAGCTTTGCATAATCCATCACTTAGCAGCTGCATAATTCAACCAGATTCAACAACATTTCATATGGTACATAAAGACCAAGGGAAATGGATCCTTATACACAAACCTTTCAAAGATAGGCAGTACAGTCCTTCATAAAACAGTGCACTACTCAGAAGCAAGTCCAATTGAACTGATTGAGATTTAGGCCTAATCTGCACTGCATAATTAATGTAGTTTGACACCACTTTAACTGCCATGACTCCATGCTATGGAATCCTTGGAACTGTAGTCTTTTGGGGGGAAGCAGACAGCACAAAGGGCCGTTTGGGGGGTAAGGAAGGGGAGGGGCAGCCACACGGTGGGCGCCCCAACCCCTTCCCGAAGGCATTGTCAGAGCGCCAGCCCCTCCGCACGGCGGGGGCTCCGATGATGTCTTCCCGCCGCAGCATTCGCACACACTGCGGCGGAAGAGTCGGCGAAGGTGCGCCACCAGCCTTTTGCGGCGTACCTTCGGCAACTTGTGGAAGGAGTGCTATTTTAGTGCTCCTTCCAGGGGCGGCGAAGCTGTGCCGCGGGGCCGAGGTGTGGGGATACCTCAGCCCCGCGGCACAGCTTCCCGGGGCGGCTCACAGCCGCCCATCTGCTTCCCCCCTATTGTGACCAGAGCTCTCTGACAGAGAAGGCTAAATATTTCATAAAACTACAAAGCCAGAATTCCATAGCACTGAGCCATAGAAGTTAAAGCAGTGGCAAATTGCATCAATTCTGCAGTGCAGATTAGACTTTACTCCTGTAGTCAATAAGCCCTGGGTTTCAGGTTCAATAGATTTGTATGATTTCAAAGTTTAACTTAATGTTATCATGGAAATTCAGATTCTTCTGGTTTTGAAGTGCTGATTAATAGATGGTAACAAATAACATATTCCAGAGGAGCAGTGTTGCTATTGTGCCAGAGCAATAAAACGTGCTGTAGTTTAGTGTGCAGGAACTTTCATGACTAACAACAGTTTACTTCAGAGATGCGTAAAATAAAATAGATTAAGTAGTAGATATAAATATACAACAGTTGGGGAACTGTTGCTTTTTGAGGGTTTTTAAAATGTAATCTGACCTAACTGAAGATATCCTGAACACTGGACCACTCAGTAAAGGTTCAAGTTTCTGTAGCTGCGTCTGCACTGCAGAAATAATGCAGTCTGACACTGCTTTAACGGTCATGGCTCAATGCTGTAGAATTCTTGGATTTGTGGTTTTCTGAGATATTTAGCCTCCTCTGTCAGAAAACTCTTAGCATTGAGCCATGGCAGTTAAAGCAGTGTCAAACTGCATTATTTCTGCAGTGCAGATGCAACCCATGTCAATGTGATGATTAATCTATCTGGACCTTGATGGCATTAGCCAAGGAACTCAAACCCAATCCAGGACCTTGGATAATGTTAGGAGTTGTTTGTGCACCTTACCTGCCATATAAAGGTATAGTATAAAGGTTTAAGATAGGGTTAGAGATATTTGGTTTTGTGATGGGATAAAGATAAACAATGAGTTTATCGCAGAGAAATGCTGATCTCAGCCCGAGATGGAGTGATAAAACTGTAAAGGAGATTCAAGCTTGCTCATGGTCAGTCCTGTAGGAAGAATCTGGCTGTAAGAACAAAAGGGGAGGTATAGGATTGTTTTTAATGAATAGGAAGACAGCTTGCCATTGATTTGACATTAATGGTTAAGATTCCAATTCTGATGATTGTAAGATCAGAAGGTTGGCAGTTCGAAGCCTGAGTGCTACATGATGGGGTGAGCTCCTGTCACTAGTCCCAGCTTGTGTCAACCTAGCAGTTTGAAAGCATGCAAATGCAAGTAGATAAATAAGTATCACTTTGGTGGGAAGGTAACAGCATTTGGTGCAGTCATACTGGCCACATGACCACTGGAGTAGTTTTTGGACAACGTTGGCTCTTCCGCTTAGTAACGGAGATGAGCACTGGCCCCTAAAGTAATTTATGACTATACATTCATGTCCAGGGACTACCTTTACCTTTACCTTTATAATTTAATTAGACATTGTTAATACCTGATGTTTAGTTCTGATGATAAATGTCTCTGGTGTGGACCTATAGTTCTTGAATAAAGGTTTACTCAGTTTTAACTACTGAAGCTTGAATGTTTGAACATGGTTCCTGGCTGGATTTGACAGATAACATCTTTAAAGATCAAACTAAGCCACAGTGGATTCACCACTGACATAGTAGTTTGAGTTTTGGACTATGACTCTGGAGACCAGGGTTTGATTCCCCACTCCATATTAATCTTCAGATGAACATGTGCACTGACATATGCATTTCTAATCATGACTTATCTCAAAAAGTCCAATTCCTCTCTGTAGTTTCTTTCAATATCCAGCTTTTAAAATTCATTTAGATTAACTTTTGAGGCAGAAGCTTAGTGAATCATGAAAGCCAAGGGGCAACCAAGTTCTAATGCACACATGCTTGAGAGAGAGGAGATCCATATAAAAGGTCAGTTTGTATGGGAATTCATAAAGATCAAATTCTTCAAGCATCCCTTGTTGTGACTAGCTTGTTCCCTTGATTGCATTCAGAAATATCCATACACACCCACTCATTCAAAAGACAGACAGACAAATGGTTTGAGTTCTGAACATTCATTCACTGTATTCCAAAGCATTTGTGTTCATAATTACATTCATCACACTTAGAATGGGCATATGTAGCTCTTCACCTTGTAACCCTTTCTATGTGAAACATAGCCAGGCACTGAAAGCCCCTTCTGATGTTGTTTCCTGGTCTGTATTAGTTGATGGTTCAAAAACAAAATTAGACTTTTCTCTTGATGTTTGCTTGAGCTCATCCATCTGCTCCCAGAAACAGATCCATCTGCTCCATCCTTTCCTGACATGTGCTCCTCCCTTTCAGAAGGAGATTTTTTACCAGTCTCCACTGAACCTTTGTGACTGAACCCCTCTCCAGGTTGGCCCCACTGTTGCAGCTCTCAGGCTCATCTCACTCACCTTGTCCTTGATAGGGTGAAGCAGATGGCCCTGTAGGAGCAGCCTCTGGCTGCTCCAGATGTAACTGTGCCAGGACCGTGGCACGCGTGGCCCGCTTCCAAACTGGGCCACAACTGTAGTCCCGAGCTGGCACCACCAGTACTGGATTATTTCCACTCCTTAAAGGTCCAGCTTTTACCCCCTTAGCATGGCCTCAAAGCAGATTTTGGCCACTTTAGGGGCATGCATCATGTAAATACCATGTCCTCAAATTGGCCAGAAGCCACTTTATTTGGCCTGTGCATTTCAGGCCTTACCTCCCTCAAGGTCTCAGGCCTCAAGGTGACCATTATACTGGACAAGTAGCTATGTTGATCAGTGGGTTCAATGTGATAAAAGGTGATTAGTTCTCCCTTCAAATTCTTGATTTAATTAAAGAAATCAAATTGGGACAAGATAATAGAAGCAAGAAACAAAAACATGATCTTGAGATTTTATAAATTGTTCCAAAGCTGATGGAACATGCTATCATATATGGTGGATGTGCCACAAAGCTAAAAAATATTGGGTAGCAATTCACAAAATAACAATAAACTATCTAAAAATTGAGATCCCATTTACACCTGAGGAATATCTACTAGGTATAATTGAGAGTACTATAGAAAAAATGTTTGATAGACTCATATTTTATATGCTAATGACTTCAAGAATAATATATGGCAAATTCTGGTTAAAGGAGAGATACCAACAGTTGAAAACTGGTTATCAAAATTGTATGAAACAGCTGAATTAGACAAAATGACCTGTTGGATGAAAGAAAAAACAGACAAATCCATTAAAAAAAGATTGGCATGTACTGTTCAAATGTCTGTGAAAATGTTGGGGGGATATTATTGTGACAAACTTCTAAGAATAAAAAAAAAGATTGGTATTTGAAAAAGAAATTAGGAATGTGCATACATGGAAAGAAATGGAAAGAACAGAACAGATACTTACATGGAAAGAAACAGAAAGTCGAATAATTATAATACAAGCAAATTTATAAATATAAAGTTTCTGAGGAGCTGAATATGCCAGGTTGGGGGGTGGCGTGGGGGGGTGGGCTTCAGAGGACGCATGCCCTTACACTGCCCCCAGGCGGCATCATGCCGCCCGCCTGACCACACAGAGTGCAGCATTGTAGTAGTCCAATGGCACATTGTTTTAGGCACTGTATGCCACTGGAGCACTGAAAAACAGCCACCACTATGGAAAAGGCACCTTTTTACCAGAGCAAAAAAAAAGTGGCTCTTCTTTTTGAGCTGGGAAAACACCAGGTTTGGAGTGTGGTGTGTGGTTGCTGCTGCCCCAACCCAAAGCTCAAAGGGGCAGCGTCATGCCACCCCTTTACAGCCGTCTGTTTTGGCCCTAAGGTTACTTTACTAGATCAAAATTAAAGGTATAGAATGATTGTTTATTTAAAAATAGAATTGAACAATTATATTTGGAATAAGATAAGACAGATACTTTCATTAAAAACAAGAATTGTTAGGAAGGAAGTCAATATTGGTATTTTTATGTTTTGTATTGTTATAATTTTTCTCACTTGTACTGTTTTATGTTTGTCTACGTTATTTAAAATTGTATGCAGTTCTTTTTGTAAGATTGTATTGATATATGTTGTTTTTATCATCTGTGTTATTATCCGATAAACATATATTAAAAATAAATTCATAACTGCAAACAATCAGAGTTACAGAAAATAAAACCAGTTCCATTGTCATAGCTACATCTCCCAATGCAACTCAAAAAAAACCTGTTTTAGAAGCTAAGCAGCCCTGCCAATGGAAGGATTTCCAAGAGGTTCTGATGCAGCTTACCACATTGCCTTGCTGTTGGGACTGGGAGGGAGTTGGATGCTGCTTTGCCCACTGTCCTGTTTCCTATCACCTCAGAAATCCTTCTATTAGCAACGCTTCTTGGCTTTTAAGGTAGGTTATGAGGAGTATTCCCAGTTATTGCAATGGTGTAATGACCGTAAATGTGAACTCCAAAATTTACAATGTTGTAAAATGGGTTTATAATATTATAAATACTATACAGAATGCTAACTGTAATTTTTTTTTAAAAAAAAAAACTTTTCAGAGAAAAATGGGCAATGACAGAACAAAACAAAAATGTACCCATGATGCAACCATCAGCCACATATCACTTACCACCACATTTGCTGGACAAGCCTAAACTGTTCTTTGAGCAAAGGGAAAATGTAATGTTCCCATAACACTAATTACAAGAATATTGTCTAAATGTTATTCCCTTGAATAGGACTATATTTTGGCAAAGCTCCCTAACATAAAGGTGTAATGGAGACAGACCTTCTTTTCTTTTCCTTTTTTTAGTCCAGCCATCACTTCCTAAACCAGTGAAAAAGAACTGAAGTGGGAAATTGAACTGGAGTAGCAATTCATCAAACTGAGGAAGCTCTTCATTACCACAAAAGTGGAGGTGAGTTTGAAGGCTGTCCAGGAGACTTTCCCTTCTTTAATGCAAGAATAACGATGAAGTTAAGATAGTGGTGAAGTTAAAATTGAAGTGGAAAACCAATAGAAACTGATATTAGGAAGCTAGTCATTGAAGTGGGAAGCAACAAATTGCCAAAGGTCTGGAGGCTGACTTTCTCTTCCTTGAGCAATCAAGAAAGAAAGCTGTGAAGCATGGACAAACTGGAGGGGGAATGTCCCATGTATCACAACACTTCCTGACTAACCCACTTCAGACCTCTATGAGCACTCCACCAACAATCATAGAGTTCCTACTGTTCACAGAAGACTTCCAGCTATATTTGGTGTTGCTATCACTGAGTATATCACCAGGTAATCAAGGACGTAATATTAAATTAAAATTCATGAAATAAATCAGAGAATAAATTTGGCTGTATTCATTAATATCAATTTATTTTTATTTTTATTTTTATTAACTTTATTTCATTAATGTTAATTTATTCCATCATGCCTAGGCCCAGAAGCAGATGAAAGGCTTTCTTTTTATCCCAAATGCTACTGCTGCAGTCCCAGAGGGAGAGGAGAGCCAATAATATCTGCTGAACTTAATCCCTTCCCACACTGCCATTCCCTTTTCCTTTTGTGTTATGTCTTAATTAGATTGTAACCCTGAGGGCAGGAGACAGTTTTGTTGCTCTTTTAATTGTAAAATGTCATATACAGTGATAACAATATATAAATAGATGATGATGATGATGATGATGATGATGATGATGATGATGATTTTAGAATTATTTTAACAAAATACTATATAATATAATAATAAATAATATAATATTCTCAGCCCCTGAAAATTTGACATAACTGAATAATGTTCCCTAGCCCCACCATAGTTGCCAAGCCTGATCTAATGTTACAACATTCAAATCTTGCTCAGTTTAGCTCAAAACAAACTCAACTTTATTCTGATCCTCACTGATGGCTAGGTTTGGACCTGAACAGATTGTCAGAAATAATCCAGCTTGAGAGCACTTTAATTGTCCTGGCTCAATGCTAGGGAATCATGGGAATTGCAGTTTTTTCTGAGACATTGAGCCTTGTCTGTCAGAGAGCTCTGGTGCCACAATAAACAGTCACGTTTGTTTTTGATGGATTGTTTAGTTTTGTTGTTGTTGTTGTTGTTGTTGTTGTTGATGTTTGTTTTCTTTTTCTTGTTTAGCCTACTGAAATTAATTATACAGTATTGTAAAATTGAAGATCATTATTACTAATCTCTGGTTGCTTCTCATGCTACATCATGCTACAGCCATGTAAAACAAAATATCTGCTCCAATTTTATAAAGTGTTCATGCTGATGTGAAGCAAAGATGAGGGATTTCAGTGGATATTAATTTGTACTTGAGTATCTGCCAAAGAAGATAAATAAAGCTCAACTGCTTCTATCTGAATGGCCTGGGAGACATCTAAAACATTTGAATAATTAGAAGCTGGGAATTCTGTTTATGTAGGATTAAACTGACATGAGACTGCAAGGTCTTTCTTTACATTGCAATGGACAAAGGCTGATTCTTTCTTTGGTCTCTCAGATGTACACCCCACTCTTTTGCCTCCTTTGTCACTCTACTATTAAAGAAATAAGGAAAGGACCTGGCAACTTGAAACTAGAAATGTATAAAATGTAGTTTATTGTGGCACCAGAGCTCTCTGGCAGAGAAGACTCAATGTCCCAGGAAAAAATACAATTCCCATGATTCCCTAGCACTGAGCCAGGACAGTTAAAGTGGCCTCAATTTGCACTATTTCTGGCAGTCTGTAAAGGCCCAAAATGATACATGTACAAGAAGACATTCAGAATGCATTTTTGAGATGTTATTCTAGATTATATAATGCAGAGAACACTAATCCTGAAGAAATAAATCAATACTTAGATAAACAAAGGATTAATAAAATAACAATGGAGCAACAGAAAACTCTAAATGCAGAATTCACTGAGAGCAAAATAACTTAGGGAATTGAAAAAACTAAAAAAAAGATAAAGCCCCCGGGCCGAATGGTTTTTTCGCACTATATTATAAGACATTTATAGAGGAAATTAAAATTCCACTACTAAAAACATTAAATGATATAGGACAAGACAGGATTCCTGACACCTGGAAGAACACAAACATTACATTAATACCAAAGGAAGGCAAAGACAAAAAAGAAATTGAGAATTACAGACCAATATCTTTGTTGAATATTGACTATAAGATTATGGCTATAATTTTAGCTGATAGGCTTAAACAGATCTTAGTAAGTTTGATTCATAAGGATCAATCTGATTTTTCATCCTCGAGACAACTCAAAAATAACATCAGATTGATAAATGACACAATTGAGTACTGTGGGGGGGAAATGATAAACAATTGACACTGATTTTTGCTGATGCAGAGAAGGTGTTCAACAATGTGAACTGGAATTTTATGATGCAATTACTAAAAAAAATGGAGATGGGGCCTAATTTTTTTACATAGATTAAAGAAATTTATAGGGAATAATCAGCACAATTGATCATAAATGGGAAGAAGACAGACAAGTTTAAAATCTCATAAGGGACTAGACAAGGTTGTCCCCTCTCACCATTACTGTTTATAACAGTATTAGAAGTGCTAATGAATAAAATAAGGCAAGATGATGGCATAACAGGAATGAAGATCAAAGATCAAGAATATAAATTACAAGCCTTTGCTGATGATTTGGTGCTTATTTTGGAAGACCCAGAATGACAAACTATGAAACTTTTTCAAACAATAGAAGAGTTTAGTATGATGTCAGGATTTAAAATCAACTGAATGAAAATGGTTATAATGACAAAAAAACATGACCAGGAAAGAGGAAGTCCATCTGGAAGTGGTTACAAACTGTTCAGTTAAAAATAAAGTAAAATACTTAGGAATATGGCTAACTAAGAGGTATGTTGACTTATTCGATAATAGCTATAAACCAAAGTGGAAAGAAATTAAGAATCAACTAGAAAAATGGAACAAACAATTACATTAACTGGAAGAGTGGAAGCAATTAAAATGGTAGTCCTCCCAAAGATGAATTTCTTGTTTCAATCTATCCCGATTATACATAATGCAAAACCATTTAAAGAATGGCATAAAGACTTAAGGGAATTCATTTGGAATGGAAAGAGACCAAGAGTCAGTTGGCAAACAGTGATGAGAAACAAAAGTGAAGGTGGAAGAAGTGTCCCAGATTTAGAGCTTTACCATCAAGCAAATGCACTTAATTGGTTGCTAGACTGGATCTCACTAAAAAACACAAAATACTGAATATTGAAGGTTTTAACAACTGATTTGGTTAGCATGGGTACTTGTGGTATGGCACAGCAATTGTACACAAAGAATTTAAGCATCATGTGATAAGTAGAGCACTTCTGTACATATGAAATGAAATTAAGAAGAAAACATATAGAAAAATTCCAATTTGGATCTCCCCTCATGAAGCATTTTTTGAAAATCGATGGCAGTTGAAGCATGGCTGAGATACAAGGATATACTTTAAAAATCAAGAGATAACAAATTTGAGCTAAAAGCAATTAAAGAACTGGAACAATTAGATCTGAAAATGCATTGGTTATTTTATACCTAATTGAAAGAAAGGTTCAAGATGGATGTTAAAACAGAAGACTTTGATGAGGATTCTAAAGATTTTGATGGTATTCTAACAAAGTTCAAGGGGGGGGGGGGACAACAACCAAACTTTACGAAATGCTGATAAACAGAAAACAAGAAAGAGACCTGATTTCAGATAATATGATTAAATGGGCTACAGATATAGGGAAAAATTGATCTGGAAAGCTGGGAATATGCAAGAAAGAAAACAGAAAAATTCACCAATCCCAAAGACGTAAAAAAAAAAAAACACCTGGAAAATGGAAGAAAGGTGGCACTTAACTCTAACAAAAATTGCAAAACTTTATAATACAGGCTCTAATAATTGTTGGAAATGCAAACAAAATGTCAGATTGTGGTTTCACATATGGTGGAGATGCTCTAAAATGAAAGCTTACTGGAAGAAAATTCATGATTCAATTCAAGAAATCTTTAAAATTAAATAAGAACTAAGGCCAGAAATTTACTTATTGAAGATGTTAAATAAAACTGACCCAACACTGAAGGAAAAATATTGGAGAGTTCTATTATATATGATCTTGGCAGCTAGACTGTTAAAAAACAAGAACTACCCACACTGGCTAATTGGTTACTGACGCTTGCAGAAATGAAAGAAATGGATAGACTAAAAGCTTTACTAAACCACAAAGACATAGAGAAGGTTGATAAGGAATGGTCTCCAGTTGTTGAGTATAGCAATAAAAGATGGCAATGAAATAGCAAGTAGAACTATGGAAATGATAAGATAGGTTTAAAAAGGTGATAAGATCATAATTGGACATGATTGTTTGGGTATGATTACCCATCTGTTTTGAATGAGAGTATCTATTAAAAATCAGATATAGAAAAAAGACTCAAGGAAAAAAAACCATGGTTATAAATGAAGGTATTTATTGTCAAAGGAACAGTGGAGGTATTGTAATGTATGACAATGTGGTGACTATACTTTGAAACTTTTATTGTATTTTTAAAAGTTTATATAGTATAAATAAAATAAAAAAATTAAAAAAATTCATCATCTTGCCAGCCCTGTGAGGAGGTATATTGTCTTGTGAAGAGAGACAACCTTTCCACAACTTTCCTCTCTCTTTTTCCTTCCTTGCCTCTTTTAATTGGCACTGCAAATTAGAGTTCTATTCTGCATTAATTACTCTGTTTCGTCCTTCTGATACCTTCCTTATCACCAAAAAATTGTGCCCATGATCCAGAGATAAAGGGGCATGGAGAAAGGCAGTCAACTGCTGCACAGTCTCTTCCAGCTTTTTGTGCTCCTTTTTGGCAAAACTAGCCCACACATTTCTCATGTGTATTACATGTGGACATGTTTCATAATGAGAGAGGGAGATGCAGACAGGTCCTCATCTAAACAATTTACAGGGCAGGGGTTGGCAACTGTGCCAGGGAAAGAGTCAGTTTCCACACTTGCCCTTCCTCAGGTCAAACCAACACAATACTAAAGATAAAACAAAACTCATTCATTTTCAGGTAATTTGTAGCCATTTTTTTTATTTTAGAGGGATTATAGGAGACCAAAAACAGTACCCACCACATTTTTATGTGGCCGTATAGCAGTTTATTTAATTATCCTCCCCACAAAAAAATAAATTGGGGTATGAGGGTTCCAGGGGTGTCCTGGAAGGTTGGAGTGCAAACAGGGATTGGGACCCATAGAGCCCATGATCTGCACTTTCCCCATCCCTACTATAAAGTCACTATATACCAACTTTGTTCAGATGTGTCCCACAATTTCAGCACCTTCAATCAAGAGGATGAATGTGTCCTGCCATCTTTACTTAGCATCTTTAAGTGCTGATGAAACTCTTGAACAACAGGAGTATGACATACAGGTGGAATGATGCTCATAAATAATCTGTCATCTTTGAGAAATTAAACAGTGGCATACAGCTCACCTTTGGCCTCTCTTCTTATAGGAAGATGGCTCAGCAAGACAGCAAATTGAGACAAATTAACAAGAAGGACAGGCCCAAAAATCAATTCCACTACTCTCAAATCATTATGAAATGTCTCAAGTCAGAAATAATTAATGGATTAGCCCCAAGAGATAGTTAAATGGTTCGCTCCAAACATAAGCAACATCAAAGTCTATAAGTGATGGAAAATGTAGAATACCTTGGAAAGCATATGCGGAGCTTTTTACTCAAGGTTGGGATGTGTTGTACATCTGCAGTTACACTCTGCTTTCTTGTTGACAAGCATATTACAAGCCAGTTATTAGGTGTGGTTTTTTTCTACTCATGTGGGCTGACTATTTCCACTATAGGCAAGGGCAGTGAGCAGCCAAAGAACAGAAATGAGAATATTCCTGGGGGATACATTGCTCCACAGCTGGGGCCAAGCGTGGAGTATGATTCATGGTTTTGAGCCTTGCCTTCTTGGTGGATTGGCTATGAAACAATCAACCATTAAGCAGAATCATATCCATAATGGTTATGAATACTGCCTTCCCTTCCTGAACACTTTTGAGGTAAACAACATCCTCAAGAAATTGCACTGGCAGCATTCATAACTACATACTCACCCAATCCACAGCAATGGTGCTATAAAAAACAAACACGCACACATTCGGATGTTTTGAGGAGCAGGAATGATGGTTTAATACTGGAGAAATGGTTTTACAAAATTTATATTTGTGCAGCATTGTACATGTACTAAATATTTTGCGCAAATACACTTTAGAGATACCATACCTGTGTAATTCCACAACCCATATTGTGGTAATATCTTTATTGGGATAACCCCAAAAGGCACAAAATGTATGCAAGCCTCTGAGATCTTCTGATAGAAAGGATGACTCACTTGAAAAAGGAAAAAGATATCCTGAACTGGAAAAATCACTCATGAACTTTCCCAGGACTGTATTTCTTTGAAGGAGACCATGGGATTGTCATTCTTCCTGCTTCTGAATTCACTTCAGTCAGAAGTATTTAGAATACCATTTTTCCTAGTAGGAAGCTATTTCCCCCCTCTCATCCTCAGGAAGAGTTGTCAGCAATTTGGAGCATGTGCTTTCTAAAATATGTTTTTTGGGAAGAGGAATCAAAAATAGCCCACTTCTTGAAGTGTGTGTGTGTGTGTTAAGCAGCTTCTAGGGGTCCTTCCAATGCTACTCAATTATAGTGCTATCATTCCACCTTTACTGACATAGCAACAATCTATGAGGTCCTGGAATTAGGAGGGGTCCTGAGACTCCTCAACCAGGTTTTGTTGCCTTTGAACAAACTATAAGTTCCAGGATTCCAGAGGATGCAGCTATGGTACTTAAACTGGATCACAGTGCTATAGTTGTACTGTGTGAAAGGATCTCCAGAAAGGTCATGGAAAAGGCAGATTCCAAATCCAGCCAAGAAAATCAGTTCGAGAATCACTATGAAAGGAGCACTGTTGGATCAAATCAAGGATTTTCCTAGTCCAGCATCCTGTTTCTGACATAGACCACTCAGATGTTTCTGGGAGGCTCACTTCAAGGCATGAAAGGCAAGCATCTTTCACTGATATTTTTTTAAAAAATCAGAAACTGGTTTTTGCTTTGTGCTGTTGAACTGGTGTGCCAAGTAATTGAGAAAATAATACATTTGAATACATTCAGAGAAGAGTTAATATCTGATATCTTATTTAAAAGGCTGTGCTATATGTTATGGGAAAAGTGCAATGACAACATTACTTTTAGACAACAAATCCTGGAAGCATGGCCTCTTAGGAGTTGCAGTCCAAAAAAGTAACATTCCCAAGCTCTTACATTTCTATCCATCTGTCTGTCTACTCTGTCTAGTACAAATAATGACGTAGGAAACTCTGATACCATTGCTTGATGGAAATTTCATTTCTTTTACAAATTAATTACAACTATTGGCAGCATGACAAAAATAAAGAGTCAATATGGTGTGGTGGTATGAACATTGGACTACAGGAGATAAGGGCTCAGATCCATGCTCAGCCATGAAAACTCATTGGGTGACCTTCAGCAAGTTACACTCAGCCTCAAAGGAACACAAAGGCAAACAACCCCCCCCCCCCCGGTAA
Organism: Phrynosoma blainvillii; assembly: GCA_026167975.1. Taxonomy (NCBI): domain Eukaryota; kingdom Metazoa; phylum Chordata; class Lepidosauria; order Squamata; family Phrynosomatidae; genus Phrynosoma; species Phrynosoma blainvillii. Next base: position 199,155,554 of record JANUYF010000001.1, on the reverse strand, counting down.
CTAATCTTGCCCAGAAAATCCCATGTGTACCTATGGGTACTCATAAGTCAGAAATGACTTCAAGGTACACAACAACAAATAGTGTAAATTCCAAAATCACCATGGGGAAAAAGTTAATGTAAAAGAATTAGATGAAAATATAGAATTCTTAATCTAAAGGTTCACTGAATAGGCTGTTAAAAATAAAGTATGAAGTATGAAAAAGAAAGTTTAAATGCTTAAAAAGAAATTTTGAAGATTTTCTGGGGTTGCTAAGAATATTCAGAGTTTGTTCTTGTGAAGGTAAACTACAAAGTACCTTCCTCTTCCTTCAGATAACAAACATGACCCTCTGAATCTGGACACAAATGATCCTAGCAAGTTATCCTCAGATTTCTTCACCATGGTTTAACTTCTCTGAAAGAAGACACAATAGCCAGCTTGTCTTAATGTGAAATTTGTATACAAGGTCTCATGATTTAAAAAAAAAAAAAAACTTTTCCCTTTTTCTCTACTGCATGTGTTTTCTATGTTCTATCTTTCTAAGAGTGATGCTTACTTGTTTGATTGTTTGTACTTTGTACTTACTTTCTACAATATAACCTATAATAAAAAAACTAAATGGAAAAAATGGGAGAGTGTGGGAAATGTTGCTAGGTAACATCACAATTCTAACATATGGAACAGTTATGAATAGAACTTCCAAGGTTTCAGCACACACACACACTCTCACACACCTCTTCCTCCCCCACACTTGCAGGGATTTCCAAGAATGTCCACATCATTGAAGTTTATGATCTGTTTCCAAAATAAGGGATCATGTGCTTTGTCTCAACTTTCTAAAACAAATGTTTAAATTCAACTGGATTCTGTTTTGGCACAGCTGTGATTTATATGGATCAGCTTACTGAATCAGGGCCTTAGTTTCTTTACATGCTGCTACATTTCAGCCAATATTTAAGCAAACCTGATCTCAATTTACAACCAAGCAGGAAGTTTAAGAAAAATGCAGTGGGCCCTTGGTATCCACTGAGGCTTGGCTCCACAACTCCCACCCTAGATATCAAAATCCATGGATGTTCAAGACTCGTTATATACAATGGGATAATAAAATGGTGTCCCTTATGTGAAATGGCAAAATCAAGGTTTTCTTTTTGAGTATATATTTTTTAATATTTTCAAACCATGGATGGCTGGATCCCAGAATACAGAATCTGTGGATACTGAGGGTCATCTGCACTCTGTACCACCAATCAGGTGAGGTGGCTTTGGAAATAGTAGTTATCCTGGGACAAACTCGGATTGGTCCTCGTGAATCCATTTTGATATAATTTGCTTTAATCTTTCTGCTAACACTGTTGCGAACACTTTGTAATCAGTATTTAACAAAGATATGGGTCTATAGTTTTGAATTTGACTTAAATCTTTGTCAGCTTTTGGAATCAGTCCCAGTACCTCCATTGCCAGATCACATAGTCATACACCATCACAAAGGTAAACATGTGAACAGAAAGGTGTGACAAGTTAATTATGATGCCACTGCCTCAACATGTGGTAGCACAAGGCTCAGCTAATGGATTTGGGAGATGGACTTGGAAGACCACCTGACTCTGCCATAAAAGCTCCCTCACATTAAGACTCAACATCACACTTTACCTGGTTTACAAAAAAAGCACAAGACAAGCTAAACAGGATACAGCACAAAGTACATATGTCTAATCTGAGGGCAGCAGTGGATGTACTTTCTCTCTCTCTAAAATTGGTGTCTGTGTGTGTGTGTTCATAAAAGAGAGAAAAATATAAAAGGAAGATTAATTATCTCAAAGCTTGTTAAAGACCTGCTACATTCATATCCTGTTTAGCCTGAACTTATGATCCTGTTGTTGACTTTGAAGCTAACTGCTTGGAATCAATATCAAAGGCCATCTTATGTGAAGAGAAAGCATTTATTAAGGAAATTAAACATCTGATAGAGGAGAGGAAGACTGCTAAAAGATGAAGGAGCAGGTAAAAGAGAGGTCAAATCTGGGTGTTTCAAACTATAGGCAAGGGGGCAATAGATAGGACAAAGTGAGAAGGGATACATTAGGAAATGCTAACTACCTGTTTTGACCTTTTCTGCATCCTGTAGAAACATATAGTTACTTTGTGCAAGTATAGTTGTACAGTGGTACCTCTACTTATGAAATTAATTTGTTCCACAACCCATTTCGTAGGTAGAAAATTTCGTAAGTAGAAGTACATTTTGCATAGAAATGCCCTAATCCATTCCAAGCCCATAGAATAGCTGAGGCTGCGGCTGGAAGGTCTCCTCCTTCCAGCCACAGCCGTTCCTTGGACTGATCCTGGAAGTGGAGGAATCCTCCGCTTCCAGGATCAGCCCAAGGAATAGCCGAGGCTGTGGCTGGAAATTTTCTAGTTACAAAATGCTTCTAAAAAATACTGTCTCTACATACACATATGTCTCTACAGCCATTCGTATGTAGAGACATATTTGTATGTAGAGACAATATTTTTTAGAAGAAGCGTTTCATAACTCAAAAATATTGTAACTAGAGCCTTTCATAAGTAGAGGTACCACTGCATATTCCTCTATTTCTAATGCATGTGCTATACAGTAGCACAACATTGGAAAGCCACATTTCTAGATGTGTGCAACATGATTGCAAGGCAGCTTTGAGAAGTTTTGTATATCCACCATTTTTCATTGTGCTTCACTATACGGTGCCATCAGGAACTAGTAAGCCTACCATGTGCTCCTCAGCTAGGTAGGAATGTGGAGTTGTCAGATCTTGATCCAGTGAAAGCAAGCCAGGACCTTCAGCTAAAATAAACCCGGAAGCTTTAATTTGTAATAAAAACCATCCTGTTCTCTCATACAGATTCATCTTTAACAAAGTAGAACTTTGTCTTCAGAACAAGATGATTACAAGAAAGAGGGCTTAAACTTTAATAGAGTATATAAAGAGTAAGTGATTAAGTTCCATGAGGTGGCAGCATACCAACTGATACCTTATGAGAATCTCACCTTTTGGCATTAGGCTGACACTGAAAGTACAGTCACGTGTCACCTTATCACACTCTACACTGGTATCCCTACTGATAGAATTGTACCTGGCAAAAAAGATGCTACATTGTGTGGGCATTTTTTTTAGAGGAACTGGATGAGCTAAATAAATGCAATGGAGCTCAGATTTTTTTTTAATATATATATATATATATATATATATATATATTAAAAAATCTGCTTTTTATCAGAAGAATCTTAATGCAAAGTAGAAGCAAATGCAATATAGAAATTACATTACAAAGAATATATCCTTTTTGTTCCCTCCTAAATACACAACTGAAAATCCCACTATCTTATTCAAAGTGAAAAGGGCCTGATCCTTAGCCCTGGCAACTGCTGCTCCTTTCCAGCTTCAGCAATCCCTCTCTTTTGGAACTCAACCAGCAGGTACAGCCTCTCTTCCTTAGGGTTTCCCCACTCACAAGGCCAAACCAATACTCCTAGGGGTTACAATATAATATCTGGTTTGGTCCATGGGGGGGTCATAGGATCAAGAATGGGTTACATATACCTCCCAGACAGTAGAATTTAGAGACATTTATTTATTTATTTATTTATTTATTTATTTATACCCCTCTCTTCAGCCACAAATGCTCTCAGAGCAGCTTACAGATAGTTAATTAGACATTTCCCTGCCCTTGGGGATACAAGACATGAAACAAAAGAAGAAGGGAATGGAAATAAGGAAGGGGAATAAGTCCAGTGGTTCCTCTCTCCCTCAGAGGCCTGGACCATGGCAAATGGACTGGAGGGAGGATAATTCAAATGCACCTTTCTCAGATACAAATTCAGTCCCCCTTCAGACTGTGATTTGGCATTTTCTCCACGTATTCCTCCACAAGTCCTTGTTCACCAACTGCCATCTGGCTGTGGAGATCCCTTTCCACACACTGCCATACTTCATAGATGAACCACATATTGTCCTCATGTGCAAGAGTGAAGACAAAGCTATGCTAGGGCTGAAGCACATGGCCACAGTCCTGATCCTCCTTTTTGCCACTGCCAAAGGAATGGCAAAATGCTGCTTCTTTTGGGAGGGGCAAAAAGCCTCCCTTAGAGCTGCCGCTTTGACTCTTTTGTGCCCTTTTGGCACAGCATGTGCACATGCTGTGCCAAGAGGGCACCCTGATGCCATGCACTATGTGGACAGGCACGTGGCATGGGACAGAGTCAGGGCAGAGTCAGGGCAGCAGGTGTGCAGTCTCTCTGCCCCAACTCCACCCCCAGGCCAGCCTAAAATGCCAGTCTTCATTGGCCCTTAGTCTGGAATATCAGTATATAAAGGGAATTTATAGCCCCTTTGAGATTAACTGTGCAAAAGAAGTTGTAACATAAGCTTTCACAGACTTCCTCAGATGCATGAAGTGGACTGATGCCCAGAAAGGACCTTTATAATCGGCTTATATGAATAACCATAGAAATCCAAAACTGATAGGTATGATGATGAGGTGACAAGTTCAGTTTTAATTATGGTCATTGAGAGACAAAGACAGGTGGAAAGATGTTATCTAAGATAGATGGATAACCATATGAATGGTGCAAGGAGTTTTGGAATGTGGTGTGTGCAGACTGGGAACCAAAAAGGAGATGTGATAAACTGGCCAAGAGCGTTCTCATGAGGCTGGGGTGTTAACCAGTGTTATAATATGTGTAGTGTGCCAGGAAGCCATTGTCTCTGTTCAACTCACTATTGATGGACTGGCCAAATCCAGTACAATGCCACATCATTGTGCACTCAGGCTAGCCAGGCTGACCCTTGGTGCCACCACTGTTGTCTCACAAGCCAAGCAGCTCTCTGCAAGAGCCTGGCCATTGCCATAATTCCTGCTGAGGTCAGAATGGGATGCTCCACTATGTGATCAACAAAGGGGGGGGGATCACTTTTCCCTCCTTGTTGATTGCATGTGAACTCCAGAAACTCTGGAAACTCCAGAGTAAATCACAGGTTCTCTTAAACTAGATTAAAAGTTTAAAACAGTGGTTTTGCTGCAAATGTGTCCGTACGTTGTCTGGACAGATTGCACTGAGACCAGGGTGAGTTTGCTGTATATCCTTCGGGTAGATAAGCCCATAATAGTAATGAATGAACTTTCCCTTAAAAAGAAAAAAAATGAAAAAGTTTCTCTATTTTCATAGAAAGGACTTCTTAAAACTAACAACAAAAAACAACTTGTGCCAAACACTTGCATTTTACATAGTGTCCTTGTTTAAATGAAATTATTTACATATGCTACTCTCTTCCTTCTCCAGATTCAAACATTTCTGTTAACAGAAAATGTACTGCACACCCTGAGGAAGGATATTGTTACTTAACCTCAAACATTACTTGGGAAGATTTCTCAGTCACAGATTTAATTAAATTTTCTTGTACATATACATCGGCACATCCATGTAGGCAACACCCTTCCAGGCATTTTTTGTTTTCAGAAAAAACATGCAGAGAAAACAAAATATTGTTTCTGATAGCAGAAGAAAAATAAACCAGTGCTGGCACTTGTCCATAATGATTTTGGTGGATATACCTAAGGGTTTTGCTCTCCCTCAATCAAAAACAATATGACTTGGAAATTACCCCTTTAACTCCTTTGATGCAAACATTCCCATTCCTGTTGCAATTATTTAACTGTTTAAAACCTAAGTAAAGCAGAGAAGATTATGGGAGGAGATGTCTCCTGCAGACAGTGCTATGGGAGTTGTTTTTCACATTCAGCTACAAGGATGGCAATTCTAAGCCAAAATATCAGTTACTATTTGGGATTCTTAAGCATTCTGCTGCATATGGCCATAGCTAAGGTATACTTTAAAAATATTTTCACATGCTTTCCCTTGCTCTCTATGCTGTAACCTGAGTTGAATGAAACCTGCAAATTGAAGGCAAAGATGAATTTGAGCATGCAATTGGTTTCACTATTCACATATATGTCCTCAGCCTAGGTATCATGGATGACAAGAACATCCAGCTCTTCCCTATGAAGTGCTAAGGCAGGTGTGGGAAAAGTATGACTACAGACCACAGAGATGCCTCCATGGCTGTTTTTCTGTCCCCCAGAATCCCCTGTGATGGTCATTCTTTGCAACAACAGCAAACAAAAACATTTTTTTAAGTGGACCCCTAGGGGGCTGGGGGGCAGAGAGTCAGTGGCATAATGGTTTGAGTGTTGGACTACAACTCTGGAGACTAGTGTTTGATTCCCAGCTCAGCCATGAAATCCACTGTCACATGCTCTCAGACTCAGGGGAAGGCAATGGCAAACCGCCTCAGAACAAATCTTACCAAGAAAACCCCATGATACCCCTTAGGGCCAGCATGAGTCAGAAACAACTTGAAGGCACACAACAACAACAACAACAACAACAACAATGGGAGCTGAGGAGCATTTTTCTATGTTTTTGTCACTTGTTTGGCCCCATTTAGATCCAAAAGAAGCTTTTTTGAAATAGAAGTGAACAAAAATGACTTCTACTCACTTCCTTTTGTTTAAAAAATGCCTCTGCTGGAGAGGGCTAAAAGCATGGTGAAAATACCCCCTAGAAGGCACTTGGCAAACAATTTTTTTTTCCAGGAGGGTGTCATGGGGATGTGGCTCTCCAAAGTCTTCTGAAGAATAATGCAGACCCCTAGCCTTCCACAGTTGCCCATCCCTCAATTAAGAATTTGTCCAAGACATTTTGATGCCTGTGGCAAGGGGCAAGATGATGTCTTATTCCATTCAATGTACACTGGAAATTGGGCATATTCCTTCACACTGTCTGAAAGCAGCAGGCTAGTATAGGGGGTGCAGGAGGACACACTGTATGGCAAACATAGCCCTAGGAGAGGGGAGTACCTGAGGGGGGAGGGTTTCAGGAAGGATCATGCCACTGTTGCCCTTTGGATTTCCCTCCAAGATTGCCTCACTGTGCCTAATAGCAGGACTGAGATGGTGAATATGAGAGCTTTCCTGGAGCCTTACACTAGGAAGCAATTTTGGCTAGACATTAATCTTCACCACCTCCTCCAGCAGATATATTCACAGCAAGAAATGGGATACAGGGTGGGCTTAATCAGTTCTTTAAAATCACATAAAATACATCTTTGGGAGCTGTTACCATTATTATTATGCTCTGGCTTATTGACTCGAGATCAACACAAAATCTTTCTAAAGTTATTATCAGAATGTATTGCCATATAAAGAAATGTTAATTTTCTCTACAGAACATGGTGGACGTTAATCACGTGAACCACATATCTATGGTATATAGATATAGATATAGATATAGACATAGACATAGACATAGATATAGATATAGATATAGATATAGATATAGATATATTGCTCAGCCTACGCTGGTACATGTGGTGTCACAGACTGTAGTCTACTCCTGCCCTGTACCTTTAATACATTCAGTTCAGGATAGTAGACACTAATCCAGCCTCTTCTGTCCCAGTTTCAATAGTTGTGTTTGCTTGGTGATGATGGGAGTTTCTGACCAACACAACAGGTGATAAATTGGGGGAAGGTAGCCTTAAGCCATTTGGAAGGGTGGGATCCTAGGAAAATAGATCGTCCTCATTATACTGAATTTCAGTGTGTGGCCTCTCTGTCATTCCTAGCTAGAGCTTAAGCAGAGTAATCATGATGCCTGTGGAATTCTGGGAGTTGTAGTCACAGATGTAATCCAAAGAAACTAAACTTATTGTCCTATGATGTTGAGGACAAGTTTACCTCAGCTATGTGAAGAATATACGCAAATTATTTTCACTATCAACACGAAAGGATTTTTTGATAAATCAGGACATTAACTCCTCCTCCTAATTTGGTGTCATCTACAAATTTGATAAACATGCCCTCTATTCCTTTATCCAAAGCACTGATAAAGATGTTGAATAGCACTGGGCCCAGTGGGCACACCACTGGTCACTTCTCTGCAAGATGAAGTGCAGCCATTGCTGCGCACCCTTTGGGTTTGTCCAGTCAACCAATTACAAATCCATCTAACAGTAGCATTTTGTAGCCTGCCTTTCACTAGTTTGTTTGCAAGAATATCATAGTGGATCTTGTCAAAGGCTTTACTGAAATCAAGATATGCTACATCCACAGCATTCCCTTCATCTACCAAGCTTGTACTTTTATATAAATAAAAGAGGTCAGATTAGTCTCGCATGACTTGTTTTGGAGAAACCCATGTTGACTTTTTGTGATTATGGCATTCCTTTCTAAATGCTTACAAACTGTTTAATAATCTGTTGTAGAATCTTTCCTGGTATTGATGTCAGACTAACTGGGCAGTAATTGGTGGGATCCTCTTTTTCCATTTTTGAAGATAGGGACATTTGCCCTCCTCCAGTCTGATAGGAATTCTCCTATTCTCTGGGAATTCTCAAAGAGTATTGCCAGTGGCTCTGAGACTACCTCTGTCAGTTGCATCAGCACAAAGGACATTGAACGCGATTATTTGGGTAAAACATTGGCCACAACTTTTATTTTGTACAGGGTCTTGATATCAATCAATTAAACATTTAAATAACAGTTTTAGAAAACAAGAATTTGTTCTTGACGCATGCATTCGTGTGGTTAAGCGCAAGCGCTGTTGATTAATTGTCTCTAACACGGCATGCGTCAAGTCTATCAGTTTATGCAATATATAACAACAATAACTAATCCCTCCCCCAACCGGATATGATGTCATAAGGGTTCTTATGACATCATAACATTATGACATCATCCAAAATTAAAATGATGTCATAGCAATTTGGTTAACCTAATGACATATACCGAATTTAGAATTTTTATTAACCCAATTAGTATTTTCCAATTAACCTAATTATTCCCCTGGGGGGGTCCCTGCCCGCCACAGGAGGGAGCCAGCCTAGCTTGGCATCCCCTCCCCCCCCCAAAAAATTCATTCTTTTAATGTATGGCTCCAAGGAAGCAACAGAAGGCCCCTCCCGACGCGTAGGGGGGATGTCTTTCTTTTAAGTATGGTGTAGTTTAAGCATTGGACCAAGACTCTGCATAACAGGGTTTGAATCCCTGTTTGGCCATAGAACCCACTGGGTGACCTTGGGTAAATCACACTTTCTCAGTCTTAGAGGAAGGCAAACACCCTCTGAACAGTTTTTGCCAAGAAAATCCCATGATATGGGTCACTTTAGAGTTGCTGTAGGTCATAAATGAATTGAAGGCACACAACAACAAGAAGTAAGTTAAAGGTATTCCCCATTGACAAGGTTGTCAAGTTGTGTCCCACTATAGGGGGTGGTGCTTATCTCTGTTATTAAGCTGAAGAGCCAGTGTTTTCAGAAACTACTCTGTGATCATATGGCCAGCATGATTGCACAGAACACTGCTTACCTTCCCACTGAAGTGGTACCTTTTTATCTACTTGAATCTGCATGCTTTCGAATGGCTAGGTTGGCAGAAGTTGGGACTAGTAATAGGAGCTCACCCCATCACACGGTACCTGGGCCTCAAACTGCCAATCTGTTGATCTTGCAATCAACAGAGTCAGCATCTTAACCACTTGAGCCAAACAACAACAAACTAATAACTAAAATCTGGGAAATAACATTAATGCTGAAATTCCAACTTAAGCCAATCAATTATGTGAAAAAGGAATATAAAGAAGTTGACCTTTTTGTGAAAAAATATTCTAAGTTAAATGACAACTTAATGGATTATAATTAGTTCAGTCCTATCACTGCAAATCAGCATACATTCCTGTGACCCATAGGCAAACAGAAGAGGCCAAGCAGGGGACCTACTATTAATCATATTATATTTCTGGAAGTTTACAGGCTTCTAAGAGTACCATATTAGCTGGCCAAGTTTTTTAAAAAAAAAAAAAATCTTTCACTGTATCAGATAACAAGATCACATTGGTTTTTATTGCATCTCCCTGCTTTTCAAGAGGACTATAGTTTTTATCTTTTCAGGAAAAACCCACACAGAAATATTGTCTCTGAATTAATATTTTTCTGGTTATTTATGTCACACATTTAGGACAGGGAGGAAGGCTTATTTCTCTTAATGTTGCAATAATCCTCGCAGAAAATCCAGTACAGAGGTGATGAGGAGAAGAAGCAATAATAGCTCTGAGAAGCAGATTCCTGAGCCAAGAACTCGCTTGCTTACAGACAGATGGCAAATATAGCCAACATTATGAAACTGCAGCTGTGTGCCTCCAATCCCTTAGATCTACGTGTGTGATCATTACAGATTTTCTAATCATCTAATGGAGCACAGTCTCCTAGAGATTCTGGGCAATTGTGCTTCACCGAACTCTTTTTGCTTTCTTTTCAAACAACCACATTCATCTTACGCAGAACACAGTTAAAGGAAAATAACTTTCTTTTTTGTTTTGTTTTTGCCTTTGGATAAAGCTACACATAAAACTGACACATAAAGAGAAAGGGAAAATTACTTTTTATCAGATACAACAGAATTTGGGTTTATCTGTCTATTTCTAGCTATCTGAAATACTTTTGCATAAAGTAGGCTTACACTGCATGTTTGTAGAACTCATTACTGTGCTTCCCAGTGATGTCCAACCAGCATGGTCAGTGGAATCTTGGTGTTATAGTAATTTTTCCAATCTCTGGATTTCTGATCATAAAATGGAGCCATTATGATGTTTCACTGCAAAAGTAGTTTTGCCATATCTGCAGACTCCCCAAATCTGGCCCATGGAGGGAAAGGGTTGTTGTTGTTGTTGTTGTTGTTGTGCAAGTCATTTCTGACTTATGATGACCCTAAAGTGACTCTATCATGGGGTTTTCTGGGATTGAGAGTATGTGACTCACCCTAGGCCAGTACTTCTCAAATAGTGGGGCGCGAGGCTCCGTAAAGCTCTACGGCTGGAGAGAGGGAGCAGCGCGGCGCGAACACTGGAGATTGTCCCAGTGCAGCCCCAGTAGCAGCCCGACGCGGAGGACCACGTGACCGCCAACGCACGTGACACATGCAAAGGACCCAATTGGATAGACATGATGCTCTATCCTGATTGGCCAAACCCGCCCGTGTGACTTTTAGACCCGGAAATCGGTCCTCTGTCGGGGGGCGCGAAATGTTTTCTTCTTCCTAGGGGGGGCATGACAGAAAATAATTGAGAAGCACTGCCCTAGGCCATTCAATGGGTTTCCATGGCCAAACAGAGAACTGAACTCTGATCTCCAGAGTCATAGTGCAGCACTCAGAGCACTATACTAGGCTGGCTCTCAGGGAAGGGGTAGCACTTAGTTAATGGTCAGAGTGGCACCCACCAATTGGGTAGGCTTGAAGATTAGTTGCATTTGGCAATGGCAGTTGGTGGGACATTGTAAGTCAGGAGAATAATCCTCGATGTCTCAAGGCAGAGCCTGGTGGTGCCAGCAGTGTGAAAACCCTATTGCATGCTCCTACAGCATGCATGAGAATCAATGTCAGCATTTTGGGCACTGTGTTTTTGTGTTAGTTTTGGCACTTGCATTCAGTCAGTCCATGATTCCCTGTGCAAGACTCCAAATAGTGATTTGTTACAGTATTTGGCATTATGAGAACCTCAGTTTAGTTTTGAAGTGAAATATGTTTCTGCACCACATGTTACTGTAGAACTGACAGTCTGTGTGTCTTGTGTTCAAAGGCCTTGTGCTCAAAGGATTGGGGGGAAGTACTCCTTTGATTGGCATCATTCACATTTGTTCTGGTATCCATATTCTATCCATAGTCTAAACTTCCCGGAATAAAAATCCCCCGGAGTACTTCTGCCCTGGGAGACGAATTTGTCCGTTATTTATTGGCCTATCGCGTGCAATATTTGTGTTGATTTGTATTGTTTTGCTAGACTGTTAAACTGTTTTTAACTTTTCCTCTGTTTAATACTGTTTTAAGGGGCTGGGAGGTGGGATTTAGGGCTGGGGTTGTTTTTACATTGTTCTGTTTTTAATTGTTGTAACCCGCCTCGATTGTTGGGCAGAGAGGAGGGCTATAAATAAAAATTATTATTATTATTATTATTATTATTATTATTATTAAACTTGTCCAAGGTTCTGAGTTCATCTTTGATATTTCCTTTAAAGTTAAGTCTAAAACCTGGAGCAGATTCACTGTCCCACCAACATGGAAGCTACCAGAATATGGATACCAGAAAAAAAAATTGATTGAGGCCAATCAAAGGAGTACTTCCCCCCCAATCCTTTAAACGCAAGACCTTTGAGCACAAGATATAGAGCCTGCTAGTTAGCTCTACAGTAACATGTGGCACAGAAATATATCTCACTTTAAAACTAAATTGAAGTTCCCATAATGCCAAATGCTGTAACAAATCACTGTTTCAGATCTTGCACAGGGAATCATGGACTGACAGAATGCAAGCGCTAAAACACACAAAACACAGAGCCCAGAGTACTGCAGAACAAAATTGTGCAGGGCAAAAGAACTAGCCAACTCAGAAAGTCAGGAAGGTGCTAACTCATGGGTTTGCTTCTCACAGTCTCTTGGCTTTGTGAATAGCAGGGAAATTCTTCTGTGATAGCCCTTCTTGGATGAAAAATTTATGTAATTCTTTAAAAAATATCAAAACAACCCTTTCACTCACCAGATAATGTTTGTGTACAAGTAAACATAGTGTTGCTTACACCATGATAATGCAGAACAATTCTGGCTTCCCAAAGGACTGACCAGCTCTAGTAAGTTATGCCCAAGGCCTCCAAAGTTTCATCTGGTCCTCATTTCCCATTAGCTATAAAATGGCACAATGATGTATATTATTATTATTATTATTATTATTATAAAATTGTTGTAGCTTGTTTACCTCTAGTTTATATTTTAGAATGTCCTGCTTTTCCAACCTGATTTGTCATATTAAAGGGGGGAAAGCGAGTTACTCCTCTCTCTTTTTCCAGTAGCCGACCTAGTGGCACCACCACGGCTCCAGAGCTCATATGTTCCAGAAGAACAGCAGAATCTTTGGTTTCCCAGCATAAAAATGAGTGAGGAAGCTGGAAATCTACTTGGTTCTCATACCCCCCTCAATCCCCTCCCCCCTTAAAACCAATAATAGAGGCCAGCAGAAAAAGTGAAAGAGAGAACACCTTCAAAGGCAGCAGCATATCCTTCTTTCATAGAGCTTAGAAGCTGAATGATGAGTTACATTAATAGACTGGACTACTTTTTCCATTTAGTTCACCACAAGGAGTATCAAGTTCTACTAAGTAACATGTGGAGTATTCCATTGTGTCCGTCTGCTATATAATTAAAATTACTGTGGTTAAAATTATGCCAGTTTCAAGGAGGAGGGAAATTGTCTTATTCAACCTGGGCACATCCAGACAATTGCCTTGATCCATCTGGGTGAGGCTGCACCCATGCATGCTTGAACACAGATATTCCCAAAGTTTGGACAAGCTTTTTTTTATTTTTTTTATTTTTTTTATATTTTTTATTATTATTATTTTTGTACTGAAGGTCCCAGTAGTCTGTGGGATACTTGATGTTATAATCCAAAAAGTTTTCCAAGCTCCTAGCTAAACCAAGAATGGATCATACAGTCCACAGTTTCTTCCAGTTCCTTCCCCCATTCCAGCTGGTGGGGTTGTGTGTGTGAAGGCTTTTTCAAGGACCTGTGACCCTACAGATCAGCTCTCAAGGAGCGGGAGAGTTGGCTGAAGTCCTCTTGTTCCCTTCTTATATCTGACAGCTCCTTAACACAACTACTAGTAGTCCCACTGAAGTTTTCCTTTCAGAAAAAAAGTTTACAGTTACTTAAGCCCACTTCAATAAGAGCCGTAATTTTTTTAAAGTCTGCTCACATCAAAAATAAGATAGTGTAAGATTTATGATAATAGGGTGAATATGTGGATGCTTGTATTAATGTATGCCTGTTTTTGATAAATAATTGTGGGGGGAAACTATTATATCCCAAAAGTTAATACTCACTTTCACTTTCACCCCATTCCTGCCAGCCTTTGCCATCATCAGAATGTCTCCCTGTCAGCATCTCACCCAAAAAGAAAAGTAGCTCAGAAAAAACTACTTGTTTGGACTGCTACTTTCAGAATCCCCTAGCCATCACAGTTGCTAGTCATGGTGGCTAGAGGACTCGGGGGAGGGGGGAGTGTTCAGAAATTTATCTGTTCCAGTCTCTGCCAAAAACACCATCTCACCTAGGTCCATAGAAGAGATAATTTCTGCAGAGGTCACTTGAATGACAGTCTCTACCTGTTGAAATCCCTTCTTCTACACAAGAACCTTGTCCTCTTCTCCATTGGGTCACACTATTCCTGCTAGGCACACAATTATGGTGTGATTCATGGGTGTGCCCACGTCCGTGCCTCTAGTTTAGCCTAACAGTGAACAGGTGAAGCCTTCTTAAAGAATCTTGTCTCTCTGATTTGCTGAATTATAAGATGGTGAGGTGCAAAGCTCAGGGGATCATGGGAGAAATGGTTTCCCATGGGACAACTTTACACTGCTACCCAAGATGGACAGCAGCATCCCTCCCACTGCTTTCAAATTAGCCTGGGGAAATTATCTAAAATTTTCCTCTCCCTTGATTCAGCAAAATTCTTGATAAATCTGGAGCTGATCAAGAAGAGTTTTGGGAAGCATGCCCTATCTAATGACTGCTTTTTTCACTTGTGGTTGCACATATAGATGCCTTCGCTGCTGCATATGAACACAGTTGGATCTAGGGTTGCCAGACTGAAAACTGGAGATGGGTCATGTATCTTTATTAGTTGTTTAGAAGCGAGAATTTCTAAACCATAGCTGCCCTCAGAGGCAATGCTAGCAGGTGCTGCTAGTCATGCAACTAGGTAACAATTAACAACTGCTGAAATTCTGTCTTCTATATGACCATTAAAAGTTCTCCAATTTTCACTCTAGTAATCCTCTTTGGTTCAGTGCCAGTACTAAAAGAAGCCACTGGCTAGATGCATGTGAATACACATGATTCCCACAGACCACCCACAGACCACCAATATGGGAAGGGGATTTTTGGTTGATCATTGGTGGTATGGTGGTTGCTTTACACACACACATACACACACACACCAGAAAATGCAAAAATCTCTTGTAATCTCACACAGCAGAGAGAAAAGCTCTAAAAGTTTTCATTCACAATTGCAAGAACAACATAAACAGATATTGACATCGGTACTGCATAACAATGTGGCCATGTTAAACATTCAGAGCTAGCATTGGTCATGCCACTGCATGGCCATCATAAACAGGGTAAAATGTGTTGCAGATTTGATCTTCATCCACATCTGCAGACAGCACTTTCAGATTGTCAAGAATGACCTTAAAGTGTCTTTGCCAAAGCTCCAGCTGCATGGCTATCTGAATGTCAGCTCCTTCTCTTGGGTTGATGTCCTTGGTGGATAAAAAGTTCTCGGACTGGGTCAAGGGAGCAGTGTCTATCCATTTCTGCACTAGAGAAGGAACAGAATGGCATTGTAGAATCCCAGTCATATAAATGAAAAGTCTCAAGTCAGGAACCTCAGTCCCAGAGACAGGAAAGATATTTATTTACCAGACAATAATTTTAGAAAAGAGGAAAAAGCAGCACAGGGCCTTCACATACAATCAGGTTGATATTACGTGTTTCAAAATGAAGGAGCATTAATTTAACACAGTATCTGTGGATAGGATGGGAACCTGGCTTCACTGGCTGTGGGTGTACTGCATGTGTGTGCATGTGTGCCTTCAAGTCACCTGTCAACGTAAGGCTACCCCATGAACTTCATAGGGTTTTCTTAAGCAAGGAATCCTCAGAGGTGATTTTGCCAGTTTCCTTCTGTAAAATATAGCCTACAGAACCTGGTATTCATTGGTGTTCTCCCATCCAAGTACTAACCAAGGCTGACCCTGCTTAGCTTCCAAGATCAGATAGGATCTGGTGCCTTTAGGATACTTAGCTCATAGATAAATATACTGTATTGTGGCATTAATTTTTTAAAAAGTTAAGCAAGGTTCAGCAAGACTAGATTGGTTGTTCCAAGAGTGAGAATACATCTTAGAGGACGCTTCCTTCTGTTGAGTCAAATCATTGGTCTGTTGTTGTTGGGGCATAGGGAATAGTTTGATTTCAAAAGCCTTCAACCATGTCACCCATCCAACAAATTCATCTTAGCATATACATGCGACTCTGGGAAGTAGAAACCAGGTGTCTCTTGCTCCATTAATTATTTTGTTTGAGTGCACAGGAACAGAACTTGGAAAAGTTACCTTTTTAGACAAAAATCATTGATGTTGGCTAAGGAATTCTGGGAGTGTGAGTCCCTCAAATTAATTTTTCTCAGCTCTAAGATGAAGTAAGTGAAGGAAAGCATGGCCACACTACCAGTGTAAAATCTACTGAGATATCAGCTCCCTCAGTTATCTCCCAAAAGTAGCCATTTTATTTGTTCTCCCTGGTAGGAAAGAAAGGAAGTCAGTCTGCACCAATTATTGGACCAATACATGCTAAAAAGGCCAAAGCTCCACCTGGCTTTCAAGTCTTAAACCAAAATGTGGGAGAAGATTGCAGGAAAAGACCCTTTTTTGAGATTCTGGTGTCTTTCCCAGTTAAAACATATCCACAAATGGGACAAAGTGGATGCTAGCCTAGTCAAGGCTAACCTATTGTGGTATGCTGTGGTACCTAACATTCACTATCAAAGCCAGTGTGGTATAATGGATAGGAAGTGAATTGAGGAAAACAGGGTTTGAATCTCCAATTAGGCTTGAGGCTCACTGGATTTGTCAAAAACATCAATGGAAGCTCAATCCCTGTATGTTCATGGAAAGACAGTTAAATATGTGAAAGGAGACAGTTTCATGAATACTGCCTAGTCTCTTTGGAGGAATGGTGGGATGTTATAAATACATTTTGTTCCAGTTATGTGTTATGTACTGTTCCATTTCCTTCCTGTCCGTGTTCTTTGCTTGCAGACTCAGTAATTTTAACCTTGGCCAAAACGAATGGAAGAAACTGGGAAGATTTAAGCTAACACTCCAGCAAAATAGTGATGCGGGGATTACTGTTGTTTGGAGTGTGCTATAGACTGATAATGTCACTAGCACTGACCACTCAGCAACATCTATTCCTTTCTGTTGAAATTCATGAGGTAAATACTGATAAAAATGACCATGAAGTAGCTGAAAAGCACTGGGTCTAATAATAATAAAAAAAAAACCTGTTATCCTTTTCCCAGAAATATATGTTTAGTCACTCTCATTGAACATGACTTCCCTTGGCTTATGAGAAGGCCACATTTTACTTACCCCACAATTCATATTTGACCAAGAACTAATTCCACTGAATTTCATAGGATTTCCTTTTGAGGAGACGTATACAAGATTGCACTACTAATGTGTATATACAAAAGTAGTTACCACAAATAGTCAACTATAAATTGACCTCATGTATAAGTCAAGGGGAGATTTGGCGGCCAAAATTATGGATTTTTATATGACCTGTAGATAAGTCGAGGGTAAAACCTAGGGAAATCAAACAAAGGATCTAAAAGTGAAACAAAGGGGAAACAATGCCAAAGAACTAACAAAATTGCAGCAGTCATAACTGTTTGTGCTCACCCTAAAAAGATGAGAGAGTAGAGGGGGTCAGTGCTTCCAGGACAGATTACACTCTTGCCTTTCAATAGGAGGTAGTTCCTTTATTTTTTAATAAGAATTAAAGTACATTACTTACATTGGATAAATCAATTTTTTTGGTTCAATTTTTGGATTAAAATTTCAAGACTTATACACAAGTATATATGGTACTTTTATACTCTATGCTTTCTTCAGTACTGTCAAAGCAGCTTCCTCTGTACTTTATCCTCACAATAAACCTGTGAAGTAGGTTAGACCAGGAAAGAGTGGCTGAAGTGAATTTCATGGCATAGGCTGCCTACACACTGAAGAATTATTACAGTTTGACACTACTTTAAATGTCATGGTTCCATCCTATGGAATTCTGGGATTTGTAGTTTGTTGTTGCATCGGAGTTCTCTGCCAAAGAAGACTAAAAATCTCACAAATAAATTCAAGAATTCCGTAACACTGAGACATATCATTTAAAGGGGTGTCAAACTGCATTAATTTGGCAATGTAGATACAGGATGCATTTAAAATGGAGAAACAATGCAGTTTGACAATACTTTAAGTGCTGTGGTTCCATCCAATGGAATCCTGAGATTTGTAGTTTTACAAGGCCTTTAATCTTCTCTGCCAAAGAATATTAGAACCTCACAAAACTACACATTCCAGGATTCTGTAGAATGGAGCCATCAGCTTCAGTGTAGATTAGAAGCTGAATCTCACATATGCCAGCCCATCACTATAGCTGCAACACCATGCTGGCTTTCATTTTAGTATTTGTATGTTTGGGGCTGGTGATCTATTTATAATAGTTTTGCTTTTGCTGCATTTTTCTTCACTAGCATAAAGTCATCAAACTGAGTGAAATAAGGAAAATGTAGCGAATTCCATAACATGCTTATTTGGCAGCCTGAGTTGTTTTCTTTCAAAAGGCATTAACAATGTGCTTCTCTCACTCAAAGAACTTCAAGAGAAGATAATTATTCTTGTCTGCCTTGTAATATATATATATTTTAAAAATGTTCAAATGTGGCTTTCCAGGGAATTCTGCCAAATATTTGTAAGGCACCAGCTCCAGCTTTAGTTAATTTTATATTGCCTTCTCAGTCTATTATGAAATATTATTCCATCCAGTTGGGTAAAAAACTAAGGCTGAAATTTACAACTTTATATTAAAAACATTTTGATGAGGGGGAGTCTTTCTCTTGACATTACAATCTTTAACTTCTAATGTGACCACAGTTTCAGTTCATAGCCATTGAAATAAGGGCTGTGCAACCCCCTCAGACAAATCCTGAATTCTGAAGGCAGCTAGGTCAGTTTTGCATTGTTGGGGAAAAGGTCAAAAGTGGATCTGATGAGCCCAATTCAGTTTTGAAGTGCACTAACCAAGTCCAAAGTTCTTTGGATCAGCTCAGGGCAGCCACACAATAGGAATGCCATGTTGGGGTGTTGGAATGGGGGAGGAGATGGCTTTGTCAATAATATTAATAATAATTTGTATCCCGCCTCTCTGTAAACACAACCGGGGTAGCTTATATGATAAAACATACAGACCTGTCTCCCAATAGCCCACCTCCCTAAAATAGAATTAAACAATCATAATTTAAAACATACTTAACAAATAAACAACAAATGACAAATAACTTAAAAAAAACAGTAACAGAAATCAGGGTCAGGCATAACTTTTTCAGTGGCCAGTTATCTACTCAGGAAAGGCCTGCTGGAAGAGATCGTTCTTAACAGCTTTTTAAAAGCAGTTCAAGGTGGTAATGTGATGGATCTCATCCAGCAAACTGTTCCATAATCTGGGAGCGATAGCAGAAAAGATCCTCTGGGCAGTTGTAGACAACCAGAGGAAGGAGGCAATCCCAAAGATAGGTTGGATCCAATCCATTTAGGGCATTAAAGGTGATGACCAACACCTTGTACTGCACCCAGAAACTGATAGGCAATCTTAAAATAGGTGTTATATGGTCTCTTCTAGTTTTACCTGAGACTAGCCTGGCTACCATATTTTGTACCAACTGAAGTTTCCAAACTAAGCACAAGGGTAGCCCTATGTAGACTATGGTTTGAAGGTCCCTAATTTCCAAGAAAGGGCACAGCTGGTGAATAAGCTGAAGCTGATAACCGGCACCCCTGACCATCGTATTTGCCTGATTTGTCATCTGAAGCGACGGATCTAGGAGCACCCCCAGACTGTGAACACAGTCCTTTGAGGAGAGTGTGACCCCATCTAGGACTGGGGATTGTGACCCAATTCCAGGGTTTGGGGCTGTTACCGTTAGTACCTCCATTTTGTCTGGATTCAGTTTTAATCTGTTTTTTCTCATCCAGTCCATTACCACTTTAAGACATTCATTGAGAGGAGAGACACCATCTGAAGTCAAAGCTATAGACTGAGACATGGAGAAATATATCTGGGTGTTATCAGCATACTGATAACACCCTGCCCCATGTCTCTGGATGATCTCTCCCAGCGGCTTCATATATATATATTAAATAGCATTGGGGACAGGATGGCACCCTAAGGGACAACACAATTAAAGCTC
This sequence comes from Phrynosoma blainvillii, assembly GCA_026167975.1. NCBI lineage: Eukaryota > Metazoa > Chordata > Lepidosauria > Squamata > Phrynosomatidae > Phrynosoma > Phrynosoma blainvillii. The sequence goes on along the minus strand of JANUYF010000001.1, from coordinate 199,135,407 downwards.
CTTTTTTGCTGAGCAACTGTCCCCGAGCATCACCCTCTGGAATCTGCCTGAGAGGAAGGAACGGAACCACTGCAGTGCAATGCCTCCAATTCCTAATTCTCTCAGGCATTCCAAGATGTTGTGGTTTATTGTGTCAAAAGTCGCTGAGCGGTCCAATAGCACCAACAGGGTCACACTATTCCTGTCAATGCTCAGACAAAGGACATCAGCTAAGGCAACCATGGCAGTCTCCACTCCATATCCTATCCTAAAGCCAGCTTGAAATGGATCCAGATAATCGGTTTCCTCCAAGAAAGCTTGGAGTTGGAGAGCAACAGCCCTCTCAATCACCTTGCTCAAAAAAGGTAGTAAGCCTATAGCTGTTCATGTCCAGAGGGTCAGGGGAAGGTTTTTTCAGAAGTGGCCTGACCACTGCTTCCTTCAAACAGGATGGAACATGACCTTCTCTATGAGATACATTGATGATGTCCCTCAGGAACATCCTCAAGACATTTCCCCCCTGGGTGGCCAGCCATGAAGGGAAAGGGTCAAGAGGGCAAGTTGCCTTCCTCACTCTATCAAGGAGCTTGTCCATGTCATCAGTGCTCACTGGTTAGAACTGATCCAGTATAATCTCACCAGTGGAGTTGCTGGATACCTCATCTATTGATTCTGCTATAACACCAGCATCCAAGTTGGCTTTAATCTGGGAGATTTTATCTGCAAAAAAGTTGTTAAACGTGTCACAGCAGGGCATTATTGGCTTAAGAAAAGGGTTCTGCACAGGTAGAACCTGTGTCAGTTCCCTTACCACCCTAGACAGCTCTGCCAGACAGGACTGCAGATGCAATATGTGCAGAGAAGAGAGATTTCCTCACTGCATGCATTGCCTCTTTATAGGAGCAAAGGAATTTCTTATTATGAGTTCTGTCAGATAAGAGTTGATTTTTCCGCCAGACGCCTTCTAGTTGTTGTCCAACCCGCTTCATCTTCCTGAATTCTTCAGTATACCGTGGTTGATGATTTGAACGATAAAGATAGCTCTGGCTTTGAATTTGGTGCAAGAATCTCACCAAGAAGCTCCAGTCACAGCATATGGATAGGGGAGGGTTGATGGAAGGTCACTGAAATGCATATGAGGCAATATTGTAAAGTAATAACTATCACTTGCAAGTTATTATGATTATTGATGAAATTTTGTCAGTGTTGTCATCACCAAGTGACTTTTTCTTTTTCCAAAAATGAAAAATCTGTTGCAGATTGCCAATTTGACAACACAGGTGATATCATTCATGTAATAGAAGGCGTAATCTGCAGACTTCAACAGTAATGGTATTTGGAGGGTCAAGAAATGCTAGGAAAATGTGTAAATCTGGATGATGACTATGTAGAGATAAGTTAACAACTACAAATCAAAACAAATTTTCTGTCAAAAAAATGTAAAGGTGATAATTAAAACTTCATGATGCTTCCTCGTATATTCCATTCTTCTTCAGCTTTATGCTATTTTTTCTTTTCTTCTTTCTCTTTCTTTTAGATTTAGCTACCGTAGTAGCAGATCTCTGCCTGTCTGCCTCTCCACCCACTGTCCATGATGCTGGCTCTCAGTGACATACTATATATAGTAGACTATAAGTTGACCTCATGTATATGTTAAAGGCAGGTTTTGGAGCCAAAATTATGGATTTTGATGTGACCTATGAGTAAGTTGAGGGTAAAACTTATGGACATGTAACAGAGAATCTAAAGGACGAAGCAAAGTAAAACAATACCAAAGAACTTTACAAAATTCCAGCAGATGTAAATTTTTTGTGCACATCCTAAAGGCTAGATGGATGAGAGAGTAGAGGGAAGTCAGTGCTTCCAGAACATATTACACTCTTGCCTTTCATCAAGGGATAGTTCCTTTTCTTATAAGAGTTAAGGTACATTAGTAACATTGACCTGTGGATAATTTGACCCAGTTTTTTTGAAATCAATTTTTTGATTAAAATTTCTAGACTTATACATGAACAAATACAGTACTTCACTTCCAACTATTATTTCTAATCTTTAGCTGTGCTTGTCAGTATAGTTGTACCTGAACTCTGAGTCTCAAGGATTGTCTGGAGGCCATGGTTTCCCATCGTAATCTAATCATTACACCAGGCTGGGCTCACCAGACAAAAATGTTATGACATAGATTAGATTGAGTCATTACTCATATAAAAATAGCTTAAATATAGAAGGAAGAACAGCAGCACACCACATCACTGGCCCCACTGCCATGCCATGAGGCCATGCTACTGGCCTCACCCTTGGCATTGGCAACTGAGCTAATCCCATTTCCCAACATCTGCACACTGAGTGCAAGTGCCTGATGTGAAACTTCTGTGTCTGAGGAATTGCTCACATATATGTCCTCTTCTTTGGGCATGTCTGCTCAATATTCAGATGTCAAGTTAGCACAGCATGACACTGCAATGGAGAAGCCACTGGAGTTGTTCAAATAGGCAGGTGCAATGATCATGGCATGGCATCGATCCTTCTTCTGTGGGTGATTGCCTTGCCTATTACACATACATGAACAGGCCTGGTGTGAATTGGCTTCAGTTCACCCAGTAAGCTTCCTGGTCAAGTGCGAATTTGAACCTGGACCTTTCCAGTCCCAGTTTTAGAAAGACTGTTCTTTTCTTCTATTATTGAACATTTTTATTCTCTCTTTGCCTTCTATATAATGAAGGATTCTGCCTCTCTATGCAAACCTATCCAAGTCTCAAGATCCACAAGGGAGGGCTTTCTCTCAGTCCTAGCCTTTTTGCAGACCTGTTTTGAGAGGTGATGGGAAAGGTCTTCTCAATGGCTGCTCCCAGGATGTGACATTCCCTTGCATAGGAATCTAGGGTGGCCCCTTCTCTGCTCCCCCCCCCTTTTTTTTTTTTTTTTTTTTTTTTTTTTGCAGAACCTTTAGATGGGCATTTGATGGTTAATTGGTTAAAGAAGGGTCTTTTTATGGGGAGGGAAGTATTTTGTATTTTTATCTCTGTTGTTGCTGTTGTTGTTATGTATCTTTAAGTCATTTCTGATATATGGTGACCCTAAGGCAAACTTTTTGTGGGGTTTTCTTCACAATATTTGTTCAGATGAGGTTTGCTATTGCTATTCCCTGAGAGTGAGAACATGTGACTGGCCCAAGGCCACCCAATGGGTTTCATGGCCAAGAGGGAGATCAAACTCTGATCTCCAGAGTTGTAGACTAAACTCAAACCACTATGCCACACTGTTTCTTTTTTTTTTCTTTACTGTTAAATTTTAAATGGTTTTATACTTTTTTAAAATTAATGGTATTTAATTGTGATAGCTTGCTTAATTGTGGTTTAACTTTTTAATTATCAGGGTTTTTTGGGTCTATCTTGCTTTAATCTTGTTGTAAGCTGCCTTAGGTTTCATATCAAAGGAAATGTGGGATATTAAATAACTGCCATATCACTACAGTGTTGTGATACCACTTCTGAGCTCTAATTCATTTAATAGATTGCTGACATTTCTGTTTTGCTTTTCCTCCAATTCGCTCAAGGCAACATGTATGGCTCACAACAATGCTTTGAGATAGATCAGGCTTAGAGAGTGATTGGCCTAAGATCATAAAGTGATGACTAGAATATGGATCTTCTGAATCCAAGTCCAACGCTTCGTTATAATCCTGGGTCATAATTTTAACAATAGTTGTACTTTTTACAGGGACACAGAGCACTGCCAGAGGAAAGCAGACAAAATTGAAACACTCCGACCAACCTATTTCTCAATTGCCCCACTTCCTTCATGCTCACTAAACCCATGGCCTTTTTCTTCTTTTCTTCTGCACCACCAACACCAACACAGTGTACCAACAGGATTGTGGTTAACTATACTATTGTGGTCAACTCCATCGGGCCTAGCCTGAAAAAGAAGAAGGCCCTCCCTCCATCCACCATCATCAAGAGGGAGAGAAAGGCAGGCCACTCCATCAGGCCTAGCCACAGTAAGAAGAAGGCCCTCTCTCCAGTCCATCTGCCTTGATCCAGGCTTCAGAGGGAGAGAAGATCTGCTGGACATATTCCCCTTCACCACTACCATTCCCTTCTCCTTTTGTGTCTCGTCTTTTTAGATTGTAAGCCTGAGAGCAGGGAAATGTCTAATTTACCATTTGTAAGCTGCTCTGATAGTCTTTTGGCTAAAGAGTGGGGTATAAATACTCCAAACTAACTAACTAACTAACTAACAAACAAATATTTCACCGTATTTACTATTTTGGTTTTTCATGGATATTGTAAATGCCTTGACACCTTTCCATATTATTGCCAGATGCAGCTAAGGCAATATATAAACCCAGTGGCAGTTTTTTGTTTTATGCCTAAATGAGACATGCAAGGAGGGGAACATGCTACCCCCACCCAACTTGGGTGTCCCTTCCTGTCATTACTAAATGTAGATGTTCGTTTTCTGAACCAGGCAGCCTGCATGATTCATGGAAGTTCTCCAAATGATTTGGAACCCCATTTTTCCAGGAAGCAATGGAATTTGCATATGTTGACTCATCATTCATAGATTGGTTCAGTGAGCTCATTCTAGTCAAGACTAGCAATTGCATTTAGTCCATCATGTCTATTCGGACACACATACCTTATACATCATTGTCCACTCTCTCAATAACTGGCTTAAAGAATGGAGTGGCAGAATTTGATCAACTTTTTCAGAAGCCATGAAAATTATTTTTTGAGAAGTCTTAATTTATAAGAAAAATCTTTCTAATCAAGAAGATAAATGGACATAGACAAGTTATTATGAATTATAACACTCAGAAACCAGGGGGAGAATATTGCTCTGATTTTCTAAAACCAGTGTTTCCCTTATCTACATATTCAGGTTTAAATATACTTATGTTATTTAGGAAACATAGGAACATGTCAGACCATGTATCCATCTAGCTCTGGAGTGACAGTTGCTCTCCATGGGTTGCTTTCCCATATCTACCTGGAAATAGTTATGACTGAAATTAAGACCTTCTGAATGCAAAGCATGTGCCCTGACACAAAGCTTATAACTCTTTCTTATAAATCCCTTATCCTGAGATTTCAACATAAATAGTTATAGAAAAAAATATCTGAAAGCAGTATTGCCTCAGCCAAGAGCCATTTCATACTCTGGAGTTATAGCACTATGATTCCATTTTAGCAGCCATGGCTGCCTCCTATGGAATCAAGAGGATTGTGAACTTGGTCAGAGGCACTGGAGGAGCTCTCTGTCTGAGGACTTTCAGTGCCTCTCCCCCCACTGCAAAATGTCAGGGATCCATAGAATGCAGCTATTTCACTCCAAGTGGAATCATAGTCCCATAACTGTGTAGTGTGAAAGAGCCCCTAGTTTTATCAGCTCAGTGAGAAAAATGGGACCACTGTGGACCAGTTCACAAAAATAACCCAGTTCCAGGGCATCACATTATCCCTGAATGATTATCATTCTTTGCAGTTCTCTTTTTATCAGTGTAGCCAATCACAGGGTCACACTCTTAATCAGCATACATTTAACAAATGCACAAGAGGGACCAACAAAGTACTAAGGGATGTGTACACGTGTGTGTGTGTGTGTGTGTGTGTGTGTAAGACACACACACACAGATTTGAGATTCTGAGTACCAACAACCAACCAAATTTAAAGCATCAAATGCAAAAAATAAAGAGAAATTAGTTCACTGCTATTTGCTAGTTTTGTAGAAAAGCTAAAACAAATCATCATCATCATCATCATCATTGCCACCATCACCACCATCATCATTGTCACCATCACCACCACCACCACCCACCAGACCATCACCACTCTGTAAAACCATCAGTTAGGTAGTGCCCAATTTTATAATACTCTGTTTGATGGACTATCAGAGGATAATCCTCTAGTGATGGACATTCTGTGTTAGAAGTGATGTCAAGTCTAAATCTAGTTTAAAGAGAAAGCACCATAAGGGAGAGCTGCAAGTCCCTTGAAGTTGCACATCAACATTTGGTCTCTGGAGAGCAGACAAAGCAGGCACACAGATCACAATTGTCTTAGTATGTTGCATAGCATCTCTCTTTAATTACGTAGTTCTTTCTAGATATGCATCTATACATAAAAATTAACACATGCAAATTTATGCCAGTATATATCTTTTTGGTGCTGTTTTTTGGTGATGCATATTCTCCTTTTTGGCAAGCTGTAAGTGGCAAGCTAAAGACTAATATCCTGTTTTAAACAATTTATTCAAAGATGTTAATGCACATTCTGACAATAAGATAATAGCTTGAATATAGTTGGTGAGTATTTTCTACCTTAAAATGTCTACCTAAAAATGTTGGTTTCATCCTAGCATCAGGTTAAAAACTGGTGCGCTCAAAGCCTTTGGAGTTTAGCAAGTTCATCCAAACCTATATACATGTGTGATTTTATATTGTTTTAATATTTTTAAAACAATAACAATTTAGAATTTAAAACTGCTCAATTGTTAACTATGTTGTAAATTATACTGCAGGACTTTCAGGAAATAATTTGAGACGTGGATCCTTCTAGATATTTCTGGACTGATAACAGGGGAGATGTTGTCACAACAAATGCTGCAGAGTAAGTGCACAAGCAATATTGGTGGGTTACCCATCCTTACAACAGAGCAATAGCAACCTTTAAAGACATGCTTGTGACTTCTTGGACATACTCCTAGACCTCCAAAATGTTAGAGTCACAGGCCTACATTTTGTTTCAAATGTTATTTCTATTGTCAATTAAGATGGTCTGGAGGAATTTCAATGCAGGCAGAGGCCACTCTCCTCCTTGTTTCTTGAGAAATTCAATGTTCTCTGCCTAAGAAAGGGGCAAGCAGCTTCACACAGGATAGGAACAGCCTGGATCCCAAGGAAAGTTGTTTTACTGTTGTTAATAGAGTTGACATTTTATTACCTGTCTTTTATTGTCCTTTTTCCCTAGTCCCCACATGGCCAAAAAATGCAATGGGCACTGCATTCATTAGGTTCCTTCCAGATCATTTTAACTGGCAACAGAAGTAACATCTGAAACAAAATGTAGGCCTGAGATTGTAACATTGTCACTTTTCTTCCCCTGCATGATTTTTACCATCTCTGCCAATGGAGCTTCAAAAGCTTGCATGATGTATTTGTGCATTTTGATTGACCAGTAAAGATATCACTGTTTTGTGTATTTTGTATTTTTTTGCATTACCATTAATAGCAGTGAGACTGGGAGCTGCCTCGTGTTATCAGTGCTGACAGCAGATAAAGCAAGTGATTCAGTAAGGATTCAGCCCAAATTCTGATTGCCCAAACTGTACAGAGGAACATGTTGTTCTAAGTGAGAACACAGAACAGAATCACTTAGCAGTTATGTAAGATCAGATGGGAACCTACTGACTGGCTATATAAGGCCAGATGGGAACCTACTAGCTCCCTAGTAGGTTCAACTGCCTCTGCTGCTACTTTGCTCCCTTTCCCCCTCCATTTCTTATCTACTCAAATGATCACATGTAATCAGGGAATAGTTGTGATGTCATAGTTCTCGTATGGGGTCCAGTCTGATTTTGTTGAGTACTAATATCACTAAGAAGAAATGAGGAACAAAACTTCTTGGATGGATTATATGGTCAGCCCTAGCTAACCAGAGGTGACTCTAAGAATCCAATCATTGCCCTGCACATTCTGAGCTATCATTCAAAAATCATTGAAAGCAGAAACTTTTTCAGCTCTGGTTCAGCAGTGTTCCCAGCAGTAACCCTCAGTGGGATGTGAGAAACTAGCATGAGTAATAGGAGAAACTGTTTCAAATGCAGACTGTTTCAAATGCAGATGAGCCAAAGAAAAAATCCATACCCAGGCTGAGGCTCACCCACTCTTGTTTCATTCCTCTAAGCTGCATCCCACAGAGACCATCTACTCATAATCGAGTACAAACAATTGTGCTAATAAAGACAAAGATAGAGGATAAGGCTGTCAGTGGCTAGTATTACAGCTTTATATTACTTTCAGTATCAGATGAAGTATATTTCTCAATAACAATTGCTGGGGCACCTGACTGGGTGGGTGTTCTCATAATCATGCCTTCCAACTCTATAATTCTATGATTCTATGATTCTACTAGTTCAAGGAATGGCCAGTAACAACAGAAATAAGGACTAAAACAGCTGCAGGGGCTGGGAGGCCTCTTGTCCTCCTGTATCCTAAAGGGAGGGAACCAATGAGTACATGAAGCAAAGCAGAAGAGAGCCCTGCCAGGCAATTTGGCCCTTGACTAGAGAAACCAAGCCAAGAAAGCAAAGGCGGGAAATTATTTATTTTTTTCACATTTCTTTTTTTATACTACAAGATGCAAACAAATCTCTTTCTCCTGGAAGAAATATTCTTATTTCACATGGATAGTTTTATTGCAGAATTGAGGAAGAAACCATAATCGAGTGGTTTTGTTATTATTTGCTTCACTTAAAACTTTTTCCATATTTTAGTGTGTTAGCTACTACACAAGAATTTTAAATGTCTGTAAGACAACATTTTCCTCAGGCACCTTTACAGAAGATTTTCCTAAGTTGTAGTCATGCATGCTTTGCGTGCAGAAGATTCTAGTATCACTAAGTAGGGCTAAGAAAGAATCCTGCTTGAAGCCTTGGGGCCTTTTCATATTATACATTTGTAGTGCTTTGATTCTCTTAAGTTGCCATGGCAACACCCCGTGGAATCGTGGGGTTTGTAGTTTGATCAGAGGCATCAGAGAAGCTCCCTGACTAAGAATCTTAAATGGATGGAACCATGGCTGTTTAAGTGGAATAATATCAGTAGAATTATATACAGTGGCCTTTAGTATCTGAGGTTTGGTTCCATGACCCCCTGTGGATACCAAAATCTGCTGAAGTCCCATTATAAACAATGGCATGGTAAAATGGTGCCCTTGTATAAAATGGCAAAATCAAGATTTGCTTTTTAGATTTTTTGTTGTTGTTATTTTCAAGTCATAGATGGCTGCAGAATCAGTGGATACAAAGGAATACATGTAGTGTGAATGGGCCCCCTAGAAGCTTCTTCCAATCAGTATAGGATTTCGAAGCGAAAAAAAGGACAAGGTTCATGTCTTTTTAATGGTTGTGGAGGATAAGCGGCACCTGCTGAGATTCTCTCTTCTACAGGACCATTAAAAGGACAGGAGCCCTGTCTGTTATTTTATCTGACATCCTTAAATCAGTATTGAGCTAGATTCATCAATGGTTTGACTGGGTGTCAGGCAGTATGCCATGTTCTTCTGTTTCTTGCCTCCACAAAGCATGTATAATCTGTTTCCTTTTATGTGAGGCATTTGAAGACAACTCCAAGAGGACTAAATATCAGTTCACTAACCCTAGGCTTAGTTCTTTTAAATAATAATAATAATAATAATAATAATAATAATAATAATAATAATATCATGGTTAAATATTTTCCCAAATGAAGGCTTTGAAAGAGAATGTGGATTTTTATACAGAGAACCAGAAAGAGCATTTTTGAGGCTGCTTTCCCATTGTTACACAAACTGTTTACCCATCTACATGCCAGTGGTACCATCAAGGACACGGTAATGAAAGCGGCAGGTCACAACATGCATGGAAACATTTACCATTTCAGTGGAAGCCTATAATCCTCTCATAACCAAGATCCTCTGTGTAGGAGGTAGAAATAAATACAAAAAGAACTGTGGCAGGAGAGACATGGAGTTGGAGGATCAAACTACAAGGAAACAGTAGATGATGACCCAACAAAATGACAGATAGATTAACAACCACAGGTATTCCCAGAGAAAGGAAAACTGGTTGCCCACAGAAATGTCATTCTGAATTTTTACCAGTTACTATAACCTAAGGCATGCTTTGGGCAAAAAAGCAGGAGAAACCATTTCCAGTGTGCCAATTTACTAATTAAGTGTTGACATCCCCACTTACTACCTACTGTCAGGTATTCAAAACTGAACTTGAAAAACAAGATTCCCCTTTCACAACATACAATCCCAAATCTTGGATAATAGTTCTATTTATTTTCAAGTGCAATTCTCAACCATTGTGGACCCTATTGTGCTTCTCTAAAGGTGACAACAATAGGGATATAATACTTCACTAATTTTCTTCTTGAAAAATGTTCTTTCCACTACGAGAAGGTTTTCAAAGATTATTTGCAATTCAGGACTTATTATGTATAAAATTTGCACATGGTTGTACTGCATAGAATAGGTTGTATTGTGTTTAGTGGTTTAGAGGTGTGAGTGCTGGAGTTTTCTCTGTGTGTTGTATTGCATAGAAAACAGCATTTTATTTTATTTTTACACAAAAAAACAGAGCACAAAATGCTGTTTTATGAAGAAAACAACTATGTGAATTTTGTGTAAAATTAAGTCCCAAACTGCAAGGCTTCTCATTAGTCCAGAATTTTCTCATTGAGGTTTTTCAATACAAATACATTTTTAATTCATTTAAAATATATTTTCAGATATTCTTTCCACCCCTTGAGTGCAATGGAGGTCTGATATAGACATCCACAACTTTGTTCTGTTTAGTCTCCAAGCTTCTCTCCTCTCACACAATTGTTTGTCGTAGTCACTTCCTCAAAACTCCTACTTCTCTGGCTTACATGTTTACAGGGCTTGCTGGGCCAAGAGCAATGTGATATTGTAAAGAAAAACTAAATTTCCCAGTATTACCAGTTCCTGTTTTTATCCATAGCGGTGTTCCATGTGCCAAAGAAGACTCAAGTCCAAGTTATTAGGACTATATATTCCTATATGAGTCTGTCCATGTTCTTAAGAGCTTTGAGGGAAGAACTTCATTTGATCCCACCTCCTTCACAGACATCTTTGGTTGGACACACAGGAGAGGATCTTCTCCATGGCTGCTACAGGGCTCTGGAACTCCCTTCTAAGTGAAGGGAGGTGGCAGGTAAAGATGTATTAACTCCAGTAAGCTTTGGGGAATTGATTGCTTTATAACAGAAAATGACTTTTTTATGGTGCTGCTTGTATTCTTTGTTTTAAAATAATGCCTTAAATGTTTTTAATTTTGTTTTTAGATTACAACTCTTTTAATATCAACTGTCTGTATGTTTTTAATCAGATGAGTTTTTTAATGTACTTTTCCCTATTTTATAAGCTGCCTTGAGACCCAGTTTGAGGAAAAGGTCAAGCATAAATAAAAGGAAGGAGGAAGGCATGGGAGACAGAACCTCACATCTAAAGAAAACACTATGAGTTCCTGAGTTTCATATTTTGATGCTAGGAACAATGAAATTTATTGACATCACTACAAATTAGCACTTTCTAGATCTTTCACATATTCTTCAGCTGCTGCTCTGATCTCCAGGGTGTGGTTTATAGAGCTCAGGAGGAAAAGTCACAACTTTCATTTGTAGGGTCCTCCTTAGTAATGACAAACTCTATTCTGATTTGGCTTGATGTTTGTAAATATATATTTCTACTGCAATTTTTAAGCACTGAAAAACAGACAATGTAGTTTATCATAACTGCCCACTGAGAAACATAGTTCCTATCACCAATCACATCTGCCTATAAATTCAATTACCCCTAATTCCTTCCCTCAATCCTTGCAGACAAATATGTCCAGGAATAAGAGAGGGTGTCTGAGGTTTCAGTGCAGCAAGAACTGATCTAAATATAAAACCTAGTTGTTGAACAAATGCCCATATGGTCAAGTGGTCTTATTGTGTAGTTCAAGGAAATTAATTAATTAATTAATTAATTCTCTTTCACAGAAAAAAGAGATCCTTATGCATTGTTAAAGAATAATATATAAACTTGATGGCTTATACTGTAGTCTACAGATTACCAAACTTTGGTTCTCTAGGTATATTGGACTTCAACTCCCAGAAGCCCCAGTCATCATAGCCAATGTCCAGAAATCCTGAGAGCTGAAATCCAAAACACCTGGAGGATCAAAGTTTGGGAATCACTGCATATAGCACATGCAGCTTTACAGCAATGAATTAGTCTCATGAATATATCTACCACTGTTGGACTTATCTGTCAGTTTAGGTTTCTCTCTACTTTTCATGCTTCCAATCTTCAATCTGATTTGACTCACATTTTGAGGATCCCCCCCCCCAAGTCACCATGAAAATCTGTATGTCTTCTACATCCATTTTAGTCCAATATAAATACAGGGGCGACTGTATACTGAAATATTTTAGAATGCATTATATTCCTCTTGAGCTGCTAGGAAAGGGTGATAGGAGCACACAACAGTATGCCGGGAAAATGCTGGAATTGACAAAGCAGAGAATTACAGAGTGCATTCCATATTTTACTTTGTTATCTCAGCTGCACAGAGCCATGTTACACTAAAATTGCAACAATAGCTCCATGTATAAAGCTTCACAATTGTCTTGATCTATGTTGAGTAGGGAGCCAAATGAGAAATTTTGTTTGTCTCCTTCTGGAGATCTTTGCAGAAGCTGCATTCGCAAACGAAGCTTTATCTAAGAATGAATCTTACATTCAGAATAATTCAGCTGTGTTAAAGCCTTGCCAGCATTTTATACATGCTCCCTCCCATAAAACATAGGAGATTATTGCATGGATAAAAAGTACCAATATAGATTCAGGATTGAAAACCCAAAACCGAATGTTGTCGCATGTGCTGGAGGCTGGGCGAGTGCAGTCTGGATGCAACCCGGACCCCAGCTGCACTTATCCTACAGCTTTTCAAAAATGATAAGCTCCAATTTTTGTAAAGCCATGGGATAAGTGTGGCTGGGGTCCAGGTTACATCTGGATTGCACTTGTCCAGCTGCTGGCACATGCGATAACATCAGGTTTGGGGGTTTCAATCCCAAATCTATATGAGGACTTTTTCTCCATAGTCAGAAGTATACAAATGAGATGAATAATCCCTGCATATAGAAAACAAGCCCATTAGAACATATTCAATCCGATGGTCCAATTTTCTACATCTAGAAAGCATTGGGTTTTTAGCAAGAGATAAGAAGCATTTAAACATGCAAAGCATTGTACCATGTGCAATCTGAAATGATGCATCCCCACATGCAAACCTTATATGTGTTTATTCTGTTAGGAAATGTGAGAAATAGGGGTGGGATGTCTCATATAGAGTAATCAAATTGTCCAGGCAGAAGCTAAACAACAACACATCCCATACCCAAGGCACGTAACAACAACATATTCTGAATTAGTAGATCAGCTCCTTAGACTGCATTCCTATGTTCATTTGCCTGGGGGGTGGAGGAGGTGTGCATGGACTAGCAGGAATACCAAAAACAAAAGCCCAGAAGTGGTTAGATATTTACCTCTGGGATTGAAAACCAGGCTATTGTTTTTTAATGTTAAACAATGCAGTGGAGCCCTGATAGCTATTTAAAAGGTGAATTGCCATACTAGGATGCTTCTAGGCGAAGCAGTTTACCTTGTATACGGCCAGTGTGTGTAGTGGTTTGAATGTTGGACTACAGTTCTGGAGACCAGGGTTCAAATCCCTGCTCAGCCATAGAAACCCACTGGGCAACATTGAGCAAGTCACAGTCTCAGAGGAAGGCAAAGGCAAACCCTTCTCAACAAATCTTGTAAAGAAAAACCTGTGATAGATTTACCTTAGGATCACAATAAGTTAGAATCGACTTGAAGGCACACAACAACAATAGCCAGAAAATGGGTTCTGGGAGTCTGGACAGATTCACAAAAATACCCTTGGAGGGGCACATGCAGCCCAGAGCCACTCTTTTGCTCAACTTTGATTTGTAGCATTGTAACAAATTGGGCTATTTGCACTGGCACAAAGGACATGAGATGCCTCTTTTGGGGTTTAAACAGGCCACAATTTTTATTTAGCTGCACAGGGTCTATTAACAAACCAATAAAAATTAACAAATTTGTCACATGTGTAAGTGAAGGTGTAACCCCCCCCCCAGTGGGTGGTCCTTCACCGCACATGACAAAACAAGTAAACAATAATATCAACAAATTTACAAACCCCTCCCCCAGGAAATGATGTCATATTTCATCATATGACGTTCTGCAATCGATGACATCATGCATTTAACTGCATACGTCATTTCCTTTAAATTTGTCTTATGCCAATTTTACCCCAATGAATTTAAATAGCCAGATTAAAGGCCTTGGCAGACGGCTAATAGGGCCGTCTCTGAGACCCGGAAGAGGAGGGGCAGCCGCACGCGCGGTGTCCCTTCTGTTAAGGAAAAAGCAACATGGGATATACAGTAATAGAAATAAAAATATGTATGTGAATGTCAAAGTGACTAAGCAGGAGCAATCAGGAAGATACACAGGTGAAAAAGATAATATAATTAAGAAGCCTTGAGAGCCAAGGACAAAGTTATAGAAGGTATATTGAGAACACCTGTGATAGATTGCAAACACCTGAGACTCATTAAGTGGTTAAGGTAAAGTGATGAAACACTTGGGTTGGTCTTAGGTATGGGATGATCTATGTGGACCAATCAAGATGTATGTACACACCCACTGGGTGGAAACTGACTGGTGGGTGGTGTCTAACAATGGCTATAAATTGCAATGTTTGCTAATGTACAGTGTGGTGTATTGTGGAGTAGTTTGGTGTATTGTGGAGTAGTGTTGGAGATATTGTGAAGTGTAGAGATTGTGATTTGTAGGGCATATAGTATTTATATATAGTAGAATAAAGTAGATCTTTTATATAAGACTACTGAGTTGTCTGGTGTCTTGAGGGAAGATACAAGAACCAGAAGAATCCTGGAGAAGTTTGGAGACATCTCAGGAAGAAGAGAGAGAAGGCTTGGAGAGTTTGTCAGGGTCTTCAGCCTATTCTCTGAAACTCTGCTGCTTGGGAAGAAGCATCAACCACTGATCAAAGCTGGTCAGCTCTGCTGCATAACAAGGTGGGGAGTTAGAGCCAGAGGTGAAGAGCTACAACTCCCATCATCCCTGACACCTTCTTCTTCCTGAGGTCGTCCTCGGAGCTTCCGGCCCTCCGGACAGCTGGCGCTCCGGGGATGACCTCCCTCCGCAGCGACCAGACGCGCTGCAGAGGATAAGTCAGGGAAAGTGCGCCCTACGCGTTTAGGGCGCACTTTCCCTGTCTTGTAAAAGGAGCAGCAATTTGCCGCTCCTTTTAGGGTCACCGCAGGAGCGCCGCGGTCTGGCTGCTGCGGTCCCACAGCGTTCCGGACCAGGGCGTCCCCGACGCCCTGGTCTGCATCCCCCCTAAATTTTCCTGTGGGGTGGGGGTCATTACCCGCCATGAAGTACAACACAACAATTATTAAATTATAGACCCTATTCCAAAGTTGTGACAAAGCAATTAACAATAACAAAATGAATTATCACACCATGACCCATTCCCAAATTAATTTACTTAATAATAAATCTCAGGGACGGCGAAAAACACAGGGAAGAACCCTGGGGAAAAAATCCCTTCCGGCCCCCGAAGGCGACCAGCCTAAGCCTGAGAGTAACAAATTAAAGATTCTTAATAAAGGGTGGGTGGGATGGGTCACTCTGTTCCAGCTCTAAAATGGCTGCCTCCACGTGAGACCAATAACACCGCGAGACTTGGAGCAAGGTGCCATGTGTTGCTCGTTCCCTTGTGCGCCTTGACCAACCAGCCATCTCCTGTCCTTTGGCCAGCGCAACAAGAAACTCCTCCTGACTCGTCGGGGGGTCTTTGTCCATGTTTAAAATTAGATCCCTTATTAGATCACTATCATGTTTAAGAGCAGGGGTAGGCAACCTTTCCCCTTTAAGGGCCGAGGGACTTCAGCTCCCAGAATCCCAGGAGCTATTGGCCAACATGGGACTATTGTCCAACATGGCTGAGGCTTCTGGGAGCTGAAGTCCCTCGGCCCTTAAAGGGGAAAGGTTGCCTACCCCTGTTTAAGAGAATACACTCCATGCAAACATCCTTTGTTTCCTGCCTTGTAATCTAAACCTTTCCCTTTTGACTGGCTTTTACTCTACCAGTAAACAATATTTTTCCATTGCTGATTTAGGTACAATATTTTATTTTTCTGGTTTTGACTCTGTTTGTGGTAGAGGGTTGGCTTTGTTTTGTTTTTTCATGTCCAAGTTTGCTTTTTTATTCTTATTTGGTTTTCTGTTTTATATTTCATAGCTCACAAAAAGCTATTCTGAATGTCCTACAGGCATGCTGAAATAACTTCCTTACCCAATCATGTAAAAGCATGCCAGGAAGACAAGGCTGGGCACAGGGGGCAGTGAGGGAAGGTGAGGTTTGCTCTTCAAAGAAAAGTAGTGAACAAATGCTCTTGGAGTTTCTCCTTCATTGTGCAAGCAATTGAAAGACCACAAAATAGCACAGAACTGTAGGAACGCAACTGGCAGCTACACTTCCTGTCTCCTTACTTCCTGTCTCCTTCCCTTTACAAAGTACAAACTCCAATTGCACCCTGTGTGTGTTTGTGAACATGCATGTCCATTAATGTACCTTCTTTCTTACATTGCTATAAATTTTAGCAGAATTTGGAAAAGTTACTTTTTTTTTTGACAATTCACTGACTCTCCTAGACAGCATGACCACTAGTGATGCTAATTGGGGGATTCTGAGAATGGTGGCCAAAGAATTTAAGGTATGAGTTCAGCCAAGGCCTTTGGGTTGTAACAGATGTGTGTAGGCAGCAAATCAACTGACATCCCTAAGGAAAGTAGAAATCAAAACATTGAAAACATTGATTAAATCATGGAATCAAAGAGTTGGAGGAGACCACAAGGACCATCAAATCCAACTTCTTGCCATGTAAGAATCAAAGCACTCCTGACAGGTGACCATCCAGCCTCTATTTACAAACCTCCCAAGGAGGATACTCTCCAAGGCAGCAGTGTGTTCCACTGTCAAACAGTTTTTACTGTCAGGAAGTTCTTCCTAATGTTGAGGTGGAATCTTTTTTACTGTAGTTGGAATCCATTGCTCCAGGTCCTATTCTATACAAACTTATGCCATCCTTTCAAATATTTCAACATAGCTATCATATAATCTTTTAACCTTCTCTTCTCCAGGCTAAACATACCCAAATGAATGTTTTTCATTTTTATAGCATCCTTCCACAATTTTGGTTCTACCTGAAAATTCTGCTTTTCAGCTTTTTTTTTTTTTAAGTAAGGTTTTACTGACAGGTTATTTAAATAATTTTTATTATATATTTTAAAACAATACTAACAAACAAGACAAAAACAACAACAAAAATACAAACATAACAAAAAAAAGACTTCACAAAACATACTAACAATACATACATTAACTCATCTTAAAATCAAACATTGACTACAAATATAAGACTTCCTTAAATTATCAACTGAATTCTCTTAATAATAATATATTTTTCTTCTAGCAATACTGATTTAATTAGATCTATAATATGTTGCCAAAACACTTACTATATCTATTTCACTATCTTACATTTATTGTTTATAATAATTACTGTGTGAATATGAATATTTCTGTCTAATTGCCTTCATCGTGAAAATTATCTAATACAGTTCCTAGTATAATGAATTACGTATTCTAATCAAGATCACATTTCAAATATCTGCTATATATTTATATGTTTTCCAGTCCTTTCACCCATAGTTCACCCCATTTTTGTTTAACATATTTAATAAACAGATTCCATACCTTATTAAAAAAAACTTAACTTTTTTTGTATCAATTGTGTGAGTTTATCATTCTCCATTAGATCATAAACTTTCCAGATCCAGTCATCAATATCAGGAATTACATTTTGTCCCCATTTTTTTTTGCATATGTCAACCTAGCTGCACTTGTCATATAAAATATAAGCCTCCCATGTTCTTTTTCTAAACTATCCTCTTCATTTACATTTAGTAAATATCTTGCTGGATCTTTCTTTATCGATTGACCTAATATTAATTCAAATTCTATATGTATCATATTCCAAAACTTTTTGGCCTTACAGCATTCCCACCAAACATGGAAATATGTCCCCACCTCTTTCCCACATTTCCAACATTTGTTTTCCTTTAATTTATAGATCTTTGCCAATTTGAAGGGGGTCAGGTGCCACCAAATAATATTTTGTATATATTTTCTTTTAGATCATAACTGGCCGTGTACTTCATTTTTTCCCCATAATTTTTCCCATTGTGACAGATCAATCAGATACCCAAAATTTTGTGCCCATTTAATCATATATGGTTTCACCTGTTCTTCTTCCATTTCTAATTCCAATAATAACTTGTATATTTTTTTTAACCATGTGTTCTTTATTTGATTTTATTATTTTTACAAACCTTGAGTCTGTGTCTTTAATATTATTTAATCTTAAATCCGTGGTAAATCTTTCTTTCAGTTGGTAATATGTAAACCATGTACACTTCATGCCTTCTTCCAGTAGCTGATCTAATGATTTAAATTTCTTCTCTTCTTTATTTATTAAATCTCCATAAGTTACCCAATTCGTATTTTTCAAGGGAGTTATTCTGTAAAAGGCTTCATTAATTGAGGCCCATTTTGGGATTCCTGGGCAAATTCTAGGTTTAATATTTAACCAAATTCGCAATAAGGATCTCCTTATGTAATGGTCATTAAAATCCCTATTTACTTTTACCTTATCATAAAACAGATACCCATGCCAACCATATCTTGAATCTATTCATTCCAATTCTAATTGTCTTTCATTTTCTAATTTTAACCAATCTAAGACCCATTCCATTACGCACGCATAGTAATAGGTTTTCAAATTTGGCAAATGCAGCACTTTCAAATTTATTCTTTTTTTCTCTCTCTCTCAATTTATCTCCTTGTATGTGGATTTGTGTGTGTGTGTATTATGACTTCAGAAGCTCTCATGTAATTAAGAAAGAATGTGATTCTTGCAAAATGAGCTATATGGAATTACTACCAGAACCCCTGCATTCTGCTTGATGTAATGGTCCAACACATCAGAACTTGCCTTGGCCATTGCACAAATCATTTTTTCTCTTCCAAACCTCTGCCTGTTATCACTCGATTCTGTAGCTGATGTCAGAGGGATCTCCTGCAGAAGTAAGGATTATTCCTACAAATAAAATTTCCTAGACTAATAAGAAGCCTTCTCTTTCCTGCTTCGTAGAAGCCTATTTGACATATTCATAATGGAAATTACAGTACAAAATACCCCCTGGAACATTATTTTTTGTGGGGGAAGAATGTATTAGTATTACTTTTTTTTTTTTTTTTTTTTGGCAGTGCATTAGCTTTAACACTATTTGTTGTTCTACCAGTTACATATTGCTCTTTAATTATTATTTTTTCATTGTTTTTGAAACCCTAAAATGTAGGGTTTTATTTGCAGAATGAAAATTCTCCAAAATGACCCCTTCACACACATTTTAGAAGTAACCAGTAAATGTTATTCATTGTTGTTGTTGTGTGCCTTCAAGCTATTTCTGATTTATGGTGACCCTAAGGTGAATCTATCATGAGGTTTTCTGGAGCTGAGAGTATGTGACTTACCCAAAATCATCCAGTGGCCAACCAGGGAATTGAACCCTGATCTTCAGAGTCCCAGTCATACACTGAAACCACTACACCACAGTGCTGCATTAATTAATTACATTCATTCATTATTCATCACACACATCCCCAAAAGACCAAGATCGACCTATACACTTTTAGCATAGCATAAATATGTAGCTGTATACACTGGATGGCACAGTTGAACAGAATGGGCACCATGGCCTTGAATTCACCTATTGTACAGTGGACAAGTAGCAGTGTATCTACCAAGTAAAAAGTGAAAGAGGGGCTGTGTGTGAACTTGCAGTGCAATTGGCTGCACTAGCTATCACACTGGTGCTGTATAACATATGCCAAGATCCTATATCAGGCAAGTAGAGGGCTCTGCTCATGCAGTTCCATGTCTTCTCCTTTGCCAGTTGCATTCATGCCTCAAACAGAGCTGTTGCGACTCTCTACCCAACTCCCTGGTGCTCCAAGTAGCAGAACCTAACCATTAATAATGTCCTGGTGCAGCAATATACTGGGAACACTGCTGGGACATAAAATTGTGGCCAGTCGCAACCTCTCACTATTACATGTAGAACTGATACCCTTTTGGCTGAAGAGCAGAGTATAAATACTTAATAATAATAATAATAATAATAACAACAACAACTGCCTACACCATCTCATAAACATACTAAGGCCCACCAACAGGCATACATTCAGATTTTCCTCAGATCTTCTAGATAAATTCCTTAAGGGTTAATGTGGAGTCATCCATATTAATATAATACAAACTCATATTTAAAAATAATTGCAAATTTGCTCATTTAGAATGAGCCTTCCTTATACAATTTCTGCATCCATGGATTCCACCATCCAAGGCTTGAAAATATCCCCCCTCCAAAAATCCAAAAAGCAAATCTTGATTTTGCCATTTAAAAAAAGTCAGGGACACAATTTTTCTACACCATTATATATAATGGGACTTGAGCATCCTCAAATGTTGGTATCTATTACAGGGGGCTGGAACCAAACCCCAGCAGATACCAAGGGCCCACTTTACACAAGACTTTGCATATGTGTGATAATCTGATCATTTGCATACACCCACCCACCATCTAAGTTTGGCCTAGTAGGGAGGCTTCTGATTCATAGCACAGCATGAACAAATATGTGGCGAGTTTCATATGCAAGTCATACAGAACTATGTGTATGTTATATGAAAGGAAGGCAAGAAAACATAAATGAAATAAATGAGATGAAAGAAGGAGAATGATAAGCAGCTTGCTCAATTTTTTAAGGCCAGCCCATGAGACTTTGCTGCCTGAGGAAAAAGACAAGATGGTGCCCTCCCTATTCTGCATGCAGAAGTGGACTTGACTTAAACCCTGGTTATAGAATCGTGTGTTTCACCAGACCTAAGATGGGGAAGCCTTCCAAGGTTGTATGATCTTCAGAGCTCTGTCCTCCAAAAGAGAAGAGCAGCTGTTCATGAAGAGCAACCAGGAAAGGGCCACCACATTGTCTTCTGCTTGACACAATCATCTCATTCTGTTGCACTGGTAGTGCTCACCTACTAGCTCCAGGCTTAACACTCTGAAGTCATAATTTGTTCTCCCTGCACCTATCTGCACAGAATGTGGGTTGTCAACCATTACATAGGAACACACCTGGCACATGTAAATATTACAAGCCTACAGCTGAATGTCATTATCCCAGCTCCCTACAGACAGTGAGTTGTATATGCTTAAAATTTTTGATTTGCTGTTTGGAAGACATCAATTTACCTCCTTATGGAGTCAGAAGAGAAGAGAAGATTTGAAGCAAAAGGAAGAGCTAATGGCAGACAGAAACCAGATCAAGGTCAAGTTGGGGTGGCAGGGAGAGGATGAATCTTGCCAACTCTAAATTACTTCAGGCTGAGACAGACACATTAAAAAAAAAAAAAACAGAGCAGTAATGCAAAAATGTCATTCCTCCAGCTTTAGAACCAAACAATAATAATTGTTCTTCTACAGGTACCATTTAATCTATAACCAGATATTGCAAGGTTACTGTGGTTACCTGAACCCTGATGTGTGCTTCAGTATATCAATTTCAGTCCCTGATTAACACAGCAAGGGAGATCACCATGATGTTTGGAACTTTGTCATAAGGCCAAGCAAGAGACAGGTGAGAAATATCAAGCTCAACATTAAAGAACTATAATGGTGGTTGCATGAAGAACATTAAAAGAACAATGGAATGTTTGGAATGCTGCCGAAATAGTGGCTTGTTAAAATTAATTGTGTGGAGACTTCTTATAAGTTGCAGTCTCCTTTTCTTATATGTGCTTAGTATTTCATACGTTGCTTCATATGAATTACGGCCCTGCTACAGTGAATGCTACTACATTATGCAGTGATTAAGAAATCTGAATTCAGAGACATGTTAGATTCTGAGGGTGGGTACAGAGAAGACAAATTACTATTTGTGAGGGTGAACATTGAAGTTTAATGCCCCAAGAACAGAAATATAACCTGAAATATAAAGAAATCACAGTATTTTTATGCCTGGAAGGTAATGGTAGTCCACTTCAGAGTAATAGCACAATTCATTGCATCTCCATTACCAAGGAATGGTATTTAGATGGAGCTGTAGTGCCTTTACATTATTATTATATCTGTATTAATAATAGAAAGCATTCATGAGTCATATACCACTACAAAGATTAGAGATTCACTTTATGACTTCAAGACACTTAACAGTCTAACAATGCTTTACCAAATATGAAGAACAACAACAGGGTTAAGGTCTTGAAGAACCATTGGCTCTCTTATACTGGATGACAATATGAAAAAAAAATGATTATGTTGTAATAGAATAGAATTCTGTTATTCATGTAGAACCTTTGCAATGGTCTCAAAAGTTTCAAAATCCAAGTAACACAGAAACAAGACTTCTCTATGTTGCCCATAAGTCTCACTATTTGTGACATCCCATCCTAGATATTCCTTTGTAATCCCAGTTTATTATAGAGTCCTTAATCATCTCAGCTATCATGTTGGAGAATACCCATACATCTTTCTGATTTGCTATGAAATGCTGTCAAGCAAGGCTCAATTTTTATATCACAAATCTATTTTTCTTGATGCTAATTTAGAACTAGACTGTTACTAAGGTCCTGAAAGGCAATTTGTTACAAGACTTTCTGTTCAGCAGTATGCAAAAGCACTGAAGCTCACTTGAGCAATGAGATCAGCAACATTGCAGAAGAACAGTTGCATGCACAATGCTGGTCCCTGCTACTGCTGGATAGCAGCTTCAAAAGATAGGCACAAAGACACCCCCCGACAAGTTGGGAGGGGTTTCTTGTTGTGCTGGCCAAATAAGGACAGGAGATGCCTGGTTGGTCAAGGCACGTGGGAGAATAAGCACACCTGTGCGCCTTGCCCAATAGGTTTGTCTTAAACCAAGTCTCGCAAAGTTTATGGTTCTGCGAGAATTGGGGCGAGAATTTGTTATTCATAGCTCTGCGCTGCCACGTGCAGACAGCCATTTTAGAGTTGAGAAGGAGAGAGTAACGTCTCTCCATTCTTTGCTTTTGGCATGCTCGGCTTTGGCCTAGCGCTCTCTTTTGGGCTTTTGCTAATTCATCTCTTGCTTAATTAATTAATTACTTCTTTATCTCGCTGCTCTGGGGGCTCAGGTATTTCCTTGAGCAACCCGTGGGGGGGAGCGAGTGAGGCCTTCAGGCCTGCCTTCTGGGCCTGTTGAACTTCCGCATCCCCAATTCTCAGGGGTCTACACCCAAGGAGGGCTCTGCGGGAGACATTCATTACCAGGTGTGTGGACCCGGTACCTGTTTCAGGCCCAGAGACTTGACCTGGTAAGGTTGGGACCCACTGCTGGTTAGGGAGGGTTGGCTGCACTTCTCCCCAGCAGTGAGTGTGTGAAGATGACTGTCTTCGGGTGAGGGCTCCGCGTAGGACCCTCGGTGGACACCTTTCCCATGGTGGATGTCAGTGACGCTTCCTGGCTGTGGTGTCTCTTATGAGACTTGGGAAAGGGCAGCCTGCTAGGCCTGGTGGTAATCATCCATGGTTGGGTGATTTGTTTGGGGCCTGTGTCGTTTTCACTGAGTTCAGGATGCCACGCAGTAAGGCCCAATCTAAATGGTGTGTGGCTTCTGCTGCACTTACTGCAGGTCACTCTGCTTCTAAAAGGCCTTCTAAGTCTAACAGCAGAGAAGATGAGATAGTTGCCCAAGTTGCGCAACTGGGCAAAACGGTTCAGGCTTGTGTGGTGCTCTGCAACCAACTTGCACAGAAGGAACTACAGGCTACAGTCTCCACCTCGAGCGCCAGCCCTTCAGGTGTTGGTAACACCGAAGCATCTCCTTCGGTGGTGGCACCTGAATCTCAGTTGGCTGTGGCAACACTGGGCACATCGGTGGCTTCAGCAGTGGAGCTCGGGCACCCCACTATTGCCGATGTGTGGGACCTCTTACTAAGAGTCCCGGGTTTGGCAACACAGGGTGTGGTTCACCCTGTGTCCAGGCAGCCCACCATGGCTGATTTATACAACCTCTTACAGGGGGTGGTTCTTCCAGGTGGTGCAATGGAGCAGACCGGTGGTGAACAGGGAGGCAATCAAGTGGCTGCTGCCTCTATTGCTTTGGACACCCAAGCTGTTGTGGGGCCACACTCCAGGGGACTGCTGCGGTCAGATGGTGAAGCTTCTCAGCAAGCTTCAGGTTCAGGTTTGTCTCCTAATATTGCACTTGCTAATTGGCCTAGCTCGGTATGGGCTACAGGTAGCCAAGTTGGACAGGGGGCAGCTTTGGAGAGGCCTAACCCTGTGGTTCTCAATGCATCTGGACAGGCACCTGCAACTTCACAGGTCCCTGACATGCAGTTGCAGGATGGTCAGCCTTGGCTGTTGCTAGCACCACATCAATGGTGCCTATTTCTGGTGCTCCTCTGTTGCCTGGAGCAGTTGGGAATGTGGAAGCTATTCCTTATGCTGGTATGTCTACACCCCTTGGTTCCCACCTTCCTCTTGCCACCAAGGAAAGGTTTTGGAAGGGTGAATACATTGATTTATTTACTTTGACTTTTAGGGATCCTGAGCCAAGGATCATGGTCGAAGGATGGGATTGTTTTTAGTTTGCCAAAAGAGTTTCAGATGCTCAAATGCCCTAAGCTTGAGTGCAATATTGTTAATTGGATTATGGCAGGGGTAGGCAACCTTTCCCCTTTAAGGGCCAAGGGACTTCAGCTCCCAGAAGCCTCAGCCATGTTGGCCAATAGTCCCATGTTGGCCAATAGCTCCTGGGATTCTGGGAGCTGAAGTCCCTCGGCCCTTAAAGGGGACAGGTTGCCTACCCCTGGATTATGGGCTTCACCATTTATAGGGGTGTTATAGAAGAAAAAGAGCCTCTTAGATCTCCTGACTTTTCTAAGTATCAGGAGATCATGATAAAAGTGTATACTAATTGCCACCATAATTCAAGGGGTGCAGCTTGGCTCCAATATGATGAACAATTTAGGATGAGAGTGGCACAGGATCGCTCCTTATCTTGGAGGCATGTGCAGTCTGAGCTTTGGGCTGATGTTATGGTGGGGGCCTCCCCCTCGAGCAGGTGTGACAACGGCTTTGTGCCAATGGTTACCTTGCCAAGAGGGCCAAATGCGAGGCCTGCCACGGGAGAAAAAAGGCAGTTTGGCTTATGCTGGGACTTTAATGCCAGCAAGTGTAAAAGACAACCCTGCAGGTTTGACCACAAGTGTAACACCTGTGGGGGTGGCCACCGTGGAAATTCCTGTGTTAGAGGAAAAAGAACAGGAGGGGGCTCTGTCCCTCAGCCAGTGTCGCCTGGGGGAAAAGGCCCCGTCACCAATTAAATTGGATATCATGGAGGCATGGTTAAAGGTTTATCCTAACAGAAACACTGCTTTACATTTGTTTCAAGGTTTTCTGTAGGTTTTCGTATTCCTTATATAGGCCCTAGGGTTTATCATTTTGCACCCAATGCTCGTTCTGTGAGGAATTTGCTGAATGTGGTAAGGGATAAATTAGCTAAGGAGATAGCAGCAGGGAGAATTTCAGGACCCCATGATCAGCTGCCCATCCCCACACTGTGCTTATCCCCGTTGGGTGTAGTGCCTAAAAAAGCCCCTGGGGAATTTAGGCTAATTCATAATTTATCTTACCCTAAAGGGGAATCTGTGAATGATGCTATTGACCCTGGGCTTACTTCAGTTAAGTATACATCATTTGACTCACCTGTTAAGATGATTAAGAACTTAGGCACAGGAGCCCTGTTAGCTAAATGTCATATTAAATCTGCATTTAGACTCCTTCCTGTACACCCAGATGATTTTGACCTACTGGGTTTTCAGTTTGAAGAAAAAAAATTATTTTGATAAAGCCATGCCAATGGGATGCTCAATCTCTTGTTCAGCTTTCGAGACATTCAGTACCTTTCTTCACTGGTGTGCAGTTAAAAGAACTGGTAATAGAGCTATTGCCCATTATTTAGATGATTTTCTAATTGCTGGCAATCCTAATTCTTCTCAGTGCCAGAATACATTAATTCAATTTCAGGAACTGATGCAGGAGCTTGGTGTGCCTTTAGCGGAGGAAAGACAGAGGGACCACACACTCAGCTTACTTTTTTAGGCATTGAAATAGATACTATAGTTGGAATTTCTTGTTTGCCCAATGAGAAATTAGTGGCCATGAAGCAACAAGTTGTGATCATGTTGGGAAAACAAAAAGCTACCCTTCATCAATTTCAATCTCTGACAGGTCTTTGAACTTTGCTTGTAGGGTGGTAGTCCCAGGACGAGCATTTTGTGCCAAATTATATAGGGCCACGGCAGGGATAGTTGCCCAGCATCACCACATTAGAATCACAAGGGGCATTCATGAGGATTTGAAGGTTTGGCACTCCTTTTTGGAGAATTTTAATGGTATATCCTTTTGGAGAACTGAAATGCTGCTTCAGGCAGATTTTCAGGTGCATTCTGATGCTGGTGGTGCCCATGGCTTTGGAGTTCTTTTGAATGGCCAGTGGGCTGCAGAGGCTTGGCCTTCTGCATGGGTTAAAAGCGGTGTAACCAAAGACCTTACATACTTGGAATTGTTTCCAATTGTGGTGGCTGTACACTTGTGGGCAAGCCAGTTTGCTAACAGGACTGTCTGGTTTTGGTGTGACAACCAGGCAGTTGTGTATGTTGTTAACTCTCAGTCTTCCAAGTCTCCTACAGTTATGGGTTTGGTAAGGGCAATGGTGTTGCAATGTTTGAAATATAATGTGTTATTCAGAGCTCAACATATTCCTGGTTTGCTTAACCCTTTGGCGGATGCCCTTTCTCGTTTTCAGTTCTCCAGGTTCCGGCAGCTGGCTCCCGAGGCTTCGTTACACCCGCTGGAGGTACCAGCGTTTTTCTGGAACATTGGAGATTAGAGGTTCAGAGGGCAATTTTAAACTCCATCACCCCGTCAACACACAAGTCATACCAAACAGCTTTAAATTCATTTAGCCAATTTTTATTAGAAATTGGGGAGGATCTAAAATGGCCTATTAATGTGGATTTGGTCCTTCGTTTCATTGTAACTCTCAGGCAATCTGGACTTTCACCTGTCACTATTAGAGACAGGTTGGCCACCCTGGCCTTTTACTCTAGGGCGCAGGACTGTTTTGACCCTACTAATGATTTCAGGGTTAAAAGAGCAGTGGAAGGGTGGTCGAGAGAATCCCTTGTCACAAAGGACTCTCGAAGGCCAATAACTGGCCCTGTCCTTCTTAAGTTATGGGATCAATTAGTTCAAATATGTTATTCGCCTGGGAAAGAGGCCTTATTTAAAGCAGTATTTGCTACAGCATTCTTTGCTGCTTTGAGAATTAGTGAAATTGTGCCTGCATCTCGTAATGATAAATCCGGCAAGGCGCTATTGATTTCTGATATCAGTTTAACTCAACAGGGCATTCAGATTCACATTAGGCGATCTAAGACTGACCAGCTTGCAAAGGGTCAGACTATTTTCTTGTCCAAGGCGCAACAGGGTCAAATTTGCCCTGTGGTTGCAATGGGTA
Source organism: Phrynosoma blainvillii (assembly GCA_026167975.1). Lineage (NCBI taxonomy): Eukaryota > Metazoa > Chordata > Lepidosauria > Squamata > Phrynosomatidae > Phrynosoma > Phrynosoma blainvillii. Next base: position 199,107,856 of record JANUYF010000001.1, on the reverse strand, counting down.
ACTATTTGAAATTCAGGTCTAATGTGGCTGGGTATCTGTTTATTCACCTGTCTGGCTTGCCCTTAACACAATTCCAATTTAGGGCTGTGTTAAAAGAGGCAGTAAGAAAGGCTGAGTTGCCTCAGGAATGTTTTTCTTCGCACGCCTTTCGTATTGGAGCTGCGACAGCTGCAGCCACTCATGGTTTGAGTGAAGCCGACATTTGCAGAATTGGCAGGTGGCGTTCACATGCATTTAAGTCCTATGTTAGGCAATCGGGTAGTGGGACTCCTGATAAGCCACGTTAATTTGTTTGTTTATTTCTTGATAAGCCACGTTAACTTGTTTGTTTGTTTCAGTTGGCTTTCTAGGCAGCGACATCTGGATAGTGGGACATAGCCTGGTCTTTTGGGCTGAACGCTACCTCTTGGAACACCGTTATGACAACACGTTGGGCCTTGCCAATTTTGGATGGACGGTCTGGTTTGGTGAAAGGGGAATGATATGACCATCTCTCCTTCCATTGCTGATAAAGTTAGCTCGTTCGTGTCCTCGACCCTGGGCCGTGGTAGTGCACCTGGGGGAGAACGACCTGGTACGAGTTCCATGCTTGCAATTAGCTAAGCAGATTGTCAAGGACTTGGAGGAAGTGCAAAGAATCTTTTCTGCTGCTGTCATCATATGGACTAAACTTGTGCCTTCTGCTGAGAGTGCAGAAGGACTCTGCTATTAATAATGCCCGGCGTTGGCTTAACCGCTATGTGGTTAAGCACCTTAATAAATTAGGACTGTCCATGATGGAGCACGGCATTAAGCTTGACCGGCCGCAGCTGTACAGGGCAGATGGGGTTCACCTTTCTTCTGAAGGGTCTGAGATGTATGTAAATGCACTTGCTGACCAAGTTGAAAAAGCCATCTGTGGGGGGGCAGGAGGAGAGAGGATGCCTAGCTGGGCTGGCCCCCTCTTGTGGCAGGTAATGACCCCCACCCCACAGAATAATTTAATTCAGCTAATTAAAATTGGGAAATAAATTTGGCACAAAACAAATTGACAGGAAATGACGTAGGCACTTAATGCCTGACGTCATAAAACTACATGATGTCATATGATGAAATATGATGTCATTTCCAGGGGAGGGGTTTGTTTATTGTTATTTGTTGATGATTGTTTATTTGCTTTGTCACGTGCAGTGAAGGACCACCCACTTGGGGGGATACACCTTCACTTACACAAGTGATAAATTGTTATTATTTATTGTTTATCAATAGACCCTGTACAGTTAAATAAATGTTGTGGCCTGTTTAAACCCAAAAGAGGTGTCTCGTGTCCTTTATGCCAGTGCAACTGAAACACTGACAGGAATCAGTACTGACCTACAGCTACAGCACTTGTTTTTGGCCACATGTTCAGAAGAAGGTGATGAACGTATGTGAGATGAAAAGTGATAGAGTGCATCAACACTCTAGAAATAATACAGTTTGACACCACTTTAACTTCCATGACTCCAGCCTACAGAATCCTGGTACTGGTAGTTTTGTGAGGCACCAGCACACTTTGGCAGAGATGGCAACAGACCATGTAAAACTACAGAAACTGGAATTCTAAAGGATGGAGCTACAGCATGTAAAGTAATATCAAACTGCATTATTTCTACATTGTAGATGCACCCCTAGAGAGTGGAAGAGAGAAGCAGGGCATGAGCATGGCCACCTAGAGCAAGGGTGGGAATCATGCAGCCCTCCAGATGTACAGGTTTCCTCACCATTGTCTATGTTTAGAACTGCTAGGACTTGCAGCCCAACAACATTTGGAGGTCTGCATAATTCTCTTCCCTGTCCTAGATGCCCTTCTCATTCACCTGATTCCCCTTGTGTTCCACCACTTCACATTCAGAGATTCACTGGTAAACTGGATTGGGGGAGAGAGAAAGAGAGATGCCAGAAATAGTGCAAATTGAGTCCACTTTAACTGCCCTGGCTCAGTGCTAGGGAATCATGGGAACTGTAGGTTTTTCTGAGACATTGAGCCTTCTCTGTCAGAGAGCTCTGGTGCCACAATAAACTACAGTTTCCATGATTTCCTAGCACTGAGCCAGGGCAGTTAAAGTAGCCTCAAGCTGCATTATTTCTGGCAGTTTGTAAAGGCCCTGAGACTGTTGACAATAAGGCAATATTTAGCCTTCCTGAACTGTAGTGGTACTCTCCATTTAGCAACTGCTCTGCCACTCCATGGTTCTCATGCTATGATTTCTTAAGACAAAAGAATTGTGAATGTTCAAGATAGCAATTATTGGTGGGAAAATGTCTAACATGATAACGAGCCTTGGTGGTGCAGTGGTTAAACACTGGTACTGCAGCCACAACATTGTGAGTCCGATCCCAGAAGGTTCAAGGTTGACTCAGCCTTCCATCCTTTCATAGGTCAGTAAAATGAGTATCCAGCTTGTTGGGGGCAATTGGCTCATCAATTGTAAGCTGCTTTAAGAATGCAGAGTTCACTATGAAGCAGTATAGAAATCTAAATGCTATTTCTATTCTCCAGCAAAGAACACACCTGAATAACAATTTCTTTCTTGTCCAGACTTACCTTGGTGCCTTCTCTGCAGGAAATATCACTATTATCCATTCAAGAAGGATGGTTTAGGTCAGGTGTGGGAGAATCTCTGACTGAGATGCAGTCCTGCCTGGCCCTACACAAAATTAAGCTTTTAAAGGTTGCAATAAATCTTCATCTGGAGAGATGGGCATTCTTAGGAGTTCTGCTATTTAGGAAGGGAGATAAAATCTTACCCGCTCTGTACATGATAACACCAACTACCATTCTCATTGCCACTGATGGATCAAGGAGGTTTATAACTATGGAGATACAGGTTTCATCATACATATCTTTATTCATTCATACATATCTTTAGAATTGCTTGTCAAGGGAAAATGAATTCCTGAAGTTCTCAAGCCGGTGTAATTGAAGTAATCTTGACCAGTTCTTTGGTTCACTCCTGCACACTGGTAAGTAACCACAGCACACGCCAACCAACCTGTACAGCTTGTGTCTAGGTTGGGCTGGCACAAAAGACACCAAACGTGATTCTTTGGGTAATCATTGGCCACAACTTTTATTTAGTACAGGGTCTTCAAACAATTCAAGTAAACATTTTCTTAAGCGAGACTTTATTCTTGATGCATGCGTTTGTGTAGTTAAGTGCCACCGTTATTAAATTACATTAACCACCTCTATCACAGCATGCATCAAGTCCATTAGTTTAAACATCATATAAAATGATACTTATCTAACCCTCCCCCAACCAGAAGTGACATCATAAAAGTCTTATGACATAACAATATGACATCAACAAGTGTTTGATGACATCATACCTATCTGGTTAACATAATGACGTATACCCAATTTTTGATTTTTTTATTAACCCAATTTGTATTTTTCAATTAACCTAATTATCCCCTGGGGGGGGGTCCCTGCCTGCCACAGGAGGGGGCCAGCCTAGCTTGGCATCCCCTCCCCCCCCCCCCCCCCGATTGCTCTTTTAATGTATAACTCCAGAGAAGTCAAGTATACGTCATTTCCCAGAGGGGAGAGATGTACTCCATCCGCCCTGTATAAGTGTGTCATAAAACCTGAATTCCCTCATACTCCACAATAACAACTCCCATTCTCCCCAAGGTCTTGGCCACAGCTCTAATCAGCCAATGTCGAGTTCCGTTAATGGCCACATCACTCCGAGCACCAGACCAAGATTGCCGAGGCAACAACTTTGTCAACATGAGCACAGTACTTGGCATCCCTCGCTTAACTTCTTACATGTTCTTAACAATTCTTTTTGCTAATTGTAAATAAGTCATTTTTGCGAAATCATTTTCTCCTAAAGGAACTAGTAAGATCTTGGGATGTGTAAAAAACACCAACAGCTCCATAATTGTAGGCAGTAGAGGTCCCCGCAGCATTCCTCTACGACCAAACCACCTCACAGTTCCAACGTCTCTCAGTCCCATGATCGAATCTTCAATGAAGTACCGTTCAGCCCCAAACACTACGCTGCGGCCAAGCATCCATATGTCTCCGCTATTCAAATCTGCTAAATATAATAGCAAACAAGTCAGTTAAATAACATTGAAATTTGTACCAAGTGTGAACATAAGACTTAACAGGCCTAGAATGCCAGCGGCCAAGTTTGCAAATTAGAGTATTGCTTAACCATGTGCTGCAGCAGCCGCCACTGCCCCAATCCTAAAAGAATGAAAGCAAATTGGGCCGCTGGCAAACCGGCATGTCTCAAAGCCTCCCGCAGTCCAGCCCTAAATTGAAACTGTACTAACGGAAGGCCAGAGAGATGTGAAAATAAATATCCCTTTACTCATGACCTTCTGCTGAGGTAATCAGTCACTGTCAACACTGAGAAAATATGGCCTTCAGGTGCCCTAGACAAAAATACAGATTGTCCTATCCCCAATTTATCAGTCTTTGACCGCCTCAATGGTCAGCTGAATCCCCTGTCTAGAATTATGGACATCCGAAAATGAAAGAGCCCAGCCAGATTCATCAGTATGGGAACTAGGGACAATTTCACTAACTATCAAGTCAGCAAAAAGACCAATGAAAATGCTGCTCTAAACAATGTCACATCTTCGGGTGTGAAACATGTTGACAGAAGATATTGCCAAATCTTAATCAGTATTGTACCTGTTATTGGCACAATACTGATCCCGTAATGTATGGACTCCCTAGCCCATCCCTCGAAAGCCCTACAAACTCTAAAATCAGCATTAGGGTCATTAAAACTCCGACTTTATAATAAAATGACAGTGCTGCCATCTGGCCTTGATGGAACTGGAAATAAACCTGATTGCCTAAGGTGCACTGCCAAACAGAGGATAACCTCCAACTTCAAGGGCCAACCCTCTACCTCCCCGACATTTGAGAAGAAACATTCAAATTCTCATAACGCGAGCTGATACGACTTGCTTGTTGACGGGGCAACAGACTGGAGAGTCGCCTTGTCGATTTCTATTGTCCAAGGCTTCAAAGATGCACTGGTACCTCCCGTGGTCGGGCTGCTGCCTCGGGAGCCAGTTGATGGAACCTGCAAAACTGAAAACGTGAAAGTGGGTCCTCCAAAAGATTTAGTCAATCAAGAACATGATGAGCTTGGAACAAAACATTAAACTTCAAACATTGTGCCACCGTATTTCTAACTAGTGTCATTACCCTAGCAGATTTAGAGGTCTGGGAGTTCACTAAGTGGACAACAGTTTGGTTATCACACCAAAACTACACCATTTTGTTTGTAATTGTTCCTGCCACAATTGGACCACCACCATGATAGGAAAAATTCTAAGAAAGTGAGATCCTGTGTCCACCCGTTATCAACCAGGATTGAGGCCATCCTTCAACCACCCATTGACCATTACAATATAACCCAAAACCGTGTGCCCCAAAAGCATCGGAGTGTACCTGGAAGTCTGCCCATAAGAGTAATTTCGGATCTCCAAAAAGAAACACCACTAAATTGATCCAAAATTGACTCCCAGATCTACAAATCCTCCCTTATCCCAGAGGTAATTCTGATGTGGTGATGGGGGGGGGGCGTCACACCCCAGTGGCATTATATAAATGTGCACAAAATGCTCCCCCGGCACTATAACCTTGCAAGCAACGTTTAAGGCACCTGTAATGGATTGAAATTCGTGTAACGTGTCCTTAGTTTTGCTTCTCATCATCCTCACCTGAAGCCTCACACACCCCTACCAGATGATCCTGGGTGATTACCTCTGCAGGTATTACATTTATGGTCAAACCTGTAGGGCTGCCTCCTACACTGACCTGCATTGAATTCCCAGCACAGTCCAGTTTGTTTTCTCACCCCCATGCTAGGCCTCACATATTAAACTCTCGGCTGTGTGACCATAGGTACAAACCCATTGTCATATCGGCTCGAAGGGGAGGCCCCCACTATAACATCTGCCCACAACTCAGACTCATGACACCAGTACCATGAGTGGTCTAACACCACCCTCATCCTGAACTGCTCATTATATTGCCAGACCCCCATAGAATTAAAATGGCAATTCGTGTATGCCTTAATCATTATCCCCTGTTATTTGGGAAATTCTGGATATCTAGCAGGTTCTTTCTCCTCAATAACATTCCTGTATATGGTAAAGCCCATAATCCAATTCAAAATATTCCTTTCCAGTTTAGGGCATTCGTGAGACTGAAATTATTTTGGTAGGGTAAAAACCACCCCAACCTTAACCATGATCCTCGGCTCAAGATCCCAAAAAGTGAGCGAAATTAATTCAATGTACTCACTTTTCCATAATCCCTCCTTGGTAGCAAGGGGAAGGTGTGATCCTAGGGGAGTGGACATACCTGCATATGGATTACAGTCAACCAATCTGTCTGCCCCAGAAATGCCCAATGTTCCCACCAGTGCCTTTCGCCTTGCATCACCTACCGTATTAGCCACTTTCTGGTTACTCTGCACCCTCAAATCCACAACCTGAGCTAGTCCAGGATTTGTCACTGTTGCAGACGTAGGGCACTCAATTCCGGAGCTCAGCCCATTCTGCCCACCTGAAGCCCCTGAGGAGGGCCATGATGCCAGCAAATTAGAAGTATGAATCAAACCTGAGCTCATCACCTAGCATGAAGCATCAGCCAATGCTTGCAGAGCTCCCACCGCGAGCGTCGCAGAAGCAGCTCATGTGTTATGTTGCCTCACAGAAGCACTTGCCATATCTCTGCTGGAAGCCTCAAAAGTCTCAGGAGTCAGCCCATTGCCTTTACCTGAAACACTCACCTTTTGAACTAAGTTCAAGAGATCTGCCAAAGTGGGTTGATCTAACACAGGGGCAGCTGCACCCTGTTGTCCCACACCAGGAACTTTCTTTACATGCTCCAATGCATCAGCTACGGTTGGATGCCCAACCTCCATAGCTGAGGTAGTAGGGGAACCACGTGCCATGTCCACTGGAGGTGTTGTATGTGCCATAGCCGGTTGCACCTGAATTGGCAGTGCACATACACCTCAATCCACAACCGAAGTACTAGCCTGAGACCCCAATTTAGCCCCCCCCCCGTGGTCCCTGTTGAGCTAACTGCTCAGAGACCGCTGCACATACCTGCACTGTGTGACCAATCTGGGCCACATGTGCAGCAATCTCATCATCCCTATTTTAAGGATTAGAAGCCTGCTTAGGCACAGACTGGCCATTCTCAGGATCAGCAGATGCTGTGCGCTGTTTAGACTGGGCCTTAACGCGTGGCATTATTGTCCAAAAAGGATTATATTAAGACCTCAAACTAATGTGTACAGGATATAGTGTTCTTTTTAAAGCTATACCCTTAAAACAATAATCATACAATTACTATTGACCTCAAAGGGGCGGGATATAAATAAATTTCATTATTATTATAACTGTTACTATAAGCCAATTAAATAATCAAACCTCAGTTTTAATTAGGCCGAGGTTAGCATGTTCCTGAATGGGCACTCACCCGTCAGGTCACCCCCAATTAACTACAATGATAAATTATTAATATTATTATTATTATTATTTTACTATTAATATTATTATTGTTCACTTTTACCAGGACCAACTCCCACTCTTGTTTGGGAGGGAAGGGGGGGGGTTAAAAGAGAAGCCCAAATCAGGGCATATGAATGAATGGCACGTGCCCCCACCAACCAATGTATCCTGCACCACAGGCAGAACACCAGGCCACATTGAGCCCCAACTTCGCCCCAGCGGGGACAGCAAAACAAGGCCTGTGGCCTATAGCACCAGTACCAGGTCTGGCCTGCGTCACATCAGCAACTGCCAAAGCCCAGGCCCAGAAACCTGATTTAATAATATGGGGGGCCCACCTCCCCACAGCCTTCATGCCTGAAATTTGGGGACCTCTGTTCAAAAGGGGAATTGCAGATGAAGCCCAAAACATGGGAATCATTCATATGGCATGTGTCCCAACCTCAAAGGCTGTCTGAAGCACAGGCTAGCCACAAAGCCAAAAGTGCCCCCCCACTCCCGTCCCCAAAAAAAGGGGGAACACCAGTATCCAGCCCCAAGACCAATCAGGCCGGTGTTGAAGTAGCTGACCTGCGTTTCTCAGCAATGCCAAGACCCTGAAGCAAACAGTATGTGTGTGTGTGTGTGGCCCTCCGAGCCGCCTTCCGCGACTTTAAACAGTGGCGGGGGGCACGGACCTTGCCTAAACAGCCAGTCCAGACCAGAAACCACTGGCCTTATTATTACATCTGGACCAGAAACCAGTGTTTTTTTTTTTATATTGCCAAGAACATCCTATTACAGGGTCCCCAAGGGGTTTTGTTGGCAAGATTTGTTCAGAGGAGGTTTGTCAATGCCCTCCCCCAAGGCTGAGAGAGTGTAGCTCACCCAAAGTCACCCAGGGGGCTTGCCTAACAGAGGTGGGAAACGAACCCTGGTCTCCAGAGCTATAGCTCAACGCTCAAGCCATTGTGCCACATGGCTGCCCCTTACATTTGTGCCAAATGGCACACTCCCATGGCCTAATCTGCCGCCTAGATCTCAGGCAGCCAGCCATCCAGGCCGCACCAAGGGGCCAAATTCACTTTTAAAAGGAGCCGCAGCCTGCGATCCCCTGAGCCATACTCCCCTCCATGCACTTCCCCCCATCCTCAGGCTCCCCTGAGGCGGGCCAGGCTGGCACCACGGCAACCATCTGCAGCCACCATGGGCCGCGGCCTGGTGGACCCAAAGCCGCTCTCCTCCTTTCTCCGCTGCAGACATGATCTGCGGCCTGCAAACCACCGCTCCTCGGTTCCAACTTGCAGGGCCAGGCTGTCTCCAGGCCTGCAAAAGCCCTGGAGCCCAAATCGCAGTCGAGCGCCCCGCTCGACTGGAAACATGATCTGCAGCTTGGAAATCGCCACTCCTCGGCTCTGACTTGCAAGGCCAGGCCGATTTCCAGGCCCAAAAGAAGCCCCAGATCCCAAATCGCAGTCAAGCGCCTTGCTCAACAGCAAACTCAAAATGGCTGCCACCAGAGCTCTCTGACAGAGAAGGCTCAATGTCTCAAGGGAAAAAAAACAGTTCCCATGATTCCCTAGCACTAACCCTAACCCTTAAAGTGGACTCAATTTGCACTATTTCTGGCAGTCTGTCAAGGCCTTGAGAGACCGTATTCTCTCATATGAGTTTGCCCATGTCTTGAGATCTTCAGAGGAGGCCCTTCTGTTCATCCCACCACCCTCACAGGTACTTCTCAGGGGCTGCTCCCACACTCTGGAACTCTTTCCCTAGACAGAGTAGACTGTCACTCTCCATGGTGTCCTTCCAGAGGCAGGCAAAACCTTTTTGGTTCCAACAAACATTTGATAACTAACTGCTGAGGGGAGAAGTGCTATTGATGAGATGGTTGTGTTGTCTATATTTGTTGCTGCTGCTGTTTTTAGTGGGTTCTGCATTTAAATTGTTTTTTAATTTTATATATAGCTTAATTATATTTTAACTTGTGTAATTCTTAATGCTGTGGAATTTTATTTGCTCTTGTTTTAACTTGTAAGCTGCCTTGGTCTAGAGAAAGGGTAGGAAATAAATAAATAACGACAACTTGAATACACCCATCAGTTGTTGGTCTGAGAAAACATTGCGTGATCCAATTCATAGGGTCATGCCCACAGGACTGGGGGCACAGCTTAATTCCTGGGTGCCCAATGGCAAAAAAAATCTCTCCCCAAGCAAAGGTAGCGCTCAGTAATACATGCAGCAGTGGTGCTCATGCTTGGCAGCAGGCTGGATCTTTCCTTCACCCCCAGCAGAGGGTGTGAAGGCTGGACAAGGACTGAGGATGTGGCAGCATCCTTCCCAGTCCAACAACAGCTATGCCAGTCCACAGGGAAAGTATCCCAGAGTGATTTCTGACATTCTAACATCACTTTGTATAAGAGGCCACTTAAATATATGTGAATTGGTCTTAAGTTGCAGCTGTAGCAAACCTACAGATTTCTGAGTCAGGGTGTGTGTAATAATGATGCTATCATTTATTGAAAGTGAGAGCTGATGTTCCTAGATAGGCCTAGATGTATGGCAGGGGAGAAGGTATAAAAAAGAATAATGCCTTCACTTGGTGAAAGATCTGTTGCTCACTGTGAGGGAACTATTAGGCAAGTCAAAGCAAAGATGCCACTGAGAGAGTAAGATGCCATGTATCATTCCTTGCAACTATTAAGGAGTTGTCTGAGTTTTATTTTATTGAGGCTGCTTTTTCTGTTGCCATCATAAGTAAATCTGTTTCAGACTAATAAATCTTAACTGTTCAATGATGTTTGTTCTAGCAGCAGGAATAATAGGAGGAGGAGATGTGGAGATGGATAAAAGATGGGAAGGCAAACCTGTGAGGGTCATCCATTCCATGAGGCCGAGGGAAGCAGTTGTCTCAGGTGGCAGATGCTGGGTAACACAGAGAGTGATCAGCAGCAGTTCCTGGCTGTTGCCTTCTTCTGAATGACCAAGTAATATGTTCCATTTAACCAACTCTGTTTTAGGAAAGTAATTCTTCATAAACTGGGTTTTTAAAGGAAGCAACAAGTAACTCTAGCAATTTTCTTCCTGCTGCAAGAATGTTATTCATGGTTCAGCACTTATTCTGTTTAAATTCACATAAAGTTTTTTTGCATCGAAAACAGCATTTTCTGTGAAGGAAAGGCATTTTCTGTAGAGAAAATGATATTTTGTGCAATAAATATTTTCTGTACAGAAAATACAGTTTCTCTACATGTGCATGCACACACGCACACACAGAGAGAGAGAGATTGTGCAAATTTTGTGCAAAATAAATTCTGAACTGTGAAAATTCTCATTAGTCCAGGATTCTCTTGATTATGGTTTCCTGATACTCAGGAAAAACATTTTTCAACTACTTTTTAAAATTTTAAATATACTCTTTTCTACTCTATCCTGTATTCCTTACTGGCTTGTTACTCACAGGTATGGAAAAATCTTGCCCCATTCTCATAGCTGAAGTTGGCTTCTATAGCTGGAATGGGAAGGGACACCTTCCCACTTAGGCAGCAAAATGTCTTAGGTCACCCTAATCCTATTGTACAGATTGAGTCTCCCTTATCCAAAATGCTTGGGACTAGAGGTGTTTCAAATTTTGGATTTTTAAATTTTATTTCAGATTTTTTAATACCTGTATTTGCATGTATGTACCTAATCTTGGAGATAAGACCCAAATCTAAACTCAAAATTTATTTATGCTTCATATACACCTTATACACATAGGCTTAAGGTAATTCTATACAATATTTGAGTACACTGAACCATCAGAAAGCAATGATGTCACTGCCTCAGCCATCCATGAAGAAAGTTTTGGTTTTTTGCAATATTTTGGATTTCAGAATTCCAAATAGGGGAGTCTTGAGCTGTATTAAATAAGTGTTTAAGGTGGGGAGGTGAGAATGGTGGGAAAATAGCCATTCTATCCTGGAAAAGTTCAACTGGTGAAGAAGTTAGAACAATGGCTGTATTTTAATTGGATGTTGTTTTGATTCTGTGCTGCCTTGGAAGCCATATTGGGCAAAAAGTGGGATAAAAATTAAATACCTGTTAAGATATTTTAAAAATATACAAAAATGCACAAACAAAAAAAATCCAGGGAAACTCAGCAGCCTACCTGAGTTTGATTTGTAGATGTTAACTTATCTCTATGTAGTCACCATCCAGATTTACACAATTTCCTAGCATTTCTTGATGCTCCAAATACCTGATATTGTAGAAGTCTGCAGATTGCACCTTACAAGGGGGTACTGTAAAGTAATAATTATCACCCAGAAATTATTATGGTATATTGATGAAATTTTGTCAGTGTCATCATTGGTCCCTAAGTGCATGATGTTGAGAAAATCAGCTCATTGTGTTCTTTGTTTTTGTGACAGGTTGTGCCAGAAGTGACTAAAGTGTAAAATCTTCATAAGGCACAATCTACAGGCTTCTACAATAACGGTATTTGGAGGGTCAAGAAATGCTGGGAAAAGTGTGTAGTAGAAATAAGTTAACAATTACAAATCAAAACAAACTTTCTGTTAAATTTTTTAAAAGCTGATAATTAAAACTTTACGATACCCCCTTGTAAAAGCAGTCATCCACTGAGCACTTGGAGATATAGCTACTGCTTTTTGATGGATTCTGTTAGGTTGTGTCCAGTATTTGCCTCTTCTGCATTAGGGTGTCAGCCACAACACATCTTGCTGTGGCTGTTACCTCCTGTCCCAATGAAGAGGGATATTTGCTGCAACATCCTGTCAACCTGCCACACAGCCTCCCACCTTAATAAGATTAAACTATAAATATTGCACTCTTAACCAACTTTAATTCATATATATGTTATGGAGTGAGGTGAACATTTTGAGCCAAGAACACCCTGAAGCTATCAGTTTTCTTTTAAAAAAAAAATCTACAGCCATTTTAAAACCTTGAACCATTATTTTTCAAAATTGTGTCCAAATCCTCATTAAGTGAGGCCTGAGAGAGTCATTGTTTACAATCATCTAGCATTGACTTTTCGTCTTCTTTTTTTCCTCCTCCTCTGACTTACACATATTAAAGCCTGATAGGTCTGGACAATTTTCCTTTCTTTCCATTACTGAATTTTCACTTATGCTTCCTAAGCATGTTCCCATTTGTCTGAGTTACACCAGAGGCTGGGAAACATTTTTCAAAGATAAGTCATTTAATATTAAACAAAATTATTACTCACATCTTTAGCAAGACTATGCAGCTGCAACCTGGATAATTAATTTGGAATAGTGTCTCAGTGGAGTGCAGGGCGTTGGTTTGATCATACCTCTTTCTAAACACACACACACACACACACACACACACACACACTGTTTGAACAGCTAGAAGGTTGAAGCATTGGATTATCTGAAGTTGACTGAAGGCCAGAAATGAACAGCGAAGTGTAAAGAGGAAATCATTCTTCATTCTGGAAAGTGATTAAACTAAGGGAAAATAGCCTTTTGTTATGTAACGTAATAAAAAAAGTGCTCACATTTTTACAGCAGACTTTTGGAGCTGGTTCTACCATTAGGCAGAGTGAGACAGCCTCCTCAAGCAACAGAGGATGAAGATATGGAAAAGCATTACAATATTGGAACATAGAGATGTATGTTCTGCTCAGCCTGGCTTTCACCCACCAGGCTATCCTGCTCCATCACCGGCACTGATGAAGGATTCAACAGTTAGTTTTGGTATGAGGGGACCAATGATGACACTGACAAAATTTCATCAATATACCATAATAACTTCTAGGTGATAATTATTACTTTATGATAACCTCTTGTAAGGTGCAATCTGCAGACTTCTACAATATTGGGTACTCGAAAATGTATAAATCTGGATGGTGACTACATAGAGAAAAGTTAACAACTACAAATCAAAACAAAATTTCTGTCAAAATTTTTTAAAGGTGATAATTAAAAATTTAACTTGTATGTGAAAGGAAGGAGAAGAGATGTCCTCCACTTCAGGCAGCACAATATCTTGCACTAGTCATATAAAACCAATTGTTATATCTGTTTTTTTTTTTTTTGTGAACACAAAGTGGTTGAGCATTCAGTGCTATCCATAATTATGAATGTGTACATGTCCATGTGTATGCCATTGTTTCAAGACTGTGAAACCTACACAGATGAAACGTGGTATGGATATTACAGGGATGTGCATCTCAGGGTGGTTTGGTTTGGCTTGAAATGAACTAATTAATTTTAATTTCTTAACATCTATCTGAAGTATGCAGTACCATCATCAGATATTAGATGTCAGAATTTCCCTAACCAGAAAAGGCAAAGGTAGGGGCAAACCTAGGAGATTCATTTCTGTCAGGTTGTTTCAGTATTTTCCTTTGTGAGGGTCCCCAAATTCACTTTTTCTTTTCTTCTTTTCTTTTCCTTTCTTCCCTTCCCTTCCCTTCTCTTTTCTCTAGTTAACTTTCTACAGGCCAGGATGGTGTAGCCATCTCTGATATCACCTGGTTAATCACTTAACAAACATTATTACTCTATACCATACATGCATCATAGTGCTAAGGCTGAATAATTCTTTAATATATTGTTATCAGAGCAAACAGGTATGGAACAAGGGATGGCTGAACAGCTCATTGTTTGCCAACTGAGAGCTTTGAGTATTGTTGTTGAACACCCTAAAATCCTTGGGGGAGGAGTAAGATTCAGAAGAATTCTTGAGAACTTCTCATGCCAGCCCTAATGCCTGCTGCCACTTCCCTCTTCTCAACAGGAAGAAGAAGGCTCACATTGTGGAAAGAGGGCAGTGGAGCAGGTGGTGGAAGATTCCAGAGAGGTCAGGAGATGGCTGAAAGATTTATAAATCTGTGGTAGATTATGTTCTGAGTATCTTTTGCTGCTGGAGCAATGAGGCTGAAATATAAAATTCATAGCTGTCTTGTACAAGTCCTATGGACTGGCTGCAAATAGTGTTTCTAGGAATGAGTAAATACTTTTTAGGGAACAAATTTATCTCTCTCACCTCACTGTCTGCCTTTTTATCAAATCATTTGTCCATGAGAAGAAAAATCATATTAGGGGCCTTTTCTGCTGAGCATTAGAACGTAAGAAGAGCCACAATGGGGATGACCAAAAATCCATCTGTAGTCCAAATTGCATCTCCAACAATACCCAGCCAGATGCCTAAAGGAAGCTGATAAGTAAGACATTAAAAATTGCCATAAACCACTGCGTCTCCTTTAACAACTGCTGTTCTCAGATACATTGTATCTGACAGAAGCAATGTATGCCTGTTGGCCATACTGGTTGGGGAATTCTAAGAGTTGTAGTGGAAAAAGTAATTTTTCTCATTTCTGGCATCTGACTAGTAAACATATATTGGCCAATCCCTCATCCCAGCATCTTGTGAAATAAAATCAATTCAATTAATTAATTAATTATGCCTCATACAAAGGAATACTTTCTTTTATTTCTCCTGAATGTAGTACAAATGACCCATATATTGCTTGTTTATGCTTACTGTAACTAGTATTATGGTGGTTGCACGGATGGCTCAATTTATCTTTCTTCAAAGCAAAATTCCCCTTTCAAGGCTATTGGCTGTATCTGCCAAGCATGCTAGCTACAGTACATTGTGGCTAGAGAAATGTTTTTGAGGTTACCTTATGTCACTTTTCCTTTTTTGCTGGCATTATGCCAGACTTCAAGGCGGAGCCAGGTAAGATAGAATCAATTGGGATAAACGCCATGCAGATATTTGTAACAGGGAGCAAATACAGGGCTTAATGTTGTATCTGGTGGAGAGAAAAGTTTTGAAATAGAATTTTTTGTTTTCATTTCAGTGATTAACAAAGTATGAAAGTGACGGTTTCCATACTCCCTTTGGCTCGTATGTCTATTGTGTTTAAAAACTAATTGTTGGTCATTTTGGCTCAGCCTGTGAATCCCTGTCTGTTCTTATTCCTGACAAAGGTGAGCATGAGCTAGAGTCCTCAGCTGAGGGATACTGCAAGATTTAGAGCAGAGGTGGGACTGCAAACTCCCATCAGCCCTAGCCAGCATAATCAGCAATGAAGAATGATGGGATTTGCCATCCAGTGAGGTCTGCAGGGTCACAGTTTCACCCACCTTGTTATTTCAAGAGTCTGAAATAGTGTATCCTGTTCCTTAAAATTATGCATGTCAAATATCTTTTATATTATCAATGAACCACCAATGGGAGGCACATTCTAGTTCATAACCATTGGGACACTTCTTGACTCAAGAGGTGGATGAGACCTTGACATAGGAAGTACCCATTTGTACTTAGTCTATATGAGGTCCTATTGGTGACACATGCCTAATCCAATAAAGGGCAACAAGCATCACAATGCCTCTTTTGTATTTTCTTCCTGGAGCACTGATAGGCAGCTGCTGAAGTTGACACTTCCATTATAACTGACAAGGAATATTACCACACCCTGCATTAAACTTCCTGTTGTAAATGGTGACTGCACCTGGGAAAGGAAGCATGGCTAGGACAGAGAGGGAGGGCATGGTTCATAGCACAGTGTAGTGACAGAGCTTATGTCTTAAATCCAGAGGCCTTCAGTTTCAGTCTCCACTGGAAAGGACTGTTGGATAGCAAGACGGAGAAAGACCTCTGTCTGAGACTTTGGAGAGTGTATAGTTCTAGGCAGAGCTTTAATGTTACTATTTTGGATTGTAGTTTCTAGAATCCATCAACCAGCATGGCCAACAAAGTGAATGATGGAATTCTGAGAAGGGAAAGAGTGTGTTTATGTGTGTGCATTTCAAAATTCTGGATTTAGACTACATGAACCAATGCACTAACCAAGTATAACATAGCTTCTTATGTTCAGAAAACAGTGGGCCTTTGCAGACTGCTAGAAATAGTGCAAATTGAAACCACTTTAACTGCCCTGGCTCAGTGCTAGGGAATCATGGGAACTGTATTTTTTTTCTGAGACATTGAGCCTTCTCTGTCAGAGAGCTCTGGTGCCACAATAAACTACAGTTCCCATGATTCCCTAGCAATGAGTCAGGGCAGTTAAAGTGGACTCAGTTTGCACTATTTCTTGCAGTCTACAAAGTCAATGTTGTTTTGCTGAATATGGCTTCAGTTACAGAAATTCTATAATTAGAAGTTTATGTGCCCTAAAATAGTCTATTAAACGTTTCTCTACAAAGGTTTGTGATCAATACACTGATACATTGGCTTCCAGGACAAACCAGCTAATGCAAGTCAGAGAAAACAGAGAAAAACAATAGGCAATGCACAACAAGGTGTGGGTGTAATGAGTACAAAGGGCTGGTGTCAAAAACAAAATTATATTTAACTGTAGAATAATATGATCCTATAATGTGCAATTTTGAAGCTAGGCAGCGGAGAATCTATACAGCCTCAGAGATCTTTTAATGAAAAAAAAAATCCAGGAAACCAAAAGGAGCACATTGGAGAAAACTTTATTCCCTCTGTATTTCAAAATCTCGTCAGATTAGCTCTCACTAGTTTAGTTTCCAAAGATATCATTCCCTTGGATTTCTCAGGATCCCACCTCTTCACAGTTTCTGAGGTGTTAGATTGGCTTCATAGATTTTTCCTCTCAGACATGTGCTTATGTTAGGAGCACCAGAATATGGTCCCATTAAACTTATCACATCTACTTTATATTTATATTTTCTTTGTGGGTTAACTAATTAATAAAATTTGTACCATACTATTTAACCAGGACCCTCCAAAACATGCTGTGCCTTTCGTGTGTGTGTTTGTGTGTGTGTGAAATATCACTCACTGTATTTACGTTTCTCACAGGCAACTGCTGATGTAATATTTTTTTCTTATTCACCTCCTTAATCCTAATCTGTAATATCACTATTGTATGCATTGTGGCAGGTTTGTGATTTCATTATAGGAAACAGCAAGAGAAACTGAAAAGCAAAATTAGAAGGCTGTTGTCTCAAATACAGTTGGCCCTCCATATCCATGGATTCAAGCATCCATGGCTTGAAAATATTCCCCCAAAATATAAATGCCAATAGGCAAACCTTGATTTTGCCATTTTATATAAAGGGCACCATTTATTTTAAGGGGACTTGAGTATCCATGGATTCTGGCATCCACAGGGAACCAAAACTCCAGCAGATGCCAAGGGTACATTGTACAACTATATTCAAGAGACCACAGATGACACACAAGAAAATATAGAAATCCGTGAAATTCACAGATGGTGTTTTGTTGTTGCTGCCATTCACTGACTAAAATTGCCCTGGCCCAATTATTATGGATTTCCATAGGGGTTGTACTTCCTCTGCTATCTTTCTCCTGATCTCTCAGTTTAACCTTGTCTCTCTTTAATGGAATTCAGAATTATAGAAACCCACAGAGTTGTGTCAAAAATGAATACAAAAAGTACAACTAAAATTATTGTTATAACTTATTAAGCACAAAAAAGCACTACTAGCATTTTAGCTACAAAAAGTACTGAAAGAGATGGATAACTGACTTTCATACAGATATCTTTTACCTTTTTTTTTTTTTATCCAAGTTGTTCAGGGTCTTTCTGGGGTCTTTCATAGTTTTTGGTATAAATCATATCCTCAGGAATTGCTCCACCTCCTCACTGTTGCTCTTAGTTTTCTTAGAAGATTCCCCTTAGCTGATAACATTTCATCAGCTTTTAAGGGCTTCTGATGTCATAATAGCCCTCTGTTAGAGAATCTGCAAGTAAGGCAGTTGCTCAGAACCTCATCCTTTGGCCACTGTTGTATTTACTACTCTGATGTTACAGTGAAAATCATGAGTGGAAGGCTGTCATGATGATGCCTTTATTACAGATATATTGTCATTTATTGCTTTTATTAATAGAAATAGGTAATCTAGATGCATGCCAGTCTTCGGAATTACATCTTAATGCAACAGCTACAAAAAGAAATGTATTGTATGTACTTGACTATAAGTTGACCTCATGTATAAGTTGAGGGCAGGTTTTGGAGACAAAATTATGGATTTTGATATGTCCCATAGATAAGTCAAGGATAAAACCTAGTGGCATGTAACAAAGGATGTAATACACAAAGCAAAGGAAAACAATATTAAAAAAAAACTTACAGAATTCCATAACTATTTGTGCTCCTCCTAAAGGCTGGATGGATGAGACAAAGTGGGGGGGGGGGGGGGAGTTCAGTGCTTCCAGGAGAGATCACACTCTTGCCTTTCACCAGGGGATAGTTCCTTTTTAAATAAAATACAGTACTTACATTGACCCATGGATAAGTTGACTCAGGATTTGGGGGTCAATTTTTTACCTAAATTTCTAGACTTATACATGAGTTATATACAATATACATGTATATGCATTAATTACATGTTTTAGTTTATACAATATACATGTATTACATGTTTTGTTAAGGAATGCTGACAGTCTGTACATTTTGCTCTGTTTAATTTTATTAAGCTGTATTTCTTCCAATAAAAAAAAGGTTTTGTTTTTAAGAAATGGGGGGACAATTTGCTTATCTCTTTTGAAATATATCAGCAACCTTTTCTAAACAGAGACAAATGATTTAGTATTATGGGCCATGTTATGTATTTGTAACATGGGCAGCATCTATACTGCAGAAATAATGCTGTTTGACACCACTTTAACTGTTATGGCTCCATACTACAGAACCCTGGGATTTGTAGTTTTGAGACATTTAGCCATCTAAATTCAGACATCTGTGGTGCCACAACAAACTACAAATCCCAGAATTCCATAACATTGAAACATGGCAGTTAAAGTGGTATCATATTGTATTCTTTCTGCACTGCAGATGCAGGCATGGACATTTGAACAAGTCTGGCCCAAGATGTTTTGCTCCCTAAGGTAAAGGACTGTATAGTGTCCCATCTTATTTCATGTAGAAAAGTCATCTGGTCTGAAAGTTGAATCTCCAGTAGTGTTTGGGCAGTAGTATCTTCTACATCTGAGAGCAGCAGGCTAGAATAGGGAGTCATAGGGAGGCCAGCAGGGAACTGATTAAATGAATTACTTCAGGCCTTGTTTCTGTAGAGGCTGTTTTCTAGGCTGTTTATAAAATGGAATAATATTTTCAAAATCATAAGATGTAGGCTTTCTTTTATTTTAAAAAATGAAATCAGTCCTCCTCCCCCTCCCCCTCCTCCTCAGTTTGTTTTAACTGAATCACTGTGATTTTTGGACTTGAGCAAAATCCTCCTTGTAATCTCAAACAGGAACGGTGCTAGTTCAGAACAAATCAGGGAGCTGTAAAACTGTGGCTTTCCATATTTATTATGGAAGTATTTAAAAGAAAAGAAACCCACATCAATGCACCTTTCAGGTTTCAAGTATGTGTAAAGCAAAATTAGAAAGAAAAAGCTGTTTCTGGGCTTGACACACATATTTCCATAGCTGAATGTAAAGGAAATGAATCATACGCTTCTGCTTTTTTAAAAAATATATATATAATAAAAATAATAAAAATATGTACTATGAGCAACAAACACAGAAATCTAGAATAAAGGAAAAGAACAGAGCAAACCTTTTCAACTGACTAACCTGCCCTGTGTGTTCCTATCAAGAGTCAACATTTTCCCTACCTGTGTGCCTTGGTTCACAGCCAACTAGGGCAGCCACCCTCTACAAACTTATCTGGTGAGAAGCAGTCCCACTGAATGCGTTTCTGCTTATTGTTTTAAGGGAGATTTGCATGGCATGCTATATCCAACACTGCTATTCTGCTCCTGCCATCTCCAGCTTCCATACCTGCACATCTCCTCAGAGTCACTGGACCATGTTATTGTCACTTTTTTAAAATGGCAGAACGTTCCCTTCTTGGTATCCATCACATCACAGGAAGTAACAAATAAATTCAAGTTGGCCAATTTATTCCCCTCCATCTGTAGGTAATCTCATGGCTTTCCACCAAGGTGAGTCACTTAGTACTGCCCAAAGCCTTAAGGCGCACACAGTAAATTAAAAAATGTTAATATAGAAATGCAGTAATATATATTGCAGAATGAAAGTTTTCATTCCTAGGTCCAAAAAGTCTCAGTAGACACACACACACACACACACACATATCCTTTTACAATAAAAAGCATGTGCCCCCTTCTCAAACAAGTTATTTAAGCCCAAGAACACGACTTTGCACTTTGTCTAAGTCCTACCCACTCAGCAAGCCAAACTGTTCTTTCTGGGTGGCTTAGAGGATAGCACATTACAGTGGGAACACCCATGTATTTCCTTTACTGACATTTATAATATTTTCCACTATTTGGAGATAATGAATTCATCCATTTTTGCCAAGATTATGCAGTTTATTTATTACCAACATTTATCCAGAAAAGCATCCCTCTATACACTCTCACATACTTCCCCCCCATTTTTGGGGGGAGGATCCATTGCCCTCAATTTTCCGTGTGTGCTTGGTGGTTCTTTTGGAAACAAAAAGTCACATCAGTGCTATTAACAATGCACAGCAATAACTTTGAACTGTCTTGCTCTGAGCTGGAATAGCAACTGATCCCCAGAGGATGCTTGCTTCAAGGGTTTTAATTGTTTGGGATAATTAAAGACATGCACAAAATCTGGAATTCACATTAGTTTTCTTTTTTACAAGCATTTTCTCAGACAGCCACAGTTTATGATGTTGTCTCTTTCCTTGATTATAGCTACTCCTTGCTCCTCTGGACTAAGCCATGTTACTTACTAAACTAAATAAGCCATAAACAATAGTGATCCTAAGATTTGCTGTACCAGTAAATGTGTGCTCAGAATTTCACATCTGAAGTGTGACATTCTGTACCTTACAGGTTCAGCACCCATCACAACCTAGCGAAAGTTGCAATTTCCCTATAGGAGAATATGAATTATTTTTTCCAGGTCAGCTATCAGTTATAGGTTTGGGGATGGGTTGTTGTTGTTGTCATTATCATCAAGGTTTTTTTTGTTTTAATTGAGAGTGTAAATAAAATCCAGATTGAATTTCTTCAAGACAAGACATTCCTCAATTTCTTTCTTTCCTGTCATGCCACCCATGTAATGGGGAGATCACAGGTGACATCACCTCTTATGCTGAGCTGTCAGCTGGCCAGAATATTATCCTCTTTTTGATTGCCAGAAATGAAGACTTCAACACCATGGTGGAGGAGACTCTGAGCTGATTGAGATTTTTTAAATTGTTACATTTCTATCCCACCTTTTCTCCAATTAATTCAAGGTAGCGTACATGATCATTCTCCATTTGATGCATGCAACAATTCAGTTGGTAGTTTTTGGTAAATAAACCTAAGTGATAGCAACTAGTCCAAACTCACTCCATGTGCTTTACAGATGAATGGTACTTTGACCCTGAATCTCCTTATGTTGGATTCCTCAGTCCAACACTCTTTTATAGCACCTTCACTCTTTTATAGCACCTTGCTGTCCAAGAAGTCCCAGTGACCAGCCTGAGTGGGCAAGAAAGATGCTCCAAGCTGCAATTCTGTGACTCATCATGAGGGGCAGTGCTGTATGAATGGCATTTTCCCAGATCTGCCTTAGCAAACTCTGACTAAGGGAGAGGGGGATATTTGTCTCCATATACATATGCAGATGTGGATATTGACAATCCATACTACAATGTTTTGAATGGAATGTACATCCCCACTTCTGTTCTGTTTAACTAGCTATCTGGCAGGACCAGCAGGCAATAAAACAGCAAGGGCAGCATGGGAAGAAAGGGAGCATCAGCCAGACTGCACAGGCACTGGGGTTGTATTTCATTTCTGCCAGATTAGAGTAAGGATAGAGACAGGTTCATAAATTAGTGATGTTACACAACCAATTTGATTGGCCACCAGTGACTGGTGGCTTCCATGGGCTGGTGAACCATTCTAGGTATTGGATTGCATTAAAGGTGCTGTCCAGGGTCCTGAAACCAATTTAAGGCTATAGTTCAGCACCTTGGGTAACTCCTTGAAAGTCTGAAGAATGATCTAAAGTCAATTTGCATGGGAGCCACCAACTATCCCTATGATTGCCCATGTGGCGCTGGCTGACACCACAGCATTGTTGTTGTTATTGTTGTCTTGTGTGCCTTCAAGGCATTTCCAATTTATGGTGAACCTAAGGCATGGGGTTTTCTTGGAAAGTTTTCTCAGTGGGTGTCTTGCATTATCACCCCCTGAGGCTGATACACTGTGACTTACCCAAGGTCACCTAGGGGATTTACATGACTGAGAGGGGAATCAAACCCTGGCTTCCAAAGTCATAGTCCAACATTGAAAGCACTATGCCAATCTGGCTCTCTACCCATACAAGACCCATAAATTTTGAAAAAGTGGTGCCCAAAAGGCAATAAACTGGAAGATGTATGGGAGATGTAAAAAATGAAAGATGGTCATTGGTGTGGATTTTTGAAACATCAACTGTAGTAGTGAATATTTAACCTCTCAGGAAGCTAGCACAGCACGAACTGAAATAAAATCCAAAGTGGTGGCATCTCTTCCTTCCCATAGAACTGTTTTCATCAGTGGAGTGGAGAGCCCCATTTTGATCCCTCAAAATCTGCTCCCAATGGCTGAGAGACTTCAAGATTAGGAGAGGAAGAAACATTATTCCGATATATTGCTTGATGCATTTTGTTCAGCCGGAAAATAAAGTAGACAGTAAGAAATAGGCTTTTGTGCAGTTGCCACAATCAGAAGAAGAATTGATTTCTTAAAACTAATAAACGAAAAAAGGGTTAAGAAATAGAAAAATATAATTACTACTGCTACCTTTCAGTTTTCATAACTTTATATTCATAACCTTATATTATTGGGAATAACTACCTGACTGCTCCATCTGTGACCTAGACAGAAACATATATGAAGATGAGTCTAGCAGTTTTAGATCCATATGTGTTTCCACAGGCATTGTTGCCAGCTACATCCAGCACTCATTTTTACACCACAATTGCAGGACTCACTGCAACTTAAAAAACACTGATTTTCATCGCAAGATTTTGTAATGGCTTTCACTATGACATACATTTTGTCATTTCTGGTTTGTTTCACAGTTCTATTGCACCTCGGGGACCGACCCAATATATCTTAGGTCAATGACTCAGTCAAGCTGTCTCTGTCAATATTTGGGAGGACACACTGGACCACAACTCTGGAGACCAGCATTTGAATCCTGGTTCAGCCATGTAAACCTACTGTGTGACCTTGGGCAAGTCACACTGTCTCAGCCTTAGAGAATGGCAATGGCAAACCCCCTTTGAAGAAACTTGCCAAGAAAATCCCATGATAGGTTTGCCTTGGTGTTACCATAAGTTGGTAACAAAACTCAATGGCAATGCCAAGTAACACATGAGCTAAGTGGGTAGGGGGGAATCATCTCCTTGGTACCACCTTCTGCATTTTTATTCAGTGTGGGGAAAAACATAGCATGAACTCTATCATATGAGCAGACTTGAACTCACAAACATTGGATTCCACCCAAAATGAAAGTTGGCAGTATCTGTTACACATTTCAAATGTGATTGCACACATTTCAAATGTGATTGCATATTTATGGGTTTGAGTTAAAGCTCTCTTTTCTCTCCCTCCCTCCCTCCCTCTTTTTTTTCTTCTTTTTTCTATAATCCATCTATGGTCAGATGAGATTATAGTCATCTATTTAAGCTAATGAAACTTCACAATTAAGTCTGGGGTTGTTTTTTCAAAATTCACTTGGCCCGGAGGACAATATTTGTGTTTGGACAAGAATTTTAATAATACCGTAGTTGTTTGCAATTTGTTATTATTTCATTAGATCCAAATGTCTTAGCCACCATAGCTATCCAATACCTCCTTTTCTAGTGGCAACTAACAAATTGTAATGATAGCAATGCTGAGGTCATTTTTCCTCATCACTGGGGCTACACTTCTAGGGTCTGAGTGTGATAGATCTCACCTTGCTGCAGGTGATTGAAGCAAACAGCCTTTGAGGTTGTTTCCAGGTTCATAATCCTACAAATCTTTCTCTGAAATAGAGTGCAAGTTGGAAAGATGGTAATAAAACTCTGTAGCAATAATTTTAAATGAAGATAAATGCCAAGGGGGTGATTTTTTTCACAGCTCTGAATTAAAGAAAGTTAAAGCTATAAATTTGCCAGCAGCAGATTCCTTCTTTCATTATATTATCATTATTTGCTTTGGCACTGCTTGGGACTGAGTGACAAGGAGGAAGGAAGAATTGAGCAGCCAAATCATATTCTGATTCATGGGGCCAGTTTGGGCTCTGAATTAATTTGCTACTGATTGGACTTTGAGTGGATATGGAAGAAAGCCTGAGAGTAGAGACATAATTCTGGGAATGAATGGCTACAATCTGAATGGGAGCAAAATCATTTTCTTGGTTATTTATGGACTCACAACAAAGATCTCATTGTACTATACTCCATATGAGTGAGCTTCATATGAATAATCTGAAACAGATTTAACAGAATTACTACAGGCTGGATCCTGTCTTAGTCATACTGGGAGCCAATATATTGAAATCAGTGAGACTGGATCTATTCAAGATTAATATGAGCCTCACTGATTTCAATGGATTTTCTCAAAGTATGATTAGGGTATTGTCTGCACTGGCGATATAAAGTAGCCTCAAACCAACTTGAAACCTATCTGTTTATATACAGTGCATGGGGGCAAACTGGGAAGAAACTGACATGAAGCCATGCTGTCACACACTCCATGATGCAAATGTATGACAAACATAGCAGGTCACCAGTAATGCAGTGGATGTAATTAAAACATATGCAAATGAGATAGTCCAATGAGGGGCATGGAGTGTAGGAGGGTAAAGTGGGCATGTATGGGGGAATTCCATGATTGTGTTTTGCCAATGTGTTACTGGGCACACCAATGCACTGGACGGGTAGTATATTGCTCATGTGACTGTGTAGCTAGTCACACAGGGCATCCAAAAGGATGGCAGCTGGGTGGGAAAAAGGAAGTAATTCTGGTCTCACTTGGTGTGTACATGCGATGGTGAGCATTCATGGTGGGGAGGCAGGGGAAAAAAACACCAAGAGTCATGTGCAGACTGCCCGTGGATGTACTTGGGAGCAGGCCATGCAGATAGCAGGGTTTCCAAATGGTTTGGGAAAAACCAGGATCAACCCAGTTTTCTCTGTCCGTCTGCTCAGCCCCTAAGTCTACACATATATAAGCAACTCTTTATCTTTGAATTCTTCTGTTGGATTGAGCTCATACATACCCCTTTCAGGTTTCTGTATCTGTTTAAATTATTAATATCCTGCTGTTAAAATAAGTATTGAGATGGCTTATAAAAATAAAAGATGCTAAGATGCACACTGAAATATGCATCAAGTTCCAGAAGCATTAAAAGCAGTATAAAATAGATGGTTAATTAGTAAGACAACAAAGTCAATTACAAAATGACTTCTGGAATAAAAAGATTTTCAAACCTCTCTAAAAACAGGAATAGATGAAGCTTTGTTGCCCACACACTGAATTTTCAAGCTGGAGTCATAGGGTCAGATTTTGATGACATAAAGTGTTTCCACCCTTTTCTTCATGATGATGTTCATGATAATGACAACATTCATTGCATGAGGAATCAAAATGGTGGCAGATAGTGTATTGAAATGTACAGTGTCTTTCCTGGACATACACATCCTTTGCACTTAGCTTCTCATGCCATTCTGAAATCTATTCCTGAGTGTCAGGGATGGTTTGTGGCAAATACTACTTGGGTACCAACATTGTTATGGTGGTTACAGTGCCATGGGTTAAAGAAGATGAATAAATGCATACATATCTGTGAATCCATGCATCCAGGGGGGGAAAAACATTTAAATTTAATAAATCTGTTTCATGCTATTCTTGCTTTTAACAGCCCTGCTATTCCATATTTTTGAAATGGACTATAATTCTTAGATTCAGTTGGACTCAAATAAAGCAGATCTTGGAAAAATCAGATTTTTTTAAACTACATCTCCCATATTCCTCCATCTGTCATGGCCATGAGGTTTCTGGGTGTCTGGATTCTGGAACTTATAGTCCCACAAAGTTTTCCACATTTTGAAGTGGTTAAGAAAAACAAAGACTGTGAAGTTAAAAAAAACTAATATTCTAACAGTTGTACAATCATTCATATAAAAATCTATCCATTTAAACATCATGGTAAGATTGCTACCAATATTGAGAAACACAGATTTAACTGTATGGGTACAGTCACCAGAACTGGCTTCAGAGCCTATCTAAGATAAAAATTAAAATAACAAATTGGCCCAGACATAAGGAACTATTTTAGGAGGGCTTTGTTAGTGGGATTTTCAACTTGTTCCTTTGAACAGAAGGTCACCATTGCCCCTTTCAGATGATCAGAATTGTGTAAAACTGAACACACATAGGGAATAATGAATTGGGCCCAGTTGCCTAACTCTGATCATTGTATGTTCAGCCAAAAGCCTAAAATGTGTTCAGCCAAGGAAGAGTCACTCTGAAGTCATCTGTATCTGAACCAAGATTGGAAGGTACTCTGAGACTCAGAATGTTGTCCTAACATTACTGTTCACTTTTGGATTACTTCTGCAGGTCATTATATTCATTCTTCATAAAAGTAACTTTTCAAGCTCTGCCTCATGTGCATATGGCTTCATGTGTGTAGGGACTACAACATGATTACAAACCTGCTTACTCATCCTTTGCACATAAACAATGACATATATATAGGAGCCCTTTTCACACATTCTGCTGAACCTGTGGCAATTGGGAACAGAGGCAGAAGTCATCCCAGTTTCAGGAATGGAGTCAACCAACATGGTTCCAATTTCTTTATTCAGTAAATGAATAGCACACACATCTGAAAAGAGTGCACACCATATCACAAAAGACAGTTGGACAAACAGTTGCAAAACCCATCAAAATTTCCTTTAGACCCATGTAAGATGAGCCTCAGAAGCTCCATATACAAACATGAAAAATTGTTGTGACCTCACAGTAAATTCTGAAAATGCAACTTCTGGTCTATGAGCAATAGACCTGAAGAGAATGTCAAAACAAAACAAACAAGAATATATGGGTGGTCACATGTGCAGCTAGTCTTTGAAAACAAACACATTCCTTGTGATGTTCTTGTGGAACATTTGTGACCAGAAATAAAAGGAACTAAACTGACTGAGTATATATACTTTTTCCAGTACAGCATTAATGCTCTGTATGACATCCAATCTTTGTGCCATTCACTGCTCTTTCTCTTTCTGTTATTGTTCTTAGAGGACAATATGAAGAGTTATCTTCAATCCACTCAAAAGTAACTTATGAGGAACACTTTGAATGGCACTTGGGAAAGAGCTCATAGCCAAGTATATACACCAGAGATGGAGAACATGTAGGTCTTCAGATGTTATTGAACTACAGCTCCCACATTCCCTCAGCACTGGCCATGCCCTCTAAGGTTGATGGGAGTTGCAGTCCAACTTCTGGAGTGCAACAGATTCCTCCCACCTTACACTCTTTGTTTGCAGCTTTGGATCTGGGGTTTCAAACTTGGTGGAGCAGAGTAGTGACCAAGAGCATGGGGTCTTATGTTCAAGACTATCTCAACCAGGAGTTCACCTGCAATATGGCAATAAAAACACCAGTTCACAAGCAAACTAAAGCATGGTGATGTTGGGTGGTTAAAGATAGTTAAGCCATCTTTCCATACACCCTTCCTCTGCCCTGAGGGAGTCTGCCTAGATTACTTTGGACTAAATAAACATGGGGGAGAAATCAAGGTACTCTGTCTAATGTACACTTTGAGCCTCAGTAAGTCAGTTGCTGCTGTTCTGGGCACTGCATTATTCTGAGTAGCAAAATTAAGCAGAATTTCATGAGATGTCCTTGTGACTAGACTAAACAAGACATACAGAAACTTGGCAATGCAAAGATGGTCACATCCCAGGATATTCCTGGAGATAACTGGAACTGTAATGGATTATATTGTATAGTGGGCTCTTGTTATCCATGGATGTGCCATCCATGGATTTGAGCTTCTGCGGACAGCAAGCCCCATTGTTTTTAATGGAAGTGCATGTACACAGCTACAGCAGCAGACATGTGCACATCACTCCACCTTAGAAAACAATGTGACTTGAGGTTCCACTTTTTTTTTGTTATCTGTGGGGAGGGGTCCAGAATGGATGCCCCACAGATATGAAGGGACAGCTGTATAAGTAACTTTTCAAAGGGCCTGTACAGACCAGCCACAAGGGCCAGCCTGGGGGTGGAGTTGGGGCAGGGCAAACACACGCTGGCCACCCCAACTCCGCCCTGATTCTGCCATCATAGTGCATGCCCCACCGCACAGCGTGTAGCATCACGGCACTCCCTTGATGCAGTGTGTAGATACAGAAGAGTGGCGGCGGCAGTAAAGGTGGCTTTTTGCTGCTCCAAAAAGAAGCCACAAAAAGCTGGATCGGGGCTGCGGCATGTGGTTGCTGCAGCCCCAATCTGGCGCTCCCAGGGGCCATCTTTACAGCCCCAAAGTCAACTTTTCAAAGGTATGAATGCAACATCTTGAGCCCTGCAGCATCTCTGAACAAGTGACAGCAAAGTTGTTGTTAGCTGTTCAGAGGTGCTACATGGACGTGGCAGGCTTACTGGGAAAAGGAAGGTCAATTTGCATCCTTTTTCATGCAAATACTCATCAGTGGGCCTCATAATTCTGCAAAACTTCTTGATCCTCATTTATCTACAACCATGGTTTTGTTTGCACATACTGAAATAATGTAAAATGATTTTTAAAATGTCTGTTTAAAAAAAAACACAATATTTTCCTTCTTATTTTTCCTTCTTTTCTTTTCATTTCTTTTCTTTAATAGTTGTTGCTTTGTGCCTTCAAGTTTTTTTTCCAGATTATGGCAATCCTAAAATGAACCTATCACAGGGGTTTCTTGGCAAGATTGGGGGGCAGGGGTTGCATTGTCTTCCTCTGCAGCTGAAGGACAGTATGGGTTATGTACGACTGCCCAATGGGTTTCCATGGCTGAGTAGGGATTTGAACCCTGGTCTCCCACAGTCCTAGTCCAACACTCAAACCAATGCATCATGCTGACTTTCCTTTTAAAAATAAATAAATGAATAAATAAAGTTATATAAATAAACATAGGGACTGTAGCAATAATTAGGGTATATACACTGCCAAGTAAAAGAGATGTGCCTGGTGGTTCAATTATCATACAAAAAATTCTGGGCATCATATAACTCAGTATTTATTAACAGAACAATTTTTCCCCAGAAATTGATTTCCAAAAATGGAGGTTAATTAAGGAATGATACTTTCATGGATAACTGGCGAATGGGAACCAGACACTTTTTAAGTGCTCTTTGCAGCTTAGAACTGATAAGTCAACTTTTCCAGTAGCATCACTTTCCAAACACTGTCTATCAAGGTTCTTATTTATTTTCAAACAAGATAATTCCTTGGAGGGAGGGGAGTTCTGGATAATTTTATTCTTGGACTGGTACATGACCACAAGAACATCTCTCCCAATTTTCCAACCCTACAGACATTTTTCTTCATTTCCAAACATTAAAGAAAGAATGCTACATTGGCATCATAACCCCTCACAGCTCACCAGACTTGTGAAATGCCTTTGTAAGGAGCCACATCAAACAGACACATTCCAGCAGACTTCTGGATTAGCCAGGGAACACTGAACTGGGTTGGATAGGGATTGGTAAGGGGATACTAGCAACTGTTCACTTCCATGCCATCCTTCAGCACAGAGCTACCTCAAAATTTCATACTTCATACTACAGAAAACAATTCACTCCTCTATTTTGCCCTAAAAATTGAATAAGGACACATGTTTGGAACATTCCCATCTTTTGTATAGGCTGGGTAGCAGTTAAAGGCACAGACACAATGAAGAGAACAAGCAAAACATTAGACCGGGGCCCTGAAACCAATATCCTTCACATGCTTTGGGATATAACATCTATCATCCCTTAGCATTGGCCATGCTGGTTGGGGCTTCTGGGACTTGACATCAAAAACTTATAGAGGGCCAATTTTGAAGTCCTGCTTTAAATCATGTGGTGTTCAAAGATTATGCTCTTTCAGGCTGCATCCACAGTTTTGACACTACTTTAACAGCCATGGCTCAATTCTGGGAATGTTAGTTTGTTGTGCAAAGCCCTTGTGCCCCAACAAATTACCATTCCCAGAATTCCTTAGCACTGAACCATGGCTGTTAAAGCGGTGTCAAACTGGATTAGTTCTGCAGTGTGGATGGACTCTCAGGGCTCATTCACACTTACATTTTTGTACTGAGCTAATCTGGATCTCTGTGGTGATACCAAATCGAAGTTCCCATTATTTTTACCACAAGTGAATCTCTCTGAGGCATTTTAACCCTATTGCCATCCACACTGCTATCACATTGATTTATAATGGAGCCTCCATTTTGAATGTGTTTGATCATTCTCGGGGGAGGGGGGGTTAATATCAGCCAAGTGATACACATCTTCATCATTATGCTTCCACTCTCACTGTTGCCGCAGGTAGTTTGAATCCAAACTCAAAAAGTGTATAAATGTATAAATAAGCCTTCTGATGCTAAGCCGAGGGAAATGGAGCTGGTGTCTTCATGCCAAGACTTTAAAAAAAAATAGGTAGGAGGGCAAGACCAGGTGTGATCTGTATGTTCCACCTTTCTGCATGTAACCCCTCCCTTCTTATTTTGGAAGAATCAGTTCAGAGTGCCCTGAATCGAATTGACAGCACGTTCTCATATGCGGCAATCCACATCTTTTCAAAAGACACAGGGAAAAACTGAGTATCAAATATACTGGAGTAAGTGGGTTTTCAGGCAGCCCACCCCCCGCAAACTGCAGCAAATGCACTCAGTACAAGTATGAATGCTATGGAAATAACCCAGTTTCCACACCAGGTTATTTTGTAGTGTGAATAAGGTGGGATTTATGTGGTTGACATTATCTCTATATCCTTTGGACACAGAAACCAAACAAAGAACACACTTTGCAGAACCTGGAAACATTACAGTGTTAATGACCATATACATTTGTTAATATTAAAATGTTATGAGATCTTTGTAAAATTGATTCATTGGATTAATTGTTAGTTAATGGATCACTGGTAAATATTTGCATTTAAAAGATCATTTAATATGCAGAGTTCAGGTCAATTATTGCTCTGAAAATATGTTGTCCTTTAATAAGAAAAATAACAAATTTTAAATTAATTGTTGAAAAGAATAATAAATTCAGGGTAATGAACTACTTTAAGCATTTTTAAATGCTCTGCTCATAGAAAACAGGTACAACAGAATGAAGATGACCTTCTCCAGGATATCTTTTGTGGTTTATTTATTCATTTTTGTCTGGAATAAAATTTTGCAGGGAAAATCATTCACTCAGGCAAGCTCACACTCACAATCTTCACTTCAGGCAGCAAATCCCACTGAGCCACTCCTATCCCCTTGAGCTTTTGTCACCCTTCTATCTTGTTTGATCTATTAGCGGTTAACTGTCATTCTACTAAATGGGACATTTTATTCCGCAGAGGCATGTTTTATTTCTAAATTCACCCAGACTTACAAGATAGGCATTTTACCAAACTGTCACCTCAAGATTTTAAAATAGTGTCCCTGAGTTCCATGCACCTCCCAGGTGCAGAGCATTCTGTTTTGTATTTTTCATGGACAAAAACATCCAGGAGGGGTGGAGATTGTCATTTATAGCATTTTGTCATCGGAGTACACTTTTGTCCCATCTGTTGGGACTAGGGTTGCCATATCCCAGTTTTTGCTGGGACATTCCTGTTTTTTTCAGGCATTTTGAATGTCTCGGCCTGGGTTTTGGAGCCAATCCTGGCTCCCCAGGACTCCAAGAGTAATTCTTGCCTCTCCCCACAACCTCTCCTTCCTAGGAGGCAGCAGCCATGTTTGTGGGAGAGGCTGCAGGAGGCAGGCTTCCAACCTCTCCATCCCCATTGGTCAGGTCCAGAAGAGGAGGAACTTTTCCACAGCTCTGAGCCTCTGCTCACTTCCTCCTTGGAGGAGTCTCTAGAAATCGGAGCCTCTGCTCGCTTCCTCCTTGGAGGAGTCTCTAGGAATCAGATCCTCTGTTCTCTCCCTCTTGGAGGACTCTGTAGGAATTGGAGTCTCTGCTCTCTTCCTCCTTGGAGGAGTCTCTAGAAATCTGAGCCTTTCTGCTCACTCACCCCTTGAAGGAGGACTCTAGGAATCTGAGTCTCTGCTCTCTCCCTCTTGGAGTACTCTCTAGGAATCTGAGACTTTCTGCTCTCACCCCTTGAAAGAGGACTCTAGGGATCTGAGGACTGATGCAGACGGCCCCTACGGGGTGGCTCTGTGCTGCCTTTGGGAGTGCCAGATCAAGGCCATGGCAACCACACGCCATGGCCCTGAGCTGGGAAATGCCGCTCCTTTGGGGGGCGGCAAAAAGATGCTCTTAGAGCCGCCACTGTGGCTCATTTGCACCCCTTTGGTGTAGTATGTATACACGCTGCACCAACAGGAAGCTTTGACACCATGGAGCATGCAATCAGGCGCGCAGCATGACAGCAGAGTCAAGGCAGACTCAGGGCAGCCAGTGTGCAATCACCCCATCCCAACTCCACCCCCAGGCCAGACCTTTAGGCCAGTCTGCATCAGTCCTGAGTCTCTGCTCTCTCTTCCCCCTTTGGAGGAGGTCCCTCTAGGAATCCGAGTCTTTCTGCTCCCTCGCACCCTGGTTGGCAGCGGGGAGGAGGAGAAGGTATGGGGATTATTTGGGATGGAGGGAGAGAGAGAGAAGGCAGGTCTGGGGCATCCTTGGAGGAGGGAAGGAGAGAGGAGGGCCCCTCTAAATCATGTATTGTCTGTGGTGGGAGGTGTCCCAATTCCCTCCCTTCTCTCCCAGCCATCCAGGCTCTCCTTCCACCACCAAATGCAGGGAGGGAAGGCAGAGGGAGACCCTGGCAGTGGCAGAGGCGGCCTCCACACTGTAGAAATAAGGCAATTTGACACCACTGCCAGGGCCCCATCCAAGAGAATCCTGGGATTTGTAGTTTGTGGGGAAGCAACAACCCTCTTGGGCAGAGGAGGCAAAAAAGACCTGGCAAAACTATTATTATTATTATTATTATTATTATTATTATTATTATTATCCAGCCCTTTGGGATCTTCTTCCCCTCCTCCTCCTCTTTCCCACACAGCCCCACAACCATCCAAAGCAGGACCGCTCTGCCACTAAGGGCACCAAGGATTTCATGGATGACATAATCATTTCATGCCTGGCTACAGTGACATGGCCAGACAATTCTGTGACCCCCCCCCCCTCCACCACTATCCATCAGGAACAGAATAGCCACAGTGGTGGGCTGCAGCAACTCTACAATAGGTTTGGGGTAGCTTTGGTCAGTGAGCATGGAAGAAGAGAATATCAACCTTCACATCAATCAGAAAGAGATATATGCAGGCATCAGGTTGACTTCCACTTGTTATGTGCTGCTAACAGGATCCAACCCTACACAATCAAAGCACTCCCAACAGACAGCCATTTAGCCTTTGTTTTAAAAACCCCAGACTAGACTCCATGAGTATATTCTACTATTGAACAGCTCTTACCATCAGGAAGTTCTTTCTAATGTTTAGGCAGATTCTTTTTTCCTGTAGTTGAGTTGCTTTGACTGTGGTACACATTAGGGGCAGTTGTAACCATTGATAAACTGTTGAGTCAGAGGTAAAAGCCTATTCTGGCAACATGTGACAAGTAAGCTGGGAATGTGGTGGTGGTGCAATGCTAAGTCATCATATCCTCTGAAGGAGATACAGTGGCCCCTTGGTATCTGCTGCAGTTTGGTTCCAGGCCCCCACCCCCCCAGATATCAAATTCCATGGATGTGCAGGTCCTATTAAATACAATGGCATAGTAAAATGGTGTGCCTTATATGAAAATGCAAAATCAAGGCTTGCTTCTTGGAATTTATATTTGCTTTTTGGATATCTTCAAGCCATGGACAGTTGAATCTATGGATAGAAATCTGTGAATATGGAAGGCTGACTGTATTTGCCTGGGAGGGCAGCCTGATACATCAGAGGAAAACCAGCTATGTTACAATGTGGTGACAACTCTGGTTGAACCATAATTCCACACTTGAACTGTGGTGTGAGCCTTTTTTTATAAGCATAGAACTGACAGAAGATGTGTTAGACAAAATCCTCCCATATGTTGGTATTATTTGACAAAATAAGCCATAGTCTTCCTCATTACTTTTGCAACAGGGCAGTAAGCAAAAAAAAAAAAAAAAAAAAAGATGGTACCACATGCAAGAACCACTACAGCATCCAAACAGTACACTCTGGTTGTCAGTAGAAGGGCTGGCACAAAAGAATGACTCTTCACTGGGGAAAATTTACCTCAACCGGAAGCATATTGTTATTTGGTTAGAAAATTTCCCCACATAACTCCATATATGCAAACAGATTCACCACCCCTGGAAATCGTAGAGGCAGAACACAAAAATTACATTGAATGCTTTTTTTTTTTTTCAGAATAGGAAGGTTTTTAATCTACTCACAACAGAACTTCAGACTCATGTGAACATCTGTTTTCTGAGTGTTTGGGTATTGTGAGAGTCATTCTATAACCATAAACACCTCTGTGGATATGGAACAGGAATTCCCATGGGGTCAGATAGTACATCAGAATACACTCAATGCAGGGAGTTTTTATTCAAGGGGATAAGGGTTAATAATGTGAGTAACACCACATGTGCACAGACACAGACACCCATAGTGCTATCCCAGGCAAGCCAGGAAAACAACAGTTTTTTTCCCAACGGGCAGCATAGAAAGCATGCCTTGCTTATTGCACACAGTCTATCATGTGTGAGACACTGAATGGGTGTGAACTTATATGCCAGGCTTTATGAGACAAGGTGGCCTGCATATACATTTTTTTCACGGATTTTCCCCAAAGTGTTTTGTCAGGTTGCTCTTTTGCCAACCCATTCTTAAAGCTAGGAGTTTCTTCATAATTATTCCCTAAAACTATTTTCTTTGTTGTTTAAACCTATGAATAGTTGTCCTGCATTATTGGATAAGATGGCCATTTCTTCCAGTTGACAAAAGTTGCACTTTTTAAAAATGAATAGGATTAATGTTAACTCTTGTAGACTTGGGAAATGATATCATAGGAATCAGCTACAAAGTGTCCTACACAGAGCTTCTGTTCAATGGACTCCTTGCCTTCTCTGTCAGGGTATTCTTCTAATCATTAGAGTTTAATGCCTGTCATATTTCCATGAGAAAGCATAAGCTTCCTAAAGCCCAGCATATCTGCCTATTCAGCATAATAAGAAAGAGCCAATGAGAATATGATCAGGACTGGCGATTACAAGGATTTTGCAAGCACAGAAAAGCATGTTCGGCATTAATTGCTAATCTATTTCAGCCAATTTGGCACTGGGACAAAAGCAACTGGCTGTAGCTAACTGGCAAAGGGACACGGGAGTTATTCTAACTCAGGGCTGCACTTTCAGGGAGCCACATCAGTCTTTAATCCCAGATGCCGAGTTCCTTTATAAATATATTAGCACCATAATGGAACGCTTTTAAATGGGATTATAACTACACAAGCAGCTGCTCTGCTAGTCAAGGGTGAGCATGGCTGACAATACAGTTTAAGGAAATGAATGGGAAGCTGACTGGCAAACCTGTAGCACTGCACATGAGAGACTTCATTGCTCAGCAGTAATTGGATCATGTTACATATTTCAATGGAAAACCAAATATGCTTCAAAAGAAAACTTTTCAAGTATGCTCATCATTTGCTGTCACTGCCTTTTTGGAGATTCAAAACAGCTTTACAATGGACAAATCAAGAAGCACTGATCTTTTCACACAGCACAAGCTGATTTGAAAGTGTGACAGAGGCAGAGGAAATAGAGTATTTCATATCACATGGCAGAATGAAAAGATTGTTGTCAATAGCTAGTTGGCCTTGGATTTTGATACACACTTTATTTTTCTTCTGTGTGCTCCATGAAGCTGCTGTAAACTTTTGAGTATTGATTGCTATATGCATTTCAAAAACACCGTGGACTATATAGTCACAGATATGGACATGTGCACATGTTGATAAGTAGCAAGAGTCTCTCAATGAGAATAGTTAGTCAATCCTAGAGAAACATCGATGAGCAATAGAGAAAACAAAGACAGTCAATCTTACAGAAGCATCCATGGAAAAGCAGGAAAGCAGATCTTATTCCCACTACAAAATAACCCAGTGTGGAAAACGGGTTATTTGGTGATCGAAATTCTCCGGGATGTTGGGAAGCCAAAACCTAATTTTGGGGAATTTATAATTAGCTCAGATGAGAGAGGGAAGTGCCCAATTTCGCTTCTAGGACCTTATCCAATTGTCTACGAGAGACGTAAGGATTCTGGCTAGGGAAGACACTGAAATGGACCAAGCTCCAATTAAAGTATTTATTTGACAAAAATAAGCAACCATCCAAATGCAGCACACACACACACACACACACACACACACACTAGAAAAATAAGTGGGGGAAGAATGAGAGCGGGGAAGGCAAAGAGAGAAAGAACAGGACAGAGGATATACTTACACCCGAGCGACTCCTCTGGGCTTTGGCGGCGAATGAAGATGAGTTCCGTGGAAGGGGCACGACCAGCAAGAGGGGGGTTGCGGGAACTATCTCAGAGCACAGACCGACAGAGTTTCAGCACGCACTTCTAAGGTAGCACGAGGTTTGCTAAAATCCAGGTGTTCTTATAAGGAAATTCTGCCTTCCAGCCATGGGCCGGACAATAGCTAGACAAAGGCGTGATGGGCTTTTCATTGTTTACTTAAGTCTGGGCATAGCCTAAACAATGCATGTGGTGTCAAAGTAATCAAGGAAAGGA
This sequence comes from Phrynosoma blainvillii, assembly GCA_026167975.1. Lineage (NCBI taxonomy): Eukaryota > Metazoa > Chordata > Lepidosauria > Squamata > Phrynosomatidae > Phrynosoma > Phrynosoma blainvillii. The sequence continues at coordinate 199,070,438 of JANUYF010000001.1, read as the reverse complement.
AGCTAGAGAAAGGAGGTGCCATCAAATCTAATCACTGTCTCATCAAGTGTGAGACTAAGACAAACAAACACCATTAGGTATCTTTTCCAACATAATGGGATATTCCCCAAGGCAACTCCCATAACCTGTCTGTTCCGGTGGTCTATTGTAATTTTACTTACTTACATGACTTCACATCTAGGGGATTATTGCTTCTATCTCCCAGGGGTCAGGCTGGGGTCATAGGGGACTCTGCATAGTCAAAATATATATGAAAAATGGAGGACTTTTACTAACAGGGGCCATTTGCTCCCTTTTTATTCCCCTTTGTTGTTCACACTTGAGGGAGAGAAATGAAGAATGGCTGCCATCGAGAGAGGAAGAGGAGGAGGAGTAAATAACAGGAAAAATCCTGAACAAACCTTGCCAAGAAAACCCCATGATAGACTTGAAGGCAGACAACAACAACAACAACAACAATAGAGGAGGGGTAGTGGCATGACAGGACGGCTTGAGCCCCGGCATCTCCTCCTCTGCTTCCTCCAGATGGGCTACCTTCGAGTGTGCCCCTCACCTCACCACTGCTCTGCAGAACCCTCCAAGGCACCCTCTCCATCCATAGTAGCAGCAGCAGTGGCAGCAGTCGTGTCAGTAGTGCTCCATCTCCCTCTCCTCCTTGCCCCAATCCACCCTCAGCTACCTCAATCAGGGAGCCCAAGTACCCCCTCCACAAAGGCAAGAGCACCCCCAGGCTCTGATCCAGGCTTCTCCAGGCCCCCGAGCCCAACCCACCTTCAGCTGCCTCAACTGAGGAGACTGGCTGCCCCTCCGTGAAGGTGAGAGTGCTCCCAGGCCCCGATCCGGGCCTCTTCAGGCCCTAGGCCAGACCCACCCTAAGCTGCTTCAACCAGGGAGCCCAACCAGAGTGCTCCTGGGTCCTCCTCCACCTCCTCATCCCCTCTGGAGGCAACTCCAAGCCCGTCAGAGCCCAGGGAGAAGCGGCCGAGGGAGCACCACAGGAGAGGAGCCACCCAAGATGGTGCCCTGCTGCTGCAGCCACAAGAACAACACCAGAGAACTAGAGCTAACTGAGAGGAGCTGGCAAGAGCCAGTGCAGCCCATCCCCATGCAAATCAGACCAGTTGTTCCCATTTATTGAACTATGGTTCATATTCGGGTTTTTTCAAAAGAACCACCCAAAACTAGTTCATGAAAGAGCAATTATTTTGCATTTGCCTCACTTCATTGTTATTGAAAGTGAGCACAGTAGGATCAGAACTGATTTCAAGTGGGAATGACAGACATATAACCCAATCAGCAATTTGGGTTAAATCCTAGTGGGAACGAGGCCTTAGAAGTAATATGTTGCATGCAACAAAGGGTTCTTGCACACTACTGATTTGTAGGACTATGATTCCACTTTTAGAACTATGGCAATATCGTATGGAATTCTGGGTTTGTAGTTTGATCAGAGGCACCAAAGGAAATCTCAGGTGGAGAATTCTAAATGTTTCTCTCTAACCTGCAAATCCCAGGATCCCATAGGATGTAGCCATGACATTGAAAGTGGAATCATAATGTTATAGAGTAGACCCTTGGAAACCAATGGGATTTAGTTCCAGGAGCCCCCATGGATACCAAAACCTTTGGCTGCACAACTCTCATTATATACAATGACATAGTTACATTTTGTCCCCTATATAAAATGGCAAAATCAAGGTTTGCTTTTTGGAATTTATTTATGGGGGGAGGGTATTTTTTAAGTCATGGAAGATTTAATCTGTGGATGCAGAATCCATTAATATAGAGGGCCGACTATAATTGAATAGTGTAAAAGGGCACCCCAATATGTCATTATGAAGTCTTCTGCATTCATTTCTTAAATGGAAGATCTTCACATTTCATTTATGAAGAATTCTTTAATTTTGGGAAAGTTCTTACTTTAAAAAAAAGCCAACAAGAACCAAAGTCCTCTTCCTTCCATACTATGAGGAGCAGCAAGTTTGGGGCAGGTACCAGTGTGGTTTCTCAAAAAGAACTGGTGCTTATTGGTGAGCAAATGCTAGTTCAAGAGAAAAAGAGGTATAGTGCAATATTTTATATATTATCACATATAAAGATACACATACATATCCATACACATACTTTCAAATCTTGCTAGCTTTAAGGCTGCAAACTGTGGTGGGAATGGAGTTAAAATCAAAACTTATTTAGGTTGTGGTGAAAGCATAAATCTAACCTAGAAAAGATACAGGAGAAGGAAAGACCACCAGAGTAGACCATAATTGCAAAGCTGCCCATAATAAAACTATATTTAAGTTCTGATTCGATACCCAAGAACTAATTTCAATGATCCAGCAAAATTCTTAGCTTACTGACTCACAAAGAAAGTGTTACCAATTAAGCAAAAGAAACTTTAACAGTCAGTTTTAATTACATAAGAGATTCGCCAATCCATCCACAGCTCTAGCTAAACATTTGACTGGAGAGGTCTGGAACCAATTTACATGCTTTTCATGTTGTGTCTAGACTTTAATAAGTGGTTAAATACTAAGCAACTCTATGTAAGCATCAAAGTATCTCTGGTGCACAGGTAGAAAAGTATCAGCCTCTTTGAAAGCATGCATACTACAGAATTTCAGTCTTTCATAATGTCTTTTAAAAAGACACAGCGGACATGGTCCCTGAATCAGACACCAGACCTTATGCCTTACTAGCCAACACTGTGCATCAATTGCCAATGAACACTGGTAGCTTTACAACTGGAACAAATAAATGAATCTGAGTGCTGGGGATATAATCCAAATAATCATCTGTGTTTCTCCCTTTGTAGTTATCACATTATCTTAGAACTATTCAAGTGGACTACAAGGTTTGAGACAGAGGTAAGAAAAGCTTGATCATGTTTAGAATTGAAGAAATCTTGTTTATAACCCCAAAATGTTAAAATGGAATCTATGGGAGGGTCCCATTCTCCCTCCCTTTTTTTAAACATCAGGAAGCTTATTTGCAGTGGCACCTCACAGAGCTTTCTTCTGTTTTCTAGCTGAATTGTGCCAATTGCAGCCTAGGTCTGTATCTGTAGTGAGGTCCTGGTGAGGCCGTTACTGAAAAATCCACCCTAAATCCCATCGTGGTGGAAAACTACATGCCAGTCTCCAATATCCTTTTCTTGAACAATGTCAAAATGTGGTTTCTTCCGAGCTCCAGGAATTCCTGGATGAAATAGATTGCCTAGATCCATTTCAGTTTGTCTTCAGACCTGGCTATCTCTGCTAAATCCTTCATCTTAGATAGCAGCAACTGTTCTTTCATAGAAATTGTCCTTTTTCTATTTTTGCAGTAAACAGAAAGGTGACAAGCTCCATGTGTTCGAAGATGGTCAACTATTATTTGGTTTTTAATTCAGTGTTTTAAAAGCCAAATGTGTTTTGGCCACACTAGGCCTTCTTCGGAGGCTGAAAACAAATATAAATACACTTAAAATATTATATTTAAAAAGATAGGACAACACTCATCAAACAGTGGAAAAAAATATCCATATAGAGGTTTTCAACTCCAGTGAGTTCTCTCAAAGAGTATTCATAACTTCGATAAGATCTATATGGATATTTAGGTACTACTGTTTTGTACCACTGTGTTGTTCTATCTTTCTAAATATCATATTTTAAGTGTATTTATATTTGTTTTCAGCCCCTGAAGAAGGCCTAGTGTGGCCAAAACACGTTTGGCTTTTTAAACACTGAATTAAAAACTGAATAGACAGTTATGCAGGAGGTTAGGGATGGTGACAGTTACAAGCTAGGCAACAATTGTGGGTGGTAGCAGGCACCAGAAGCATCACTAGGGGACATGGGTTCTGTGTGACCCATAGTGGATGAAAGTCCAGAGGGAGGGTGAACACCCAATGGGGGAGTCAGTCAATGTCCATCTTAATCCATCCCTTTGTCTCCCAGTCAGGGTGCAGTGGCATAACTACCTAGGGTATCACCCAGAAAGGGTGCACGTTCACTCCTTCTACTGCTCCTTCATTGGGCTTCCTGCCCAGGGAGAAAGCCCCATGAAGGAGTAGTTGGAAAGAGTTTGTGTTTGCCCTTCTTCCACCAAAGGGGGAGAAGGGCTCAATTGGGTGTTACCCCTCTTCTGGGGTGTCAACCAGTGCATTCTGCACCCCCTGCACTCCCCCTATGATGCCATTGCCAGAGTACCTCTGAATAAGAGAGAAAATTGCCCCCATTGCAGGGTGTCAAGGGAAGGGAGGGCAGGGCAGTCCACTGGCTCACCTGCCCACCCATCCAGCTGTCCAGGTCTTTCCAGGTCTGGCTGAGCAAGCAGGTGAGGCAGAGGGAGGGAAAGGGATCGGGGCTGTCTGCTGCTACCACCACATTGGGTGACACCAACCCTAGTGACACTACTGGCAGGCACAGATCACTGTGAGAGTATTTGGAGAGTGACCCAGCAAAGGGGCAAGGTAAAGACATCTGCACCTGAGTCACAGCTTATCAAGCTGTAGTCATTCAGCAGTCAACCTCAGTAGAACAGCCAAGCAACAATGTAGTTTGGGTGCTAGAAGCAATGTTTGGTGTCCTTGGAAAATGTCCTTGCCAGTTCTAAGACCCAGGTTTGATTCCTGTGACACTTATAAATCAATCCTTTATGGGAAATGTGGCCTGTGGGTCATGTTTGGCTCCTACTCCTCACCCCGGTCTAAACTGTTTTGCCCCCAAATGCCCTCCTCGAATTTTCTAATATGAAGTGAAAGAGAAGTTGATGTCCAGTTCACTTTCTGTTATCTTAATCAAGGCTGGAAATATCCTATAATGCCCTCAAACATGATGAAATTACCACACATGTCATAGGGGCAAAAAAAAAGTTTTTTTTAACATGATGGGAGGTGCCCCTTCAAGGTCTCCTGAGGGTTTGAAGAGGGGTTTTGATTTGGCCTTGTCCTCCATGGGTTGCCCCTGCTCAGATTGCCCCAGGGAGTCAGCAGCCAACTCCCTCAGGACCCTCTCTGGAGGGGCAAGTTGGAAGTTTGCTTTTTTGCCCCCCACCCCACCCCTCCTAGCATTAGCACCAGTGCCAGGGAGGCAATGCGGCATTCCCAGCACCCCTGCCAGGCTCCTTGCATCCCTTCCTCCACCACTACCTCCCTTGCTCCCCATAGCCATGCCAGGCACACACCAGACCCATGCTCAGGCTCACACCTATATGCCCATTCTTATGCCCCTTGCCAGACATTTGATGCCACCCAGAAAATGACACCCGCCCCCTGGGCGATGATGGCACAGCTGGCAGTCTCAGCCCAGAAGGCAGAGCTTTTAGTTGGTCATGGCCTCCATTTTTCTTGAATGCCATACATTTTGTCCTACATTTCCCCTACATTTTGTCCCAGTTGTGTGGAAGAGAATTATGGCAACCCTATAAACATGGGTGGGTGTATAGCAAAAGGTGGGGCCTCAAATCTAGGCTTTCATCCAGACCTCTTCCCAGAGGATTTGTATAATGGCAGTTTAGAATAGTATGGTGTGAACTGCAAATGTTGAGACTGGGTGAGAGGAAGTCATAATTATCTGCCAGTTTTTGAAAAATCCAAGAAAGAAAACATAACATTCATCTTTTGCCTTCAGATCTCAAAGTTCCCACACTTCATCCATAAGAAAGCCAAATTAGGTATTTTAGTATTTCATTCAATAGCAAAAACTTGTTTGAGAGATGCTTCATGTTGCCAAACTTTAAGGCTGGAAAATCATTTGAAATGTCATTCCCATTTTGTTTTAAGTCCTAATCTGGATACATCTCACTTAGCTTTCTGGAGAAGGGAATTGTTAAGGCGCTAATAATAAAGAGTCCCTTAGGCTGTAAAACTAAACAGATGAAGGACTGTGTCTCATTCAATTTAGCAAGAGTTTTAATGCTGACTTGGGTTAAGTCACACTCAACTGAATCTAAGAAATTCTAAAAAGAGCACCTTTTTAAAAAGTTTTACAGCTTCCTGCAAACTTTCCACACTGTGTTATAGGAGCTTATTGCACTCTAAATAATGCAACTTATCCCTGACGGGATGCAATTGCTTTTCAGGTTAACAGCAGGTATCATTGCACATGAAATTGTTGCCGCTGCCACCGGCCAACTGTAACTTGTGTCCCAGCCATGCTCACCCAGCCTTGCCATTTCTGCAAAGCAGCTGGCTGAGCACAGCTGGGACATGGGTTGCAGTCAGCCAGCAGCAGTGGTGGCAACTTCACATATGATAATGCCCACTGTTAACCCAAAAAGTGACTGTATCCCACTGGGGATAAATTACATTTTTTAGAGTGCAATAAGTTCCATATAGTGCTAAACGTTCCAGCTTCAGGTTTGAGTTAGTATTTATTTCATTTTATTTATATCCTGCCTTTCTCTAAAGAAAGGACCAAGGTGGCTTACAATAAATTAAAATAAAGTACAGCTAAAAAGTATTAGTACAAAAGTTAAAAAAAATTAAACAATTAGTAAGGGAGTATCACTTGGAAAGGGGAATTAAATTCATTTTCTGCATCACTATTCTCACCTCCATGTTGGGTTGCCACATACAGCCACATGTATCATACCTTACAGAGATGGTTCCCTAGCTGATGGGCTGCCCAGTCCAACTAAAGAGAAAGAACCATAACTATGGAGAGGAAGCTGAGGCCTTGAAGTTGCCCTTCAACAGTTAATACCTAGATGGCAGACTGAATAGTCACATAATCATGACCTTCCCTACTAGAGTGAGGTGTGTTAGGATGTGTAAGATTTATATTGCAAATCTGTGGTCTCTTTTGCTCTCATTTTGAGAACAGGAGGTAGTGGCGATGTGGCTTATGGAGATCTTTAGTACTTCTGCAAACATCTGGCTTCTCCTGAATCAGTCCAAAGTGATATCTCTATCTTGTTGCTCAGAGACCATGTTAATAGTAATGATAGTAATAATATTACAGTGCTGTAGCATCTCAAAAGTAATTAACACATACCCTCCAACTGTCCCAATTTGATAGGAATAGTCCCAATTAATCATCGGTCATCCCACTTTTTCAATGGCTTTTAAAATGACCCAGTTTCTCTCTCCTCCTCCCACTTCCCCCTTTGTTCTCTGCTTACTTCAGTTGCTGCAAAATGAGGTCAAAAAAGTAGTTTGGACTCAATTAACTCAAGGATGAGGAGGGGATAGTCTCGTCCTTCCCAGCAGAAATCCCGTTCTTTCCAAAAGTGCCAGAGAAGTCTAGATCGGGTATGGGATGACATGATCAAGTATGGGATGCCTCTGGACTGGACATTGAGGGGTGCAATAAAATCTATTTTTAAAATGTTTCAACCCACGCGTAGATCAGGAAGAAAGGCAGTGTGATAATCTCCAAAGTCAGAAGATGCCTATTTAAAATGAGATAAATCAGGGCATGGGAAGAGTGATCAACTTTAAAAAGTGTGTGCTCCCTACATAGAGACAAATACTAGAAGGAAGTATGTGACATAAATGCAGGCTTATGATACTTGTCACATCCAATTAAGTAATTCAAGTTTTAGACATGATTTAATGTGTCTTAAAAGAGTCTATGTGTTTACCAAAGCTCCAAAATTTCAGGAAAATGTTTGGGAGTCATGCAACCCTCCAGAAATGTTGACCTGAAACTGCCAACAGTCCTTACATAGTCCTTGTCTATGTTGGCTAGGGTTGATGGGAGGTGACGCTTAACAACATCTGGGGAACCACATGATTCCTATCCCATGTTAAGGGCTCTGTCCCTAACAGATGCATTATTTAGGCAATATTAGAGCTATGAAAATTACTTTTTGGGCAACAAATCCCATAATCCACCACCTAGTACAACCAAATTCTGGTCTAGGAGGTGTCTATTTTAGTATGGACACCAAGGGTTCCACCCACTGTGATGGCCATTCCCAACATGCATCATTTGCCCTAGTTCATGGAGAGGGGAGTAGAAAAATGCCCTGTAAAGTGCTAGGAACAGAAATTCTGCCAATCCTAATAAATTTAGTTTATTTAGCACAGAGGAGCTGTGGGAGTAAGGTTGAAAACCATTGGCTGACAATACTTTTCTATCTCCAGAGGCCTCCTTTGGACTCCACAGCTAGGATGTATGCCTGGCCTTTCTCCAAATGTGTGGGATGTTTAGTAATGCCCTTACAATGTGCCTGTTTATTTTTATACTTCACCTTCTGTCCCATTGTTCTACCTTATATAATGGTGTGTCTTCTTTTGTATGACTTTCATTTTGCTCATTATTCATAACTTCTGTTTGCTCTCTCTTAGCATCTTTTGTCAAGCTGCAATTAGCCTCAGCATCATAAATCACCGCACAATCCTCTTTGCTGGCCTGGACCTGCTGGGTCAGTCGTCACTGATCTTACTTTATGATTAAGCTGAACCAGGCATTAATCTTTGTTTGAAATAGGCTTATTGATGACTACTCTCTCCAGTAGCCGTTAAGCTGTATGCAAACAAAAAGTTGAAGGATTTCAGTGACCCAGGTGGAGATAGTGTGACAGGTGGATTTAGTCTCAGGTTTGCTCAACTAAAAAGAGTAAACATGAAACTTTACCTGATGCTTCTTGGCTTTCTAATGAAGTTTTCAACAGGATTTTGTGTAAATACATGTTTGTTTCATTTTAGGCTTTTCTGAATAGGAATTGATACTGAAGCTAAGGAAGCTATCCATAGGAAAGCACCCATTTCTTATAAGAATGTGTATTTATTGCATAGCAAATGGTGGAGGGGGGGGGGAGAGAGAGAGAGAATGAACCAAATGGGCTCCATTCTGTTGTGCTTTTGTTTTGAAATGAATTCCAAGAGTAGCAAATAAGTACAATGGAATTTTTTTTTTATTACCCCATTCATACCCATTTATCACTTGTTCAGGAGTGAGGAAGATTAACTTTTCTGGCAACTTCTGAGGTCCTCCTGGTCACCATTAAGAAGAGCTGTGTTGGACCAGACCAAAGGCCTACTTTGTCCAGCATTCCTGTTCCTACAATGGCCATGTGAACATTCTTACTTGGGTACCCCAGTAACTGATACTGAGAAACATTTACTGTTTCCTGGCAACCACCATTTCATTTTCCCAGACAGACCCAAAGAGCAATCTTTCTGGGAGTGTCCGATGGGAAAATGGCAGCAACAATGAAAAGGGGGGAGCTTATTCTACACATTTTCTTAGGCATGGCAGAGAATGGATGCAATGAATCTTTCTTCAACCCAGATGACAAGAAATCATCCACCATCTCACTTGAAGGCAGTAGGTTAACTTAGGGCATATGAGGACAGGAGTGTCATATGGCATACAGGTCCATATGATGAGGAGGGTGAAGAGAGTGATATAAAAAAGTAGAGATTGTCTGATGGACATATATTTTGGTTTCATCTGGAAAAAATAAAAATGAATGAGATCACTCTCTACCATTAGATTTACCCACTGTACACCTATAGCTTTTACCAGAGCTTGGAAAAGTTTTGGAGCTTACAACTCCCAGCATCCCCCATTTCACTTGGTTATGCTGGCTTGAGAAACTCTTGGCGTTGTAGTCTAAAAATGTAATTTTCAGAAATTCTGGACATTATCACATGAGCTTTAGTGCAATCACATTAGCAAAAGAAAACAGAAACATACCAGTTTGAGAGTATTCATTATCGCACATCTCTGCAATAGATTGACTGGAACTGTTTCTGCCATTGATGGTCCCTTGCACTCTCTTCTACACTCCTCCTTAACCCCTTCTTTCTGCTCTAAGCCCTACCCAACATGTATTTTGGAATTATTATTATTATTATTATTATTATTATTATTACAACAATTCTGGAGTTATGCTAATGGGATTTCATTTTTAAAAGAGAAGAAATGGGGGGAGGGAAACAGCTTGCTTGGGAATAGTGAAGGGGGGGGGGGGAGAGAAAGAGAGATGAGGTGAGACTGACACCATATAACTGCCAGTATCAGAACTGCTGTTGTTTTGCACCTGTGGAGTAATGGAAAAGAAGTGTGATTGGGAACTTATTGACAGGCTTTCCTTGTCAAAGACAAGAGGTGCTCTAACAATGCTTCAAAGGCACAGCAGCATTGAGATAGAGATAATAGTGCCAAAGGCACTATTCTCAAACTTTAATTATGGTTTAAAAGTCTCATGTGATAATGTCCTCTGGATTTTACATGAGAGAAGTCTAGCTTTTACATGAGGGAACAGCTATCCAAGCAACATCAACAGTCAACAAAGTCATACAAATTATGTGTTATGCAAATAGCAGGGTTTGGTTTTTGTTTTCTGTTTTTTACAATCTTAGTTCAGCGACAGACTCAAGAACTGAGTGTTCATGTTTTGACTTAAATCATAGTCTGAATTTTTCCAACGTTTTAGAGAGGATGTACAGCAAACTATGTGAAAGCAGAACAATACTCATGACAAATTATAAACAAACTGATGCCTAGAAAAATGTTCTTTCCCATGTTTCATGTATGTATGGCAGCCCTTCAGTTATTTGGCGGAACAGCCTTCTACACTACCATCACTGTGCTATATCACAGTCTTATACAAATATTAAATCACATGTAAATGTCTTGAATGTTTAGCAGTTTTCAAAAATAAATTATCTCCAAACAAATTAAATATGCCAATACATGTCAGCATTATTATGCCAACACTTTGATGACACCAGTTTTAGATATGACTGAGACAATTTCTGTCTAACAAGGAAATGGCATTCAGGAAAGGAAACCATGCAATATATTTGTCACCATAGGAAAGCCAAGCTGAGAAAGATGCTTAATGAAAAACTGACTAGTTTCTATATATAGTGATGAGTTTATGTTTCCCCCATTATTTAACTCCGTACCATTAGAAATTTCACCTGTTTAATTTCAGCACATGAGCAAAGGTGACTTTTAAATAGTATTTTGCAGAACATCCAGCAGACAATCCAACATCAGGACTTAATTTCCTTGTTCTTCTTGTTTTAGTCTCTCAGCAATATCTCAATTGTAAAGATCATTGCTGAAAATGTTATTCCAGCAAATAATGCTCATTGTTAAAAGTAGATTTCCTCTAATGTTCAGATAGACATAAGCTTAGTGGAACACAACACAACATTGCTTTCAATGTTGGGGAAAAGTTATTTGTGTTTGAATCCATTGATAAACTAATCTCTCTTTTCTGGCCATTTTTATAATAGTGAGGCCTCAAAAGAAGGAAGCAAGCAGCTGGTGCTAGAAGTGAGCAAGGGATATTTTCCCCCTCTCTAACTCTGTTCCAAGGTCCCCCTTTCTTTTTTAATAAATCATTGTAGCAGTATTGTGACAAGGCTCTGTTATCCACACAGCTCTAGCAAACAGCTTTTTTTTCAGCTTCTATTCAAGCTGCTGCCAGGGCTGCAGGAGCACAGGGAGGAAACTGCCTGTAATTCAATTAGAAAAGCAAGCATGAAGTCAATATTCATTGCAGCAAGCCAGGAATCATTTGGCACAATGTGATGATAATGAGGATGTTTCACAAAGGAGATAAGCTCGGCGATAAGTTTTAAAAGAGTTGCTGTGGCATGTGACCAGTGTATCAAACTGGCAAGCACAGGGAGACATACGGAGATTCAGCCTCTAGGGATTGAGCACCATTCCCTGCCATATGTAACTAACTGAGGCAGAAGGCTGGCTTGAGAATCCAAGGGAATCCCACTATTATTCGGCTACTCATGAAGCGGAAGAAGTTTGGCCCTTAAACACATGGTGCACTGGGGAATACATACACTTTTCTGGATCACTGGCAACAAGATGTTCTGTGAACCATAAATTCACTCTGTGGCTTGGAGAAATTCAGAAAGCCTGAAGACAGCAAGGGTCAACCAATGTAACATGGGGGAATGAGAGGTCTTCCACATTCTGTGCTTTGAATGGCTTTCACATGCCATCAAACCAGCACCCGATGGTGTTCCACATTGAGAAGATCTGTCCATTAGCACTGAGTAAGAACAAAGAGCAATGGTATCTTACAGACCTATAGGCCTCCTTGGTTCTTTGGGCAAAGTGTTGTTGCACTCTTCTTCACTCTCCCCATGCAAGCCAGAGGAGATTTCAAGGGGCTAAAACTGACTTCAGAAACCATCATTTTCTGGAAACAGAACAAGATAGTGAGGAAGACATCTTCTTGATAATATGTTTTCAGAGTTTTCAGAAGGTTCTGTGTAGAAGCCATTACTGAATATATTCCATAGTACAATGGTTCAGCATAGGTGTTGTATACAGAAGATCCCAGGTTCAGTCCCCAGCCTCTCTAGTTTAAAAGGATATCAGGTAAAAAGTGATAGATGAAAAAATCTTTAGCCTGAGACTTTCTGCCAGTCAAAGTAGACAGCACTGGGCTGGTAAAACATGATATCTGAGCTGGTAAAATATGGCTTCCTATCTTACATATACACTCCCCCGCTCCCCCCTTTTTTTTTTTCCCCTAGCTATGACCTCTGGTCAAATTGCAGTGTCTTGTACTATTTCATAAACCAGAAAATGCTGTGTACTACAGACCATACTTCATGGATGAAAAAGATCTAGTCCTCTTACCAATGCATAAGGTGAAGTGGAAGTGGATGTAGAGGGGCAATCATCTTATCATTTTACCTAGGTGTAACTGTTAAATGAGTAGAATCCCAGTGCTGGTAGTGGGCATCATGGCATATGTTCACAGTGCATGTTTCTCCTTATATCCATGAAATGTTAATTTCAGAGTGACCCCCATCCCATTTCATGAGGTCTTGACACAATAGTATTAAATGGTTAAAGCAACTAACCTCCAAGGAACTGCTGTATGAATTGCTGCTGACTGTAGAGGCACAGTCTGTTGTGTTAAAAGGCAAAACCAGACTCTTCCACCTGTATTATTTTCAGTATCCATCCTATAGTGGGAGTCAGCATGGTGTAATGATCTAAATGTTGAACTGAATGAAGGACTCTGGGAGACCAGCATTTGAATACCAACTCAGCCATGGAGATCCACTGAGTGATCCTGAGTCACACTTTTTCAGTCTTAGAGAAAGATAATGGCAACTTCCTCTAAATAAATCTTGCCAAGAAAATGCTGTGATAGGATTGCCACAAGTCAGAATTGACAAGAATCCATCCTACCATATTATTATAAAATTAGCATATCATGAAAATAGCAATCATTTAACAATTTATTAGAAAAGCCTTGTTAAGGATCTGGCAAAAATACAAACTCCACTTGAACAGGAAAATCCCACTTTGGGTTTCAACTAATGAAGCCTTCTTTTGGAATGAGGAAATGATAAAAGGAGATGGGTAAAATACTCTGACATTGTAATAAAAGATTAAATGGGGGGATAAGAACAAAGCTCCCAGAGGAATTGAAGGAAGAAGGATACGACTATAGATGGTTTTTATATCATCAAATAAAGGAAAGATTCAAATAGACAGAAAACTGATAGGGTTTGCTATGGAGGAAACAGGTTTAGAAAAAGTACTAATGAAAGAAAATAAAAATACAATATCAAAGATATATAAGATTTTGTTAAACTTAGAGATGAAACCTGAACTGATCAAAGAATGTATGGTAAAATGGTCCAAAGACTATTGAGAAAACATTATGTTAGAAGAATGGCAAATGAACTGGGGAAAAAGGTTGAAATACTCTTGTTGTGTTGATTTAAAGGAGAATTACTTTAAGTTACAATTCAGGTGGTCTCTTACTCTGGTTAAAATCTCATATATATATATATATATATATATATATATATATGAACAATAACAACATAGGCTGGAAATGTGAGAGAGAAAAAGGCACCATGATGCATATGTGGTGGTTCTGCATAAGCGCGAAACAGTATTGGACTTTAATCCATAGACTATTCTCAGAAATCCTTAAAATCACAATTCCAAAAAGACCTAAATTTTTCTTTTGGTTATATTAGATTCAGAGTTAGAGAAACAACATATAACAATTCTATTCCACGTGATTACAGTGGCAAGAATAGTCTATGCAAGAAAATGGAAAGAAAAAGAACCCCAGAATTGATAGAATGGATATGGAAAATTTACAACATTATGGAAAATGATAAATTGATACATCTGATAAGACATGGTTCAACAGAAAAATCTAATAAAGTTTGGCTACCTGTTACAGAATTTCTGAATATCTACTGGGAAAAGCAAAACAAAACAAAACAAAATAGTTAAATATTGGGAAATAGTGTGAAGTTAAATAGTCAAGGGGGGGGGGGTAAATCTAATAATTTTATTTGATCATTGAATATAATTTTGACAGAAATTAAAGATTAGGTAAATAACTTTATTTCAGTCAACTCAGAAAAATGAGTAGAATCAGGAGCAGGTGTAGAAGAACTTCTCTTTTTCTTTAGTAAAAGGACAAAATTAGGGTATAAATAACCCAGAACATAGAGGTCAGTGTGTGTATTGTTTTGGTGGAGGGTTGGGGGATGGGAGATGGGTTGTCTGTTGTGTGTTTATTTGTCTGATAAACTATGTATGCAATGTATGTATTATATTTTAAATTAAAAACATTAATTAAAAAAGAAAGAAAATGGCATCTAGGTTTTCAGTTGTTCATACAAACTAGTTTCAATTATTCTCTGCTATGCTCTTGGCTATTGGGAATTTTTCCCCTATGGATGAGCCATGTCACATCACTTTATTGTCATTCCAGTGGCACACAAATAGGCGTTGGTTTTAAGGTTTTTCCATGTCTCCAATGCACTTGAAAAAATGTGATGATTTTAATTAGGTTGATGTTTGTTTGTGGAAGTACATTTTGTCCTGTTTTACATTGTTTAGAAATTATAAGGTACTTTGCCTAAACCTTAGGAAAAGCATTAAAAAAAAAGATAGAATTATAGGATCATAGAGTTGGAAGAAACCACAAGGGCCATCCAGTCCAACCCACTACCATGCAAGAACACACAATCAAAGCACTCCTCAGCAGTGACCATCCATCCCCCAAAGAAGGAGATTCCACCTCACTCCAAGGCAGCGTGTTCCACTGTCAAACAGCTCTTACCATCAGGAAGTTCTTCCTAATGTTTTGATGTGATTTCTTTTCCTGTAGTTTGAATCCACTGCTCTGTCCATTCCGAGTGGAAAGCAAGTTTGCTCTGTCATTACTATGGCACCCTTTCAAATATTTAAACATAGCTATCATGTCATCTCTTAATCTTAAATTTTCAAAAATGTAAGTATCTTATACTGTTAGGTGTTCACTGACTTTTCAAAATTATACTTCAAGCTTAGAATGCTGTGATTCCTCAACTGAGTCATATGTTGATCAGAAAGAGAAAAAAAAGGTCAAATGTCCCTATGTAACTCCTGCCAGTAGCAGCTGGAAATTATTACATTACTTCCCTTTCTTGTCACTTATTTTAGAGTCAGATCTGTTATGTATCAAAGCTGAAGCCTCTGGCAGTCAGAGTGTCCCAAAAGATTTTCTCAGATCCCATGTAGTCTCTCAGTCAAAGAATTTTTGCATCAATATTCCTGTTCAAGTTTTTTAAAACACACAAAAATATTACCTCAAATAGATGGAGGGGCTGGATTATAAAGTAATACACCAAAGCATCACATTTCTCCCCTCACTGACACTATCAGACATTTTGTGGTTATTATAGAGATTAATGGTTTGGGGAGATTAGCCAAAATCAACAAATACACCTCATGTTTGTTTACCTATGAGAAGAACTCCAAGACAAGAGAGCAAGTGGAAAGAAGAATATTAAATATCAGCCTTCTTTGCTCTTTCTGCCTTTTCCAGCCTCATTTTGCTACTGAAGAGCTGTGCACAAATAACCACTTTGCCTGTGGGCAGAGAAACTGGGGGAATCCATATCACCAAATTTTTTCTGAGAGAGGAAAAAATGTGGTTTCTCAGGGGTGGGCTTACCTGTAACAATGACAGTTGCAAAGCTTCTTTCTCCTTTTTCCTAAAGGCATTTGAATGGGTTGGGTGTCCACCGCTGTAAATGATTGCAACAACCATCTTGGCTATCTGGTCACTCTTTAAAATTCTTCACAATACCCTGGACCTAGATTCACTACCTCAGTAATATTAAAACCACCAGCCTGCTCACAATGAATTGTAAATTATCTATCTTGATGTTTGCAAATGGGGAAGAAATAATGCGTCTGCTAATTTTTTTGTATTAGAACATGATGATGGAGGTGAACAGCAGGCAGACAGATAGACAGATACACACACACACACACACACACACACACACTGTATATAACAATGGAGAATATTTGAAGAAAAGTTTGTACAGTTGCCATATTTTTCTCTCCAGCTTGTAGTGTGTGGAGTAAAGTAAAAGTTATAGGAAGTTTGTCAGGAAAAAAAAGTTTCTGGAAAAAAACAGTTAAGCTCTACATCAAAGAACACCTAAAATGCTGGATGATGGTTCCATTCTCTTATCAAAGTGGCAATGAAGTGCTTCTTTTTATTGACTATTCAGTTTTAGCCTGCCTAGAGACTTCCACTAAACATAGATGTTTGGGGGTTTTCTTACACAGTTATCTACTCTTAGTAAAAGATGTAGTGATGGGGAACATATGTCTAATTTTTATGTAATTATTTTTAATTTAGTGTTCCTTTGAATTTTGGGCCAAATTTTGTTGGAAATTCTCCTCTGTTGGTGTTCAAAACAAATAACAATGATTTGCGTATTTGTACATAGGGAGAGGATCTATCTATCCATTTTGTTCATTTAACACTGTACCTTTCTCCCCATGGGGGATAAGTGTGAGTCTTATCTCTCTGTAAGCAGCACTTGTTAAATGATCCCAGATACCTTTCTATATGCCATCAACCGAATGGTAAGAAGACAGGTGCTTTTTTAAAAAAAAAAAAATGTCCCTTTGGGACAACAAAGTCTTTTGCGTGTAAGTGGACAATGTTAAAGGAACAGAGAGAGATGGAGAACCTTTTAAACAGGTGTGTGTTGTTGTATTGTGTGTTTTCAAGTCATTTCCAACTTATTGCAACCCTAAAGTGAACCTATGAGGTTTTGCCATTGCCTTCCCTCGAAGCTGAAAGAGTGTGACTTGCCCAAAGCCATACAGTGGGTTTCATAGCCAAGCTGGGAAATGACCCCTGGTCTCCAGAGTCATAGGACGTTTTCACACGGGGCAAAAAAGGGAGTCATTCCTACCTCCATCCGGCCCCACTCCGGCTCTGTGCAGGAAAAGTTCACACGACGTCGCAGCAAGCCCCTCCTCATCCTTCACCATCCCTGCGCCATCCCTACCTCACTCCGGGGTCTTGCTCGTCGTGTTCAAACTACGTCGCAGCAAGCCCCGCCCCATCTTGCGCAATCCCTGCGCCATCCCTGCCGCTAGCCGGCTTTAGCCCCATCTTTTTAATTCCTTTTTTAAAAAGGAATTACAGGCGCTTCTGCCGGAGGCAATCAGGAGTCATTCCGGCGGCTGCTGTTTTCGCCGCCAGAATGACTCCTGATGGCTTCCAGGGGGCTTCCAGGCGGCTTTAGAGCCGCCTGTGTGAAAACGTCCATAGTCCAACACTCAAACCAGTGCACCACACTGGTTCATGGCCCTTAAAGAGGTATCTTATCCCATAAGTGAGAGAGTGGTTTAGAATATTTTTCAGTCAGATAATGGGGCTAGTTAAAATAAAATCAGACCAAAACTAGTGGCTACTGAAAAGTCAAGAATACTGCTGTTGCTTTGAAACACTGAATGCTAGTCATCAGGTAGTGTTTTAACACTTTTACTTTTAACAGGCTTTCAGTTTGATAAATGTGTGTAACTTCAAGATAGACACATACTACAGGGACATCTCTGCTGGGAGAAGTGCTTGTGTAAACAAGCCTGCAGAAAAACTCTTTTCCCTATCTAAGAATTTTCATCCCCAAGAATGTTCATGAAATATGTGGTGTCAACTTGTTTGTGACAGTTATCTTTCCTTAAGGCCCACACTATCCCACACACCCCTCCTTCCTTTAGCAAGAAAGACTTTTAAAGCATCAAGATGGATATTTCTGAAACTGCCTTTCCTTCTCAGTTTATCTGACTCATTATATATATTTTTTCTTTGCAAACACCAAGATAGAGCATTTGCAATTCATTGTGAGGAGGCTGGTGGCTTCAGTATCACTAGGGCAGTGAATCTGCTCTCAGTTTTATTCTTTATATGCCAAATACCTGAAATTTGGACATATCCTTGACAACCAGAGGCAGCCAGTGGCTTCCCTGTTATGGATACAGCAAATCTGTTCTCAGTTTTCTTCCAGATTTTAAAACACAGGCAGGCAACTGGGAAAGGGATGTGGACCATTCCCTCCCACATTTCAGGCACACCAGAAGTGTCACTTCCAACCACCATTTTACCCAATTTGGAGACTTTTAAGGGAGGTTAGGTGGCTCTGAGGGGTTGTGGGAAACAAATTTGGGGTGTGTGTGGCCAGTTTGGGAGCAAAAATTACCCCAAAATTGACTCAATTTATTTTTAAAAGAAATTAGTAGCCTGGGAGCACACCTTTGTCATGGAAGCCACCACATCGCTGCCATGACAGCCACTGTTTATAACTGTGTAGATGTGATAATGTTCTAGAATACCTACATTATAGGTTGAGCTCTTTGTCTATTCTGGAGCAAAATATGACTGTGGGAGACCGAAATGGCCTATCCTAGAGTATGAGGGCTTCATGAATGAACATATTTGGAGCTCAACCTCTGCTTTTTCCAAGTACATCCTAGTTGGTTCAAAGGAACTGGTATTTTGAAAAGCAGTTTAATCAGTTTCCATTGTCTCCAAAGGGAAATGCCTATTGGTACCTGCAATTTGATCCTCATGAGCTTACCACTAATGTGAAATTCAGCTTTGGCTTATTGGCCAGCAGATACAGAAAGCACCAGCTGAGTCATGGGTTTTTCAGGGACTTGTGATATTTTAAATGTATATACCAGCATGGTGATATGTTGGCATATAGACAGAAATATCTCCACCTTGCATGACAAATGTAAAGAAAACAGCACCAGTAGAACCCAAGGCATGTTTACTCAGGAGAAAGATCCACTGAGTTGAATAGAATAGTTTGTTGTTGTTAACTGCCTTCATGTCGATCTCAACCCATGGCGACCCTAAGGATGAAACATCTCTAGGCCCCCCTGTCCTCTACTGCTCTGCCCAGCTCCTGCAAACTCATATTCATGGTCTCTTTAATAAAGTCCATCCATCTAGCATGTGGCCTTCCTCTCTTTCTGCTTTCCTCCACCTTTCCCAACATAATTGTCTTTTCAAATGATTCGTGCCTTCCCATGATGTGCCCAAAGCATGACAGTCTAAGGGCTGAGGCAGACAGCCCAAAAGGGGCAGATCTGAGCCACCCCTGGGAGCAACGGATTGGGGCCATGGCAGCCACATGTTGTGGCTCCAATCCTCCTTTTTGCTGCCCCCTCAAAGAGCAGCAAAATGCCACTCTTTGGGGGGCAGCAAAAGGCCACCCTTACCACCACTGTCATGACTCTTTTGCACCCTTTTGGCACAGCATGTGTGCATGCTGCATCAAGAGAGTGCCCTGATGCCACATGGTGTGCAGATGGGCCCACGGAGTCAGGGCAGAGTCGGGGTGGCCAGCGTGCAGTTCCCCTGCCCCAACTCCACACCCAGGCTGGCCTATAGTGCCAGTTTGCATTGGCCCTAAGTCTTGTCATCTTGGTTTCTAGGGATATTTCTGGCTTGATCTGCTCTAATACCCATTTGTTTGGACTTTTTGCTGTCCATGGAATCCTCAGCACTCTTCCCTAGCACCACATCTCAAATGAATTGATTTTCCTCCTGTCTTCTTTCTTAACTGTCCAGCTCTCACATCCATACATGTTATTGGGGAATATGATGGCTTGTATGATTCTGAATTTTGTGCTGAGTTGTATGTCTTTGCATTTTAGGATCTTTTCTAGTTCTTTCATAGCTTCCCTCCCCATTCTTAATCTTCTTCTGATTTCCTGGCTGCAGTCCCCCATTCCGATCAATGTTTGATCCCAGATATGAGAACTCTTTTACCATTTCTATTTCCTCATTGTCTAGTCTGAATGTGTGTAAGTTCTCTGTGGTCATTATTTGTTTTCTTTACATATCCTAGCTAAATAGAATATAGGACTGCAGCTTTATGGACTTTCCAGTTAATTTCTTTTTGCATACCTAAGTCTAATTTTGGCTTAATTAGACTCTTGTCAATCTTGTATGCCTTCAAGTCATTTCTGACTTGGCAACCCTAAGGTGAACCTATCACAAGGTTTTCCAATCAGAATTTGTTCAGAGGAGGTTTGTCTTTGCCCTTCTCTGAGGCTGAGAGAGTGTGATTTGCCCAAGGTCATTCAGAGAAATTCTATGATTGAACAGGGATTGGAACCCTGGTCTCCCAGTGTCCTAGTCCAACATTCATACTATTACACCACATTGGCTCTCTTAGTAGTGTTTAAATGAATTGCCACTCAATTCATTAAATGCTCTATGCTGCTTTTACAAGCTGAAGGCCTGAAGACTGGTTCTGAAATGTAAAAGCAAGGGAGGGTAATTTGAAGAAACTGGTTTGTAACCTAGGACATTAGGAGTGGTCGACATGTGTTCCTCCAGATATTATTGGACTGCAACTCCTGTCATCCCTCACATAGGCTGTCCTGGTAGAGCTAATGGGAATTAGAGCCCAACACCTGTAGAGCCACACATTCTTTATCTCTGTAGCAAGAAGACTTCGAGCCTTTGCAGACTGCCAGAAATAGTGCAAATTGAGTCCACTTTAAGGGTTAGGGTTAGTGCTAGGGAATCATGGGAATTGTTGGTGGGTTTTTTTCTGAGACATTGAGCCTTCTCTGTCAGAGAGCTCTGCTGCCACGATAAAATACAGTTCCCATGAATCCCTAACCATAACCCTAAAAGTGGACTCAATTTACACTACTTCTGGCAGTCTGCAAAGGCCCTTCCTTATATGAATAAAGAGAGAAAGGAAAGAGAAATCAGTTAATCAGTCAGTCCATGACAGTGGATGGTTTCATCTCAGTGGGTGAATTTATTTGTGGTTTTAATTCAAACTTTCATAGTTATTTTTTTTAATATTAAAATTTTATTTGTATAATTACATAAAAGAACATATAACATAATACAGTACTACAAACAACATTTACATACATATACATAAAAAAAGAAGAAATACACAATAACGAAGGAGAAAGAAAAAAACAGAAGAAAGAAAAAAGAAAAAAACCAATGAAAGAAAAAAGACATTTAGAATTGAACATATACTGACAATCACATTACATTAAATCTAAAAAAAAGTTTTCTCACTGCCTATATATTCTCATATATTTGAATAGTCTTCCTTATTCCCAAACTACCAGATTTCTCATTAACATTGTTTCTTTGTTGTTCCCGTATAATTTTAGTATATATTGTTTATATTTCTTATCTGTATTGTCACTCTAAAAAAGAAAGGAAAAAAAGGCTAAACACCCCTATATATACATATACGTATATATATTAACCTATATATATATATATTTATGAGTTCTTATCTGACAAACTTAAATTACTTATTAATCTGCCGTTCATAATACATTTATATTTATAACTTAAATAATATATATACAACCATATTATTTTTATAATACGTACCCGAAAAAGAAAAATTATAACCACATAGCTATTTTCAACTCATTATCCCTCTTAACCCCGAGGGGTTATTCCTACAATTTCTTATAACTCACAGAGTTATTAAAGTTGCTGAGCCTATTGTGGAGACTGGGTTCAGTATTAACTTTGTTGTATTGATCACTATAAGCAAAAGATAGACAGACAGATAGACTGACAGAAAAGGGAGGGCGAATAATTAAATAAATGGTTAAATAATGTACCAAAACTGGTCTTGTTACAGGTATGCAGAATTGGTGAGCTCTGGTTATAATCAGTATTCATAATTGTTAAGAATGAATCCAAGAGCTTGTGTTTGCTGCAGTTGAATTGATCCAGGTTTTCAAGAAAACAAATATTCTGGAAAACTATCTGGAAAACTGAAAAGTCAGGAAAATACAAGCATGGAAGGTTTGACAACACCCGCAAAAGAAGACAAAACAAGTTTCAAATGAAAAAATAATTTGGGTTTTCTCATACAATACAACATGACATTTGAGATATGTGGATTTCAGTTTTGAGAGAAATAGCCCTAAGGCACAACTACAAAAATTACCCATGGAATTTAAACTTTTTCAACACATCATGTGACAAAACTGACAGATGTAGTAGTAGTTTTCAATAGTCATATAAATTTTAGCTTATTTCAATCTCATATATAAGAATGAAGAATTCAAACATTTCCCTCCGTACTGTATGAGATTATAAGAGGTTTTACACATTCTTCATGGTTTGTTTGTTTTAATTGGGGATTTCTTTGTAGGAAAATTATTTTGCACAAAAATGCATAAAAAATATTACTTTATATAAACAATTATCTTTTTTGCAAAAAACATACCTTTTGCAAAAAAAAAAAAAGGCCCCATGGTTCTTTACATGAAGGAGATTCTCAAAAAAGTTTGAACATGTAAAAAATTCCACAGTACTTGACCATTTGTTCCATATATTAAGAAAATCTGCAAGGCTAAGAAAATCTGGCAGTATTATTTGCATCCTTAGTTTGTAGGAAATTGTTTCAAATTATTCTGCTAAAGAGATGACAAATGTCATTCTGATTTGCATTTTATGGCAATATTTCCAATATCTGGGTCATAATATTCATGCTCTGTTTTGTTCAAGCAAAGCTTCTGCTATAAACTTTGTCCAGCTATGAGTTCCCCTAAGCATCTTATCTCATTGAATCAAGGGAACTCTCTTGACCTACATGAAGAAGTCTTTTTTCTTTTGGGACTGATGGCCATTTCAAGAGAGGATTTTCATCAGGATCCTTCAGGTAGAAAAGATGAAGGAACTCAAAATTTGGCGCAATGGGGAACACTGACATATGAATAGGTTCTAAATGACTATGAGGGGTTTCTTATTATTATAACAGTGCCAAAAAGAACAATCACATACAAGAATACAAGTCAGATGAGATCAGTTGGGCTTATTATAAGGTAACAGTATATCATTGCAATCAGTGGCACTGTTTAGGAACATAAATTGCTTTACAACTTCAGCATGGCAACTGAAGGTATGAGAGGGAGAAGCCAAGAAGATGGAGATATGATCAAGAAAGCAGAGAAAGCAGCTCAAGAGAAGTACCCTAGATCCTAGGTTGGCCTATTTTCTCCCCACCACTACTAATCAGTTTCTAGGGGAATGTCAGTGGAAGGGGCAGACTGAAATGGTAGATCAAAAGCCTCTTCCAATGTATGATGGCATATCCTCAGCTTTTCTTTTTTTCTTCTTCTTCTTCTTCCATCTTTGGAGCATGAATGGCAGAGTAGCTACAATGGCTGGTTTTACATGCCCACAACAGTGAGATGTGAAAAAGGGGACTTCCTGCAGACAAAGAAGGAGATTATTCTGTCCTATGATTCCTTCCAAGGACCTTGGGATCAAACTTTCCTAAGAGTAAAACACATTGAACACAGAGGGATGCACTTCCAAGTAAATATTGGTAGGACTGTTCAGTTACTGTTCTTTCTGACATCTGTAGTCTTGAATCCTCTTTTCATCACAGAGAAGTTGGGCTCTGTGTTTATCCACATCTAATATGAGAGCATATACTAAGAATCCCAGGAAGGCATTATAACTGGTGATTCCTGAACCAAGCACTTGTAAGGAGACATGGAAGTATACACAACTGGGAGTCCATATCAGTTTGTTTGGTCTATATTTCCCATTTAAAAGTGGAGGGATAAACATTGCTGACAAGGGAAGAGAATCCTTAAGGAAAACTGTCATTCACTATCAAATAATATGGTGGATGTGGGGCAGGGAGAGAGAATGAGTATGAGAATTGAGAATGGCTGGGTGAATATTTTATTTAATGGGTCAGGAAGTCTTCAGTGTGAGCAAGGGAAAGTAGAGAGAAGAGAGAAATAACTGATGCTCTCTCAACATATTTCCTTGAGTATTTAAATTATAATAAGCATCAACACAGCACTAAAATATTCCTGAGCAATATGTTTTGAAAACGTCAGTCAAAACATTCTAAAATCTCTACAATAGCATGAGGCACATCTCCTAATTTATTTATTTATTCTAAAGTTTTAGCTCAGCCTCTGAAATAATAAACTCTCTCTTACCCAAACCACCAGTGTTACTCTAGAAAAGAGATAAAAGTAATACCACAGTCATAAAACAGGAATCAGCTGAATAAATAGTTTACCTGCCTAGGACAACACTAGCTAATGAAATAATCTCTCAGGTGATTGCAATTAAAGCAGAACCACAAAAGGGGGATTCAAATACCAAAAGTAGTTTTAAAGGCAAAATTACTTAGTTGTTTTTAAAAATCACAATTTTATTTATCAGTAGAGGAGTCATGCAAATCATATATGAAAGTATATGAACTAAACAATATCACTAAAGGGCAAAATCATATGCATACATCCACCTTTAAGTCACTTTAGCATAAAACCATTAATTAATTGAAATGTATCAATTAGTATATTTGTCCTGAGGTGACTAATCATATGAGCATTTGTTTACTTTAGCTGAACATTTTTGAAAAAAATTCTTGTGGGAAACTCAATTTGTCATTTTTGTGTTGTTGTTTACTTCATAATCTTGCATTTTAATTTTCTGTGGCATTTGAATTTTTATTTCTGTTTTAGTCATGGACAACATTTCTATACACATGTGGGAAGTGAATTCATGAGACTTGATTTTGAGTCGCTTTGTTTAGGTTTGCTTTGTTATGAATTGTTTTCTCACTTTTTTGGTGAATCGAAAATGCAATAAGATCTGTGATTGTTATTCTGCTTATGGTGCTTTCTATTTCTGTCACACTAAGCAATACACTTCTAGGTTTTACACTGGTGTATGTGTGTATAAATTAGTTATAGTTAAAAACATCTATTGTTTGTAATATGATTTTGCTAGAATGTGTCATATCTTTAAGAAATGAAGCTTCATCTACAATTCTGTGTATTAAAGTGTATAAAACTATGAATAGTATGGAGAAAGCTATGAAGGAAATAGATAAGATCCTGAAGTATAAAAATATATAATTGAATATTAAAGTTAAGGTAGTACAAGCCATCGTATTTCCCATTTCTATGTATGGTCGCGAAAGACTGACAATGAAGAAAGCTAGTAGGAAAATAATCAACTCATTTGAAAGTGGTGCTACAGAAGAATTTTGTGCATACTGTGGACTGCTATAAAGACAAATAAATGAGCCCTAGAGCAAATCAAGCCTGAACTCTCCTAGACACCAAAATGACTAAACAGAGACTGTCATATTTTGGCCATATCATGAGAAGACATGACTCACTGGAAAAGACAATAATGTTTGGTAAGGTAGAAAGCAGCAGGAAAAGAGGAAGATCACATTCCAGATGGATAGACTCAATCAAGGAGGTCACAGCTCTTAGCCTGCAAGACCTGAGAAGGTCTGTTGATGACAGGGTGCCTTCCAAATTCCTCTTTCATGGGATCACCATGGGTCAAAGTCTACTGAAGGCAATTAACAATAACAAATGGGGAAAGTGGATAGCACAATTTCTCCCCACATCCATTTCTTGTAAAACCCATCTCTTGTAATACCTGAAGCTGAATGATGGGAAATTCAAGAAAGACTCAAAGAGGAATTCATCAGTCCAAACTTTGTTAAATTACTAAATTTCCACAGTGACAATGCAAAATGGCTGCCCAGTTACAAAAATTTAAAGGGGGATTAGACAAATTCATGGACCATATGGCTATCAAGTTATCGGTCATGTTGGCTATATATTATCAGAATCAATGTGTATGTAAATACCAAATGCTGGGGAACATCACTGGGAGGGCACAATCATGCTTATGTTTCTATGGGCTCTTGTAGGCATCTGGCTGGCCACCACAGCAGCAAAATGCTAGGCTAAATCATCCTTTGGCCTTCCTGTGTTCATATTCTCAGAGGTTGGAACTATGTGTCTTTCAGGTGTTGTTCAACCACAAATCACAACAGCCCCCAGCCATGAAAGGTGCTTGGAAATGTAGCCAATAATATCTGAACAATTATACATGTCTCATCCCTGAGCCACAATCAATAATTCTTTTTCACAGAACAGGAGGATATATGAATTAAGCATGAATTACCTGTGTCCATGCAATTAAGCAATTATCTTTTTAATTTATATCTGTCTGCTACTACAGACACTAGAATGGAAAAACTTAAGAGGCTTAGTTGGCATATGCCTTGGAATGCCCTTTTTTGTCTTTGGCTGGTCTGTGTCCGGAGATGCCCTTCCACAAGCTGAAGGCCTCTTCCCCATGCTGCAAGATTTTAGTACAAGATATTTGTGTGAGAGGGGGGAAAAAAGAAAAGAAAAACCCAGGAGACAAGATCTTGTAACATTTTAAAGGCTATTGGGTTTAGTATGGCATAAACTTTTGTGGATCAAAGCCCACTTCATGGGGTGCTTCTGTTAGTTCAAGATGTTGCACAATCTTCTAGCAAACTCTTGCATAATGTCTAAAGAAGTGTGCTAGCACAGGAAGTTACACAAAGTCCAATATAAATTTTTTTGCGAGCTCTTTCACAACATTTCCACTATGAGAACTTTTACTCCTACTTTATCTAATGGTCTAAAATGTCTAGAAATCAAAATTGTGTAAAATGGAACTTTAAGATCCAAAATATCAAGGATTTTCCATTTTCCCATCCATTCTGGATGAAATTAGGTCTATTCATTCTCTAATTTTATAATCTTAATAGTTGTTTCTTATATTGTATAAGCCTTATTCTGATATCTAAATTATGCAATGGCTATTTTGTAACTCTTGTAACCCTACATCTGAATTTTGCAAAGGACTGAAACACTCAAGCCTTTTTTTAAAAGTTGGATTAAATGGTACCTTTTTAAAAACATAGTAATAATAATATAGATTTCTCTGAAAGCTGGACTTGGAAATATTGAGAATGTATCCTTGATTCCTGGTTAAGGAAGTGGAATGATGTGGTCCTGTTCACATTTCTATTGATATTTGTGCTCCTACAACAATTGTTTTAGGATGATTAATCCTAAATATTTCCAAATCCATTTTGAGAAATGAGATACTGAGATATATGGCAAGATAGTAACCTCTTGCCGTACACTGTTCAGAATGTACAGTTGGCCTATGGTCCAAGAAGATCTCACCCATTAATTCATAGGGTACCCTTGGCTAGTCACTCTTTTTCAACCTTACTTACCTCACAAAACTGTTGTGGAAATAAAATGGAAGAGAGATCTGAGTACACTGGATGAAGAAGCATGAAATAAGTCATTCTTCACCAGCTAGTTGCCTCTAGTCACCACATGTTAAGGGCTTTTGAGGATAGCAGTCACAGTAAGTAAGTCATAGTCCAATGCTCACCATTACACTATGCTGGGTCTCTAATTCATCACTAGGTGAACTTATAGTTGACTGCATAAACTGACTATGTTGGCCAGTACCGAGTGTGAGATGATTTTAGGTAACATGACAAATCTGCTGGTGTGGATAATCTATGAGGTTTTCTTTTATCCATCATCAGATATATTTTTTTTTACCATGTATTTGGGAACCTTTTTCAAGGCAGTGCAAAAGGCTAGTTTAATGAAGAAGAGTGTAGAAGAAGATCATAGTGCATAAGAGTCTTAAAGATCACAATATCACAGCCCCTTCCTTAAGATAGGACTCCTCATCATCATCGGTCTCTCTGTGTCCATTGGATTGGTCCAGAGAAATCAGAATACACTATACTATGTACAGAAGAGTAAAGAATGGACATCACATCTATGAAAACTGAGAGCAGATAGTTCCATTTTATTAAGAGTGTACACCAAGCTGCCTGACATAGAAGAAGGCAGGCAGTCCCTTCCCCCTTTCAAGGTTGTGTGTCAGGATCTGCCATATCTGGTGTGAGATTATGACTTCTAATAGCTCAGGCTGTGGAAACCATCTGTGTACCTCTATGCCCCTTTCGTTCCTTTTCTCTGTACTTTCCCCTCAAATCCCAGCCTCTGTGTGATCAAGCATTTCATTCATTTTCAGGGATCCTGTTCTGTGTCACTTAAATTTCCCCAGCCTAGAAGGGCACTAAGGTCAAGGAAGCACCGGGAGTTAAGTTTCTTAAGTGCAATGTGTGAGACACTATCTGACACTGTTTATAGATAGAGTTTGCCTCTGATTGACCACAGGATAGAAGTTAAAAGCATTTGTCCAGGAGTTCAAACATGTTAACCTCTGAAGTGATGTTTGAATTAGCGTAATAAAAGGCTAAGGTTGGGCAAGGGGGCTAGGGGAGAGTGTTGATATGATACCCAAAAAAGAACTAAAGAGGCTGGAAAATATTTTTGGAGGTGATGAGCATGTCTAAAGGTGATGGTGCCAAATGCTACATTATCATGGACTCTGGGGTGGAATTTATTTATCACTTTTGAGAATTATGAGACAAGGCTCTGGCAGTGACAGAATAATGCAGCTGACATTTCTGCAGACTATTGTAGGCCTCTAAAGAAGCCCTAGTAGCAAACATGTTTGGCAATTCCAGAGATCAGTCAGTGCTATGAAGGGCCGTGTACCTTGGATAATCTCCCAAATAGTTCAGTATTAGGTGCCAACATAAAGCAGAGGGAAAGACAGAGGTCTGATTCCAAAAGTTTGTTCACTTCTTGGCAATTCATTGCATCCCATAGATTAATGGATTGACAAGAAGGCCAAATTAAGAGTGCTGGAACTGGTCAGCAACATTCTTCAAAATGTTTTCAGATGAAAGCACCCAAGATGTAATACAGAGGCCAGCCAAGGGTGCTGGCATGAAGTGTAGAGCTCACGTTTGGTTAGTTATTAACACAGAGGGATAGACACTACTAGGCACCAGCAATCTCTGTTTCTATTGACATGGAGAATTCATCACACTGTCTAGATATGGATCACTGTACAGAGAACCAGAACCTTGATGTTGGGGGTGAAATCATTTACAATAGAAAGGAGTCACTTTCTGCATGTTTACACAGAAATTACCCCACCAGGATCTTACATTATGAGAAGTACAGTTTGAAAATAATGTTTTGCTTGTAGCAAATTACTCTATTAACTAGTAAGCTTTTGTAGTAATGTGGTAGAATAGTGATACTTTTTGCCAGTAACAACCTGCATTGTAATTTGCTATTTTTTCATATAATTCAATGGGATTTCTGCCTGTTGTTCATTACTGGATGTTTTCTGACTTATCTGAGTAATGGAAGAGAAAGGAGGAAGGGTCACATAGAATTGTAGTGCAACTACCAAGAAGTATAAGAGATAGCAACTAAGAGAGAGAGAGAGAAGGGAAGAGACACAGTGAAAACACTGTATGCATTAGAGCAGTGATGGCAAACCTTTTAGAGACCAAGTGCCCAAACTGCAACCCAAAACCCACTTATTTATCTCAAAGTGCCGCATTCCTCTGGTTTTCTAGTAATGAACTCTGGCAAACTCTGTGCTGGGGTAACAGTATATGTGCCCACAGAGAGGGCTCTGAGTGCCACCTCTGGCATGCATGCCATAGGTTCACCACCACTGCACTAGAGATTCAAGTTAGTTGGAATTTTTTAAATGCTTTTAAAGTGTTAGCCTGACTTTTCTGCCTCCCTCTGTTCTGCCTAATAAAAACAACTACTATCATGGCCAGAAAGAGAATGTGAGTGCAGAGGAAGAGGGCTGCCTTGCCAGGATGGCTGTTCCAAACAGTGGCACAGAGTGCATACTTGAACTAGCTAGGTTGACATGAGTTGTGAGAGACAATTTGGGGGGGGGGATTTTTTCTCCATCCCTCTGGTCAGCTCAGGCATGAGATTTAGAACAATTGTTAGGGGGAGAGGGAGACAGGAAGGAATTGTTTATGTGATTGCTTCTGCACAGTACACTGCATGTGGCAGCCACATAGTCTGCTATGCTGTGCCTATGTGGGCAGATGGGTGTGGGAATTAAGTCATGGTATTCTGCTCATGACGATCAGAGACAGGAGAAACCACAGACCAGTTTTCTGTATTTTTAAATGGCAAAAAAATAATAATAACATGTGAATGACAAGTAATGACAAGTAATCTGGACTGTAGTAATCACCTGTTGGGTGATCCAAATAATGATTAAAATATCCAGTACATATTTTGAAAAGTTATATTCCAAACTCTGATGATAATAAGCATGATAGAGTTTAGCCCAAGAAGTAGGGTTGTACAATCATCAATTTGTCCTCCTCACCAAGAGGGCTGCAGTGTGTATAAATTACAGCCACCATCATAACATAAAAGTTTGGTTTGTAGTTATGAATGTTGAAAGAAAAATTAAAAAAACACTCATACTTACAAATCAAACTTTTTATGTTATGGTAGTGGCTGTCACTTATACATACTGTTGCCATTCTTGTTACGTCACAATCAACATAATCCTGTAGCCAGAGAGTAAATATTGGGGGGTGGGGGGGAATGGAACTCATAGCAACCAGCTGGGAATAATCCACTAGTACTATTAAATGTCAAATATGATTTGAGCTTGGCTGCTCTATACTGAAAGGCTGGCTAGAAAATAACTCTTTTTAAAAATAAAGATCTCAGTTTAATATCCTCTTCATATTTCTAGATATCCCTAGAGTTCCCCTCTCAAAAAAGACATCCTTCATTTACTCTATTCCCCCAACCAATTTATTTATTTGTAGATACGATTATGCCTCTCAATCTTGTCACCATCTTTATATGTGGAACAGAAAACTGGGCAACTGTCCCACAACATACAGCCCATTGGTTGTGTAGGTTCTGTTGATTCACGGGATCTTCTCTAGTTGAGACTTCAATTTGGGTATATGACTATGTGATCAGAGATTGAAAAGAGGGGTGCTACACCTGCCAGAATCCCCTAGCCAGATGACACCTGAACAGGTTTGCTGGAGGATTCTGGGAGCAACTTTTCCAATTTATGGATGCCCCACTATTTAGACCACTAAATAGTGATTTAGTGACTGACATCTATACAACCAGAAGCAACAATCTACAGAGAATAGGAAATCCAACATGATTTTGAAGCAGTATGTTACCTTCCAAGGAAAAATGGCTACCAAAACAATTGTTTTATCTCTACACTCAAGACAATTGTCTCAAGACATTTCTTTTCAGTATGTGTACTAGTGCCCATTTATGGTGATTTTGCAATTTGACTCTGTGCTCAGCTAAAAGCGCGGGGAGGGGGGAGAGATCTGGCAGTATATTTACTTATCTCTCAGAAGAAACAAACCATTCCCCTATTGAACAAATAATGTTTTGAATGCCAGTGGAATAAGTCCACCAGAGAATCTTAGTCCTTTAGAATATGAAAATGTTATGAGAATATGAGACTCGGCTGATAGTTCAAACCCTACTGATCACCGAGGCCAGAAAGTATATTTGTGGCTGTACCAGTTTGAACAGTGAGAGGAGGGATTTGCATGATTGAATGCTACACCACACCAAAGAAGATGGTGATGATGATTGCCTGAGTGTATCAGGAGAAAGCCAACCCAGTATTCTTCTTCCTTGACATTCTACTTTTTGATATTGAATGGTTTGGGAAGGGTTCTATGTGTGTCAGCGAAATGTTATAGCCCAAATGTTTTGGAGTGGATTTCTTTTAGCCCCACAATGAGAACTAAAACAGTGGGGTGTGGTTATTAATAAAGGTACATTGGAGCCAGAATCCTATTGAGGTATATGCTAACATATGGCTGGAGCAGACGGGCAGGAAAAAGCTGCTTGATCCTGAGTTTTCTGAATGTGGGTCAAAACCCTGCTGTCTGCATGGCCCACTTCCAAGGCAGGTGAAGACCCACAGGCTGTCCACACCAAGTAGCATTAGGCTGAGCTGTGCAGTTGTTGTTTTTTGTTGCCTCCCCACCATGCATGCTCACCATCACATAAACACACCACTTGCAACTTCCAATTACCTCCCTCATCTCACCCAGATGCCATTCCATTGGACACTTGCCTGTACAACCAGCCACACAGTTGCAGGCCTGTACAGTGCATCAGTGTGCCCAGGGACACAAGCACAATCATGGATGTCCCCCATACATGCCCCCTTCACTCCCCTTTACCTCATGCCTTCCTGTTGGACTGTCTGGCTTGTGTATGTTCTAATTATATCCATTGGATTACTGGCAATGCATTTTTGCTTTGTTGCAGTCCCATACTGGTGCCAGGCTGTTTATATGCCAGTGTGGTGATGCACATTTTCTGCCTTGAGTCAGAGTATCCCAGCTAATTTTTGCTCCAAATTTTAGCCCCGGAGCATGGCTTCATTTCACTTTCCACCCAATTTCACCTCATGTGTCATCTAAACACCTTGCCTTCAAAGTGGCTAGAAGCCGCTTTATTTGGCCAATGTGGAATACCCACAGACATGGCTGCAGAAGTGGCTGTACTTTCTTAGTAGTTGCTTTAAGGGAGCCAATTGTTCTAGAAGCACACACAAAGTCCTCCATCTCACTTTTGACTTGGCAAGTGAGGAGCCAACAAGGCATTGGTCTCAAGACAGTGGTAGCCATTGCTTTCTTGTTCCTGGATAGCAGGGGTGGGCAAAGCCAGATGAAGCCCCCAAGGCAGTTTGTTTACTCCTTCACCCTTCCAGACTGCCCTTTTTCTGTTTAAGTGGGAGTTGAAGTGTCACTCCTAGAAGCTACCAGGAGCAGCAATTTATCATTTGAATAAGTTGCAGGGCTTTCCAAGAACTAATCCTCCCTCTCTTGTTTTTCATAACCAGAAGTGGACTTCCATACTCTCCAACATTTCATAGGTGAAAACCAGGACATGTGGCCAAGCAACATCAGAATACTGTCAAAATGACAACAATTATTAATGAAGGAAAATACACAAGCTGGAAGAGGCTACGGTAGTTTGCTTTGCCTGAGCCTACTGGGAAGGGAAAGATTCTGCCCTCTCCTCTCTGTTGAGTTAACTGAGTGCAAACTATTTTTCCACTTTAACCTCAGTTTTCAGCAACTGAAGTAAGCAAAGGACAAAGGGGAAAGTGGGAGGAGGAGAGAGAAACTGAGACCTTTTAAAGCAGCTGAAAAGTGGGACAAAAGATAATTATGAGCGTAAAACGGGGCTAGGTCACTTTAACTGTTCTGACTGCCTCCTGTTGCATTTTGGGGTTTGTAGTTCAGTGAGGCTTAAAGGCTCTCTGGCTGAATATTCTAAATGCCCCTCCCTAAACTAGAAGTTCCAGAATGCAACAGGAGGCAGCCAGAGCAGTTAAAACAACTTAGCCCTGTTTTAAGAGTGTAGAGCGATAGTCCCCTTACACAGGGCTGTCTCTGCCAATTGGAACAGTTGGAGGGTATAGACCTCTGGCCACTTCCAGGGGTTCTTCCCACATTTTTGGCAGTCTGTTGATTTCTAGAAAGTACCAGGGCAGAAAAATTGGCCCATAGACCCACCACAATTGCCCACCCCTTCTGTTTAGGGCTTGACCCCAGTATCATTAGTCTGCTCAAAGGAGGCAAAAGAATAATGCTGTAGAGAGGGCATGCAACACAACAGACAATGATGAAGTGACCATGATACTGCTGTTTGTTTGTAGCTGTTTCCAGAGCCAAACAATGCCTATCCTAACTGTCTTGTCGAAAGCAAGGAACCAGAAAGATGACAGTACCCAATTTACTGTTCATAGAAGGTGAATAGGAATCCCTCAGATCTAAAATCTCTTTCCTACTTCCCCACCCTCTGAGATGAGAAGTGGGCTAGTCCCTAAGTACATTTCTGCTAGGCAGAGCCAAGAACTGCCTGTCAAGGCTTCAGAAAGACCTTTGCAGTTAGTTGTAAAGTAAGGGCCTTTGCAGACTGCTAGAAATAGTGCAAATTGAGTCCACTTTAACTGTCCTGGCTCAGTGCTAGGGAATCATGGAAACTGTATTTTTCTGAGACATTGAGCCTTCTCTGTCAGAGAGCTCTGGTACC
The DNA here is from genome assembly GCA_026167975.1 of Phrynosoma blainvillii. NCBI lineage: Eukaryota > Metazoa > Chordata > Lepidosauria > Squamata > Phrynosomatidae > Phrynosoma > Phrynosoma blainvillii. The sequence continues at coordinate 199,036,374 of JANUYF010000001.1, read as the reverse complement.
ACAATAAACTACAGTTCCCATGATTCCCTAGCACAATCAGGGCAGTTAAAGTGGACTCAATTTGCACTATTTCTGGTAGTCTGCAAAGGCAAATTGAGTTAATCCTGCCCTCGTAGTTGTAACTGCCCATCTGGGTCTCCACAAAAGAAAGGAGGGGTCAAGGATATGCCAAAGTGAACCATGTTAGGTCAATGCAAAATAGCTAATATTTATGCACAAATAATATAATAGATTTTGAGTGTTTGAAACCATTTTAATTTAACTCATAACAGTTGTTATGAAATTCCAAGTGTCAAAGTGTCTGTGTTACACATCCTACAGCTTTTGCACTAATTGGCCAAAACATACTGGAACATGAGTGGGAGATATGTTGCTTCCTAAGGAAGTGTGGATAGAACAAAGCCTATAAGTTGTTCCTTATAGGAATATAGAAGGGAAATCCAGTCTTTCACCACATCCTTTCTCTTTCCCTGTTACATATGGAATTGTATCATCACACTCCCTGCCCACTGTTCCCTCTCTCCCATCCTGCACCCACAACCTGAGCATTGTCCTGATTTCCAATTGCAGTTTAGTTGTTCTGTTCTTTTTCAAGTTGAAAATTCAGAGGAAATGGGGCCTGTAATACAAGCCTATACTCATCAGGTTATTCTCTGTCTGGACTGTTTGATGAGGAAGGGATGAAGAAGCTGTCTGTAAGGTTTGGCTGCCCTCTTGGGTTAATATAATAATTGCTTACCTCAGGCCTGGATCCTAAGTGCTGCACAAGAAGTTCAACACACCCACAGGGACTTGGGCTTTGTGCTTCTTGAACAGCAACTCTGTTTGCCTTGTAGCAAATATTTGTTGAAACTGATGAGAAAATAGTTGAACATTGTTGAAACTAATAAAAAAAAATAGTGATCCAATGCGAGTTCTTACTATTTCAAGGGGAAAAATTAAATTTAAAAAAATCATTGAGTGTGCCTAGTCCCTTCAGCGCACCTAAACTGGCTGTGTTTTCGGCCTTGCCTACATAGGTCAAAAGGCTCATCCCTCCTTCACCACCATTTTGGTGTCATCCCATTTGGATGACACACATCTCAACCGTTGTTACTGGAGGGAGCATTCCAGATGACATGCATTTGAAACACTACCCATTAAAATGCATTTTTAAAATGTTACCTGTTACTCCAGATCTTCCAAGAAGATCTGGTGCCCTCCATTCCCACACTATGGCAGCTGTCTGCATAGGTGATCCACCAAGCTGCCCAGTGCATCTACCACAACTTGGGTTGATCATTCCCACACTATGGCAGCTGTCTGCATAGGTGATCCACCAAGCTGCCCAGTGCATCTACCACAACTTGGGTTGATCATTGTAAAGTCAGAAGCAAGTGACCCACAGGCGGCTGTCTGCATAGGTGATCCACCGAGCTGCCCAGTGCATCTACCACAACTTGGGTTGATCATTGTAAAGTCAGAAGCAAGTGACCCACAACAGCAGCAGCTGCACCAGGCAACTCACCTGGAAACCCACGCAGGCAGCTGCCACAGTGAAGGAATGGAGGGCCAGTTAAAGGGAGAAGATTGGGACAGATGTGGGTCCAGGATACTCTAGGCCGCCTTTGGAGTATTCTGTCCTGTGCAGACAGGGTGTTCAAGATGTCTTTAAAACTTTCCTCTAAAATGCTTCCTCGCCTACCAGTTTTCTGTTTGCCTCTTCCTACAACATTCCACTGCTGCAAATCCCATATTACAGATGTTTTATGGAAGTAAGGATTTATTGCTGTTATGTGCCTTCAAACTTACTCTGACTTACAGTGACCTTATCCTAGGGTTTTCTTGGCAAGATTTATTCAGACATTTTTCACTACCTTTTTCTTAGGGCTGAGTGTGTGTGACTTGCCCAAGGTCAACCCAATGGGTTTTCATGGCCTAGCCAGGGATTCCAGTCCAGGTGTCCTAGAGTTCTAGTAATAAAGTAAGCACTCAAATCACTATACCACATTGGCTCTCAGAAATAAAGAGAGTGACTTGTTAAAGCTGACTCAGACAAGCGTTAGATTAAACTCAGGTGGAAACATTAGTCTTCGTTTATTGTTGTTGTTGCCATTGTTGTTGTTGTTGATGATGATGATGATGGTATTGCTGTTGTTGTCATATCAAACTCCTCTATCAGTGTTGGGTGATATCATATGAATTCTATTAGCCATGAGAAGGACCTGTCCTGCTCTAATAACATTTTCTGAGCATGACTCAATAGGCTTCACAGCACTTGTTTTTAAAATCCAGTGCTCGGGGAACTGGGAACTGGATGACTGCACAGAGTTCCCATGTGATTGCCAAGCTCTCTCCCACTAGCAGCTATGTGAAGCAAAAAGCATTCTTCAAAGACTGGAATAAATATTGAATGTAAGAAGATAAAAAATATATATCTTTTTTGGTTCTATTTTAATTCAGCAGCTGGGCTAATCAAGAGGAATGTTTCTTTTCTTGAGCTTTCTAGTCAAAAGACTACCTTAACAGCAAGTAAGAAAATGTATAGCACCGCACCCTGGAAAGCAAAAAAGAGCATGTTATTCTATTACAATCCATACTTCTAATAGGATTACACTGTCTCTGATCCCAAACTCTACACAAATATTTATTCATTGGTTACTTAATTTATTGGCTAGCTGGCTGAATGGTTAGTTAGTTAGTTACATATAAATGTAAACAGAAGTTACTTACAAATCCAAGGCAGTGCACATAAGCCTGAATCCTATTGATCACCCCAAATAGAACAGATTCCAGAGCTGCCCTGTCCTCCCCCGTTACCTGGGGCCCTTTGTTCCAACACACAGGATAGCTGCTCCCAAATGCATCTCACTGTGCCACCCAGCTCTGACACCACTGGTGAGAGTCACCCACTTCTGAAGTCAGAATGAGGTACCCAGCCTCGATCACATGGCTGGGAGCCTCATTCTGATCTCAAAGTGAGTGACCCTAACCATCGGCAATGGCTCTGGGCAGCACAGTGACACACAATCTAAACACCCACTCAGCACCACAATGGAAAGCTTTAGATCTTCCAGGAAGATCTGAAGCAAAAGGTGAGTTTTTTAAAAAATGTTACAAGGGGGCTATACCCTGGGTTTGGTGCTGATCCTCCTGGAGGTCATCCAGACTGTTCAAACCAGAATGGGGGTTTGGGCCTTGCATTGTCCAGACTCTCCACAACCTAAGAAGAACCTATTATCGGGTTTTCTTGGCTAGATTTGTTCAGAGGAGGTTTGCCATTGCTATCCTCTGAGGCTGAGAGCATGTGACTCATCCAAGGTAACCCAGTGGGTTTCATGGCCAAGCTGAGAATCAAACCCTGGTCTCTGGAGTCATAATCCAACACTCAAACCACTATACCATGCTGGCTCTTGTTGCCTAAGGAGCAAGTTTCCCTGTGAGATTTGGCATGCAGTACCCTGGCAGTGAGTGGATGGAGGAGTTAGAAAGATACCCACAGTGATTTCCTCAGGGTAGGAAAGAATGTCAGTGATGGAGTCCATTTTCTCAGGAATTCTATGGATGTAAATAATTCAGTACCTAAACAACCTCTTTCCTTTGGGACAGTGGAATCAGCAGTGACAGAAAGGCCACCTAAGCAAAAGTGTCTGACAGCATCATGAGTGTGGTGAGAACCAACATTGCCTGAGGCATCTACACACCACTGAAACAGAGTCAACATCACCAAAGATGTCTGAATGAATATTCATGACATACATTCAGCAGCAATCTACCACTGCTGAAGGATCACACGTGCTGCTTATGCAGAAAGATCCCCAGTTGTGAATGGTTCCTTTGCAACTTTAATCTGTTTGTTTTAGGACTAGGGATACACACTTCCAAGCCAGCCGTGAAGAGTGGAAAGCCTCCCATGCAAATGTATTCCACTTCAGGGCATACATGGCTACAGTACAAGAGGCAATTAAAAAGATCTGGAGGAAAAGGGAGAGAACTTAATGGCCAGCTGTCCTTATGTTTTTGGAGTGCAGGGCTAGAGCAACTAATAATAGATGAAGTTTGACATGTTTTTCTTGTGTTTCAACCAGAGCCTGCTGTGTCATTAATTCAGCTTGTGCTTGGGCACTTACAGTAAGAATTCCCTTTGTGGCCTATTCAACATCTCAAATCTTGCATGTGACCACATGTAAATGTGTATTTTTTTAATGGACCTGTAATTGAGGATTTTTACATTCACCATTGCTTGAAAGCACACAATGAGTCTGAGCCACACAAGCCAGTTCACTGTTAAGCATTTAGCTCAGATTGCTTGTTTTTTCCCTCACCCAACTGGGTTTAAATTCTTATCCACTCTTCCCCATCACCACCACCACACACACACACTTCAGTGTATGTAATGCAGCAAACATAAGATCTTTGTACCCAATTAATCCTGTATAGCCTGTGAACAAGCCTCATTAAGAAAACAGTCAAACACATTTATATTTAAATACCAAATTCATTTGGAATTTAGATCAGATTTCTGAAAAAGAGATTCATATGCTTCCCATGCACCAAGGTAGAACTTTATTCTAAATGAAGAAGTCTGGGGTTCTCTTTCTCCCTTTACTGGATTTCAATGGGGGGAGAGGGGTTAATTCCTTGTCCTACCTCTTCTTTTTTGTTTATGAAGAGGAAACAAGGTCATTAAATACTGATGTTCTGTATCCTCAAATGAGTTGTGGTGATGGTGGTGGTGTGGCCTTCAAGTCATTTTCAACTTATGATGACCCCAAAAGTGAACTTATCATGGAGTTTTCTTGGCAAGATTTGTCCAGAGGGGGTTTGCCTTTGGATTCTGTGACCCTACACAGAAATGGTTTTAGGGCTCCTGTGATCAGCAATCCACCTATATCAGGGTTCCTGCTTACTGGCGTGTTGTAACTATATATACAATTAACCAACAGTTAACCAACTTAGGTAAGGCATTGCATCATTGTAAGAAAGGAATGGTAAACCCAGTGACTATGGGGAGCAAGGTTCCCTTGCAGTTTCTTGTAGCTCTTGATGATCAGCATCCATTAACATCTGTTTGACAGTTGCTTTGGCCCCATCTAGGTCCATGGATAAGAGATAGGAGAAAGATAAGCCTACCAAGGTGATTTTACATTCAGCTGCCTTCCTCTAGGGTGATATGAAAGAGTCTGACATTGTCTTGAACATTGTTTAGATTAAGGAGTTGAGATTAAGTGTACGGCAACAATTAAGCCAAAAATGAATAGAGTAAATCCATGCTGGACATTTTAGGGAATTTAAGCCAGATTCCAGGTAAAGAGCAGATCCAGCAATATATCTGAGGACACCAAATATTAACCTAATAAAAAGAGATTGGGTACTTTCAAAATAGCTCTTAGTGAGAGGAAACCAAATTGGGTCTCCCAAAAGTATCTGTAGGATAGTTTTAGCTGCTGGAAGACATTTACTATCCCTAGTGAAAAATAAGCAGGTTATTGCTCTCACGTTTTGTCCTGCTTTAGATTGAATATATATTTTTCCTGGACCCTCTAATTTATAGCTTCATAAAACCATACACCTAGACATTTATATGAATCCACCTGATCAATTCTATTTTCCCCTTTGGACCACGAGAATCTGGTCTTCCTCTTGGCAAAACACAGAACTGTTGTTTTTCAGTAGTTAATGGCTAGGAGATTATTGATGAAGTAGTCTTAGAAACCTGAATCTGAACTGTTGTATTGTACTACAGGGACTGAATTAGAAATAAAAGTCCATGGAGTTCTGTTCCAATTTATTCCAGAGATGGTCACATGGAATCAAATGAAATGCCAATTTTATGTCAATAAATGCAGAAAAAAAGCTTGCCTCCTTTTGGTGCAGTGTATTTAAGCACAAGATGGACCAAAACAAGGCAGGGGTCAATCATAGAACATCCCGCTTTAAAACCAATCTGCTCTTTCCCCAGAATGCTGTTATTTATTATCCTTTTTAATTTAAATCCTAGATAACTAGCATACACCTTCCCAATGATGGATAACAAACTAATGGATCAGTAATTATAAGGATCATATTTAGAACCAGTAAGGGGTATAAAAAAAAAAGATGCTCAACATTATTATATATATATAGTATGCAGATGATTAGTTTCTTTCTCTTTGGTTAGGGAAAGTAATTTTAAAAAACTGAAGTCAAATGCCAACCCAAACTAATTTACATTTTTAATTGAGAAAATTATTCAGCACTGTAATGTTATCTTACAGTTCCATGGCAGTGCTTGTCCATGCAAATGAAAAGGCTTCGTGCTGCTATTCCATCTTTTCTTCCTTAATATATATTCAAAGGTGAGTTACATGTAGAAAAGGATGACATCTGGGCTTCATGTAAAATTTCTTGAATGAGAGAAGGTGACACCACTATAACAAGGGTGAAATCATATAGCCCTCCAGATGTTGATGAACAGTAAGTTCCATCAGCCTTAGCCAACATAACTGATATAAAATGCTGGGAGTTGCAGTTTGACAATATCTGATGCGCTACATGGTTCACATCCCTGCATTATAATATGAAGATTAGTTAAGCTCACTGACGTACTTGTTTTGCATTTTTCCCACCCACCCCCAATTTTAGCTGCAAACACCATAACAGTTAGTATATAGTAGTTACAATATGTGCACAGGAGAGAAGTACCTCAGTGAAATCAAGTCTCAACATGACATCAAACTATTTTGCTTGCAAGGCTTGGTGGCTGGACAGTATTTGGCAAAGCAGGGCCAATTTCCCTAGCTCTGGATGAGTTGACACTAGGATTGTGCATCTAATGTTTCACAAAATATTTTCCCACATAAGTCCAACTGCAGTTTGAAGAGTGGAGCTGACAACATAAATGTACCCTAAGGGGCAAATCCTGATCCATTTCCCTTGGGGATTTTTGAGCCCATCCATTACATATGTAGATGCTTGTAATCAAGACATCTCCAAGGGCTCTAGTAATTATTCCTTAGACTTGGCCACTAGTAATAAAAATCCCATTTGTCACAGCTTGTTTGCAACACTGTGCTTATTTCCACTGTGATGGTCCTAATTAGCAAAAATGTGTGGAAAAGCTTGAAGTTTACGAGAGAAACACATAGTAATTAAGAGATTCCTGCATATTCCTATCAGAACCTGGAAATGTAACTTTCCTTTTAAAAAAAAACTACAGCTCCCAGAATCCTTTAGCCAGCATGGCTGTTGGTTCAATTCTCACAGCTAAAATGCATACAGAAAATGTAACACTTGAAAATAACTAGCACTTCCCAGATAAATGTCATACTTATAAGTAACTAGTTTTACTTCTCAGCAAAAGAGCAGGAAATAATTTGAGAATGTGGAAGGCTATCTTTAGTTACACATAAGGGGAGCTCCTCTTCCAAAGTTCTCATGCAATGGCTAGAGAAATTTCTGACAATAAACCCAAGCCTCCTGATGGCAAAGTGGCATTGCTTTCTGGGATGTGGGGCCCATTTACACTACAGAATTGTAGTGCCATTATTCCACATTAATTGCTATGGCTGCATCCTATGGAATCCTGGGTGATTCAGTTTCAGAAGGAACAATTAGAAGCCTCAAGCAGAGATCCTCCTCTAGTGTCTCTCTCCAAGCTGCCAATCCCAACATTCCACAGGATGGAACTATGACAATTAAAGTGGAATAATAGCACTATAATTCTGTAGTGTGAACAGGCCTCTAATTGATGACAGCAAGCCTTAGCCCTATATGCTGATTTCTGAACTAATCTTCCATGAAGGCCTGAAGCTATTAGAAGGCTGCTAGAAACTTTCCAGGCTTTTGAGTTATTGTCCTACTGGACAGGGAGCACTTCTCAGTATCAATACCTGTTTAAATATTTTAAGGAGTGTCATATTGAGTATGTAGCAAGCTTGTTTTCTGCTGCTCCAGAGAACAGGACCCGAAACAACGGATGCAAGCTACAGGAAAAGAGATTCCACCTCAACATTAGGAGGAACTTCCTGACAGTAAGGGCTGTTTGACAGTGGAACACACTCTCTTGAAGTTTGGGGGAGTCTTCTTCTATGGGAGGTCTTTAAACCGAGGCTGGATGGCCATCTCTTGGGAATGCTTTGATTGTGAGTTCTGCATGGCAGGAGGTTGGACTAGATGGAATTTGTGGTCTCTTCCACTCTACAACTCTATGATTCTATGAATAGCATTGTTTCCCCCCCCCCCCCCAACACTCGCACATTAAAGAACAGAAATAGAGTCAAGGGAGGAATGGAGGGGAAAGAACTTCTGTGAGTCTTCTCACAACCACAAGGTCATCCAGGCTTTCTTCCTAATCTTTCAGAAGTTCTGTCTGCAGCACTAAGCAAACAGAATGAACTTTGGTCCCTTCTTCTGCTGGAGTTTAGCATCTGACTTCAGGAATCTAAAACAAAACACAACAGATGGCCTCCCTGTTAGTTTTCCCTTCACTTTGAATTTTGTCCCTTCTTGGTTGGCCTATTAAAGGTACTACAACAATATGGCTTTGGAATTTGTCTTGAAGTCAACACAGTGGCCTCTATACTGGTTTTTCATTTGCGGCTTTCATTCATTTTTTTAAATTATTTCTAGCACCCAAACTATTCTACCTTAATATATTCAATTTCAGAATTACTCTTGTGTACAGATGTGACAAGGTTTGCTTTTTGTCCCAGTGCCTTTGAAACAGGCTTGGGAAATATTATATTATGAAAGCACTAAACCAAACAGTTAAAAAAGAGGATATGCTTTACACTACCACATGTTTATGGGCCATTCGTGACTTTAATCACAAATTGATACATTATGCACAAAACTTTTGACTTCATTGATTGCTCTCTTTTAGGCTGTTGTCACACTGCAGAAATAAAGCAGTTTGACACCACTTTAACTTCCATGGCTCAATGCTAGGGAACTTTGGGATTTTTAATTTGGTGGGTCACCAGAGCGCTCTGACAGGGAAGGCTAAATAGCTCACAAAACTACAAATCCAAGGATTCTATAGCATTGAGACAGTTAAAATTGTGTCAAACTGCTTTGTTTTTGCAGTGTTGCAGCATCCCTAGACTCTAAAATGGACACCATTTCATGATGCCAAAGCTCAGATTGCTACACAAATAAGCATAACCCGCCTTGAATCCCACTGTAGGAGAAAATCAGGATATAAATCCTAGAAATAAATTAAAAATATGTAAATATTCTGTCCAAAAGGATTATTTAAGCCAAACTTCAAGTGAACACTGACATAGCAGAAAACCCTGTCATTGTAGTTGTGCTTGATCACCCATGTTCAATGTCAAATACACAGAAAGCAGTGTGATGAAAACATGACACCTGCTTGCACAATGACACAGTGGATACCCATGAGCCCTGGAAGTGTCAAGCCACTTACATTTTGGTCTATTGCACCAGTGATTTGCCACAGCAGGATCCTGGCCTTAGATAGTAACAATCAGTACTGTTACTTTAGTAGTTAGCCTTAGATAGTAAGTGTCAGTACTGTCCACTGCCTGTCTCTGTCACAATGATAGTACAATAATTCCACTTTAACTGGCATGGCATCATCCTATGAGATCCTGGGATTGGTAGTTGATGGAGGAGTCTTGAAATCCTCAGCCAGGCATCTCCTCTGATGCTTCATACCAAACTACAAACCTCAGGATTTCATGAAATGCAGACATGGCAGTTAAAGTGGAATCATAGTGCTATAACCATACAATGTAAAAGTCTGTCTCAACAGATGTCTTTCAGTGACTTGCCCTCCCAGTCTCAGTCCCCCTCATTTCAATATTGGATCAGTATGCCAGTATCAAGCATTTTTACAATTATGAATGAGATGAGGACTATGGGGCCCCTTACCCAATTACTATAAGTATAAGCGATCACATCAATAAGGACAATTCAGGCCTAATCTGAGTGACAGAGATGATTCTGGAACCAAACCTAATAAAGAGTGAGGGCAAGTGATGTGAGTCTGGTGGATGGAGAGATGGATCCCGTCATTTCACTTTTCTGGCAATTAAATTAATGAGAACCACCCTGACATTAATTTAATTCGTGGAATGAGGGCTGCAAATGACATCTTTTCTGTGCCAGATTCAAAGTGGGATTCAGTTAAGGTCAGTTATACTGAGGCCCCTATTAGCTAGCTTTTTGTCTATTTCCCCCCTAAGCAGCCTCTATTTGAATATATTTTAAAACATAAGCAAACTCATACTATCCTTGGAAGCAATCCCTGGTCTAACAGAGATTATCCTTGTTGTCATGAGATAATGTCTGTAAGAAAAAGGGGCAGCCAATGTTGACAGTGATAGACTTATTGATAATGCTTTATTCTAGCAAAAGGACAGTTTTGATGAGAAATCGCCATTTTTTTTTTTTTTTATGAATAGCAATAACTGCTTCAAGAACCTCTGAGATGGCCAAGTTCCTTCTGAACCATTATTAAAGAAATCCATTTCTGGCCAGTTCATTTTTCCTTACTCTCTAAAGAATGAATGAGTTATATTTAGACACTGCAAACAGGTGATTTTAAAGAGCTTATATTTAGCAGGCATGACTATCATTCTTTTTTTTTTGTCTACAATGGATTTTGATAAGTTGTGTGTGTGTGGGTGTGTACCTTCGAGTCATCTGTCAACTTATGGCAACCCCATTTGATAAGTTGCATGGAGAGAATACCTAAAATGGTTTGCACAGTTTAGAAACAATTGTGTGAAAATAATCAAAACTCCAATGTACAGGCTGTTCAGTTCCCATTAGTATTTCTAGAAATAATAATTGCATATGTAGCAATTTGAAGTATTACCTTACACTGAAATATGTAAATAATGACTGTAGTAGTAGCAATTGTATAGGTATTATATTTATAAATAGCTGTTGTAAGTGAGTGTGTGTGTGTGTGTGTATGCCTTTAAGTTGCCTGTTGACTTATGACACCATAAATTTCATTGGGTTCTCTTAGGCAAAGAATACTCAGATATGGTCCAGACAGTTCCTTCCTCTGAAATACAGCCCACAGCATCTGGTATTCATTGACGGTCTCTCATCCAAGTACTAACCAGAGCTGATTTTGCTTAACTTCCAAGGTCAAACAGGATCTGTTGCCTTTAGGGCATTTAGGTACTGCTTTATTTAAAATCTAACATTGCCAAGGTCATTCCATGTCTTCAAAAACAGTTTCTTTGGTTTTCTATCCTTCGAAAGGTTGCAAGTATACTTTGGACTTTATCACACAGGAGGCAAACATTCTCTTCCCATGAATAAAGCAGCATTTAATCCCGTCAATATCTGGCAAGAGAGGGATGATTGAGAGGGATGATTTTCAGACAACATTCCCTGATGTTGCCATTATTGAAATATTATCCCATGAATAAAGCAGCAAAATCGCACTGTTTTTTATTCATGGGATTTTCCCATGAATAAAAAGTGGCATGATTTTGATGCTTTATTCACAGGATAATGTCCCGATAATGGCGAGTCAGGGGACGTCATCTGAAAATCATCCCGCTCTTGCAGGATATTGATGGTATTCTCTCTCTGGCTTTTCTTCGCAAACGAAGATTCAGGAAGGACTCATCCCACTCTTTTTGCAAGCGCGCTGATGACTAAAAATGCCAATCCGAGATAAACAAGTCCGGTTGCAGAAGGCACAGCAGAAGATCTCCTTGGGTGATGTTTCCGGGTTGTGATTCTTTCTGCGTTGTCGTTTCTCTTCGAGACTTGTTCGGCGTGACTTCTCAAATAAGGATGCAGCATTGTGGATAGTGCGTCTCCATGCCTCCCGATGTGAAGCCAGGGTGGACCATTGTTGGTGATCAATTTGGCCGAACGTGAGATGTTGTTTCAGGGAGTCCTTGTATCGCTTTTTTGGAGCACCCCTCTTATGCTGACCCATGGCAAGTTCACTGTAGAGTACTATTTTTGGGAGGCGATGGTCCTCCATCCTAGAAACGTGCCTAGAAACGTGCAGCTGCGTTTTCAATAGCATGGCCTCAATGCTGGTGATCCCTGCTTGCTCAAGGACAGCAACATTCGTCACATAGTCAGTCCAGTGTATATTTAGGATTGTGCGTATACAGCGCTGATGAAAGCGTTCGAGGAGTTGTAAGTGTTGGCGATAGGTGACCCATGTTTCAGACCCGTAAAGGAGAATAGACAGTACAATGGCTCTATGCACACTGATTTTTGTGCTCCGCCTCAAGTGTTTTGTTACTCCAGACTCTTTTGTAAAGTTTTCCAAATGCACTATATGCCTTTGCTAATCTGTGATCGATCTCTTTGTCAATCTTGGCGTCTGAGGAGATGATGCTTCCCAGGTAGGTGAACTGCTGAATGGACTTAAGCACAGATTTGTCTACAGCGATGTGGGGATCATGGTGTTTGTCCTGTGGTGCAGGCTGGTAGAGAACTTCCGTTTCTTCAGGTTAACTTCCAGCCCAAACATTTCTGCAGCTGTTGCAAAGCAGGATGTTAGGCGCTGCAGAGCTGCTTCTGTGTGGGCAACAAGGGCAGCATCGTCAGCGAAGAGCAGCTCACAGACTAGATAGTTTAGAGTCTTAGTGTGAGCCCTCAGACGGCTTAAGTTAAACAAGCTACCATCAACACGGTAACGTATATAGATGCCGTCTTCTTCTTCGAGCTCTACTGCAGCCCTTTGGAGCATCATGCTGAAGAAGATTGTAAATAAAGTTGGAGCAAGAACGCAACCTTGCTTCACTCCATTAGTTATTAGAAAGGGCTCTGAAAGAGCATCGCCGTATTTGACTTGACCATGCTGGCCCTCATGTAGCAAGATAATCATTTTGAGGAATTGGGGGGGGGCATCCTAGTCTTTCCAGGATCTGCCATAGACCTTTTCTACTCACAGTGTCGAAGGCTTTGGTGAAGTCAACAAATGTTACATAGAGTCCCTTGTTTTGCTCTCTACATTTCTCTTGCAGTTGTCTAAGGGCAAATACCATATCTGTAGTACTCCTATTGGCTCTGAAGCCACACTGGCTTTCAGGAAGGAGTTCTTCTGCAATAGCAGGAACTAATCTGTTCGGGAGTATCCTTGCAAGGATTTTTCCAGCTATAGAGAGCAGTGTTATACCTCGATAGTTTGAGCAATCGGATTTTGCTCCTTTTTTCTTGTACAGGGTGATGATGACTGCATCTCGGAGATCTGATGGCAGTTCCCCTTTTTCCCAGCAACTCACAAGGAGTTTGTGGAATTTAGCAAGGAGTACATTACCTCCGTGTTTCCAAACTTCAGGTGGGATTCCATCAATCCCAGCTGCCTTGCCGTTTTTCATCTGCTGTATGGCCTTAAGGGTCTCTTCCAAAGTGGGAACTATGTCCAGTTCGTTTTTCATCGGTTTTTGTACCATATGTTTGATAGCTGAACCTTGGACTACTTGGTTGGCACTGAAGAGACTTTGAAAATGTTCAGTTCATCGATTCAGGATGGAGGCTTTATCAGTAATTAGTGTTTGACCATCTGTACTGTATAAGCAGCTTTGGACCTGATAAGTAGGTCCAAACACTGTTTTAAGAGCTTCATAAAATCCTCTAAGATCACCCAGATCTGCACAGTGTTGTGTCTTTTCTGCTATATTGATCCCCCACTTGTTCTGAATGTCTCGGAGTTTTTGTTGAAGTTTACTACACATGAGACAGAAAGCTGCTTTTCGTACATGGCAAGTTGGTTGGCCGAGCTATGCCTGGTGAGCAGTTCTCTTCTTTGCCAACAGCTCCTGGATCTCTTGGTTGTTTTCATCAAACCAGTCTTGATTTTTTTTTTGTGGGAGAACCCGAGGGATACTTCTGCAGACTGGAGGATACTGTTTTTGATATGTTGTCAAAGCACTGTAGGAGAAGGGGTTTTGACTGACGTTATTTATTTGCTTTGATGTTATTTCTGTTGTTGTGATTATTGTAAGCCGCCCCGATTGCTTGGCAGAGGGGCGGGATATAAATAAAAATTATTATTATTATTATTATTATTATTATTATTATTAAGGATCTGTAGGGTGGTCTTCAAGTTTTGTTTGCAGATTTGCCTGGAAGTTGTCTCTCATGCTAGCTTGTTGAAGATTGTTGACTTGAAGTCTCCTCTTTAAGATGCCACCCCTCTTAGGTTTGAGCTTGAGATGAAGATTTAGTTTACATCTTACGAGGCGATGATCTGTTTGGCATTCTGCACTGGGCATCACTCGAGTATGACGGACATCGCGAATGTTTCTCTGGTGGACTAGAACATAGTCAATGAGGTGCCAGTATTTGGATTGGGGATGCATCCAGGTTGTCTTCAAGCTATCTTTCTGCTGAAAGATAGTGTTCGTAATAGTCAGCTGTTGTTCTGCACAGAACTCTAGCAGGAGGCATCCGTTATTATTGCAATTTCCAACACCATGCTTGCCTAAAACACCTTTCCAGGCTTCGGAGTTCTTTCCTACTCTGGCATTGAAGTCACCAAGGATAATAATTTTATCTTCTACAGGGACTTTTTGTATGAGATGGTGTAGGTCTGTGTAGAATTTGTGTTTCTCTACAGGGTCGGCTTGCATAGTTGGGGCATATATACTGAAGAGAACAACATGTGGGAGGCATAAGGAGATAATGCGATCAGAGTGACCTGTTGGCAAGGTTTCGAGTTTGGAGGCAATGGAGTTTTTAATCATAAAGCCTACTCCTGAAAGATGTTTTTCAGTTTTGGGTTTGCCAGTAAAGTGTGTAGCCGGCGCCGTGTTCTTTAAGGCTGCCTTCCTCATGGAGACGAACTTCACTAAGAGCAGCAATGTCAATATTAAGTCTTGTTAGTTCATGGGCTATTAAAGCAGAGCGACGCTCAGGACGTCCACTATCTGCAGAGTCTTGCATGGTTCTGATGTTCCAGCATGCAAGCATCAGTTTATTTACACCTTTGGAGGCCGGTGTGTGCCTTTGTTTCTTTGTCTTTGTTCGACCGCATCAGAAGATGCCCGTTGGCTGTGGCTAGCCAACCGGGTAGGTGGGGATGAGCTTTCGTTAGGCCACCTTTCTAGGCTCCTCTCTGTATGGAGCAAGCAGTGCTCTCCTTAAAAAAGGCTGCTTGGTCATTCAGGATGCTGCTCAACAAGACTGTCATCTCCCAGGTCAGCCTCAAGCGACCAAAGTCCTGAACCGCCTGCATGCAGGGTTGGGTCTGCGGCTTCCAGTGCATCTTTACACCTGCCGTTTCGTCCCTCACCTATCGCTACAGGGCTTTTTTAAAGATTGGATTTGTCCTTCGAGCCTGTGCAATGGATTTTTCTGGTGGAGCGCAGGTGCACAGAACTGGCCTCACCTTTTAAACCAAAGGTTCGTCTGCTGTGGCCTTGCAAGCATGGACGGTAGCAACGAGATCCTCGGGTCGTAGGTTTGTTTAGAGTTTCCTTCTCTTAGATGGTTGACTTTACAGGGTTGGACGAGCACCATCTGCCCGGGTTTGGAATTAGAGTTTTCCTTCTCCTAGAATGGTTGCCATAAGGCTACAGAGCCCATCCTGCTCTTTGATGCTCTTTGTCAGAACCTTCGGTTTTGACCTGTCTGGCATGGGAAGCCCTACCAGTGGCTATTATACCACCACCAGCATAGCTCAAAAACTACATTTGGGTACGCAAGCCTCTCCCCCATGACAAGGGGGTGTCAATATACAATTTTAGCCACCAACATACAATTATGTAAGAGTGTGCATTTTAAATTTCCTCTTCAAAATAAAATAGAGCACTGCACTCCTCATCTGATGGTGCTGAGAAGGGCAATTGGTGCTAGGCTTGCCTTCAGAGGCTCTGCCTCTGGCTCCTCCTCTGATGGTGGTGAGAAGGGCAGTTTGTGCTAGGCTGGCCTTCAGAGGCTCTGCCTCTGGCTCCTCCTCTGATGGTGGTGAGAAGGGCAGTTGGTGCTAGGCTTGCCTACAGAGGCTTGCTTCCTGTGTGATAAAGTCCTATCTTCATTGCAAGTAAGGATGGTGGAAAGCACTTCTCCTTTAAAGTTTATCATTATTTCACAACTACCTTCCATTTTGACATGATCCTTTACTATTATCTAGATGTAAAGTTCAGTTCATAATATAGTGCATGGTTCTCCAACATCTTGAAAACATTGGGTAAAATTCTTTCAATTCAAGGCACATTGTATCTCTGTCATCTCTTTATTTACTGAATAACCATATTAAAAAAAAAAAAAAGCAAGAAAGTTGGAATCTTGTCAAAATTACTCAGTAAACAGTCTCATTGAACTAATTGAAACTTACCTCAGAGTAAACATGCTTTTGTCTGATTATTTCTTAATAGCCTTTGTGATATTTAAAGAAGTAAAAAAAAAAAACACCAACATCTTTGAGCATGTTTGAATTGGTATTTCAAAGTAGGACCTTTATTTGTGAACCCATTTGTTCTCATTCAAGTTTTATCACCTGTATTTCAAATGTGTTGCTTCGTGCTCTTCACACTGAAGCATGAAAACACTACATCACAGCTGAAAGCCCCCTGATTTTTTTTTCCTTTTTTACTCTTATTGAGAATTAATGTTTCCATTCAAGTAAAGCTTGTGAAAGAGGAGTCTCCTCTATGGCAATTCTAAGTGATGATTAACTAAAACATATTTCTGGGTTAAACATTTATTTTTATTCATGTTTCAAACTGCTTTTTAAGTTGCACTGTTGCAATGGAAAAGAAAGCAGGTACTGGTAGCTTTAGTATTCCCTGTGAAGAAGTATGAGTGTTCTGAATAAACTGACTCCACTGGTTATGATACAGTTTTAATAAACAGGCATAAGAGATATATTCATTATAGGACAGCTGGTACAAATTTGTGCTGCTTACAAACAACAGATCCACTTAAAATGAATGGAATTATTCTCAGGCCTTGATTAAATGTTATTTGCATACTGAAATTGTTATTGTAAATGCATATCCATTTTCTGAACATTCTTTTCATAATACAAATCTAAGCCATGCCAATTATCATCTGGCCTCTAGTTCCCCTTCCTAGTTAATTCACTTTTCAAAATTATATTTGCAAAACCCCAATGGTAAAATTTTGGAATTCATCACCTGCAATAGGTATGAAGCAGCAGAGCATAAGGGATAATCCAGAGTCACCCAGGTTGCTTATGACTTCCTAGAGGGTCATTCAGACATTGTTGTTTTTAGTAGAATGATGCAAATAATCTCACTCATGCATCCCAGGTTTGTTATTCACACTATGGAACTACATCTATGTGAATCTCTGGGAGTTTGGTTGTTCACACATGCCAGCACTCAAATAAAGATGGAGTCAATGATGTGAATGTATTTGAAATATGCTCAAGGCATGCAGAGTTTAATCCCAATTTATCCCGGTCTATTCGTATCAATTATTCACACTGATAGCAATGCAAATCTTCTTTTTTAAAAAACTCAGAAAATAACCTAGTATCAATTATCCCAGGTTAAGTGGGAGGTTTGGCAGCTCCACCCCAAAACATATTTGGGTGTATTCAGGATGCATAGGAACAACGGAGATTCAACCTGGATTATTTTCACCATCTACATAACCCCAGAGAGTAGAGAAAGCAAGAGGAAACACTGGCCTGGGCAATTATCCATCTGACCCATAGAATATTCAACAGTCATGTCCTTGATGCTGTTTGAACCACACAGCTGAATGGAAGTTTACAGTCTACCATCTCACCCATTTGCAGCCCTCACCCCTGCAATAAGCTGAGTGTGACCTTGATTGTCAAGAAACACACCCCATTCTTTTCCATTATTTCCAAAGATTTTCATGGGGGGAGAGTTCAGAGACATAGCTATATTAGTCTTGAATATCAGTATGCAAAGGGATATTGTACCAGCTTTGAGACAGACTGTCTCTGACTTGCTAACTTGTACATCCAAGGAAGTAGACCAAGGGCCAGTGCAGACCGGCCTAAAGGGGTGGCACAGAGCCGCCCCTGGGAGTAGCAGATTGGGGACACAGCAACCGCATGCCACAGCCCTGATCCTCCCTTTTGCTTCCCCCAAAAGAGTGGCAAAATGCTGCTCCTTTTAGGGGCAGCAAAAAGCCACCCTTTCAGCTGCAGTGGCAACTTTTTTGCACCCTTTTGGGCACAGCATGTGCACACACTGCACCAAGAGGGTGTCCTGATGCCGTTCACTGTGCGAACAGGTGCACAACATCAGGATGGGATTAGGGTGGAGTCAGGGCAGCCGACGTGTGGTAGCCCTGCCCCAACTCCACCCTCAGGCCAGCTCTTTCGGCTGGTCTGCAAAGCCCCCAAGTCTAAAAAAGCTTTTACTACAACATCTTTCACACAATTAGGGACTGAGTAGATGGACAAGAAAAAGTGCCTCAATCCTGGGCTATCTGAAACTGGGTGAAAACCTCACTGTCTACATGACCTGTTTCCAAGATGGTCTGAACACCCACAGGTGGTCTGAACTGACCTGGAGTGATCGTGTTGTAGAGCTGTGCTACTTCATCTTTTCTTTTTATCACTTTTGATCACATGGATGCAGAGACTGGAACCATGTGCCCAGATGCCCTGCCAATCACAAACCAAAACCATAGCCCAGCTAGATCATGGATGCCACTTTGTCAGTGCAGGCTGCACTGGCAGTCATGCTGCAATCTGCAGGCATGGCTAGCAGTCTACTGACAATGCAACAATGCTCAGGACATGCACCACAACTGCCTACACCAGCAGCACCAGCAGCCTCAGATACTGAGAAGGGGGATCCCAAGCAGGACTGTAACACAGCCATCATAGAGGATGCCACAAACATCCTAGGCAGTGGTGCCATAACTACCACTATGCTTGCACTGGTCAGATGTCTGCATTGCTGGTATCTGGTTGAGATAAGGGTCACACTTGTCCACCAAGGTAGCTATTGCCAAACTACCCAGCACTTCAGGGTTGACATTACCACTGTGGGAGAGGTGTTAGTGGAAGTCATCCTGGGCGTAGAGAAGCTACTGCTGTCATGTACTATGTACCCGGGAACATTTGTCAGGTAGACAGAGGAACATGCCCTCATCCCTTGCAGTGTGCTCATAGCATGCCCTACTGGTGCATGTACACATTTTCCATCATTGTCCTCTTCTGCCCCAGGGTGCAGCAGATTGCACATGTGCCACAGTTGTCATTGTTCCCCCTTCACCACCTCCTTTCTGTCACCCACAGACTATGGATGGCCTTTGCCAAGCTGGGCTTCCCATAAGTAGTGGTCACTCTGGACAGGTGCCACTGTCTGATCATCCCTCAGTGTGGCAGGGAGGGCAATTCATCAACCAAAAGGAGAGCTACTCCATCCTACTACAGGGGACCTGTGACAACACTGGGTGCTTTATGGATGTGGAGATCAGCTGGACCAGGAAGAATCATGACACATGTATCATGTTCAACTCTGCCATCTTCGAGACCATGGAGGCTGGCATCTCTGTACCAGGAAATCCAACAATCATCCTGAGGAACCAGCAGATTGGCCCACTCCTGCTCTCTGACAGTGTCTACCCTATATGGAAGTGGCTAATGAAGCCATACGTGGGAGTCACCAATGCCAAAGAGTACTGTTCAACAAATGTCTGAATTGTCAACCTGAAGGCATGCTGGAGGTCCCTCACCATCATGCTGGAGGTGGCCGAGGAGAACATTATTTCCTTCTTTGCCTCATGCATGATCCTGCACAACCCATGCAAGACGAAGGGCAGGGTGTTGGATGAGGCCCAACTTTCTGCATTAGGAGCAGAAAATGAAAGTTGAAGGCAAAAGTTATATATTAACGTTTGAGTGCTGGAACCTCCAACAGAGAAAGTGTTAGCATCTTGCGAGATGCAGGGAGCATGCTCCAGACTGCTTCAGTATGCCAACTCAGGCTTCCAACATCCCCACACTCATGTCATGCTGTTTGTATGCCAGTGCTATCCATGGGATCCAAGGCTGTTTTTCTGGCCTTGGACCACTTCAGACATATAGGACTGCCCATTTTTCACATCCCGAAGGGGGTGAATTGGCTTTACTAGAAGTCTCCATGAGAGGCAATTTATCTTTTCAATTGTTTAACATTAAAAATACAATTTTTTCAATAAAAATACAAGATTTTCAAAAACAGAAGCTGAATTTCTTTCTTTCTTTCTTTCTTTCTTTCTTTCTTTCTTTCTTTGGCAATCCATGCAGTCCCCAAAGAGTCCTGGAGCCAAAAACTGGTACCTGGAGGTTCCAGAATTGCCCACCTATGCTATACATTCTGTGTGATGGTAAGTAGAACTGGTCATATGGTAATTGATGGCAGCTAGCATTTTGGAAATGTTACAGCAGAACACAACATTTTACCTGTAATACAGGGAGGATAAAGTTTAATCACAAATGGAGACAGCCAGCCTACAGCAAGAATACACAGAAGCAATTTCCGTTTCTTATTTTAGCCAAGATTCTTGACACATATGTCATAAATGGGTGGCAACTTTGCCAATTCTCTTTCTTGCTTTCTTGCTTTCTTTTTTTCCTTACAAAAATCCATAAAGCAACTGCAGTTTTCAAGAGTCCCTTTGATGAGGTTTTGCAATGATAACTCTCACATTTTTGCTTGGGTTTGATTCCTAGATCTCATTGCTTAAACAATACAATAGAAAAATCCTCATCTACCTTCTCATTAGAGTCCTAATCTGTCTCACTACATTCTTTGTAAGACAGAATTATCTAGCTTTAAGAGCATACCTCAATTGTGGGCAGATATCAGACTTATAAAATCAGCTTAAGTAATTGGATTGGTATATGGTATTGAATTTCTGACAACAAATGATATCAATCTCTATTCTACCCCTGCATCTTTATTCCTGCCATGAATTCATTTAGTAATGCACTCGGAGAGATGCAGTCTCTGTTGGAGAGAGAGAGAGAGAAAGCGACTGAGGACACAAAGACAGAGCCATCTGATGAGCACAGAGAAAGCCACTGTGCCCTTCCAAGAAGTTAATTACAGTGAACAAAAGCAGTGGACTATGACTTGTTGATCATTACCATAATCACATTACTACACTCTTTGCTCGTTCCCAGCAGCAGTGGGCCTTTTCTGCCTTTTGTCTGACACTTGTGCATCTCATTAATTTTTTTTATTTTTTTTTTTTTTTTTGTCATTCAAAATGCACCAAAGAATCATTGGTTGTGATGGAGGAGGGGGGAGACAGAGTAGAATTTCTACTGAGGAAACCATCACAAGATTTACATGGGATTCTGTTAGACATTTTAAGCAAACCTTCCTTCCTTCCTTCCTTCCTTCCTTCCTTCCCTCCTTTCTTCCTTCCTTCCTTCTCTCTCTTTCTCTCTTCTAAAAAAACTGGAAGAAAAAATATATGAATTCTTCGCTTTTACAGTTGGCAGTCATAGTTTTCACATTTTTTCTGCCAAGAAAAGAGAGAGATTTATATGGAGAAAAGGAAACACCCATAAAATTGTCAGAGCCTTTTATGGTGTAGACTTTCTAGGTTACAATAATAATCTATGTAACCTTTGCTTTCATGAGAGCAATGTTCTCAGGCAAGTTGTACCTTCAACCGTGGTTGCTTTATGCTAGTGGATTGCTGGTGCCTGCTATGAAGTTGTTCTTAATTTCTTTTACACCAAGATTCTTCTTTCTTTTTTTAACTATTTCATTTCCATAACATTTTATAAGTGAAGTATGTACTAAAATATTTCAAAATATGGATTCTTAGCTTAGTGTTCCTAAGCACACAAACAACCACATACATACACATACACACACACACACACATCCTAGTTTTTGCAGTTGTTTTAAAATTAATGGCCTGGTTTCAGGTGCAGTTAGTTGAACTTAGGTTCCATCAAAATAATTGAGACAAATCACCGATGTCTTTAGTTTCAATGATTTTAAGAAGGGGAGGGGAGTAGTCTGTAGACCTCCAAATACTGCCAGACTCCATCTCTCAGCAGCAGCAGCACCCAGTATTAACCAATGGTGAAGAATATTGAGAGTTGCAGTCCGACACTATCTGGAGGGCCATATGATTCCTACCCTTGTTTTAAAGGAACAACGTTCAACTAAGGGGGTGTACAGCTAGCCCCTAAGGGGTGGCTCCATGCAGCCCCTGGGAGTGCCATATCAGGGCCATGGCAACTGCACACCGTGACCCCAATCCAGCAGTTTGCCACTCCAAAAAGAGCTGGCAAATGGTGCTTGTTTTTCAAGGGGCAAAAAGCCACTCTTACTGCTGCTACTGCAGCTCTTCTGCACTCCTTTGATACAGCGTATCTAAACACTGTGCCAAGGGAGTGCCCTGATGCTATGCGCCATGCGGTGGGGCACATGGCATGACAGCATCATTAGGGAAGAGTTGGGGTGGCTGGCATGAGGTCACTTCACCCCAACTCCACCCCCAGGCCAGCCCTTTTGACCAGTCTGTACAGGCCTCTATGTAATCATGCCATCCAGAACTACCATGAGCAGATTTGAGTCCTGGTGAATTTTTTTTTCCCCTGTCTCCCATCCACGATTGCTAAGTTTTTCAAGCAGCAATATGGGACAGCCCTCTCTATTGTCCTCTAGCTCAAGACTGGCTGGTACACATGAAGCAAGCCACCTCAAGTCTCTCCTCAAATCTCTCTTATGAGAGCCTTATAAAGCATGTCTCAATCACTTAAGCCTGTAGACCTGAGAGTGGGAAGACAGTGGACTTTATCACATGGGAGGCAAGCACCCTCCTCCCATCATTAAATTACCATTAAATCCTTTTAATATCAAGGGGAAGATTATCACAGACCCCATGCACTTATCCCGTTCTTGTCCCATCTGTAAACAGTAATGGAGGCATCATTTGGTATTAATGGAAACTCTTGTTAATACCAAATGATGCCTCCATTACTGTTTACAGATGGGACAATAACAGGAGAAGTGCACGGGTGTGTGATAATCTTCTCTCCAATCATGCTATTAACAGCATTTAATGGCAATTTAATGATGGGAGGATGCTTGCCTCCTCTGTGTGTTAATCTCCAATGTGCCAGCCATGGTCCTAACAAATGGACCCCCACAACATTTGGTATATAATGTGAATATGTAATCTATTTTCCTGTATACCAAAATTCAAGGTTCATCTGTTGTGAGTATGGCTGGTGCCTGCTCTTCCTGCTCTCACTGGATCAAAAAAATATGCATTTGGGGCTACTGTGCCTCAAAGACTAAAATAAATGCAACAGACCTACTAGTCTAGACCCAGGAGCTCTTCTGGGCCACCTAGCCCAAATAAAATCTATTGCTCCGCATCTCTCTCTCAGATCTGATGCTATCCTATACCTATCAATTCCAAAGTTAGAGGTTTACTCCTGGACTAAGGGGCAGCTCTGTGCTGCCCCTGGGAGCACCAGATTGGGGACGCAGCAACCACACACCACAGCCCTGATCCTTTTTGGAGTGGCAAAAAGCTGCCCTTACTACCACCACCATGGCTCTTCTGTGCTCCTTTAGCACAGTGTGTCTAAACGCTGTGCCAAGGGAGTGCCCTGATGCTGCACGCCATGCAGTGGGGCACACAGTGTGACGCCGGCATCAGGGCAGAGTTGGGGCAGCTGGTGTGTGGTTGCCCTGCCCCAACTCCACCCCCAGGCCAACCCTTTTGGCTGGTCTGTACAGGTCCTATGTATAGATTTGCAGCTTTTGGCTTGACCCAGCCTACAAAACAGATCCAGAAGGCTTGTGTTATTCTTGGGTAAGCTGTCTTTCCTATTCAACTTTAAAAAGAGGAAAAGTTGTTCACATTGAAATGAAAAGGACCTATTCATGAATGGGAAGAGTTACTTGAACCTGCAAGGAAAAACTAGAGGGCACCCAATAAACAACATCATGAAGTGATTAGTTTTTTGAGTTTCCTGAGAAGGCAACCAAAGGAGGGGGAGGAATTTGTCAAGTGATTTCTGTGTTCATTGTCCTAGGGAGTACTCTACACATTATCACCTACACCAGGGGTAGGCAACCTTTCCCCTTTAAGGGCCGAGGGACTTCATCTCCCAGAAGCCTCAGCCATGTTGGCCAATAGTCCCATGTTGGCCAATAGCTCCTGGGATTCTGGGAGCTGAAGTCCCTCGGCCCTTAAAGGGAAAGGTTTCCTACCCCTGACCTACACTGTGAAATGCATGAAGACCTTGTAACAGCAGCACATGATTCTCATCATGTAAATCTTTTACATGTTCATACATAAGTAGATTCCTCATTGTGATCATTGAGGAGTGCTGGAGGCATCAAGAAGATCCAGGAGGGGAGAGCCACAAGAACAACTGGAGAAGAGGTGGCCTTGTGATCCCCAGGCTATAGTTTCCACCTGCTGTACAATGAGTTTCTGCTTGTGTGCAGGTGGAAAAAGAAGAGTCCATGATTTGAGGCCTCCAAAACACTGCCCCTAGCAGTCACCAAAATGGTTTAAAGGGGGGGTAAACATCCCCCCCATTGTATTCCCTGTTAACATGTATGGATGTGAGAGCTGGACAGTTAAGCAAGAAAACAGGAAGAAAATCAATTCATTTTAGATATGGTGCTGGAGAAAAGTGCTGAGGATTCTGTGGACAACCAAAAAGACAAACAATTGAGTCCTAGAGCAAATCAAGCCCAAAATCTCTCTGGAAGCCAAGATGACAAAACTGAGGCTGTTGTATTTCAGACACATCATGAGAAGGCACAACTCATTGGAAAAAATAATAATCTAGGAAAGGTGAAGGGAAGTAGAAAGAGAGGAAAGCCACATGCTAGATGGAGTCTGTTAAAAAAATTGCAAGCCTCAATCTACAAGACTTAAGTAGAGCAGTAGAGGACAGGGAATCTTGGAGATGTCTCATCCATAGGGTCACCATAGGTCCAGATCAACTCAAGGGGGGTTAACAAGAAGAAACATTCTCCAATATCTACTAGAGGGAGAGTTTGCTAATTTTTATTATTCATTTTTTTTAACATGGGTGGCAGGAGAGACCTTTTTTTGAAAACAGTTAAAAAGCTGGCTTGGGTCAAAAAAATAACTTCTGGTTTAGAATCATAGAATCATAGAATTGGAAGAGACCACAAGGACCATCCAGTCCAACCTCCTGTCATGCAGGAACACTCAATCAAAGCATCCCCGACAGATGGCCATCCAGCCTCTGTTTAAAGACCTCCAAAGAAGGAGACTCCACCACTCTCCAAGGGAGTGTGTTCCACTCTCGAACAGCTCTCACTGTCAGGAAGTTCCTCCTAATGTTGAGGTGGAATCTCTTTTCCTGTAGCTTGCATCCGTTGTTCTGGGTCCTGTTCTCTGGAGCAGCAGAAAACAAGCTAGCTCCCTCCTCAATATGACATCCCTTCAAATACTTAAACAGGGCCATCATATCATATTCTAACCATCTCTTCTCCATGTTAAACATACCCAGTTTCCGGAGTCGTTCCTCATAGGGCATGACTTCCAGACCCTTCCACCATTTTAGTTGCCCTCCTTTGGACATACTCCAGTTTCTCCACATCCTTATTGAATTGTGGTGCCCAGAATTGGACACAGTATTCCAGGTGGGGTCTGACCAAAGCAGAATACAGTGGCACTATTACTTCCCTTGATCTAGACCAGGGGTAGGCAGCCTTTGCCCTTTAAGGGCGGAGGGACTTCAGCTCCCAGAATCCCAGGAGCTATTCGCCAACATGGGACTATTGGTCAACATGGCTGAGGCTTCTGGGAGCTGAAGTCCCTCAGCCCTTAAAGGGGAAAGGTTGCCTACCCCTGATCTAGACACTATACTTCTATTGATGCAGCCTAAAATCGTATTGGCCTTTTTAGCTGCTGCATCACACTGTTGATTCATGTTCAACTTATGGTCTACTTGGACTTCAAGATCCCTTTCACATGTAAGCCAGGTGTCCCCCTTCCTATATCTATGCATTTCAATTTTCCATCCTAAGTGCAGTACCTTACATTTCTCTGTGTTGAAATTCACTTTGTTAGCTTTGGCCCAGCTTTCTAATCTATTAAGGTCATTTTGAATTTCATCCTGTCCTCTAGGGTATTAGCTACTCCTCCTAATTTGGTGTCATCTGCAAATTTGATAAGTATATCCTCTATTGTATTAGGTGTTTGATTATTGTTTGTTATAATGGTGTCATTTGTGTACTCTGTTATTTGTGTGGTGTTTGTATTAATGTTTTTTATATAATAAAATTTTTAATTTTTTTTTAAAAGATAAGTACGCCCTCTATTTTTTCATCCAAGTCAGTGATAAAGATGTTGAATAGCACTGGGCCCAGGACTAGCACTGGGAACCCCACTGGGCACTTCTCTCCAGGATGAAAAGGAGCCATGGTTGAGCACCCTTTGGGTTCGGCTGGTCAACCAATTATAAATCCATGTAATAGTTACCTTGTCTAGCCCACATTTTATTAGCTTGTTTGCCAGAATGTCATGGGGGACCTTGTCAAAAGTATTTACTGAAATCAAGATATGCTATATCCACAGCATTCCCTTCATCTACCAAGATGGTAATTCTATCAAAAAAACACATCAGATTTGTCTGGCATGACTTGTTTCTCTGAAAGCCATGTTGACTTTTTGTGATTATGGCAATTCTCTTTTAAATGTTCACAGAGTCTCTGTTTAATGATCTGCTCTAGAATCTTTCCTGGTATTGAAGTCAGACTAACTGGACAATAATTGTTGAGATCCTCTTTTTTTAACTTTTTGAAGATGGAGACAACAGTTGCCCTCCTCCAGTCTGCTGGGACTTCTCCTATTGTGCAGGAGTTCTCAAATATTATTGCCAGTGGCTCTGAGATTACATTTGCCAATTCTCTCAATACCCTTGGATGCTGTTCATCTGGTCCTGGAGACTTATATTCATTTAGATTAACCAAGTATTACTTGTGGAGACAGTGTCTCAAAGAAAATGTCCAATGTGGGTTGATACACAAGTGACCAGACATGAAAGGGTCACTGGCAGCCATAATGACACAGCATTTTCCACCAGGTGCTGTGTCATAGGAAGTGACATCGGCTGATGGTCACAAAGTGCTGGAAAGCACCGAAATGGCTGCAAAACTGCAAAGTCCCATGATTGAGTGACAGGTGTCCAAAAGAAGAGGCAGGGCCAGAAGGCCACATGGAGCCCTGGGTATATAAGGGAGTTGCCTCTGGACACATGTGTTGGTTGATAGTGTGGATTCATGTTGGTTGAGAGTTGGGAGTTGTTGCTGTGGATCTTGTATATAACCTTGTACATAGAGGAACCAAGATTAAAGCCTCATCTGAGAGACGTCTGTCTGTAGAGTCTCTTTACTCTTTCTGGAAGGGGAGAGGTGGTCCTTCAGCTCACAAGCTACTGCCTGCATCTGAGAAGGTGGTGACACTGGTGCTGCACGTTGACATGGATCATCACGCACTGCATAACCATGATAACATTACTGTACTACCCCTTTACTTATTCTGTGCTGCATTTTCCTTGGTGTGCCCTCTGCTCCATTTTCCTCAAGTTGAGCACCTTTTTCTTTCTGTGAGAAGACTGAGGCAAAGAAGGTGTTGAGTAGTTCTGCCTTTTCTCTGTCCCCGGTTAGCATTTTGCCTTTTTCTCTGTGCAGTGGTCCTACCGTTTCCTTCCTCTTCCTTTTGCTACAGACATACCAAAAAAAAGCCCTTTTTCTTGTTCTCAACCTCTCTAGCAAGCATAAGATTATTCAGAACTTTAGCTTTTTGGACTTTACCCCTACATCTGTTTGCTATTTGTTTGAATTCCTCTTTGGTGATTTCCCCTTTTTTCCATTTCTTATACATGTTCCATTTAAAGCTTAGCTCAGTTGAAACTTCCTTAGTCATCCATCCTGGTTTCTTGAGAAACCCCCCCCCCCATTCTTCCTCCTCACTGGAACTGTCTTAAATTGTGCCTTCAAATGTCTCCCTTTTGAGAAACTCCCATTCGTCCTGAACTCTCTTCTCTTTTAGTATTCCTGACCACAGGATCACACCCACATTTCTCTAAGTTTACTGAAATCAGCTCTCCTAAAGTCTAGAATGTGTGTCTGACTATGCCTGGCTTCTCTTTTCCACTGTATAACAAACTCCAGGAGAACATGTTCACTCCCACCTAAGGATCCCACTACTTGCACCCCATTAACCAGGACATCTCTGTTGGTTAGTATCAGATCTAAAATAGTGGGCACTCTTGTTGCCTCTTTCACCTGTTGGACAATGAAATTGCCTTCAATGCAAGTGAGGAATTTGCTAGACCTTAAAATTTTGGCTGAGTTTGACTTCCAGCAAATATCAGGATAGTTGAATTCACCCCTCACTGCTATATCTCTGAGTGTGTGGTCATCTGTTCTAAAAAGACATCATCCAATTTCTCCATCTAACATGGGGGTCTGTAGTAGACTTCCACAATATCACTGTTGTTTCCCTCCCCTTTAATTTTTATCCAGATACTTTCCACTTGGCTTCCAAGTGGACTTCCAGGTGGACTTCTTCAATGGTGTAAATATCCCTGACATGTAATGTTATTCCTCCTCCTTTCCTGTTTGGCCTATTTCTCTTAAAAAGGTTATACCCCTCTATTACTACATTCCAACCATGAGATTCATCTCACCAGGTTTCAGTTATGCCTGTTATATCATACAGTCACCCCTCTAAGTCCACGGACTTGAAATCCACAGACTTGGAAATCTGCGGGGGGACAACTGCCATTAGCATGAATGGGGCACACACCCAGGGGTGTGCCCCATTCAAGTCAATGGGGCTTGAATATATGCCTTTCTATGGTATGATAAGGTTAAAAACAATAAAGATTTTAGTCACCATTTTATTTGAAATGCATTACTTAAAATATGGACGAAGATCAAAAGACAATTTTATACACAGATCCCAAGTTGGGTATCAATGCAAGAAGCACTGCATAAAAGAACGAAAAAAGATGGTACAGCATGGTTGCTATATAAAGATTTAATATATTGGGAAGGAAAAGAGAAAGGTAAATTTAAACCTATGGAACACTTGGAGAAATAAATAAATAAGAACTGGTTCTTATACAAGCAACTTAGAGAAAGATATAATGCTGATATGAGGAATCAAGGTATAACAAATGAGAAATCTGAGATTGATGTTATTTGCTAGGATAAAAGAAAGTGACATATTACTAGATATTACAAACTACTAAGAGAGAGAGATTTAGAACTAGAAAAAATCAAAAATGTAATTATAAGATGGGCACAAGACATCGGGAAACCAATTGATCTTGACTGTTGGGAGAAAGCTTGGAGAGACACTAAACATTTTACTTGCTGTCAAGACTATAAAGAAAATCACATCAAAATGGTTTACAGATAGTATTTAGATCCTGATAAATTAAATAAGTTAAACAAAATCAGAAAGAACAACTGCTGGAAATGTGGAAACCAAGGTGGAACATTTTTCCACCTATGGTGGAGTTGTAAAGAAGCCCAGAGATTTTGGAAAAGGATCCATACATTTATTTGTAATATTCTAAACCTAAGTATTGAATATGAACCAACATTATTTTTATTGAATATGATTAATGGAATTAGTAATAAAAATGAGAAAAAGTATAAACGTATTATTTTATATATGGTTTCAACAGCAAGAATTATATATGCTAGAGAATGGAAGTAAAAGAGAATACCAAGCAATTTAGAATGGAAAGAAAAGATGAGAGAGGCAATGCAAATGGATATGTTAACAGCACCATTAAAAAGGAAAACAGAAGAAGAAGTGGAAGATGACTGGAAATGCTTTATAGAGTTAGGGCAGGGTTAGGCAACCTGTCCCCTTTAAGGGCCGAGGGACTTCAGCTCCCAGAAGCCTCAGCCGTGTTGGCCAATAGTCCCATGTTGGCCAATAGCTCTTGGGATTCTGGGAGCTGAAGTCCCTCGGCCCTTAAAGGGGAAAGGTTGCCTACCCCTGAGTTAGGGGAACTAGAAAATAGTAAGACAATAGAGGAGAAAAATTAATACTTTAATAAATAGATAGACGATTATGAGGTTATATAAGAGCAAATAACACCTAAAGATTAATTTAAGTTAAATAATTATGTATACTATGAATAAAACTCTAGATATATAATTAAGAAGGGTAACAACCTTAAATACAATTAGAAAGTTTATGGTAAGGGTAAATAATTACCAGGAAGTTAAGTAATTTTTTGTCAAGCTAAGATAAAGCAATAGTAGTATGAGGATCGTATGGAGAGATGCATGTAGAGTTATATGTGGTATTAGTTTGTTAAGAATGTTAGATTTGGATATGTGAATATATGTATATATGTATGTTTATGTGTATGGGATAGGTGGAGGGGAGGATTAGGGGTTATGTATGTATGATTCATTGGTGGATGAACTGTATGTTTGTGTGTATTTTTGCATTTTTTGATAATAAAATATTTTATATTAAAAAAAAAAGAATATATGCAACCCTCGTAACTCGCGGGGGAGGTCCGGAACATATCCCCCACGAGTTACAAGAGACGACTATATTTGCTTTGTCATGCTAGGAGTTCAAGTTCATCTTGCTTGTTTCCCATGCTCTGGCCATTAGTGTAGAGACATCTAAGACCATGCCCCCCCCAACTTGCTGCCTGTGCTATTTTTTAATAAAAGGCCTCTCCTGGACTTAAAAAAGTGATGAGCCTTTTCTAAAATGGGAAAAAGATATTTCCAAATTTATCTGGGAGGGGAAAAAACCCAGAGTGAAAATGAAGTATTTACAAGATACAGTAGATCGTGGTGGATTAGGCTTACCTAACCTTAAATTATATTATTATGCATGTGCCTTATTTTGGTGAAAAGATTGGATATGCCTAAAAAATGAGAGAAATTTGAAGCTAGAGGGTTTCGATAATGTCTATGCATGGCATGGCTATTTAATCTATGACAAATTAAAGGTCCATCAAAATTTTAATGATCATTATGTAAGACGAGCCCTTTTAAGGATTTGGATGAAAGTAAAGAAATATTGGCCAGATAAAATACCATTGTGGACTGCAGTTGGTGAAATGGTGAACAAGGAGAATAAATTTAATAAAGAACACTGGTTAACATATAGGGATTTATTTAAAAAAAAAAAAAAGGAACAAGGAATGGAGATAAAATCTCAAGAGGAATTAAATAAAGATGGTTTTTCATATAGTTGGTTCCCATACAGACAAATAAGAGAAAGATATATAATTGAATCAAGAACCAAAATGATAGGAACTATGGATAAACAATTTGAGGAAATAATCTTTGAGGAGAGTAATAAGAAAATATCAAAACTGTACAAACTTTTGTTAACATTGGAAATGGAGAGAGATATGATCAAACCTCATATGGTTAAGTGGGCCCAGGATTTCGGATTTAGTATAGAATTATCACAGTGGGAAAGGACATGGCGAAGGAGACTTAAATACACATTAAGCTGTTCTATTAAAGAAAATTTTTATAAATTACAATATCGTTGGTATTTGACTCCTGTTAAGCTTGCAAGGACGAAAAATTCCTTAGAAAGTAGATGTTGGAAATGTGAGAAAAGCGACGGTTCCTTTTATCACATGTGGTGGAAATGTCCTAGAGTTAAAGAATATTGGGGAAAAATAATAAAAATAATAAAAATAATATCCGAAATTGTGGGAACCACTTTGGAGAATAATCCACAGATGCTACTATTGAATATGGTAAAAGATGATGACTTGGAAAAAAGATTTGGTAAACTATTGTTTAATCTTATTATCGCAGCAAGAATAACGTATGCTTCAGAGTGGAAACAAAGGGATATTCCCTCGGTTCAGAAATGGATGTTCAAAGTTATGGACATAATAGAAATGGATAAACTGACAAATTTAATAAGAGGAGAAAGCGAAGAGATTTTCAAGAAGACTTGGAAACCGGTGGTGGACTACTGGGAGAATAATAGGGATTTAATTATGACAATAGGTCTGATATAGAAATGTATGTATAATACATAAATAGATAGGTAGGATATAGCGAATATGATAGAAAAGTTGTTAAAGAAATGCTACAAGAATTATTAATCGATTATATATTATAATTCGTAATAGATTACGCGTTTCTAATTTAATCATATATCTTGTATGATGTGGGATGAAATAAACATATGGGAATAGAAGTTTAAAAAAAAGGGCTAAGCACAAGGAAGGTCCAGCTAAGGAAGTGTTTTAGTTTATGTAGTATGGTATGCTAGTAGGTTTTTGTTGTGTAGTGCTGTTTATTTGTTTGTTGTTTGTTTTGTTTGTTTGTTTGTTGTTGTTTTTCTTTTTGTATGTATGTATATATGTATGTATTGTATTGTAAGTTTATGTAATGTAATTATTGAATTGAGTTAATAACTGTTGAAGAATTATTGTAATTAAGGCTTGTTTTAATAATAAAATTTAAAAAATTAAAAAAATTAAAGAAGTTAGTTAATAACTGTGAACTATCAATAAGGGCATGGCTGTATTAACTTTAGCTTTAAAAAAAAGAAAAGAAAGAAAATGACTGTTTTAACTGCAGTTGATTATTCTGATTTGAAGATGCTATTGTTAAGCAATAGAAACCATGGTATCTCTCCCCACTCCCACAAAGATCCAAGTGGAAAGTGTTCAGAACTTCACATGTCACTTTAAAAAAAAAAAGGATTGTTATATTCTTACAGATATTTGTAGATAGAGTTGACAGGTCAGTGCTAGTCCAGGTCCCAAGATTTCAGGTTCAAAACCTGACACCTATGAACAAATCTTCAGGATGTCACTGTGGTTGATGATTAAGGTCCTTGTAATGTTACAAGGGTGATGTCACAAGGAACAGCCTCTGGTGAGGTCATAAAGCATACCTTAATCATCAACCACAACTGCATAGAGTATAACATTCAAATGGAAAACACCACTTATAACATACACCACACAATTTTAAGGCCCTGAGATTGTGCTGAGATTCTTCCCTTTTATCCTGAGGATCAGAGAAAAGCATCCAGATCCTGAGAATCAAGGTCAAGTCTGAAATCTGGGTACTCTTTTCGCAAAGTGTGAACAATAACAATAGGTAACAGGTAATGCTATAATGGTTTAAGTGTTGGGCTAGTACTCTGGGAGACCTGGGATTGATTTCTCACTCAGCCAAGAAAATCCACTGGGTGACCTTGGGTGTATCATGCACTCTCAGCCCCAGAAACCCCATGATAGGACCTCAGGGTCAGCATGTCAGAAGCACTTGAAGGCACACAACAACAACACAAATTAGAAAGGGGAGATGAAGGGGAGGAAAAGAGAAGGAAAAGGAGGCAAATCAAAGCAAAAGTAAACCAAACAGGTTGAATATGAGTACAGACTTAAAAGAAAACACTTTAAAATTCTCCCCCAACCATCCCCAATGCTTGCTGGCCCTATAGAGTTTAAAAAGAACAAAGCTGCAGGACAAAGGCACAGTGATAGTCCTAAAACAAACACCCCCAAGAAGTTACTGTTGACTCATATTTTTAATTTAACTCTTTGCTTTACTGATTTTCAAAAGTAATTACAGTAGTTGTTTTAGTTACTGCTAAAAAATCTGAATGCTATAAGTCACTGTTGTACATAAAATATGCTCTCCTCCCTTCTTCTCACCAGTGCTTCAACATGCACAACAGAGCAGGAGGGTGCAGCATGAGACACAGCACAAGTCAGCACTTGAACCATGTGATGTTCATCCTCCACCATTTAGTGAAGCCTCACCTCACAAATTATAAAAGGGACCAAAAAGTTGCAATTACATGACAAAGGGGTGAAAATATTCCTCATTAAGTTATAACTATAATGCAATATAGTTATATTTTCATTATTTGAATGGAATACCTTCATTATTGAAAAAAGGGATGATTACAAGTGTTTCTAAATTCCAGGTACTGCCAAGAAATGGACATGGATTTCAGCAATGGAATATCTGATAAATCTTTCATGCTCAGCATGCACCATGACTAGCATAGTACAGTGGACCCTTCAAATTTGCAAGGATTAGGTTCCAGGGAGCCCTTTGGACAAGGGGGGAAATGCAAATGGTTGTGCTCTGTATTAGTGAATGGACAGAAGTGCACAGGTTCACATCAGTATGTCTGTATGCATGTACCACCTTTGAATAATATGGGGCATGGCAAGAAGAAGGTGTGGCAATCTGTGGTTCACCAGCTTGCCAATGTGGTGGGCCCACTATATTCCATTAGGAGAGCAGAAGGAAGATATTCAGCCTGCTGTGCTAATAACAAAATCCTGACAGCCAATGGAAGGAACTGGCAAATAGGAATTATGTAAGCAAATTGTTTTCCGGGTCAAATTGCTAAATAAATAAGACATCAGATCAATGGAACTTACAGAAGTATTAACTTATCCAGTCATGATTCTGTGGATCTGTTCTAGCTGGGACTAACAATTGGATATACAGTCCACCCTCTGTATTCAGACTTGCCATCCATGGATTCAACCATCTGCGGATGGCAAGTCTGTGTTGTCCCCAATGGTAGCATATTCATGTGGCAATGCTGCCATTAGGGACAGTCCCCATTGTCCCCAGTGGTGGCATGTGTCCATGGCTGCACCACCATTATGAATGAGTCCTGTTGTACCTAATGGCGGCATGGCCTTGTGCATATGCTACTACTGGGGACAACAGGATCTGTCTCTAATGACAACACAGCCATGTGCAAGTGCTACCATTGACGTTCCATTGTCCCCAGTGGCAGCGTGGCCATGCAGATTTTGGTATTGAGGGGGAGGTTCTGGAACAGATCACCTGAGGATACCAAGGGCTGACTGTAGTTCCCTACATTTCTATCACTTTAATCAATCCTATGTCTTATTGGCACAAGAGCTGTATCTCACTCAATAGAATCTGCTTATTATTTTTTAAAAGGTACTGAGCTTGCATAATACATATTGTAAAAGTACAGCCAAAGAATTATCAACAGTCCAGTCTCTAATATATGGAAAAGATCTATTACTTTTACACCCCTAGCACTGGACAACAATTCTATAGACTAATTCACTTCACCAGGGCTAGGGAACATGTGGCTCTTCAGATGTTGTTTAACTTTACACCTCATCACTCTGGAGCATAAGCCATGCTCCTGGGGATGGTGGCATTTGGAGTCAATGCAAGTATATGGTTTCATGTTTAAGTACTCTCTCAGTTTTTTAAAAAAGAACTTTTGGAAAACTGCATGTGGAATCCAAATGTATAAAGAGGACAACTAGGCTATACTTTTCCTTTTGAGAGGCATTTTCATATGAATGTCTGTATGGACCCTTCACCTGCATTCTGAAATGGCAGTGTCCCAGAAAGGGACACAAGAGGATAACAGAAATCCTGAATATATGCAGAGGTTCCTAGAGTAGAAGACTATTTGTGATTATTGCACTCCAGTATGTTCTAAAAATGCACCAAGCAGGAAGCAGCTAGCTAGTATCCAAAAAAGGTTTGCCTTTCCTATATAAACCTTCATTTGTGGGAACCAGCAGAAAGCACTTGTACATGAGAAGGTACAGAGAGGAATACAGGAATAGAGAGAGGATTTTTTTTCTTAGCCGTTTCCAAGTGACTTGTGAAACATGCAAAGGAACCCACAGACAGGATGTTTTAATCTCCCAATCTGAGCAAATCTTTAAGGTCATTGTGTTCCTACTTAAAAGTTGGTCTTACCTAGAATTTTCATAATTTTGTTCCAAGGATCTGATATTAGATGGGAGATTAAGACCAAGAAATAATCGAGTTTGACACCACTTTAACTGCCATGGCTCAATGCTATGGAATTCCAGGAATTCCAGTTTCTTGTGGCACCAGAGTTCTCTGACAGAAAAGGCTAAATGTCTCACAAAACTACAGTTCCCAGCATTCCCTAGCACAGAGCCAGGGCAGTTAAAGTGGTCTCGGACTGGATTATTTCTGCAATATGTTTT
Organism: Phrynosoma blainvillii; assembly: GCA_026167975.1. NCBI lineage: Eukaryota > Metazoa > Chordata > Lepidosauria > Squamata > Phrynosomatidae > Phrynosoma > Phrynosoma blainvillii. The sequence goes on along the minus strand of JANUYF010000001.1, from coordinate 199,000,478 downwards.
GGACTATAGTTTGCAAGTTACATGGCTCAGTTGAAGAGATGGCATTGGTTCTTCATAAAATACATATTTTCAGCCCTTCTAACTGTCTCCACTCAGTTTATGTCTATTCATGTCTTCAGCTTTTGCTCTCAGGACTCTGCAAACAAAAGAGGGTTTTCTGTACATACTGGAGACATTCCTGGGATTTTTTTCAACATTACAAAAAGAGCTTCCTTGAAGTAACCCATTTACCATCTTGCTGTCAGATAATGCCTGGCTGTTGGCATGAATTAATAATGGCATGGCAAAATATCCAAAGGGAGGAAAAATGGGTGTCATCATTTAAAAGGCAAAAATTAAATTCTCCTTTTCTCACTGAACACATTAAAGCTCTTACCAGAGCCTTTTCTACAAATTAGATTGGACTGTGGATTGGACATTCAGATTATACCTATGCTTTCTGTACTTAGAACTGCAGAATCACATAATTAGAAGGAGCCACATAAAACATCTAGACCAGCAGTTCCCAACATGTACTCTGAGAAGTCCTTAGGGCAGGGGTAGGCAACCTTTCCCCTTTAAGGGCCAAGGGACTTCAGCTCCCAGAATCCCAGGAGCTATTGGCTAACATGGGACTATTGGCCAACATGGCTGAGGCTTCTGGGAGCTGAAGTCCCTTGGCCCTTAAAGGGGAAAGGTTGCCTACCCCTGCCTTAGGGCTCTGTGTGCACTTCTCAGGTGCTCTGTGGCTGCTCCAGGAAGATGAAAGAAACAAAAATTGAATGAAAATAAAGAATAAGAAACACTACTCCTAAAGACCATTAACTTGTAAGACATAAAGTAGGCCGCTTAGGGGCACCACCATGGAAATTGATTCTAAAAAGGGCTCCATGAGTCAAAAAGGTTGGAAACGTCTGATCAAGACCAACACCTGCCATGCACAACTAAAGCACTCCTGAAAGCTGGCCATCCAGCTTCTGTTTAAAAACTTCCACAGATGAAAAGTCCACTCTCAGAGGCAGTGTATTCCACTGTTGAAGTTGAAGCAGAGCTCATACAGTAAAAAGTTCTTCCTAAGGTTTAGGTGGAATCTTTTTTCTTGCAATTTCGAATCCATTGCTTTGTGTTCTAATCTCTGGAAGAGCAGAAAACAAGCTTGCTCCAGGTTCTCCGTGGCATATCTTCATAATTAATGTGGCCCAAATTAAGGAATATTAATGTCATTTGAGTTCTGCTGCAGGAGTTATAATGCTACTTTAGCTGTAGTCTCCAAGGGAGAGGTTATAGGAATCAAATGATTGATCAGATTCTTTGGCTGAGAGCTTATTTGCTGATTGCATTGCATAAAGTGATGTTATAGTAGTGAATTGCAGTGTTGTGCAACCAGTCACACAAAAGTACAGCCAAGCATTCTCCCTTTGCACAATAGTCACTTCAACTTCCCATGCAGAACACTCTAAACACCCTAGTCCTAAGATTGTGCAATGGTCTCACAGGGCCTGAGCAACCCTGAACAGCATACCCCTCCTTGCACAATTCCTTAGAAATTCCAACCACTTGTGTAAGGGCATATGCACAAGGATCCTGGCCTATGTGTTACTGGGTTACTTGATTGTGCAAGGAAGGTGCTGAGTATTATTTATAGTGTTTGTAGATTATTATTTATGTGAAACAATGGAGCCAATTTGCCATATACAATAGCTCTGCCACTAGGTTCTGATCCAGGAGAAGCAACTTGATATTCATAACTGCATAATGGATGCTCACTGCTTTCCTGAGAAAACTGCAATGAATTTGTCTCAACCACATCACAAACACATTCCAGATGAATAGATTTCACTTCTAAGGGAGGCTTTGTATTTTGAGTTGTTTTTATATACAAGAAAAACTTTGAAGGGATCCCAAAGGAAACTGAAATTTCCTATTTCTGTACCTTGTAGGATGAACCAAGGCCCATGCAGATTTTACAAGGTTGTTCTCTTAATGGTATTGCACTAATTCATCATAAATGTAAGCACTTAACTGAGCAAAGGAGTGCAGCACTAGCCTTTACATGCAACACCACTCAGATTTCAGGATTTCATAGTTGCTTTGCTTTTGGAAAGAAGTATAGTAAGCCCAAAGGAAATGAATTGGCAAGATGTCTCTTGTATTGCAAAGGAAAGAGGACTAGCTGACTTCAGTTTACTACCAAGAAGCTCTGCGAAGGCTGATGATAGTGAGAGAGGAACACCTTCAGCTTTCCTCTTGAGAATCTGCTGTGACCATTGGCTTTTAAGGGTGTTCCAGGATCTTTCTGGTCCCTTGCAAGCACAACTTGCAAGCACAACTAATACAGGGAGGTGAAGCTTCTACTTTAAGAAGGCCAAGAAAGATGACATGGCTTAATCTTAAGGATCCTAGAAAGCACAATTGAAACAAGAGGATATTGTGAAACTGAAAGGGAAAGATTGCATGCTATTGGAAAATTCAAAATAATCAGTAAAATAAAGGAATGTGTTGCACTCATGTCATTTACCAGCACTTGGATGTGTTTTCCTTAAAGACTAGAATTTCTTATATTTTTTTGGTTTCTATTAATTCTGCAACATTTAATGCAGACAAAATGACAGATTAGATCCAGCATCTGCCTTCCACTAAAGGAAGAGTTCCACTTTTGGAAGCTGCACACAGCTTTCCTCTTTACCACATTTAACAGATTCCTCTGACACACCATGCAACATTTTCAGGGAAATGGAGCTCTGCTGTAACATCCCTCTACCAGTTCAGTTCCTCACACCTAAGTGTAGCTCTAACCTAATTTGTAGTGTGTCTATTTCTTGTCACAGCCAATTAGTTTGGCAAGTAAGTAAGGGCAGGCAACATGCAAAAATACAATAGCAACAAAGTGAATAACCAAGAATATAGTGGGCTTTCATGACATTTACTGTCGTGAAGTGGCTCTGACAAATGGTAGGGCCAGTCCTCTCTAACCTACAAATGGCCTTCCACTCTTGCATGTTACCTGAGCAAATACAAGTTAGGGAAGGTGTAGTTCTCAAGGCAACATGTGGTTCCAGTCATAAATAAATCTCTAAGTACCTTGGGCTGCTTCATTAACGAATGAAAGGATAGGTATATGTTCCCACATGCTCCATTCCACTTGACATTATATTTCTTTATTTTAACATTTTACATGCCATACCTTCATCACAGAGAGGGCCTGATAAAAATTAGATACATAAAAATTTTAAATTATGTACATAAATTTAAAAAAATCAACTTAAGATCCCTTAGAACATATGCTATAATGATTTGATCTCAGCAAATTAATGGCCTGGTCTTCAGGCCTGGAATTCCATTGATGCTTAGCATGTGGATGAGAAATGAGTTCCCTTAGACCAGGCTTGAGGGATCAATTTTTCATCCTGAGAACCCACCCTGGACTGAGCAGAACCAAAAATATGGGAGTAGGAAAGGAAAAATCAGAACTGAAAGTGAATTAATATTGATTTCTTGATTTTTATTTTGGCATTTGGAAAGTCCTGGAGACTTCTAGGAAGAAAAACTGATATTTTGGACCTATTTTGAGTATTGTAGGGGCATTGGGGGAATCCAGGAGGAACTCAGGGGCAGCAAAATAGCAATCTTCAGCTGAAAATTAAGTGAATTGACAGTGTCATCAATTCATAATAACAACAAACAAACAAACAAACAAACTTGTTCTCTTTTCCCATGAAGGAGTAAGTCATTCCTTCTTTGGTTAAAAATAGATGCTTTTGCCCTGTGAACCTTTAAATTCTTTTTTTGAACAAAGTATTTTTTTTTCCTCCTTTTGATTAGCTGGAAAGGAAACTGCATATCCAGGAGGAATGTACATCAAAGGGAACTCTCTCAACGATGCAGAAATGCATAAAACAACAAACAGGACCAGCAGGGAAGGGAGAGAGAGATGCTATAAGTGGCCAAAGTCTTCATATTACATTGAAGGTCAGCTTGCTAAAGAGTCATGCAGTGGGCACTACAAAACAGTTGCTGAATCTGATGCTCTTGTGGGAATTTTAATGATCTTTCTTTCTTTCTTTTGCAGAGCTTGAGGTATGCATTATATTGCTCCGTATCCATTTTCTTCCTGTTGGTTGTGCACAGAAGCCTGGCTGCTTGTTCCTTATGAATACTTTAATGCTTAAGCATCTTGCAAGCTTAGGAGCAGGCTGATGGTGGCTGACCCTATCTATGGGGCTGGGGACACATGTAAGGAAGAACAGATGAACAAAGGGAGATTCACGACCCATTCTGTGACCACTACTTCTCAGCTAAAAATGTCAGCTCAACCATTTTTAATTGTGTCCCCATCCCAAGCTAAGCTCCCACACCAGATGAAAAACCAACTCAAGGAAAGCCAGTCTGGGTGGAGATTTTCAGGGAAGAGTCACTGGATGTGAGAGGGTTGTCTCCATTCTCCCTTCCATCTATGTCCATGCCTAGCCAAATACATTTGCTTTAACTGAGTGACTTTCTTCTTCCATATAGACCATGTATATTCAGTCATTTGAGGTCATCCTGAGAGGGCCTTCTGTGGTGTCATGTTCTGATAAGATCTGTTCCCCTGTCATTTGGAGAGGGGCATTTCAGGCCTTTACAGACTGCCAGAAATAGTGCAAATTGAGTCCACTTTAACTGCCCTGGCTCAGTGCTAGGGAATCATGGGAACTGTAGTTTATTGTAGCACCAGAGCTCTCTGACAGAGAAGGCTCAATGTCTCAGAAAAAAATACATTCCCCATGATTGCCTAGCACTGAGCCAGGAAAGTTAAAGTGGACTCAATTTGCACTATTTCTAGCAGTCTGCAAAGGCCACTCATGTGGTTCCTCCATCATATGAAATGCCCTTTCTTCTGCTAACAGACATGCCTTCTTAGATACATGTTAAAGACTTACATAATTTTGTAAATCTTCCTGGAGTAGTCCACTGTATCATCTATTTCATGTAAATACTTCATCTTGATTGTATGCATTGCACTTCTATTTTATGTATAATTGTTGCTATACACCACTTTGAAATATTCAGATGTGTGTTAAAAATTCTTTTTTCTATTATGGTTTAAGAGCATTAGGCATTAGGATTCTTTTGATTAAATTAATTATAAATGTTATGAGAAAACAGTTTTTCATTTCATTGAGATCTGGTTTGTGCACACTATGTGGTTGAAAAGGTTAAGATATCAACCACCACCACTCCCCAGTCACAAATATTCTTTTGGGGGAAGGTGTGTCAATGTAATTGTTAGCATTTGGTGGATTGTATTGATTATGTACACCAGAAGAAGTTAGTTGCTTCTGTTACCATCACTGGACTCTTCCTAATTTTTAAATGGGTCCCTGTCTTTTCTTATGACCCTGAAATGGATTCTGGACTCTAGACTCCATTATCCTCGAGGCAAAGAAGCAAGCAGACATCACATAAACACTTCAAATAGATGGGTTTGGTGCGTTACTAATGAAAGACATTAACACCTCTAGAGTCAATAAGATGGGTGATTTACAAGACAGGAAACATCTTGGATTTCTGCTGGACAAATAAGATAAGGTTAATTTACAACTCCATTCTCACCCCTGACATTGCCAGACCAAGATATTCCTTTACAGTGCAAATTTGGCTCTTTGATATAGGACAAACACCTTTGCCCTCAGGCCAGGTTTTGGCTATAAAAGATCCCCAAATCCTATTGTCACCCGGGCTAGCTAGAATGTATGAGGACACTCTGTCACTGTGAATTCTGCTAGTTTCGATACATCCATTCTCCCCACCACTCACTAGAATGGCCGTATCCCACATCATCCACATCTCAATTGGACCTGGAGCCAAGCCTCATTTTGTTTAAGTATCGCCATTAGTTCAGGCTCAAGCTCTCCCCAGCTAACTCCTGCTTTCCTGAGCCTCTGAATGAATGTGTGAGAGAAAGTGAATTGCTGTGGGTCTTCCCCCCCACCCTTAATAAAAGAAACACTTCATTTGGAGAATTCTGACTCTGTGAAGTTCCTTTGATCTCTTTACCCTCAATATAAAAATGGGAAATGACCCCAAGGGCCCTTGTAGCCAGCCTATTAATTAATTGAGCTAATTAAAATTTCCCTTGATAGACTGCCTTGGCTACAAATTGGCGGAGAATTTGTGGGCAATTAATTTCCCCCATGATCTGGGTGCCCTGGCAGCACAATTGTGGTGTTCAGATCCTGGACGTAGAGGGTATGGGGATGAAAAGGATTTTTGCAGAGGCAGAGATAAATTTATAGGAGAGCATGTGACTGTTGTTCTTGTGTGACTGGACATAAGGGCAAAGGGCTGTCTTTGGTTGGAAGTCTTGTCAGCTGGCAAAATGAGAGTAATCCAGTGGCGAGTATCCAATCACCATTGGGTTTGATGTCAGAGCAGATTCCTGACACCCTATTTTTATTTTCACTATTGTGGATTGGGCAACAGTCCCTTCTCACTCCCCTCACACAATCCCAAAATTAGACTGCATTTAGGAGTAGAGAGATACGCATAGTTCTGGCTGGAGTGAGGCAATAAAGCCAAAGGTAGGGACAGTCGTCTCCCCTCCTTTGGTGTAAGAACTTGCACAGAATACCAAAAGAGCCATTCCTTGGTTGGGAAAGGCAATAAAGCCAAGAGAAACAGGCCATTTATCCTCTGGTAGAGGGGACCTTTCACAAGGACCTTTCACAAGGAAGAGTAGGAAGGAACATCTCGTCTGACCTCCCTATGTGGAGCTGAGCCATTGAGATTACTCCGGTAAGGCTCTGGTGAGGTGGTAGGAAGACTGAGTAATAAGAACTCAAGGCAGGAGCCTAGCTAGGGATCAAAATACTGGTGTTGTTTTAAGTCAGCTGTGGTTGCATTCCAGTGGGATGGCAGCACCAGGGCTCCCTAGTGAATAGATCAGCAGGGTTCAATCCAACTCCTGGCCCTAGTCTAGAGGTCACACTCTGCAGGGTGACTGGGCCCCTTGAAGTGAATGGGTGGCAGTGAATTACCCTTGATCATGGGTTCTGTTGGAAGGAGATAGGGAAAAGGACCTTCCAAGGAGGTTTCAGGTTGAATAGGATAGAAAAGGGAAAAAAGCTAAGAGTAATATAAGATGTGTCACCAGCAGAAGAAAGGTTGTTCAAGGAAGACCAACCCTGGGAAAATAGCTAAGACAGCATTAAAAAAAGCAAAAGCAGCTTCATTTATATACCGCTTCATATTGCGCTATCGGATGTCTAAGCGGTTTACAACTGTAAGCTTATTGCCCCCCAACAGCTAGGTACTAATTTTAGTGACCTCGGAAGGATGCAGGCCTGAGTCTAGCCTGAGCCCTGGCTAGTATTGAACTCTCAACCTTGTGGTCTATGAGTGAGTGGCTGCAGTACAGGCATTTAACCACTGCACCACCAGGGCTCTAAAAGGAGTACCTCAAGCCTAAAAGGATAGATGGGCATCGTGGAGAATTTGGATGTTAGCCCATGAAGCAACCCTGGAATATCAAAAGTTGAAATTGGATTCAGACACCCTGAAGAGGAGATCACATAAGTTAAGGGGAAAGTGGTAGAGACCTCACTGCTAGCCTGCAACGTCAATGAAGCTATTCAAAGGGAACAAAGAACAGAGAAGGAAAATGTCTCATTGTGTAGCCGCATAGAAGAGCTAGAAGAGAAATTAAGCCAGGCAAAACAAGCTGCTGAATCCCTACTCTCCAGAACAGTGATCCCCAAACTATGCTCTTTAAGGGATTTTGGACTTCAGCTCCCAGAATTCCAGACTATAGACTAACATGGCTGAGGCTTCTGGGAGCTTAAGTCCAAAATCTTTTAAAGGGCAAAGTTTGAGGACCACTGCGCATGGAGGAAGTGGTGCAAGCTGATCATACAGCATGCAAAAACTGCATTAAGGAATTGGAAGCCAGGCTGAACCTTAACAGTGCCATTGTAGCAACAGTATACCCTAAAATCCTTGAATCAGTAACCCAAGCCAAGGTTCTTCAGGAACCTTTGCCAGAGGACACCAAAGCATTCCACTCATATAATCCCTAATGGGAGAGATTGGGAGGAGTGGCCCCAACACCATGCAGCTCTATGGAAGAAAAATCTCCCATAGATACATCAGCCCCAGTGGATCCTGTAAGGATCAAGAGAACTATAGAGACTAAGAAGACAGATGAAGATGGTACTGTTACTAAAACCCTTATAGAGACCACACAATGGACCTTGTCTGAAGCTAAAACACTAGCAGACCAGCTGGGCAGGCTCAATCCACAAACAGGACTACAATGGATGTCCACAGTGATCTTTTCTTATCCCAAGGCAAGGGGACAAGATTTAACTCAGGTAGCTAGGTTGTGCATAGACCCTAGCTATTCAGGAGCATTTGAGGCTGCAGTGTCAAATTATGATTTGTCAAACCTCGATCTGCATGACTGGATAGCGAGAGTGATACAGATCCTGTGGCCAGGCACAATATTGAGTGGGCAGTACCAAAATGAGATGCAATGCCCCAATGAGTCCCCAGACACTTATGTAGCTAGGAAGAAGATGTTAGGGATCCTGTTCAGAGCAATTCCCCTTAATAATGATGGACAACCACTCCTAAATGACACAGTAATCATTCAGGAAGTGTATCAAGGGCTCAACAATTCAGCCAAGACTTATTTGGGTTTAGTGTCACTCAGAACACTTAACTGGCAGGATTTCATGGAACACATTCAGGAAGCATCCCAGGTATTTTGGACATGGGAAGCCTAAAATGAAATGGCTAAGGAAATGTTACCTGCCACTGGCAAAACTTCCAATGTTGGAAACAAAAATAATGAGAAAGATGGAAACCCAGTCTACACAGTCACATATAGGAACAATGGTCCTCATTCTAAGCCCCTTCCAGAAGAACAGGGAAGGACAGAAAACAAGCAAGGCAGATTCTTCTGTGAAGAGGGGATTCAGATCCAACTTCAACCTACCTCTGAAAGCTACTCCAAGAGAATACTCAGTGAGAAATGTGATTTGGAGACAACACAGAGAACTAGGGGTAGATATGAGACCTACCCCCACCTAAAAAGCCAACCATAGATCTGTTGCTAGCCTTGAGCCACACAATGGATGAAAAATGCAAGGCATCCACTGCCCCACCTAGTGCTGTGGAACATGATTAGGGCCACCCTAAGGACACGGGAAGGTTCACGGATCCCCCAGGCTCCCACAGCTACTACCCCTGAAGACAACAACCGAAACCTTTCCAGTGAAACCCTTCTGGCGCTAGTCACAGCCAACAGCCAATAGCCAAGCAGCTCCTGTGATACACAAGACCATTCTTAGGCAGAAACCCCAATGTCGACAAGTAAAAACAACCCTGACTCTGGATTTTGGGGGATGCCCTATGGGGGAGGCACAAACTGGATACGTTCCTAGTCAGAAATCCACAAAGTTTTTGATAGATTCAGGTGCCACAGTAAACACCCTTCACCTGAACCTAACCAGTATAGGTTTCAAAACCCCAACAAGCATGACATTGGTGGGATATGGAAGGCGTTGGCAGCAAGCCCCAATTTGGAAAGAGATTCCACTGCAGGCTGGCCCCATCCTAGATCTCATCCAGGCATGCAAAAATCAGGGAGAGGATGATGGCATCATGAGTATAAAATTTTTGTGGCACCACTGGCTGACAACAGACCTAGCAAACGGCTTCCTCTGGCAGCTAGACGAAGATCCTTTGCAGATCTCAGCCATCCACAGGTGTGCCACCCTGAAAGCCCCAATGCCTCTCCTCCCTCTGACCACTGATCCATGGGTGCCTGATTTTCCCAAGGTTTGGATTAAGGACAAGATTGAATGTGGCACGGTCAAGGATGCATGCATGTTGATATAGGCCAGGGAAAAGATCCTCCTCCCCAGAAACAGTTCAGATACCCCAGGGAGGCAAAGGAAGGGATTGCCAAAAACATAGAGGGGCTGTTGAAATGGGATGTCATTATTCCAATGTAGTTCATTTGCAACTCACCTCTATGGCCGTTTTAAAATCAGATGGGGTCACTTGGATGAGCGTGGTGGATTTCAGAGCTCTTAATGCAGTCACTCCCCCCCCCCTGCCCCCGTGGCTCCAGTGGTAGCAAAGTACAATGAAATCTTGACTGCTATAGCAGCAGGAGCTAAATTTTACTGTGTTATAGATTTGGCCAATGCATTTCATTCTATTCTGCTACACAAAAGCTGCATGTTTCAAGCACTGGTCTCAGGGGTTTCATTCCAGCCCCAATTGTAAAAATATGGACAAAATTGCACCCCACATCACATCCCCATGTTTTGTCCTATGTGGATGACATATTGGTGCACTCAGACTCAGAAGAAAAGACTGAAGAAATCACCCGAGAAGTCCTTGCACTGATCCAAGACACAGGATTCAAGGCAAACAGAGGCAAAGCACAGCTAGTTCAGACTCAAGTCAAACATTTAGAATTGAGCCTTCATACAGATTGCAGAACCCCAGATTCACAGAGTGGAGACCATTGGCAAACTCCCGGCTCCAACAGATGTGGCCTCCTTGAGAGCCCTGCTAGGAACCTTCAACTTCTCCCAGTAATTAATTGAATCTTTTGCTATCAAAGCCAAGCTGCCATATGTGTTATTAAAGAAAGGACCTGAACATCAAGAAGCATCTGTTACCGTAAAGTGGAATTTATCCCAAGCTCCTGCCCTTGTTCATCAAGATACCAGTAAGCCCTTCTATATCCAGTTAACAATCTCAGATAACCACATAAGAGTGATCCTCTCTCAGATCCAGAATGGAGTCCAAAGAGCGGTAGCCCAGGGGTAGGCAACCTTTCCCCTTTAAGGGCCGAGGGACTTCAGCTCCCAGAATCCCAGGAGCTATTGGCCAACATGGGACTATTGGCCAACATGGATGAAGCTTCTGGGAGCTGAAGTCCCTCAGCCCTTAAAGGGGAAAGGTTGCCTACCCCTGGCGGTAGCCTATGTATCTCAGAACCTTTCACCCATTGAAATCAAATTCAGTCTGTGCAAGAAAAATTCCCTTGCCCACATGTGGGCTCTCACCCAGTGGGACTTTATCATAAGTGATGCAAAAGTCATTGTTCAGACTCCTCACATGCCCCTAAAATTCATATTGTCAGGAAAAATACAAGATGGACAAGGGCACAATTCCAGGATAGCTAAATGGTCCCTACAACTGCTTAAGAAAGGTATAGGCTACCACAGGCAAGCAAGTGAACCATCCACTCTGTATGGCTTAATTGGCATAGGATCATCTCATGAGTGTCCATTGCCCCCAATTTCAGAAGATAAATGACCAATAAAAGCAGGGGAATCTCTCCAGAAAACTCTTTCTCAAGGATTTGTGTGTTGGTTTTGTGATGTGTCATCATATTATCAGGAGGGAACCTGCTTAACAGGATATGGTGCAATCCATATGAATGATGTTCACACGCTTCAAGGAACAGTTCACCCTCATTCTAGCCAAACCGCTGAGGTAGAAGGACTTCTCACAGTGCTGGAATTTGGGACCCTGATGTTTCCTTGGCCATCTACATGGATTCCCAATGGACAGTAAATGCACCCACAGATTGGGTTCCCATTTGGATAGCAAGGGGTTGGAAAACTAATGATGACAAACCAGTAGTTCATGCAGAAAAGTGGCAGATAGTGGCACAGTTATTACAAGGAAGAACGGTCCCCACCTGGGTTTCCTTTGTCAAGGGCCACCAGAAGGGAAATAGTGAAGAGGCTCTGTGGAATAACCGAGTGGACATGTAAACAAAGGAAGCTGCTTAGGCCCCTGAATTAGAAGCCCCTGTAGAGCCCATCAATGTCAAGCTCAAAAAACCTTTGATGCTCCCTAACTTAGACCTAGCTCAACTTCAGAAGGGAGACTCTGAAATCAAGAAGCTGATTGAAGCTGGAAAAGATCCCACTGGAAAATACAAAATATTGTTCTTCAGGTAATTCAGGAACAACATCCACCCTAACATCCAATTCACTATGGAAAAAGAAAAGGAAGGAACACTGCCATTCCTAGATGTCTTAGTCATCCGCAAACCAAACCAACGTCTGGGACACACAGTATACAGAAAACCCACACATACAGACAGATACCTGCACAAGAACTCTAACCATCACCCAGGACAAAAAAGAAGCACAATAAAAACACTGGTAGACTGGGCAAAACGCATCTGTGAACCCCACTTCTTGGAAGAGGAATTGAAGCACCTAGATCGGGCTCTACAGGCAAATGGTTACTCCAGCTCAGATATCAGAAGGGCTGCCAGACCCAGAAAAACCCAGAGGACTGAAGACAAGCAGCCACCTAAAGGGAAGGTATTTTTACCATATATCAAAGGAGTCACAGACAGAATTGGGAAAGTAGTGAGGAAACACAACCTCCAAATGGTTTACAAACCAACCAAGAAAATCCAACAAATGCTGCGCTCAACGAAGGACAGGAGAGACCCTCTCACAACCGCAGGAGTTTACCGCATACCATGCAGCTGTGGACAAGTCTACATAGGGACAACCAAATGCAGTGTACAAACACGAGTCAAGGAACATGAGAGACACTGCAGACTGGGCCAGCCAGAAAAATCAGCAGTAGCAGAACACATCATAAACCATCCTGGGCATAAAATGCTGTTTGAAAACACTGAAATTCTGGACCATGCCAACAACTATCAGGTCAGAATGCACAGGGAAGCCATCGAAATCCACAAACACTTGGACAACTTCAACAGGAAAGAAGAAACCCTTAAAGTAAACAAGATATGGCTACCAGTCCTACAAAATAAGAAAATTGGCACTCAGCAAATGCAAATGGAAAACCAACCAGGGTCAGGGGCTTTCCCAGCAGACAATAGCAGACAATCTCCTTGATTGCATATCCTCACCTGGAAGCCATGCCATTAACAACAGAACATACCTATTCAACACAGAACAATACACAGTTTACATGGGAATAACAGACAATATCCTTGATTGCTACCCTGAAGCTATGCCATTAACAACAGAACAATACCTATTCAACACAGAACAACACACAGTTCACCTGGAACCACTCCTCCCTACCCAGGGTCTCACAGTATATATAGACCCATGCTCTTCCATTTCAGTTTTCTCTGAAGATGCTAGCCACAGATGCTGGCGAAACGTCAGAAAGAAACTCTTCTAGAACATGGCCACACAGCCCGAAAAACCCACAAAAACTATGGATGCTGGCCATGAAAGCCTATGACTTCACAATGGTAAGACACTTTGTTGGCATATGCTTTTGAGTCACAAAGAGTGCCCTTTTTTAAAAAAAATTGGGGGGGGGGGTTTGAGCTGGATCCAGAGGTGCCCTTCATGAGCTGAAGACCTTTTCCCCATAAAGAGCAGGGCCTTTTTATTTTTTCTTTGATTCATTACAAAAGAATTGTGTGAAGAAAATGAAGAAAAATCCAGGAGGAAAAACAAAGAGTTTTCTCAAACCTTAAAGAATATGAAATTTATTGTGGCAGTAACATAATTCAAGGAAATTTGTAGAGACATCTTGAATTCCCGGATGACATTATAATGCCAGTAGAAGTCAAAGCCCATGAACAGTTACAATGCACTTTTCCATCTTCCTCACTCACCCCACTGAAAAGAACAAAGAAATATCATTTAACATTTCATGTGCTAAGATTGTCATTCAAAATGTAAGAAATGAGATTCCAATTTTGCTACTCCATTCATTCATCCAAATCCTTTCATTTTGTCACTCCTCTTCTGCCTCTTGGGTTTCTGTGTGACATGTTTCTCTTTTGTTTCATCTAATAAGCTCTGATGCCTTGTGCTTTTGTTAGAGCAGTCACCACCTATTCAACTGCATTAGGCACCATCTCGTACTCACTTCAGTTTTTGTTATGCTTTTAGAATGCCTCATTAAATTATGTCTGTGTATCTGTGAAATCCCATTCCATCACTGTGTGAATGGTGTAGTGGTAGAGTTTAACATCCTTCTAATTAAAGATAGCAGGGGGCATCAATATCCCTTAAAGACAATAAGATTCATAGCACATGAAAGGAGTGTTGAATAGTAAGGGTCAGCCATGATAGGGATGGGGGGGGGGGTTCAGATCCGTCATTTTCCTTTCAGGGTGTCATTGTTCATTACAGTTGCATAAATGGAAAAAAGCCAGCAGGTAAAGTTTTCTGTATCTTCAGGCCAGAAAATACAACATTTGCTAATTTTCTCTCTCTGATTCAACTGTCAAGAAATGAGAGAACAATTTTATATGCAGACCACCTTTAATCTTGAAAGATAACCTCATGTAGATTACTAATGGGTAGGGGCTGTTATTATTGACTTAATTATTATTTATAAACCACCAACTCTACACATGATGTTTTACAGACAAGCTGGCTTATACTTCAAATAGTCAACAGCTACATTTGGTCATGACAATAAGTGATTTTTTTCATGACAGAAACAGCTAAACTCCTCCCCCACCCCCACCCCCTCCAGTGTAGATATGACTTTTGAAGAAGTGGTTGTCGTCATCATGGGTTGAGTCAACCTTGACTCATGGTGATCCTGTGGATGAGACCTCTCCAAGACCTCAGGTCCTCTACTGCTCTACTCAGGCATAGGCCCATGGCCTCTCTGATTGAGTCCATGCATCTGGTATGTGGTCTTCCTCTCTTTCTACTACCTTTCTCAGCATTATGCCTCTCATGATGTGGCCAAAGTACAACAGCCTCAGCTTAGTCTTTCTGGCTTCCATGGGTACCACATATATTTCACATTGTACATACTTATCTTGGAATTCACATCTTACAAATTACAATTCACATAACCAATGGAGAGGATCAAGTCCAACAAACTCTGAAAAGCCACAGTTACTGACTTTTGATGTAGACTCTGACTTCAGACTGCTGATGAGTGTTTATGTGATGTAACAGCACATAAATAAAGATCTCTATGTATAGAAAAACAAGATGACAGGATGCATAGAGAAACAGAATGACATTCTAGCTTTGTACAAGAAAGGGATTTGTTCCTGTTGCATGAAGAAGCACTCAATAACTTAAGTCCTGAAAGAGAATCTGAAATGACACAGTCCAATGCAGTCCAATTACCTCACCTGTTATTTTACAAGAACTAGGCCTTCAAGTAAAATGGGCAGATTACATTATCAGAGGGCTCCACAAAATCTCAGTGCCTTGCCTCTTAATCGGTGTGAGAGAGGTTCAGAGGGACAAGTATTCTCAAACTGGATTAAGGTTTTCCAAAAAGCTAATAAGTTTTCAATGAGCTGGGCTGTGGCTGCAACAGCTGCTCAAATCTGAAAATAAAAGAATGCTGCCTTTGTGGCAAGGGATCTGCTATTGATCAGCACAAGGTTAGGGAAACAGGAGGGGAGGGCAGCTCGTCTTCTTTTGAACTCTCTCTCTGGGGGGGAGGGGTTCTTTTCAATCTCACATTATCTAGTAGCAATAACAAAGGCCAACCCCATCGCACAAGCTGCTCTCTGCAGGATTGCACTTGTTGAAAATTAATAGCATGCACGTACTTGCATCATTTCAGAGTCTTCCACCATTTCCTTGAAACTGGCTTCATTGTGGCCCCACAAAACACAACAGATGGATCTCCAGACCTTCTGGTGAAGGGAAGAGAGCCCTTTTCCCTGAGCTACCATCTGAGTCTCACCCCTCATCCATAGCCGTGTGGAAATTAGCATCTGAAGAGCACAGATTCCTCAGCACGTGCTTCCAATAAATATTTTGGGAGGAGGAGGTAGGAAAGGAGTCACAACACATAATGGCAAACAGAAAAGCCCAGCCACCTGGTTGAAGAACATGCCTACCATTTAAATATACCATAGTTCTGGCCATAATAATAATAAAAAAGGAACAGGTTGAGGTCTTTCCTCCATCCATTTGTCACATGCCAGTTCACTCAATCCAGTTCAAAAATATTAAATTAAAAAAAAAAAACTATGGCCATGGGGCTGCTATCAGGTGAGAAAGAGTAAGGAAGAAAAAAGAATACCCCTGTGCTTTTAAATTGTAGTATACAATACAATCTTTTATTACAGCCATTCGACCAGCATATAAATTGTAGTATAACCCGTGGAAGGAAGACTGCCAGGGAATACCAGGTGTGTAGGCCAATGGTCCTCAAAGTGATGGTCCATGGACCAGTGTCGGTCCATGAGTCATCAGTTCCTAGTTGTTAGCAAGTTTCCATGCAACAAGAAATTTGCTACAACTGTAGCAAATGGACACAAATATGGCATCAGTCACTGGCTCATTGGGGCAAACAATTGCTGATTCCCCATATCAGATAGCTTGGGATACACTATGGCAGGCATTCTTGAGACGAAGGCAACAGCAAACCTCCTCAGAATAAATATTGCCAATAAAACTCTAGGATAGGTTTGCCATAAGTTGGAGTTTGTTGGACTTTGAATCACATAATAACAAATGAACAAATCAGAAATCCCATCTCAATTTCCACTTTTCTCCATTATAGCAATAAGTTAAGGCTACTGTAAAAGGTGGAGGAAGACTATTTTAGAAAGACAAAAATCCTATTGGGGTGCCATTCCTAGGGGATAAAGAAAATGGAAAATGTAACTTTATATGAGATTTTAATGTTAGCACTAAAATTAAAGGATCCTAACATTTAACAATTGCAATACTAATTAAGCACTTTGACTATAACACCTGATATATTTTTTTAAAGGCCCGGTGAAAAACAGTTTCTGAAATGTTGCATGAGACTGGATGTTACACATAACTGGAAGGAAGGGACAGAGAAAAGGAACTTGGGATCTTTTACCCATCTGGAGGCACCTACAGTCTCTATAAATTGGCTTTGTGGGAAGATTTAATTATCCTTTAAAACGTATTTTGTCTTTAAAGTGAACATCACATGGCAAATGAACAACCTGTTTGTCTTCACTGAAATTTTTGATTTCATTAACAAGCACACAGAAACAGAGGATTCAGGTACCTTAGCCCTGGAATTCAGGCAGAATACTGTCTGAAAAGCGATTGGGGTTTCTAGAGATTTCTTCTTTTTTCTCTTTTGCTGTAAATGCCAACAGGGGCAGCAACAAAACTGAAATAAAATAAAATAAAAACATACAGGTGTGTTTGTGTGTGGGGGGGGGGGGAGAAACAGGTTGAAAAGTAAGCTTGCAAATTAAAGGAAAGGATATACTAAAAAAGTAGTACACACAACATTTTTTTCATAAGGATGCTGAACAATGCAGAGAGATTATGGGCCTTTGCAGACTACCAGAAATAGTGCAAATTGAGTCCACTTTAAGGGTTAGGGTTAGTGCTAGGGAATCATGGGAACTCTGTCAGAGAGCTCTGGTGCCACAATAAAATACAGTTCCCATGATTCCCTAACCCTTAAAGTGGACTCAATTTGCACTATTTCTGGCAGTCTGTAAAGGCCCTATGTGTACTAGTATATATCTTTCATACTACAGGATAAGTTTGAAAAATTGTGGGTTGCATACAGGCTGCTTACAGCCGGCCATGGGAGAATGCAGTAAGATCCGTCATTGATGGTTAAACATGCATCTATCCCATTGGGGATAGTTGAATGGAATAATCTTCTATATCAGGGGTAGGCAACCTAAAGCCCGGGGGCCGGATGCGGCCCCCCGAGGCCTTTGGACCAGCCCCAGGCCAGTCCTGCCACCGCTGCCACCGCCGCCCCCCACCATGATGATATTGATTATTGTTGTTATTATTGTTCTTGGGGTTTTCTTGGCAAAATCTCCACAGGGGGTTTGCCATGGCTTTTCTGGGGCTGAGAGAGTGTGCATGCATATTTTTTAAATTTTTTAAATTTTTTGTTTTTAAATATATTTATTTATTTATTTATTTATGGTGCTTCAGCCCCCCCAATTGTCTGAGGGACAGCAACCCGGCCCCCGGCTCAAAAAGGTTGCCTACCCCTGTTCTATATGTTCTCCTTTCTTTAAAAGTGGGGAAAGGTAAGAATGGTTTTGCAATGGAACCAGGAACCCATTGCCTAGAGAGATGGTGGGGGTCTTCTTCTCTGGACATCTTCAGAAAGAAGCTGGACAGCTACCAACTAACTGCGAATGCTTTAGCTGGTGATCTTTCACCGATCAGAGGTTTGGACTGATTCTATGAAGAGAAAGTAGTTGAAGAAGCATATGCTACCATTTCCTTTCTCTTTTTTAAAGTGGATAAGCATGGAATTCTATGCCCTCCCAAATTAAAGTGATGACATATTTCAAAAACTGAAAATCCTGAGTCTGCAGCAAATTGGGAAAGAAAGTGCAGCTGCTTTACTAAGGACTCCAGTAAGATCTTTTCAGCAGGGGATATAAATCTGGCTTTCTTTTAAAAAAAAAATCCAGGTGGACTTGTATTGCTATCACTACAATAAATTACAAGTGTAGCTTTACCACTAAACACAAATGTGCTACCTAACAATTTAGAGGTTCAGTGTCACCTGGTAGTATTGTGGGTAGGAAAGCAACAGAGAAAAATAAAGAAGGGATTGTCTAATATTAAATAACACAAAATAATATTAAAACTCTAGGGAGAGCTAAGCATTCCCCATCTCACATCCATCTGAAATATGTTCACTGGCTCATTAAAACAATCCATCACCACTTCTCTGCCCCTCAGAAACCATTTCATTGTTTCATCAATTTCATGACATTGCTGGTTTCATTTTTTTTTAATCCATTCATTATTTCATCCATTTCTGCAAATATTGGACAGAATCCTATCTGGTAGTTACAAATGGATAACCAAGAGTAACAGATTTGTAACTGCTTCATATTAATGATCCTTACATATCCCTTCATTTAGGGCAGGGGTCCCCGGACTTTTTGATCCGGGGGCTGGTTCGCTGGCCCCCAGATCTTTGGGGAACCGGAGGCGCGCGCGCGCATGCACACTACTCGGGTGCCATTTTTGTTCCAAAATGGTGGCTGGAGTTGTGCACATGCGCTCGGCGTTGCGTGCATGTGCATGACTCCGGCCACCATTTTGGAACAAAAAATGACGCCTGAGTAGTGTGCATGCACACATGATGCCAGGGGCCATTTTTTGTTCCAAAATGACACCCGGAGTTGTGCGCATGTGCACGCAATGCTGGGCGAGCATGCACCCAGCATCACACGCACATGTGCATGACTCTGATGCCATTTTGAAACAAAAAATGGGGTCCGTTGGCATGCATGAGCGGCAGCAGCGGCATGGTGGCAGCAGCGGTAGCAGCGGCGGCAGCAGCAGGACCAGCTGCGGGCCGGTAAGAAGGCCTCGATGGGCTGGGTCCAGCCCATGGGCCGCAGTTTGGGGACCCCTGATTTAGGGGATACATAAGGACTATGAAAGTCCCCCAGTCCCCACTTACTGATCAGCAGTGGCTGCAACCAACAGGGGTCTGTTCTCCTGTTGCTCAAGAAGTGACTGACTGAATTCCTATTCCCTCCTCTTCTTTTAAGTGATCTGCGATGCAAGGAGGAATTGCAACAGGGACCCTGTTTCTACCTGAAGCAATGGAAAATGCTTGCATGAGGAGGTGAGAATGTCAGTTAGCTGCTTCCCAGGATCTAGGGGAACAGATCCTCATTGAACACAGAGGCTGCTGACTGGAGGAAGTGGGTACTGGAGGTTTCTGGCCATAATTCTTTACATAGCTATGTAACTACTGTGGTTATGTTGTGATGTAGTGCATAAAGGATTCCTGCCATTGTTAAGTTTTTTCAATCAAATTTTCTAGATGGCTCCCATTGAAATAGAAGCATCATTAAATAGCTGAATCCCAAATACACAAATCCTGAGTAACACAATACTATACCTGTGAACTGTGAAATTGAATCCCCTATAAGTGTGGACAGGATAATATCCTTAGTTTTCCAGGATGACTCACGCGTTCATTGTACATTGCATTGTAGTAAGATGCCATTTTTTGGCTGGTTTATTTTTTTTCAATGGATGCTTTAAATTGTTTTTAATGAGATTATAATTTAACTACATTTTAATAATAATATTTAGACCTTTCTTTCCATTTTGTATTCGTTTTAAATTGTAAGCCTTCTTGAGTATCTCTGGGAATAAGAGATACTTCTTTAATATCTCTGGGGTTCTGGGAATAAAAGGAGGATCTAAATGAAGTGAATTAATGTACAGCAGAATTTTTTTAACCTCCATCGGTAGTACAGCTTGCAATGCCAGATACAATAGCAGAAACCATTTGTTGAAATGTTACAGAAAGTCAGCCACCCTTTCAGAGCAGACATATAGAGTGATTCAGTAATTTTCAAAGGAATTATTACATTTTATCATTGAGTGCCACGGTGCTGTAAGAGTATTTCCCAATGAAGATAAATCCTTCTGAAGAAATATATCATGCTCAGTCATTTCATTTTCAAATCAGTTCAAAAGTTATCAGTTGGCTTAGTGATACCAAAAAAAATCTAGTTTATATTAATTGTATAAAATAAAAAATTCACATAATTGACAATACAATCTTAGACCTCAGTTTTATACTACTTTCATTGCCTTGGCTCCACTTTACAGTTTCCTGGGAGAAATATTCCAAACCTTTCAAACAGATAAATCTAAATACTAAGCTACACATTTTCAATTAAAAAAAAATCATTTATTTTATTTTTAAGCCCCCTTTCTCCCGGAGTGGAACCCAAGTAGACTCCCAAAGAGAATCAATTAAAAAACATAATGATAAATTTTAAAATACAATTTAACAATCCCCACTTTAAACAGTATTAAATCTTTATAAAGACATACAAAAGTTTTTCAAAAAATAAAACATACATCTGAATAAGCTTCCCTGCTAACACATTAAGATTGCTTAAACAAAAAGGTCTTTACCTACCGATGAAAGGAAAGCAGAGGGCCAGCCTAGCCTCCTATGGAAGGGAGTTCCAGAAGATGGGAGCAGCTACCAAAAAGGCTGTCTCTCATGTCCTCACCAAGCAAGCCTTGGTGAGATCCCCTGAAGATCTTAGAACTCTGGCAGGCTTGCATGGGGAGATATGGTTTTTCAGATCCTAGGAATACTTGGGATGGAGCCATAGCAACTAGGGTGGTATGAACCTGTTACAACAGATAGTGTAAATATCTTTGTGAATTAGTTTAAGCCAGGTGCTGAACTTGAAAGCAAGATGGAAAAGCACTCCTGCACTTTTAAAAGTTGCAGAAGAAAGTATTTAATAGATGCAGCTTGTTAGGCATGCCACACCTGCTCAAATTCCCTCTTCCACACAATGTGTCAAGGTATAGGAGCTCCTTTTTAATTGGACACCTTAATTCAGTTTCATTTTTTAATAAGGATGATTTTATGCAACACTTCCACTATTACACACATTTTGCATATGTGTGTTGTATGCCTTCAGTCATTTCTAACTTATGGTAACCCTAAGGCAAATCTATCATGGGGTTTTCCTGGGAAGATTTGTTTTGAAGAAGTTTGCCATTGTCTTCCTCTGAGGCTGAGAGCATGTGATGTGCCCAAGGTCACACATATTAGTACCATACAAACAAATCTGAGCATAGAGTTTAGTGTTTAGCATGTTTAGCACAGGATAAATAGGTAATTTCTCTACAGAAAAGTAGTTGGACACAAATCAGAAACATCAAAATGCAAAAGCCAGTCAAGGGACACTCTCTCACTGATGTCAAGGTGACCATGTTTGACCAAAGGAACCTCAAGGACAAATTTCAATGTGAAACAGCTGAACAGAAATTTATCAGGACATTCAGCTCTAATCTCCACTGGACTGAACAGGGAGAAATACTTTATCACATTACAAAAATTAATTGGCTCATGAATGCCAATCATCTTAATAATTACCTTAAGAGTGGTATTGTTAGTTGGTGGCAGACAGTTACAGATGTAAACAACAGCTGAGTAGTAACACAGTTAGCACCGGCTACTGCCACACTACAGAATTAATGCAGTTTCACATCACTTTAACTGTCATGTCTTCATCCTGTGGAACTGGAATTTGTAGTTTGTTGTTGCACCAGAGCTCTTTGACAGAGAAGGCTGAATATCTCATAAAACTACATATCCTAGAAATCCATAGCATTGAGCCATAGCAGTTAAAGTGGTGTGAAACTACATTAATTCTGACATTTAGATGCAGACACTGTCTATTCTTCTAGATTTCAGTTCTCTCTAGCCTTGCTGTTTAAAGTACCCCACACAAATGTGCCAATTGAGGATAAGACTTCACACATCTGATGAAGTAGACCAGGTCTACAAAAGCGTGTGTAAAAATATGGTTTGAAGAGAACATTTTCTTCAGCTCACATAAACTATATACATTTATTTATCTATAGTTGCCACAATGCTTTTGTTTTGTTTTCAGCAACAGAATAACTGTAAAATTATCCAGAATATAATGTTTGATGAGAAAAGCTTTATTAGTCTCAATACTTCCCAATCTAAAATGGTTCTCAAAAGCTTTTCTCCCATAGCTTCTCCTTATTGTGCCAAGCATTGCCTTTAACCCCATGAAAACTGCATATAAGACCTAACATTCCTATTACATTTTTATTGTTCAGTTTCAGATATCACAATAAACCATAGTTACAGAACACTTCATTATGGTTTGTTATGACATCCAAATTGACACATCATGGTTTGCAGCTGCCTGGCAAACTACAAATAGGACAGATGGTTTGAAATGCCTTTATAAACCATAGTTTGTATTACCACTAGGACTGACACATGGTCAGAAATATTTATCCTGCTTTTCATCTACGTCTGGAGACCCATTGGATTGGAGCAGGGGTAGGCAACCTGTCCCCTTTAAGGGCCGAGGGACTTCAGCTCCCAGAAGCCTCAGCAATATTGGCCAATAGTCCCATGTTGGCCAATAGCACCTGGGATTCTGGGAGCTGAAGTCCCTCGGCCCTTAAAGGGGAAAGGTTGCCTACCCCTGGATTGGAGTCCTGAATCCTGGCCAAGTGCAAGGGGACCAGTATGATAAAACTCACACCACTGTTGGTTTTTACATACTGCTAGCCATAGCCATATCGGCTGCATTTATTAAACTTGGAAAGAAAAAATAAAGTTCAATTCTGCCATATATCTTAAAATGCAAAGCTTTCAATTGGCAGATTAGACTCTCCTATTATGCATCATATTCCTTGACTTCAATGAAAAAATCCTGGAATACTGGCCTCCTCAATTTTTCCTCCTAACTTACCCAAATTGGTGCTTATAACTGCATTAAAAAATCATCCTCAAAAGTATATCCTCAAGCCTCTTGAGGGTAGAAAACCACATTGATCTTTATTAATCCATTCCAATAAGATCTTTTTCAGCGAATATAGTGGTAAATATCTTATAGTCACAGTTTAATAAAGAAATTGGCCTGTAATTTTTTTATACCTTGGTTATCTTTACCATCTTTAGGTATGAGGGAGATATAACCCTGAGTCCATGTAGAAGGAAGGCTATCTTTCAATACTTCATTTATCACCTCTCTCAAGGGTTGTGCTAGTTGTTGAGCAAATTTTTTGTAATATTCAGCTGGGAAGCCATCAGGGCCTGGTGATTTCCCTAATTTGTTCTCTTAATTGCATCCATCACCTCCTGAAGAGTTATGTCTTTATTTAGCAATTCTTTCTGTTGTTTATCAAAAGGTGTTAACATACATTTATCCAAATATTCACATATATGGTCTTTTTGTATCTCATCTCTCCTATAGAGTTGATCACAGAAGCCATGTACAATCCCCATCAGTTTATCCTAGTCTATGTATTTTTGTTCTTTCTCCTTTAAACATATTATGGGGGGTTTTTTATTGCTCTTTTCTTAGTTAATAAGCCAGCCACTTCCCCGGCTTATCTGCACCCTCAAAATTCTTTTGTTTTATATAGCTTAGTTTTTTCTGTAGCTCCTCAGTTAAATATAGAGAAGCTTGCTGCTGCAATACTTTAATTTCTCTTATCAGTTCCTTTCTGTTTGGATGTTGTTTCAGATTATCTTCTTTCTCTTTTAGTTTCTCTTGCAATTCTTTTAGTTTCTGGGTTTTTTCTTTCTTAATTGTGCAGGTTTTTTTTTCTAAAAAGCTTCCCCTCATAACTGCTTTTGTAGCTTCTCAAACCATATTCATACTTGTACCATTGTGTAATTTTTCAGTAAAATAGTTTTTTAAACTAACAATAGCATCTTCACATATCTTATCTTTAGCCAATAAATCCTTATTAAGCCTCCAACTAAATTCCTTATATCTTAGTCTGAGGGATGTTCTTATCAAATTGTGAAATTATGATCAGAGAACATTCTTGGATTTATCCTTATATCTGCGACTCTTGAAATTAGTTGTGGTGAGATCAGAATCATATCCAGTCTTGCCCATGACTGGTGTCTATCCAATAAGAAAGTGTACTCTCTTTTCTCGCTGTGCTTTTCTCTCCAAATATCTTTTAGACACAGCCGATCTTTCAAGTCAAAAAAATCTTTGGGCAATTTACCTTAGTTAAACCTTATTTTCCTCCTTGAGTACCTATCTAACTGTGGATCAATAACCCCATTCCAGTCACCCATGAGTACACATGCGTCAAATGACAGCTTTTCTACTTTATTTAACAAACTCTCATAAAATTTTCCTTTGTTCTCCAAGGGTCCTTAGATCCCAAGCAGGATAACTTTTTCACCTTCTAGAAAAATCTGCACACCAACAAAATGGCCTTGGTTATCGTTTAACATTTCCAAAACATTATACTTTGTTTTATTATAAATGGCATTCCTCTTCTTCTTCTTTTCACAGCAGAAACAAATACATTTCCAAACTTCAGATTTTTGAGCAATCTCACATCTGTTTTCTTTAACCTAGTTTCTTGTAAATATAAAACAAATTGGTGCATATAACTGCATTAAAAATTACAGCTAAAATGAAATCATCCTCAAAAGTATATCCTCAGTCCTAGAGTTAATGCTCTACTTTTCTTCCTTCTTCAGTTTTCCAAGATTTACCATATTTTCCGGCGTATTACATGACTTTTTAACCTGGAAAAGCTGGGGCTAAAGTGGGGGGGTAGTCTTATACGGCGGATATAAGGAGAGCCGGGTATGAGGAGGAGGAGGAGGAAGATAGAGGTGCGAGGCAGGAAGGAGCCGGGGAGAGAAGGACAAAGGCCAGAAGGAAGAGGAGGTCCTCCTTCTTCTCTCCACGCCTTTCCCCCCCTCCTCCCAGCTTTCCTCCTGTCCTCGGGGGCTTTCTTCTTTTCCCCATTGCTATCTCCCTCCCGTTCCCAGCTATCCTCTTTTCCCCATTGCTCCTATCCCCATCGCTCCCCTCACCGCCTTCCCAGCTTTCCCCAGGCTTCCCTTCCTGCCCCAATCACCCCCCAAGCCCCTTCCCAGGCTTCCCCTCCTGCCCCAATCGCCCCCCCCAGTCCCTTCCCAGGCTTCCCCTCCTGCCCCAATCGCCCCCCCAAGCCCCTTCCCAGGCTTTCCCTCCTGCCCCAATCGCCCCCCCAAGCCCCTTCCCAGGCTTCCCCTCCTGCCCCAATCGCCCCCCCAAGCCCCTTCCCAGGCTTCCCCTCCTGCCCCAATCGCCCCCCCAAGCCCCTTCCCAGGCTTCCCCTCCTGCCCCAATCGCCCCCCCAGCCCCTTCCCAGGCTTCCCCTCCTGCCCCAATCGCTCCTTTTCTGACAGAAAAGGCTAAATATCTCACAAAATTTCAAATCCCAGAATTCCATAGTCTTGAGTCAGGGCAGTTAAAGCAGTGTCAAATTGCTTTAATAAATTTCTGCAATGCAGACACAGCCAAATTTGATGTGTTGCTTGGGCATGGCTTCTTTAACAAATAATTCTGCACAATGAGAGAGAAAGAAAGTGTACCCTTGAAGATTTATCTAAAGAAGAACCAAGTTCCTTACTTGGAGGTTATATGTGTATTTTGTGTGCCTTCAAATTGTTCCTGACTTAATGGTGATGATGGGGTTTTCTTGGCAAGATTCTCTCAAGAAGAGCTTTGCCATTGCCATCTTCCCCTGAGGCTGAGAGTGTGTGACTTGTCCAAGTTCACCCAGTGGGTTTCATGGCAGAGTGGGGAATCAAACCCAGGTCTCCAGAGTGGTAGTCCAACACTCAAACCATTACACCATGCTGGCTCCTATTCCCATGTACTACCAATGAAACAACTGCAGACTTTTTGTTGTTCTTGTGTGTCTTCAAGTCCTTTCTGACATGGTGACCCTAAGGCAACCTTATCATTAAAGAATGGTATGTTTCTTCAGATGGGAGTTGCCATTACCATCCTCTGAGGCTGAGAGTGTGTGACATGCCCAGGGTCACTTACTTGGGTGCAAATTGTACATACCCCAGAATGCATCACCTAGTATATTGGCAGTCCTTCCCCCCAACACTTTCTCATTTTCCCCCAAACATCTCATAGTTGGGAGATGGAAATAATTTTTACAGCAGCATTTAAATCTGGACTATTTTTTTAAAGTAAGGTCCAAAACACACTGCAGAAAGAAATGCTAGGGATCTGTAGTTTGTTGTGTTTATAAGTGACAGTTTTCCTGCATGTCATAAGCATTGGAATTAACATTACCATATTGAAATCAAATCTAATTTTTTAAAAATTTTATTTGGTGTGTGTTGGAAAGGGGGGGGTCGTCTTATACGGCGAGTATGTCCCAAATTCTATATTTTGGCTGGGAAAATGGGGGGGGGTCGTCTTATACGCCCAGTCATCTTATACGCCAGAAAATACGGTAGGTCGCATATTCCAACATAGCAAATTTCCACTCTACATTATTCAGCCCATCCAATACCTGAAACAGCACTTTATTCTAATTTCTGATCCCTTTCTTTAGACCCTGGGCAATTATTTTTGAAAACATTATTTGATATATAATAGTACGGGACAATTGAAAAATCAATTCATTATTCTTACAATAAATAGATAGAAAATGACTGATTATGCCACACAAAGGTAAGAAAATAGTCTAAAACTTAGAAAAGGAAAAACCTCAAAACACTCCAAGAAAACAGTTTTGGCTCGAAAAGAGAGTTTTTTTGGTCCACCATGTGATTAAATACCATGAATATAATTTCCTGGAGGGGAAAACCACTTTATTTTCTTTATGTAAAACTTTGGTTGTTTTTTTGTTTTGTTTTTTCATATTGTCTGTTATATCCTGCCCCATACAAAGGCATACATTTCAGTTTATTTGTATTCATTAATTTGAAAACCTCAAATATTACAATACTAGAAAGATAGTAATTTATATTGACCTGGAGCTTAGGTAATTTTATATCTTAACTACATATCTATCACTCTTTTCATCTGGATATGAACGGTACAATTCAAAGTACACTAATGATTTGTTCCACATCATTTAATACTTCAGTCTCAACATCTCCAATTTCCAGCAACTTCAAAAAGACTTCAGCTACATTCCTGATTACAAATGTTTTATTCTTAAAACTAACCAAGAATTCAGAAGGAAATTGGCATCTTTACAAAGCTTCTTTCAGATATTTGATTAGAAATCCTAAATCTTGTCCTCTCCAACAGAAACCAGAGACCTCAGACCTAACAGAAGCAAAGGACTCTTTCACACTACACAGATATAGGACTATGATTCCACTTTAACTGTCATGATTACAGCCTATGGAAACTTGAGATTTGTTGTTTGGTCAGAAGCACCAGAGGAGCTCCCTGGCTAAGAGGAGCCCTGGTGGCACAGTAGTTAAATGCCTGTACTGCAGCCACAAGGTTGCGAGTTCAGTACTAGCCAGGGCTCAGGCTAGACTCAGGCCTGCATCCTTCCGAGGTCGCTAAAATGAGTACCCAACTGTTGGGGGGCAATGAGCTTACAGTTGTAAACCGCTTAGACATCCCATAGCGTGATATGAAGCGGTATATAAAATGAAGCTGCTTTATTGTGGCACCAGAGCTCTCTGACAGAGAAGGATCAATGTCTCAGAAAAAACAACAATTCCCATGATTCCCTAGCACTAACCCTAACCCTTAAAGTGGACTCAATTTGCACTATTTCTGGCAGTCTGCAAAGGCCCATAGTTTGGCTATTTGGGATCCCCAAGTTTCTCTTCCAAAACTCATTTGTACCCCACCCCGCCCAACCTATGTTGCATAGAGTAATCTCCTTCACACTCCACCTAAATATATGCTTTGTTCTATACATCAGGGCCAATGCCCTTCATGCATTAAAAACTCCAGCTGTTGTTTATAGACATCTGCCCCCATCCACCTGCAAAGCATCATTGATGGGCTGGGCAGATTCAGGGGCATCAGTAGAGGGGTACGGGTTTTCAGGCTGCACCAGGTGACATCCTAAAAGGGGGGGGGGGGTGACACCACTGCTTCCCAAACATCTGCCTTTTGGCAGATGAACTTGTAGCATTCACCTATGTCCCTTTAAAACAGCTAAGAGATGGTGTGAGTGAGGCAAGGCTCAGTGGGAAGAGAAAGGAGAGGCCCCAGGTTTGTTTTTATAAAATTTTAAATTTAATTTTTTTTTAAAAAATTATTCTTTAAAAAATTTCTTTAAAAACATCACAGTCTTACCAAATTTTCACTTTAACCACATGAAGCAATGCACATGGAAATACACTTAGGCTTTGCATATGATAATGTAAATTAAAGGTATAATTTTAATTTTGCTAATTTTTTACATCACAACTATTGCTATTACATTCAGTGATATATGGGAATTATGATTTATGAGTAACATTAGTACAAAAAAAACCACTATTAAGGACACTCAACACACCATGAGTTACTGCACTGGATGACACCTGCCCTAGTGATGCTACTGGGCAGACTAGTCTGCCCTCACTTTTCTTCTCTCCCTCCTTGGTGGATGGATGTTAGGGGCCTTTGCAGTGGTTGGCAACAAACTGTAGCAGCTGTCTTTGCTGTTAGGAACTGCAAGTGAGAATTGAGAATTACCAATCAACTTACTTCTCTTACACTGGCTCACATGTCTCCCACTTCAGGAATGGTTCCTCACATCTCCCCAAATTCTCATGTGTTCAGTTCTTATAGCAGACACTTTCAGATTCTGCTAATGATCTTGGACTGATACAGGGTGGTAACCCAAAGCTCTATCAGCATATCTTTAGGAGTATGTTTTAGCTGAGTATCCCTGCATGGCAAAATAGAAACTAGAAGTCCCAGGATTCTATAGGGTGGAACTATGGCGGCCATCCAAGGGCTATAATTGTATAGTGTAGATGCACTGTTACTTCAGAAATACACAAGGTAAGGAAACAGCATTTCAGTTAAATACCTGAAAAAGTTTAATATATAGTTTTTCTAATCTCCAACTAACTAGAAAATAGTTTCAGGTAGAAGAGCCATGTGCAGTTGTGAGTCTCTACCACAGGGGTAGGCAACCTTTCCCCTTTAAGGGCCGAGGGACTTCAGCTCCCAGAATCCCAGGAGCTATTATTGGCCAACATGGCTGAGGCTTCTGGGAGCTGAAGTCCCTCGGCCCTTAAAGGGGAAAAGATGCTCTACCATCTTTGCGGGAGACAGAGAAAGAAGAGTTTTGGGATGAACACAGATACCTGGGAGTTTCTGGGATGACAGGGACCAGTTGATCTTGTTATGTTGGTCATCAATATTCATACAGTGTGTGTTAATATGATTAAAGATATGGAGGAAGCCCTATACTGTTTAAGCATCCCCGTTCTCATAGCAAAAAGGATGTAAGGGCATCATAAGAGTGCTTGTCTCACTAGTGTAGTGTTTCCAACAGAAGAGCTCTGCTGTGTCAGTTTTTATCATGTATGTTGGGTTTTTTCCACCACCTTATTGGGCATGGAGATGCCTCTTGGATTCTTGAAGGCTATACCAGTAGAACATACCTTTTGGCTGATTCTGTCAGGCACACTGTTAAACTACAAGTATAGACCTGGAAGACAGACTGTGTGTCTGTCATCTAAGAACCAGCCTAGCTATGTACAGATTGGTGTGTCACCAGGAGAATTGGACAGTAAGGATGTAATACTTTGTTTCATTCTCACATCCAAGAACAAATAACTTCAAAACTTTTCTCCATGCTGAACAAGATTATCAGAACTGACAGCCATTTTCTCAATGTTTTTCCCACTTTTGGATTTTTGCACATAGTGATTTAATTTTTTAAAAAAAAATGTGCAGAAAACAATGTATTATGCACAAAATAAACTATTTTCTGTGCAAAAACAGTGGGGATTTCCAGGAAGGACTATAAAAGTTCTGAAATGTGATAAAATTTTTCAAGAGACAACCACCATATTACAAGCTGGAGAAATTCACATTCCAAGGCTGTATCTGCACTGCAGAAATAATGCAGTTTGACACTACTTTAACTGGGATGGCTCCCTGCTATGGAATCCTGGTATTTTGTAGTTTGTTGTAGCACCAGAGCTCTCTGACAGAGAAGGCTAAATATCTCACAAAACTACAAATCCCAGAATTCCATAGCATTGAGCCATGGTAATTAAAGTAGTGTCAGATTGCATTAATTCTGCAATACAAATGTAGCCCAAATCACCTAAACATCAATTCTGGTAATATTACTAAATTTATCTAAAGCACAGATAAAAAACCTGCACTGCTCCAGGTGTGCATGGATTTCATTTCCCATCGGCCTGGCCAGTGGTTGTGGATGATAGGGTGGGAGCTCAACATATGGAGGGCCATAAGTTCCCAACCCAAGGTCAGACAAGAATCCTGAAAAATATTCTAGGCTAAAGAGTAGCCCAGACCATACGGTATGACTTGCCAGAATCTGGCTCAACTTCTAGGCTTCCTCTCTCTCAGATCTTGCTTCTCTTCCTGTTTTGCTGAGTGGCTCTCAATCTTGCATTATGACTGGGGTGATTCAAAGTATGTTGCATGGACCAATGTAGCATCATGCTCTCTTTTGAGTCCCAAACTTTGTGTGTATCCTAAACTGCCTAGTTTTGAAATCAGAGGATGTGTAGGATCAAGACAAAGGCCAGAAAAGTTATTTAGGTTTCACAAATCCCCAGCTATATGATCAGTGGCTTCTGGGAATTGTAGTCCAGAAATATCTTTTCTGCACTTTGGCTCAGGATCTGAAAGCAATGAAGCTCACTTGGTCTGATCCAGACTACCTCATACTTGGAGCAGACCCACTGAAGTCAGTAGGGTTTAGTTAACTTAACCATGACTAAATTATATCCCACTGATTTCAATTGGTCTGCTCTAAAAATGACTAATGGGGGTTGCAGACTGCCAGAAATAGTGCAAATTGAGTCCACTTTTAGGGTTAGGGTTAGTGCTAGGGAATCATGGGTATTGTTTTTCTTCTGAGACATTGAGCCTTCTCTGTCAGAGAGCTCTGGTGTCACAATAAAATACAGTTCCCATGATTCCCTAACCCTAACCCTAACCCTAAAAGTGGACTCAATTTGCACTATTTCTGGCAGTCTGCAACCCCCCTAAGTCTGGAGTCAATCCAGACTTTAAAAAAAATAAAGAGAGAGACAGAATGTCTGTACTATGGAGACCAGGTGTCATAAAACTAGATGCATACCTCTGTGTGCAGGACAAATGTGTAATTCCCCTTTTGCAGATTTTGTGACTCACTGAGTTACAGCTATGACCTGGTTCACAGAATCTTTGTAAATACCACCACAGCAGGTAAGTACACAACTTTTTATAGGATAACTTGTTGACTCAAGAACCTGGAGACATGGCTCTATGCCAGAGAATTGAAGTAACCAGAAATCGGATGAGTGTGTCACCTTTTTCCCCTTCCTGACAGGGACTCTGTGCTTTTAACAGCAATTATCCAACAGGTACAGTTTTTCAACACACTTGTGGCAAAGTACCTGTTGGGTTTTTTGTGGGTTTTTCGGGCTGTGTGGCTATGTTCTAGAAGAGTTTCTTTCTGACGTTTCGCCAGCATCTGTGGCCGGCATCTTCAGATTCTCTGAAGATGCCAGCCACAGATGCTGGCGAAACGTCAGAAAGAAACTCTTCTAGAACATGGCCACACAGCCAGAAAAACCCACAAAAAGCTATGGATGCCGGCCATGAAAGCCTACGACTTCATACCTGTTGGGTGTTTGCTTGTCACTCATACTCTGCTGAGGAATAAATGCCACCCATATTGCTAATCCCTAAAAAAAAAAAAAAAAAGGAGTTAAAGCTACTGTATGTCAAGGTGTGCTTTCATGAGGAACATGACAAGCAAGGCTCCTTGGGAGCTAAAAGAGGCCTCCATTGGTGCCCCTCAGGCCACTTTTATCTTGCTCTGCTGCTGAAACAGATCCCCTTCACTTGAATGCCTGCAATGGTGTCAAATATAATGGCAGTGCCTACTTGGCTTCATGGTTGACTGACGTGCATTTCAGAGGAGTGAATTCCACCTGAGGAGCCCATTTGCACAGCCGAGTGATCTAAACTTGAAAGCTAATTTCTGTAATTACCAAGTGTGATTGAACTCAGGCAAAACTTTTCATCACCTGCATAGGATGGGAATTCTTGCCCCCTAAACCGCTTAGCACTTGGGGGAAGTGAAAAGTGGGGAGGCAGAGGAACTAATTGGAAGGTATTTTACTGGTAGATTCCCCCCCCTTCCATTAATTACATGATATTTAACAAATGGGGAAATCAGCATCCATAATTAGAGAGTTGTCTGAGTTGTTGAAGCCTTCACAAGGTTGATGTGCCAAACATAACACTACATTAAATTTTATATTAAACTCCCCCTCCTTTATATAAAGATGGTTGTTTTTTGTTTTTTTGTTTTCCATGCAGGAGACATTTTGTACTGTTGAGATAAAAAAATTCCTAAAAGACTAGAGGAGCCTTCTACAATCAGGTGCTCTGTACATCTGGTGTATTGCAACTCCTATCATACCCAGACAACTTGATGTTTTGTGGATGATAGGAGCTATAGATCAACAGGCTCATCTGGGGCTCATACACACTATACAATTGTAGCGCTATTATTGTACTTTAACTGCCATAGGTCCTTCCTACAGAATGCTGGGGTTTGTAGTTTTGTCAGAGGCACCAAGTGAGCTCCCTGGCTTTCCAAATGCCCCTCCCTAAACTTCAAATCCCAGGATTCCTTGGGATGTTGCTATGGCAGTTAAAGTAGAATTTAACTGTGTAGTGTGAATTGGCCCCAAGCACCTAAAACATGACTGGGAACCTGGCCCACCAGATGTGGTTGGATTCCAATTCTTGTCTGGCCCATCCAGTCTGGGAAAAGGTGAGCAACTATGGGATTTGCAGTTTGACAATATCCACAGAATGGTAAGTTCTCCATCCTAATTTAAAACATTCTCTACAATTTGGTTATTGTAAAAACCACAGTGCAGATATGTTAGAACCTACTGATACTTATTAACAGCAACAGCAGTCATGCATTTTGCACCAGATCGACATGTACATAAAATCCCATTTCATACATCTTATTGATTGGACAAAACTTGGGTTTTTCAGGGGTGTGCTGTTCAGTAATACTGTTCACTGGGTTGTTTAGGGGCATACGATATGTCCTCAATGCATTTGTATACCAGTTTTGTCCTAGATATTTTGCAAGATAATATAATCATTATTGTTCACATACAGTACCCAGCAATGAGGTAAGGCAGATCATTGTGTGTTGGTGTTGTAGTGAGCAGCTGTAACACTTCATATATATGGCCCTGCTGAGAGGTGAGGTACTACAAGCCAGGAGTAAGCATGGCCATTGGAAAACCCTGTTCCAGGTCATGACAATATACACCTGCTGGAAGTTGTTCTTCTACACACAGTCTGTGTTTAGTTTCTTGATCACACTACTGTGTGGCAAAATCTTGGGAGAATGGAGTAGAACGTATGGGTTGTTGTTATTAGGTGCTTTCAAGTTGACTCAGATTTATGGACCCTATCCTAGGGTTTGCTTGGTGAAATTTATTCAGGGGAGGTTTGCCAGTGCCTTCATCAAAGGATGACTTGCCCAAGTGAGTTTTGATGGCTGAGTGGAGATTAAAAATCTTGTCTCTCAGAGTCCTAGTGTGACCCAAACTATGGCGCCACACTGGCAAGTTACAAATTAGTATGAGGGGGTATTGGAAAGCTTTAATTATCACCTTAAAAATGACAGTTAACTTATCTTTATGTAGTCACCATCCAGATTTACACATTTTTCCCAGCATTTCTTGATCCTCCGAATACCGTTATTGTAGATTATGAGGATTTTACACTTTAGTCACTTCTGGCACAACCTGTCACAAAAATAAAGGACACAATGAGCTGGTTTTCTCAGTATCAGGCACTTAGGGACCACTGATGACACTGACAAAATTTCATCAATATACCATAACAACTTCCAGATGATTACTTTATTACTAACTTATTACTTTACGATACCCCCTTGTAAGGCACACACTGCAGACTTTTATAATATCAGGTATTCAGAGGGTCAAGAAACACTGGGAAAAATATGAAAATCTGGATGATGACTATGTAGAGATAAGTAACAAACAACTACAAATCAAAACAAACCTTGTCAATTTTTTTAAAGGTGATAGTTAAAACTTTACGATACCCCACTGTAAATAACAATTTGTGAGACTGTACACAGTAAAAGGCACCAGATCCTATCTGATCTTGGATACTGAGCAGGGTAAGCCCTGATTACTACTTAGATGGGAGGCCACCAATAAATACCAGGTGCTGTAGGCCATATTTCAGAGGGAGGAACTGACAAAACCACCTTTGAGTATTCCTTGCCTAAGAAAACCCTATGAAATTATGAAGTCAACATAAGTTGACAGGTGACATGAAGGCAAATACACACAGTTGATATCAAAGCTAGCACTTGGAAATATAAATGTGCAGTTATTCCTTTTCTTGCTGTCAGCAATAAAATAGGAGTGAGAAAAGTGTAGATGATATTGTATTACAACTCCCAGCACTCTCTTCCTTGGCTATGCTGAGGAAGACTGATGGGAAGTGCAGTCTGGCAACATCTGGAGGACTGCACTTTACAAATCTCTTCATAAATCCTAGTTGACTGAATTACTGTGAGGCTATTCAGGTTTTAACAGAGAAGCTAAACCCACTTGGTCATATATATGTATGTGACTGCAGCTTTGCTACCATACTCATATGAGGGCAGAGAAACTAAAGTTCAGATGTTGAGGATGCAATCCAGTGCCAACTTACCTGGGAGTAAGCCCCACCACATTGAACAGGAGTTACTTTCGAGTCAATCTGCAATGAGTTTCCGTATGCACATTTAAAGTCAGTTATTGAAGCTGAATCAAGGAGAAAGCCAAACTGAACCAACATCAAAACAATCTAATGTTCATTCCTGTTTTAACTGACAGTTATGAAGGGGATCCCACAGCAATCATGATGCCACAATCCAATGCTCACTTTTTAATGTCATTGAAGATCATCTTAAATATACAGCCGCACTTCAGCTGGTATCTATTTGGAATGATTCTTTTGATTTCACTGGAGCTGTATCATGTTAAGCCCTAGCTCCAGTGGTTGCAGTAAGAAATTGTGCCTTTGGGGTTTTACCCAAGCTTACCAATGACTCCCCATATCATTTGGATAGACAAGCAAGCTGTCTGTGCCACTCTTGGTTTGCTAAGTGTAGCATCTTTAGGCTTCAGCTGAAAGCTATAATTACAAACAGCTTTAAAAGCAGTTGAGAGAAATTATCCAGCCTGGGATGACCATAACAATACACTCCTGTGCATGTCTGTTCTAATGTAAAACCTATTAAATGCAACAGGATGAACTCCGCGATAAGTATGAGTATGAGAATGGAGCTAAAGGCTGCAATCTCAGGTATTCTAAAGCTCATGATTCCTCACAAGGCAGCATTTATAAAGGTTTGCAACAACAGCAGCAGCAGCGGCACCATCCCTGATATAAAGGGGAAAATAGTTTTACATCAAGCCAGTCTGTCAAAGCAGTGATGGAAAGACTGAACTTAACAAGTGGTCTAAAGGGGGGTTGCAGACTGTCAGAAATAGTGCAAATTGAGTCCACTTTTAGGGTTAGGGTTAGGGAATCATGAGAACTGTATTTTATTGTGGCACCAGAGCTCTCTGATAGAGAAGGCTCAATGTCTCAGAAAAAAAAAACAATTCCCATGATTCCCTAGCACTAACCCTAACCCTAAAAGTGGACTCAATTTGCACTATTTCTGGCAGTCTGCAACCCCCCTAAAGTTGTGCTGAGGCTGCATCACTTTAGAGTACATGTGGGGAGGCCCCCATATGCTCCTCAGTACAACATAATCCCCTCATGTAGAAAAAAAAAAAACAGTGCTCCAATTAGACTTGCACAGAATAGGGACATCTGGAACTCAAGGTAAGTAACTTTTCTGTTATTAATGGGAGTTAAAATTGTATTGTTCTTATTATTGTTGTGTGCATTGAAGTCATTTTCAACTTATGGAAACCCTAAGGCAAACCTATCATGGGTTTTGTGGGACTAAGAGTGTATGACTTGCTCAAGGTCACTGAGTGGATTTCTATGGCCAAGCAGGGAATCGAACCCTGGTCTCCAGAGTCATAGTCTAACACTCAAACTACTACAGCAAGCTGGCTCTCTTATTGCTTTTTGTGTTTAGTCCTCACATGGCCAATAATGGGAGTCACCTCTGCCTGCACTGAAATCCCTCCATGACATCTTAACTGACGTCTCAGACAGAACGTAGACTAACATTGTCACCATTTTTCTCTTGTATGATTTTAACATCTTTTCCTGATCAAGAATCTATTTTATGCTTTGGGACTGACCCAAAAAAGGGATCACTGCTTGTGGATTTTGATTTCTGTTACGCACCTTGAATCCCACTGTGTGAGAAATGCAGGATATACATCCTTGAAATAAATAAAAATAAATACAATAAATTCTGTTGTATTTGCTCACAGCCAAATATGGCTACTCCTTAATATTGCCCCCCCCCCCCCAATTTAAAGAGATATGACTCATCCAAGCATACCCTTGACATATTTATTTTCCTGGTACTAGGATATTTTACTGTAGGTAGGGCATTCAGCCATACAAGCCCGACCTACCAGACTGATCAATCCAGGAACAGCCTCATCTCAATGAAAATCAAGCTTGAGAGACAGATGACAAATTCAGCTGAGAAGGCAGGGAAGGGGAACAGGTGGGTGGATCAGTGAATGAACAGAGTAGGAACCACAGCATGTCCTTTGGTTGGTGTTGGACTCCAGCTTCTATCAGCCTCCTCAGTTGATCAGTTTGGCAAATAATCAAGAATGATGGGAACTGTTGTTGATCGTCATCTGGAGGGTCATAGATTCCCATCTCTCTGGTTCAGAGCAGTCTTCTAAATTCATAGTGCTACTGTGCCCCTGTTCCATTAAGAGTACATATCAAGACGGAATTTCAGTAGAAGTCACTTGTTTTGCAAATTTCCTCTTTTGTTCAGGAACCTTGTCTCCCTTTGCACTTGGCTACTCCAAATCATGCCTTGATTCTTAGTGTTATCCAACTAAGGAGGTCAGTCAAAATAAGCTGTAACTCAGACAGAAGGAACATGTGGCCATCCAGATATTGTTCAACTACCTCTCCTATCATCCCAACCAGAACTTACACTGGTAAGGGCTGATGGAAGCTGTAGTCCAACAATATCTGGAGGGCCAAAGGTTGCCCACCCCTGCTGTACCTGTTCAAACTCTAGCCATTTTATTTAAGGTGACACTGGCACATTAATACAATGATCAAGGGATGGTGCATCAGATGTGGGTCAAGAAATCTTTAAAAGTCACCTCCTGCTTTACCTGTAAGAGCAACAAACTGGCATTTGCAAGTTTTCCTTCAGCTGCATCACAGAGGAGCCATTTCTAGTTTGTTTGTTTGTTTGTTTTTAATCAGAAAGAAATCAAATTGGGGGAGTGGGACTGGTAACACTACTCACTAAGAATTTAATAAGAACAAAAAGAAACACATAGAAAGTCTAGCAGGTCAAAATGGCTTTTCCCTTCAAGTCCAATCCATCTAACCTTAACAGTGTATAAATCCCCATAGAATCTGAAAATGTCAGTGAAAAGAAATATTTACCATCAAGACAGATCACACTCCATTCAATAGCTCCAACATGGACATAAAAGCTGCATCCAGTAGCTCCAGTACTGACCTGTACAAGCTATGGAGAATCTCAAGCACTACTAGAACACTGTTGGCATTGCCAAGGACCAGAAAAAACAAGGTGGGTACATAGGTAAAAAAAAATTAGCAGCCATCTAATAGCTGGCAGTCATAATGAAACTGGACAATGTGATGCTATTCCCCTTGCCAGAGTCTAATCCTTAGCTGACTTTTATGGTTCTTGGAACTGTTTACGTCAGGCACAACAAAATCATGCCCCCGTGGTTCATAACTTCCCCCTTAAGAACATTTTGTGTTCTTAAAAATGTGAAACTGCAAGACATCTACCAAATCTGTGGCACAAAGTAGCTATATCATCAACAGTTGTAGAGAAGAGAAAATTTCAGCAAAGGTGGTTTGCCTGACAAGATGCACCTGCTGAAACTAACACAACTTACTATTAAAGGTATAGCAGGCCTGATCTGTCTTTCATGTGGTGAAAGGCTAGTGGCTGCTGAAGACTGAAGTCTATGAAAGTTCATGCTGCCAACCTCTTTATTTCAGTTAGTCTCAAAGGTGCTACAAGATCTCTCTACTTATGTAGGATCCTGTTGCATATAATGGGTCCTTGAGCCACTTTCATCCCCAGTCGTGGGAAAAGGTGGAGTATGAATAAAGTTATTTATTGATAACATATATAAAGAAGACAGAGACACACACCCCTGCATGCACACAGTAATAACAGGGTTTGGGGTGACCAATATAATAAATGGGGTGTAAATCTAGGACAAGACAAATAACTTCTTCACACAATAAGCAACAGATGAAACTCTGTGATGCAGCTGTCGCAAAATGTGGCGGTGAGGTTTTAAAAGGGAAATTAGACAAATTCATCAAGGAAGGGGTCTATGAGTGCCTGCATAGTAATAAAGCAATATATCTGTGAATATGACTTATGGGTTTCCCAGAAGCTTAATAGCTGACCTGTCATGGAAACAAAACACAGACAATGAGGGATTTCAGACCTGGTCCTACAGAATTCTTATGATGGCCTGGTCCACTAGAACCTGCAGCTCATCCCTGCCAAAATAAAAAATAGAGATCTATACAAAAGAAGCTTAGAGGTTATAGTTTTGCAATAACATGCTACAGAGCCCATTGTAGTCCTGCCAAAAGAAACTTGCTGTACTTAGCACTTGAAGTGTAGGCAGGGCCAGCCCTACTATCAGACAGTATGAGATGCCATATCATCGGCCAACAAATTCTAGGAGATGGAGAGACTGATGGTGTATTTGAGTTGCATGCACACCCTTCAGGCTGCCTTGAGTCCCCAAGCGTGATAATAACAACCACTACTAAAGTAAAATTCAGACTGCCAGGTTGAAATAGATTGGGGGCTATTTTGTCTTTTATCTTAGACTGCAAACACATCTTGGCAATCTTTGGGATGTAAAGTCTGTGAGGACTTCTAATCACAGACAAAGGGCCACACACAAGGCTGAAGGTTATAGTACTCACCAAATAACCCTTAAATCACAGGAAGAATTTATGGGATCAGATGTTGTTCAACTGCATCTCCCAACACTCTCCCTTGGCTATGCTCTGGTTACAGCTGCTGGGAGTTGTAGTCCAACTATATCTGGAGACTTGTCTTATTTCCTCCCTGCCTTAAGGTCATTGATTAAATAGATTACAGTTCTCATATCTTGGGTTTTTCAAGAATCCATGTCTATTTAAATGATGACATTTTTGTTTCATCCTTCCTTGAAGGTGGTTAGGGAATTCATTTTTCATTCCTCTCTTCACTTATCATCATCACAAAGATACTTTTTTGGACCAGAAGTCCCAAAATCCCATTGGTCATGCTATGAGATCTTGTGAGCTGTTTCTATAAACTCATTTTTCCAAGTCCTGCAAATGACTTGCCCCAAAGGAATATTCAGAAGCAGGTTAATCTGCCCAATTTCTGGTGCATTTGTTACTGAAATGTACCTTGATTATACCAGCCCAGACAAAGGTTGAGCAGGCATTAGGTCTGTCCTTCAGCCCCATTTGTAAAACCGTGATGAGGGTTGTTCTTATATCAATTTTCCTTTGTAGCAGGGGCGGGAAATCATGCATCTCTCCAGATTTCCTCAAACTACAATTTAGCTATGCTGGGTAGGACTGATGGGATTTGCAGTGCAAAAGCAATCTGGATGATTCCTGTCCCTGCTTTAAGGTTATTGGAAAGTTCCTGAGCCAGTGCATATGAAATGTTCTGAGCAGTCACAGAAAACCCAGACGTAGTAAACAGTGGCTTATTACTATTATGAAAGTTCACAACTCATCTGTTGAAAATAAAAGCATGATGGGCCCTGTGTTGTTCCAGTTTAGAATAATTTGTATTTCCACAGCCCAGGATCCTCCTCCCAAATTATCATTTGGGACAACAGATGGTTTTCTCGGAAGTCCCACGGAAGGCAATCTGACTCACTTCCTAATGAGCATATTTCATGGCAGAAACTCAACCAGTGATCACCATCTCCTTATATGATGAACTCCTGCAGCTGCCTAAGACCCCACTACAGGTGCAAGTTGCACAGCAGCTGCATTTCCAAACCAGGTTGGGGATCCGCCAAAGGAGAATACAGCCACTCAGAAAGAACCATGTGCTGCTTTCTTTTGTAGGCACACAAAATTGAGGTGATTAACTACTTCTGGTCTATTTTCTCTTCAATTTGGAAGAAACACTTGAGAAATTGCCAGGAAATGTTTTCCCTCAATGATCTGCCATCACACACAGATGTCACTCACTCTGTAAGATTTCAGGAAGGCAAATGCTGCTGCAGGGAATCTACCTTCACTGCAGAGAAAGTAACCCTTAAATACACACACACACACACACACACACACACACACTTTTTTTTTTCTTCCTCAGGGTGATGATTTGTTTTGAGACAATTATTTCCAGCACACACCTCCTTTTCCCAGTGTGATTATCTCCTCTTTCCCTTACACACCCCTTTCCTCCAGCAATTGCCGCATATGAGCATATTTACTTATTCCTAAGTGAAGCAGTGTGGTGTAATGGGTTGAGTGTTGGACTATGACTCTGGAGATCAGGATTCAAATCCCCACTCAGCCATGGAAACCCACTGGGTGACCTTGGGCAAGGCACACTCTCTCAGCCTGACAGGAAGGCAAAGGCAAACCCCATCTGAAGAAATTTGCCAGAAAAACGCTATCACAGGTTCTCTGTAGGGTCACCATAAATCAGAAATCACTTGCAGGCACACAAAGACCACGGCAACTGCAGGCTCAGAAAGGTGGCTTGTTACACTGCACCCTCCTCCCCTATGAAGATGCTGCTCTTGCCCCAATTTTGTGGTATTAAATAAATAAAACTCGAAACTTACTTTGTTCATTCACAAAAAGTATTTATTTATTACAGAAAATGAAAAATACCATCCTGACAAGTTTGCAATGGTTAGCAAAGAGAGGGATGCTGGGACTTTAAACTCTCTAAAAACACAATTTCTCTTGTTCCTCCCTGCAGATGAGATGGCTGCCAAGTATAGGGGAAAGGCACTCTTAGCATGCTCAGAGATATTGATCTAAATCCAATTCCTAATCCCAATTACAGCAGACCTACTGAATCCATCAGATTCACAGAAGTATCGATTTACCATTCAGAAATAGATTTTGGGGTCTACTCCGTCTCAGAATACCTATTAGGTACAAGCCATGTCTCTATTATTAATGGCTGTGCCAGTAGACATACGCTAGACGTTTCAGACACTTAGGGCCTTTGCAGACTGCCAGAAATAGTGCACATTAAATTGAGGCACTGCCCTGGCTCAGTGCTAGAGAGTCATGGGAATTGTATTTTTTTCTGGACATTGAGCCTTCTCTGTCAGAGAGCTCTGGTGCCACAATAAATTACAGTTCCCATGACTCCCTAGCACTGAGCCAGGGCAGTGCCTCAGTTTAATGTGCACTATTTCTGGCAGTCTGCAAAGGCCTTTAGTTCTAGCACACCAGCCTATTTTATCATCCTTCTCTCCGTTTTACCCTTATGCATACATCTTTCTTCTATACAAGAGAGATATCTTAAAGAGATAACAGGTTCTCCCAAATGCAGCTACCAAAAGAATATAAATTTCTCCAGACCCTCTACATCAGAGCTTCTTAAGGTACCTGATGTAGAGAACCAGCAGGGTGTTCCCCCCACCCTAAAACGTTGCCACTGCCAAGGACCAGCAGCACCCTTTTGTGCTCCACTGACTACAAACCATTTATTTTCTGGAAACACACTGCAGATGCCAGCAGATAGTTGGCACTGGCATCCCACAGACCACCACTTTGCAGAGTATTGTTCTATGGGATTATCTGGTTTAGTGTCTGCATGCTTACTTCACCCTAGCTAACATGCTGGGATTTATCTTTTAGTCTTTCAGCGCTATGCTCATTAATAAATTATATGGTGAACAGAATAGCAGTACTCTCAGCCAAAGCCATTGTCTTTTCATCCATCTACCCCTCCCATTTTCCCCTCTAAAGATGCCTTGGACACCCTGCAGCCTTGCAAAGATAAAGGAGGATGAAGGAGAAATTAATTCCCCCTCTCTCTCTAAGGGCAAAAGCATCATTTCCCATTGAGATAAGTAACTTGTGAGAGCCAGCCAGAGTTCGAATCCCCACTCAGCCATGCTGACCCTGGGCAAGAAGACGGCAACTGCAAACCTCCTTAGAATACATCTGGCCAAGAAATCCCTAGAATAGGTTGCCATTTAAGTCACAGTCAACTTGAAGGCACACAAATCAATGTGAAGTTAGCAAATTGGCTTGTCTCTGGGGCTGCTCTGTTTCAGAAACCAAGGCAAAAAAACCCTGCCTTGATTTAATTCTCATTCAGACAAAAGAAATCTTCTCACTCAAAAATGAATTGATCAGGGAGATTCCTCATCCAGAGGTTTCATTGACATGCTGGATTTGACTGTGCAAGAATCAGTGGAACATTTTCGTTTGCATTTCCATACCCAGGGCTTTGGATTTCTGACAGATGGAGCATTCAGTGGCAAAGGTGTGATGCTGTACAGCCCAGCAAGAGGGCTTTAAGCTTCCTGTGTGCTAAACTAGGGATGCATCTGATTCTACACTGTAGAAATAATGTAGTTTGACTTCACTAAATTGCCATGGCTACAGAATCCTGGAATTTGCCATTTTGTGAGACACCAGCACTCTTTGCCTTGTTCTTGTTGTGTGCCTTCAAGCCATTTCTGACTTATGGCCACCCTAAGGGGGGGGGGCTATCTGGTATTTTCTTGGCAAGATTTCTTCATAGGGATTTTTGCCATTGCCTTTCCCTGAGGCTGAGAGGATGCAACTCACCCAAGGTGGGTTTCATGGCCCAGCCGGGGAAATCGAACCCTGGTCTCCTGAGCCGAAGTCCAAACACCCAAGCCACTAACACCATGCTGGCTCTTTGACTCTTTGGCACGGCAGGCTAAAGACCTGGTAAAACTGCAAATCGGATGGAGCTCCAGCACTGAAGGTGGTGTCAAACTGCATTATGTCCACAGTGTAGATGCACCCTAGGAGTAAGCCACACCAAAGCAGGAAGGCTTATTGCTGTGCAACCAGGCAGAGGCTGGCAGTGTCAAGCCTCCCATCTCCCTTTGCAGGGCCAAAGCAATGAAGATGGATCCTGCTGGCCATTTCTCCTGTCATGCCAGGGGGTGACTTCCACTGCCTCCTGTCTGCCAGAGCAGCAGCTTTCACCAGGCAAAGTGGCCCAAGAGCACAAATGGAGGGCTAAGGCAAGGGGCTTTCTGGAGGAAAAGCAGTGTGTGTGTGTGCTATGTTACTCTTTCCACCCAGAGTGACCAGATATCCTCATTGCGAAGGAGGACAAGGGACCACCAAATGTAGGACATTTGAGAAGAAATGTGGGCCGCGGCCAAAGAAAAGCAAAAAACACTCATAGAAATGTACATCCATGCTTCGTAAGGATGCTCAGAACTGAAGGTTGAAAATTGAAGGACGTGTCCTGGAAAAGGAGGACCTCGGGTCACCCTGTTTCTACCTGCCCTGGATTTTTTTTGGTTTTTTGTTTTTGTTTGTTTGTTTTATTGGAGCTGAGGTGTCCATTCAGGGTAACCAGATGTGTCCTCTCCACAAAGGAGGACAAGGCACTGCAAAATGTGGGAGATCGAAGAAAAAGAGAGGGCATGGCACCATCAAAGCTCAAACACACTCCGAGAAATGTCATGCAGGGGCAGCTGTGTTGGCCATGTAGCAAATTCAAACAAAAACCCACCAAATAGTGATACCTTTATTGGCCAACCAAAATGCACAAGATACTTGCTGCAAGCTTCCACTGGCTTCTTCTTCATCAGGCAAGATGACAGAAGCATCCAAATGCAAGCATCTGACTAACACCTCCAAGTTTCTTCTCCTGTTTGGTTTGTAACACCTTGCCTGAGGAAGTGTCAAGGCATGCTTCCTCCTCCTGCTCCAAATGGAGGACATTCAGGGATCCCTCCTGGACAGATGGTTGAAATGGAGGACGGGTCCTGGAAAAGGAGGACGTGCCTG
Source organism: Phrynosoma blainvillii (assembly GCA_026167975.1). Taxonomy (NCBI): domain Eukaryota; kingdom Metazoa; phylum Chordata; class Lepidosauria; order Squamata; family Phrynosomatidae; genus Phrynosoma; species Phrynosoma blainvillii. The sequence continues at coordinate 198,955,822 of JANUYF010000001.1, read as the reverse complement.
GTCAGCCTGTGAGCGTGGCTTTTCACTTGTTAAAAAGCCCTGCTGGCTCCCTCCTTTTCCCCTTCCCATCTTCTGGCTCAGCTGTCGAGGGATTGGGATTGGGATTGGGGAAAGTGTCTCTGTTTCTTACCCAAGAGGAACGACGAAGCGTCTTGTGGGGCCCGAAAGACGGACACATTGCACTCGCAAAAAAAGGAACGCAAAAAGGAACGCTCCCAACAGCCAACGGAACGCGTTCCCACGACAGTTCTTTGCAAAGTTTGTGCAACGTGCAGGGAATGAGGGGCTGAGCGATGAGGGTCTCCCCATTGCATTGAGGGACACAAGAACACCCCCCTCCCCACTTTTCCCTGCTTCCAACCCTCTTCTTTTGGGGGGGGGGGGGCTGGGTGGGACTCTTTCTCCAGAGGCAAAACAGAGAGCGGCAACGCCAGCAGGCGGCCAAGGGCTCCTACTGCTCCCGATGTTGGACTAGGACTCTGGAGACCAGGGTTCGAATCCCGGCTCGGCCATGGAAACCCGACGGGGTGACCTCGGGCCAGTCACACTCTCTCAGCCTCAGAGGATGGCGGTGGCAAACCCCCTCTGAAGCAATCTTGCCAAGAAAACCCCAGGAGAGGGTCGCCATAAGTCGCAAATGACACACACACACACACTCTCTCTCTCTCTCTCTCTAATGGTAGAATTCAAAGACATAGCCGTGTTAGTCTGTGGGATCAGTATGCAGAGAGATCTTGCAGCCCCTTAGAGACTGACAGAAAGAAAGAAAGAAGGAAGGAAGGAAGGAAGGCAGCAGGAGCTTTCCTAGACTAAAGGTTCCTTCCGCAGATGCATTTAGACTTCAGTTTTAGACATCAGTCTCCTTCCTTAAATGAACTGATAAAGTCTCCTTCCTCAGATGCATTCCTTAGATGCATTCAGAGTAAAGTCTCCTTCCTCAGATGCATTTAGACTTCAGTTTTAGACTTCAGACTCCTTCCTATAGATGCATTTAGACTTCAGACTCCTTCCTTAGTTGCATTTAGACTAAAGTCTCTTCTCTTAAAGCTGCCTTCAGACTTCAGTTTTAGACTTCAGGCTCCTTCCCTTAGATGCATGGGGTGGAGGGAGCGGAGAGTCCAGAGAGGGGCTCCAGAGCCTGCATCTGAGGAAGGAGGAGGAGGAGGAGGCTCAACTGGGGCACAGAAGCTCCTGCTTCCCCTTTCTTTCTTTCTTTCTTTCTTTCTTTCAGTGAGTCCCAAAGGCGCCGCAAGAGCTCTGTGTGTGCAGAGTGACTCTTTGGGAAGAAGGCTCAGAGTTCAGGGCTGCCCACCTGGCCTCCCTGCACCTGCTGCCCTCCCCTTCTGCCCCTCCTCCTCCTCCTCTGCCCCCCCCCCGCCTTTTCCCCAATCCCAAGCAAGCCTCCCTCTGGGGACCCAGGGCTGGGCAGCCTCTTCCTTCCCTCCCCCTTAATGCATATTCATAGCCAGGCAGGCCCCTCCCTCCCCTCCCCTCCCCTCCCCTCCCTGGCCATGGGCGAGCCAGATGAAGCAGTCGCTTCAGTGGGACTCACAGGACGGGTGGGTGACCGGGTCTCCCTCCTTCTTCGCTGGCCTTTTTCCCCCCTCTTCTTCTTCTCCTCCTTTTCTTTTCTTTTCTTTTCTTTTCTTCTCTCCCTCCTTCCCTGCCCTCCCCCTTTGTGTTGCCTCGGTCTCTCTCTTTTGTACGGGTGTCAGTGGTTCCTTCCCTCCCTCCCTCCCTCTCTCTTTCTCTCTCTCTCTCTCTCTCTCTCTCTCTATGTGGGTGGGGGTCCAGGGGGGGCTGGGGCTGGCCCAGGTCCTTGTGCCCAGGAGGAGGGCAGAGACCGAGGAGACGACGACGACGACGACGACCAGGGACCCGCATCACCACCACCACCGCCCTCCTCCTCCTCCTCCTTCAGCAGAAGGGGAATAAAAAGAGAGAAAGGAAGGAAGGAAGGAAGGGGAAAGGGAAAGGGAAAGGGGGAGGGAGAGAGACAGAGAGAGAGAGGGACAGAGAGAGGGGCCGACGGAGAATAAAAGGAGCTGGCTGTGCATTGAGGAGCGAGCAGCGCTTGGAAAGCCCGGCGCCCAGAGGAGCACCAAGGAAAGCAGCCCTGGGAGGCTCTGGCAAGGCAGGCATGCCGCTCTCCAAGGGACCCCCGACGCCCCTCGCCAGCCTCAGCCTCAGCCTCAGCCTCAGCCTCAGCCTCCTGGCCCTCCTCGCTTGGCCACTCCAGGTAGGTCTTCCCTTCCTCCTTTCCTCCCTCTTCCCTTCCCTTCCCTACTCTTCCCTACCTCCCTCTCTTCCTTCCTTTCCTTTCCTTTCCTTTCCTTCCTTCTTTCCTCTCTCTCTCTCTCCCTTCCCTCCCTCCCCTCCCTTGTTTCCTCCCTCCCTCCCTTCCTTCCTTCCCTTCCCTTCCCTTCCCTTCCCTTCCTTCCTTTCCTCTATCCTTCCTTCCCTCTCCCCTTCCCTCTCCCCTTCCCTTCCCTTCCCTTCCCTTCCCTTCCCTTCCCTTCCCTTCCTTCCCTCTCCCCTTCCCTTCCTTCCTCCCCAGCGTCTCCTTCTTTTATAGTTGGAGGGGTGCCTTCAAGGCTTCTGCCCATTGGGTTTTTTTCCTGGGCAAGGTTTCTTCCCAGGGAGGTCTGTCCTCTCTGAAGCTGAGAGAGGATGACTTCTTGCCCAAGCCGACCCAGCGGCTTCCTGCGCTCACGACTCTTGAGATTTATGCTCTCCAGAGTCAAGACTCGAACCCTGCTCTCCAGAGTCCTAGTTCAAGGCTCATTCCGATAGCGAGGCAAAGCCCTTTCTTTCTGCTGGAGTTGGGGGGGGGGGAGGGAATCGATTGGGTTTTCTTTCATAGAATCACAGAGTTGGAAGAGACCCCCCCCTCCGCCATCCAGTTCAACCCCCCTTCTGGCATGCAGGAACTGACAGTCAAAGCACCCCCTTTGACAGATGGCCATCCAGCTTCTGCTTAAAGACCTCCAAGGAAGGAGACTCCACCGCACTCCGATAATGATAATGATATATCCCTGAATTGCATTGAATGCTTTTAAGGAGAGTTGGAGCCTTGGTCTCCCTCGATTTCTTTCTTTCATCACAATAAACTTTCCAAGGAGGGCAGCATTTCGCTTTATTTTACTTCTTCCCCCAGCGAGGAGTCCTGCATTCTTGTTAAAGGGATGGTTCAGGGACTGGGAGTTTTGTAGGGTTGGTTGGTGTCTTGGGTTTGGACTGGATATATGTTTTGTGTTGGCTGGGTATGGTCCTTTGGCTTTAGTTTTTCCCCAGCTTAGAATATCCCTAAATTCCTCTCTTGTTGGGCTCCAGGAATAGCCTCTTTAACTTAAAGAGTGGAGAGAGATTTAGCTTTTAAGTTTGCTCTTGTTTCTCCCTTTTACCTGTTGGGAATCATGGAATATCTTCCATCATATTTGGTGTGTCTTCACTTCTCATGTACCTCTCTTCTTTTTTCTTCTGTACAAACCATGTGCTAACACTTTGTTTCTTTCTCTTTCTTTCTCTTATTTTTTTTGGGGGTGGTGGTGGTGTGCTTTCTAAAAACAAACAAACAAACAGGTGACTGTAGCATCCGGCCAGTTCGAGTTTGAGATCCTATCCATGCAAAATGTAAATGGCGAATTGCAAAATGGGAATTGCTGCGATGGGACCAGAAACCCAGCTGATCGCAAATGCACCCGAGATGAGTGTGACACTTACTTCAAAGTTTGTCTGAAGGAGTACCAGTCCCGGGTTACCTCTGGGGGCCCTTGCAGCTTTGGATCCGGATCTACCCCAGTCGTCGGTGGGAATACCTTCAATTTGAAATACAGTCGGAATAATGAAAGGAACCGAATCGTTCTCCCATTCAGCTTTGCCTGGCCGGTGAGTGAATCTATGCTCAGGCATTTTGCTCTCCCTCTGTGCATGTGTGCGCCTTTCCCATGGCATAAGCTGCCTGTCCAGTGTTCGCGGTGAAGCTCTTGGCTTCTCTCTCCAGCCCCAGAGAGCAAGGATTTGGCAAGACCAGGGAGTGCACAAACTTTGGCTGGCTGGTGACTGGCGGCTGCTGATCTGTAGTTTAAGAATGGCAGCGAGGGCGCTGAAATGGGATGGGCCCATCTCCATGTGTGTCTTGAAGCAGATTGCAAGTCCCTTTTAGAATGAAAAGATCACCAGGTCATCTGATTTTTATCCATTTTTCTTCCTAATTAGTTCTCATTCCCTGAGCAAAAAGAAAAAGAAAAAAAAAGGAGGAGGAGGAAGGGTGCCTTAGAGGTCCCTGGGTGAAAATATGCTTGCCGGAAAAGGGAAGAATGCTGAGGGTGCTCTCTTAGTAACGCTTGATGGGATTTCCATGTGCTCTCCAGCACTCATGGGGAGCTGCTCTGTGCCAGGGTCTTTGAGAATTTTGTTCGCACATTTCAGAGGCACTGGAGTGTCTCTGGGAACTAGATAAAGACAAGAGAGGAGGCTTAGCTCTCCACCTTGTTGATTTCCCATTCCACCCACTGTTCACATGAGCATTAAAGGTTGGAAGAGAATTGGAACGAAGGGTTGTATCTCTCTGGCCTTGGCTAAGGTAGCAACACTGGATGCCTGAAAGCATGCATGCACTGTGGAAGGCTTGATCCTTACTATTGTTAATCTTTAGGTTTGGATCTGGAGAGGCATGGACTGGGGATGATCGGGTCTTCCAGTGGTTCGTGCATCTTTGCGTTTGTACGTTCCTGACTATTTTGGGGGGGGGGGGGATTTGGGGCTATTTCTCTGTAAAAAGAAAAGCGATGTGGGAGTTGTGCCACAGTAGAGCTGGGGTGGTCTCTCTCTTCAGCAGTGGAGACAGACAGCATCCTTCAAAATCCCGGCCAGACATATGGAAGCTATCTGCTATCCCTGTAAAGGGTGTGAAGCAGTTGCAGGTCCTAGTGGTGAGGATGGGCATTTTCTGATTATTTCAAACTAACTTGAGAGATGAGACATTCTGTGTTTATGTCTCTCTCTTTTTTGGGTAAAGAGGTATTCCCTACCCACTTTGTTGCCTCCTGAAGGAGATGCAACTGTTGTACCCAGACACAAGCCGTTGTTTTCTTATTGGCTTGTGTTACTGAAGTGGAAAGGATTTGATGGGAGGGACTTCTAAGTCCCACCTCACTTTCTTGTGTGCTCTCTTTCTCTCTCCCAGCAGTTCAAAGCAGAAGCACCAATGCTAAGCCATGTGCTCTCCTACTGCCTCCTATCTGCCTGTGTAGCGAATGTCAGCTCGCTGTCCTTTCTGTTGTTTTTTTTTAATTTTGTTTTTTGGCTTCTCCTCTTTTTCTCTTCTTTTTTTTTAAAAGGGTGAAACCAAGTGCACGTATTTCAGGAGACAGCATTGCAGAGTTCAATTGTGGATTCCACAAAAGTATTCTCTGTATTCTTTGGAAGCTTTGTGGTTCAGGGCTGCATGAAAAGAGATAAAACTGTTATCAAATACACCATCAAAGGCACATTTAAAAAATGTTTTTGGGGAAAAAAATGAGTGGTATTTGAAGTACTGCCAGGGTCTGTCATATCTCTGTTAAAGGATTCAGACTCTCCCCCTATTTCCCCCGCCTCTTTGAGGGGCAGGATCATAGAGCAACTTCTTGGCATGTAAATCTTTCTTGTCTATCAGGAATCTGATTATTCCTACATAATGCTAACTGATTTGTGCTTCTGTGATGACAAACAGGCTTTGAGAGGTTCCCTTGAGATAGCCTGAGTATTGCTGCAGTCCTATGTCTGCACATTTTGCAGTACAACCCTCTGTAACTCTTTTGTTGTTGTGCCTTCAAGTTGTTTCCTATGTATGGCAACCCTAAGTTGAAGCTATCACAGGGTTTCCTTGCCAAGTTTCTTCAGAGGGAATTTGTCATTGCCATCCTGAGGCTGAGAGAGTGTGACTTGCCCAAGAGCACCCTGTAGGTTTCCATGGCTGAACCGGAATTTAAACCCTAGTCTCCCAGAGTCCTAATCCAAACTTCAAACCACTACAGCACTGGCTCTGTAGGTCAACATGGAAATAAATTCCACTGAATTAATTGTAACTTATTCTTAGATAAGTGGGGTAGAATTGCTGCCTGAATTTGGGTGCACGCCTCACTAAACCCAGTAGGGCTTGCTTAGGATTGCTTCATTGTAAAACTGGGTTGCAGCTGTCCCTTCAAAATAAAAACTCAGCATCTCATTTGCTTTTTTTCTCCCTTCCCTCTGGAAAAACAAAACAAAACACTTTAGCATCAGTTTGCCAACTTTTTTATTAGTATACCTCTTACCATAAGAAAGCAATGTACATTGTCAACATAATCCACAAGACAATGTATCATTCCAATAACAGTTTTAAAAAAAGCAAATAGACCTTAAACTAGCATACACAAATCAACACTGTAGGTAGTTTGTTGTCCCTACAGTCATCTCTGGCTTATGTTGACCCTTCTGTAGGTTTTTTTTTCTTGGCAAATTTATTCAGAGGAAGTTTACTGTTGCTTTCTTCTTGGAGTGACAGAGTAGACTTTCCCAAGGTTACCCAGTGCATGGCTGAGCAGGGATTTGAACCCTGATCTTCCTGAGTTTTAGTTCAACATGCAAACTACTGTAGTTGCTTGCCTGATGTTAATGTGGAGGGAGACCCACCAGGCTGGTGCCGTAGCACTAAATGCCCTTTTTCCTTGAGATGAACAAAGGGGAAATGAGGCTCTTCTACCTCTCTAATGACCTCAGTGGGATATACAAGGTAAGGCAATCCCCTTGTGGAAAGTGAATGTATCCTGTGAGTAAGACATGAGTCAGTCCTGTGTTGAACTCCTTGACAGGCCAGGTAGCTTCTCCAGGTGTGTTTCTAAGCCAGCTGTCTGTTTATTCACTCCTAAATCTTTCAGCTATAACATTTAACACCACTGTGATGGGGTGACTGGGTGAAAACAACAACAACAAAATACTGTGGGTGACTTTAAGTTGGCACAACACACCTTCAGCAAGGTCTCTGCTTCAAATAAAGGCAAGCATTTCAGAGTAAGACCTGAGACACTTTCTGCAGGACTTTATAGTGCTCCAAGGGTTTTTTTTTCTCCCCAGCCACTGGGGGAAATCTCTTGGCTGACCACACCTGTGTTTATAATGTAGCTCTTACTTCTGTTGCTACCGTCTTTCTTTTGGACAAGGGCCGCTGTCAAGGAAATTGGACCACCTTGTGTTCATTGTTGGCCCAGTCATCTGTGTGGTTGTCTAGCTAGAAAGAGAATCTGTCTACACAATTCACACATTTGCAAATTTTGAATTAAGCTTTTGTTGCTGAGCTGTCTTGGCACTGCTGAGATAGCTAGACAAATTCTTGTTTTCCTTCTTTTTTTATGGGTAGGCTTCACTTTGCAAATGAGAAGTCCTTTAAAAGTTGCTAGAAGCTAGCAGAGAATAAAGATTTGTTGCCATCTTCTATTGGAGCAATTCATACTGAAGTTAGAATTACCATGATTCACTTTCTGTAATCTTGTAGGTGGCTTTCTGTAATTTAGAATGAACCCATTTTAAGAAATGCCTTGCATCTGTTTCCCCGAAAGCTTTTTCCCATATAGCCTCAAATAGTTTTAACTCGGTCATCTTGGATAAATACACTTTCTTGTCTCCTCCTCTTCATCCTCCCCCGAACAATAAATAAATAAATAAATAAATAAATAAATAAATATCCCAATGCAGAACAGAACTGGAGAACCTACACTTTCTCCACTTATAAAAATTGTTAACTTTTGTTGGGTTTAGAAATAGGAGTGGGAACTTGGTTTGGCTTTGGACTTTTGTTATTAAAACTTCCCACTGCCTGGTCTGGATTTTGATGTAACCCTTGTGAATAATGGCTGAGAGATGGAGGGCCATAAATTTCCTTTTAAAAGATTGAATAGGTTGCTAAGAAACAGGGCATCGGACCAGGGTGAGGGAAATAAAGGAGCCATCCAAAAGGCTGCACCTGCAGCAACAAAGGCTAAAATGATACAGGGGGAAATCCAGTTGTGTACTTAGTAAGCGTGACCAACACTTTAGCTGACAGGTATTTATCGCAACATCCACACTGCAGAAATAATTCCAGTTTGACACCACTGGTGCCACAACAAACTACAGTTCCCAGAATTCCATAGCATGCAGCCATGGCAGTTAAAGTGGCATCAAATCTAGATTATTTCTGCAGCGCGGATGCAGCCTATGTCATCATAAAATCCAATGTGAACTCTTGCTCCCTACCTGAAGGAATCCCTCACTTTATTTGTTGCCACTCACACAGCAGTGTCCTATTACTTGAACCTGTCGCCACACAATGCACATGGATTAATCAGTGATCTACTTTGACACCCTGAAATGGGTGAGCTGCCTTATTTTACTGAACTCAGACTACTTTATTTATTAAATGATGCTGAGCAGGAGATGCTTACGTCCTGAGGTGTTTTTTCCCCCCAGTGAGCAAACTTGGCAGCTTTTCCAGTGCACGTTACTCAGGCTTGAGGTGGTTTTTCTTTTCTTAAAGAGTTTACAATAGCAGATTGCAAGGCTCCCTAAGTAGGGGCTAAATGCATCAGCCTGTTGGATGCCTAATGAAGTGATAAAATGCCTCAATTGCTCTGCTACAAATTATAAAAATACAAGTTTCAAATTTCCTGTGTTTGTATACACCCTTGGGCTAAGAAAGCCTTAAGAAAGACTCACTACTTAACTAGTTAGGTTCCTTTTCCTTTTCCATAAGATTCTCCCAAGGAATTTGTTGCTAAAACTTATTTTGTTCTAGGATCTGCTTTGGAGGAAAATCAAAATCTTGCTGAGCTATGCTAGGCTTTCATTTGGAGGCAGCCTTTCCAAAAAAGAAAACTCTTTTGTCTGATCTATCCAAGGGTCTCTGACCCCAGGAAGGCAGAGGGTGGGTGGGTGCTATCAGATTATCCTTCGGCCTGTGAATGCTCTCCCATTTGGACTTTGCAAGACTGGTCAGTCAAATTAACTTCTGAGAGTAAAATTTGTGGCACCAAGCATAGAATTAATGGTGTCATGAAAGCCCGCCTTTGGGAAAAGGACCAAGGACATTGTGGGAAAGGTTGTGCAATGTGAAAATACTAATGGTATTTTTAATGAGAAAGAAACCACACTGGAGCAGATAATTGTTTGCATTAAGTGTTTGAAAAGTAACCAACTTTCCCAGTGTTGGGTTGCAGTTCATTGGGTGAGGCTAGTAATCCAAAGTGCATATACTTTTGTCATCTGACTGTGATACTAGCTTGAAATGGAGCTGGTGCTGTTTTTCCTTTTCTTTTCTTCCCCAGTTCTGGTGCAGTGAAATCAAAGGACATAACTGCCCAGTTCTATCAAGGCCTCATTGGAAAGATGTGCTACTGTGTTTAATGGGAATTTTCCCTTGTTGACTTTCTTGGGATGTATTCTACATACGATTGCATTTGGGGCCAAAGCCTGAATGATAGTAGTAGTAGTAATTTCTTCTCCTATTCTTGTTATCTTTGAAGGTTCATTATTAGAGAATAGGTAAAGGCTGATGTTTTATCTATACACAATTAGAGAATAAAATTCAGGTGAGCATTTCTTTTGGGTGAGACTAAACCACTCTCAGCTTTTATCCCTGGTTAAGTCAATGAACAACCTTTGCAGAAATAAAGAAAACCTGTGTTTTGAGAGATACTGCTTTGTTCTGTAGCCCATATAACATTTCCCCATGCTGATATTGGAAAGTACAAGAGTGCTTCAGACAGTAAGTGCCTTACTATGAGTTGAAAACTTCTTGGCAGTGAACATGGTGGACTGAGCAGCTTTCCAATGTATTTGGAAGGATGGGAGGGGAATATATGACTAGTTTAAGGGGTGCTGCATATAATATTATGCTCATAATGACCCAGTATGCCCTGAAATGGTAAAGTGGTTCCAATAAATTGTACCCTGAGTCCCTTGCCAATTCTCTCTGGTTTTTCTTAATGCTGAATGAGTATGGGGAAACCTTAAAAAAAATCCTTGTTGGGTGCAAACTGACTTTTTGCTTGGCTGGCTACTAGGTATTCTCTCTATTAACCTTGTCACCCTGCTTTAACTGGTGCATTTAATTATCAAAGCAATGTTTTAAACAGGTAGAGAGGCTAAATGCTGAGACTAGTGGGTAATCTTCTTGGTACTGAGGGGTTTAAACTGACCATTGACATCCTGGCTTGTTTTCTGTATTTCCTTTTGGTCATAAGGGGGATGGGAAAAGACAATCTTGTAACCAGTAAGAGCCTAGACTTTGTGGTTTTTAAAGGTTATTAAGCCTTCAGTGCTACAGCTGAGACCTCTTTAGAGGGGCAAAAGTCTGATGAAATGAGGTGCCACAGTTCCTTCTTTTTTAAAAAAATAATCCTTTCTTCTCCCCTTAATGCCAAACTTCCTTTTGTTTAAAGTTTTCCAGTTTGGTCATTAGAATAATTCTAGTCCGGCCACCCAGACGGAGGCACTGATGGCTAATATTAACCAATAACAATAGTGTGGCCATACTGACGGCAGGGAGGATTACAGAACATAATGGGGCCTATCCAAAAATAATGCTCATACGGGGCAAGCAACAGGAAGCAGCAGTAGACTCAGCATAGTTTGGCTCCCAGACAAACCATGGGCTTGCTCCATACAATGGCAACTTCAGCACATCATGTATTCGCAGGATAGTCATTATTCCAGCAGGCTTGCCAGAACAGTGATCAGCTTGGTTTATTAGAGGGAAGCACACACACACATACTCAGAAGGAGTAAGTGGTGTTCTCTCTCAAGCTCTCTCTTTCCTGAGCTTCCCTGCAAGGGAAGAGAGATAAGTTGTGCTCTCTGGTTTCAGTGTGCACTAATTTAACAGCGAACAGGATCTTTGCTCTTTAATGCCCTGAAGGGCAAGGCACATTCACTTCACTCTGATCTGGAGAAACAACAATGTGGCACAAATCCCATAAGATTTTTGTTTTCCTCACAACTAATCTCTGCTTCCTGTGGTGACCAGTAGAGGTATTGGTGTCATTGTTTCCATATACAGCCCCAGGTTCTCTATGCTCATACCCTCTTTGGTCTAATGTGAACTCCACAACAACAAGAAGCACAGAATGTTCAATAGTGTAAGTGTTTGTAAATATGTTTGTTTCTGTTTTTGTTCTCAAGAACTGAGGAATCTGGTGGATTGCCAGCCGCATCATGTCTTAACCAATATTGTTACCACATTCTTTGCTTTCGAAAATGGCTGGGGCTACTCCAGGCAATACTAAGGGAGAGCCACTCTTAACCCAGGCTATTCTGCTTTGATGGTCACTGTAGGAATAGTATGCTGCACTGGACAGGCCTTTGGTCTGATCCAACCAAACTCTTGAGTTCATAAGGATATTGTTGACTGAGAAGCTCTCAAACCAATGCTCACACTGCCCTGCACCCAGATTCCCACTGGGACTTTTCACTACCTTGTAGATTCTGGAGGAGGAGGGTAAAAAGTGTGTGGTATCTTTTTCTTTAGCAATGCTGATCTTCTTTAGTGATGCTGAAGGAGTTGACATGGGGCACTCACTGGCCTAACAAGTTTTGCTTCATTGACTTGCTCTTCTGCAAGTAATGGCTCTGCCAGTTAAGACAGGGAGGATGAGAAAGGGGCTGTGCTTGAACCTCATTCAATACTCTTGTGTAGCTCTTGAGGGCTGGGTTTGACTGGCTGTGGTTCACCCCTGGCTTCTTTTGTCTTGCCAGAAACATGTGCAAAGTCAACATTGGCACTCTCTGCTGTACTTGTCAGTTAACTGATTTTTGCACCTAGCACTGCTGTTTCTCTCCTCCCTGTGAGATAGCAGTGTGTGCATACAGGGCGTCCTCCCTGGAGGAGGCCTTTGAGGGAAAATCTTGTCCCATGGCAGTTGTCCAATCTATAGCTTTCATCCACTTAAGCAGGGTGGGTGTGGTGAAAGTCAGTCCACTCTTTGTCCATAAAATACCATTGGAAATATGAACATGTCCCACATTTTTGTTGTGGTGTAATGAGTTAAAGGAGGAAGAAGAGGTTGCCATACTTTTCTCTGAAGTCTGAGAAAGTGTAGTAGTTTTGAGTGTAGCATGAGCATATTGGCAAATAATGACCATATATCTTTCTCCAAGGTTATGGGGTATAAAAGACCTGAGAACTACTCTGAGACTTCTTCTCTTCTTTTTTACAGTACTCTTCTACTGAATGCTTTTACTGTACCTATTTCATCAAGGAAATATAGCTTTAAGCTTATCGCATGGCACTTTGAAGAGCGGGAATGGAGCAAAAATGCATTTTACTGCACGGGAGAATGCCAGGAGTCCTCAATCTGTTCCCCAGCCATTCCTGACAGCCGATTTTTGAAGGAAGGTTCAAAATTGTCCTTCAAAAATCGGCTGCCAGGAACGGCTGGGGAACACCTTAGAGACTCCTGGCGGCGTTCTCCCATGCAGTAAAATGCGGTTTTGCTCCATTTCATTCCCGTTCCTTAAGTGCCATGCGATAAGCTTAATGGTCTCTGTCCACCACCATAGCAAACAGTAGAGCATTCTTGTTTTCTTTCCCCAGTTACATTGTTACTCTCTTATCCATTTTCAGCTACCCAATTGGTGGATTCCAATCTAATCTGGAATCCTTCACAGTTTGGAAAAGTTACTTTTTTGGACTACAGTTCCACTGTCTATGCTGGCTGGAGCATTCTGGGAGCTGTGGTCTATTCTAGACAATACATCTTTGGAAAAGCAGGGAGGAATCTTGTCTGATTTTGGAAACAAAGCAGAATCAGGCCCCATTAGTACTTGAATGGGAGAATGTCAAGGAATATCAAATGTTACAGTCTAAGTTTCAGAAGAAGACAATGGCAAAACTGACTATTCCTTGTTTAAGAAAACCCTGTGAAATTCATAGGGTTGCCATAAGTAGACCTGTGTCACTTGCATACACACACACTCTGCACAAAACTGGAATGGAAAGCTCTTACATAGAAAAAGGTTTTCTCTTGCAATATTTTAGTAAGCCTGAATGGTGGAAAAGATTTGCCAATATTCCACTAAGATGTTTCCTTTAAGAATAAGCACTTTGTAAAAACTTGGAGCCAGGCATTATTGGCAAGCCTGGTTTGTAGGTGAGAAATCTTTCAGAGAGCTAGAAAATCAAGTTCTGCCGCATCTTCACGCTGCATCACTCAACATGGGCTAGACTTGAACCCGGGACCTTCAGATAACAATCTGAGTTACAGTAAGGCATTATGGCTGTTGCAGGGGGCACAAAACAAGGGTGAGGTGCGTGGGAACGAGAACCACAGTCAGCCAGACTCGGATTCAACTCCTTGTTTTTCCCAGGCTCATGGAATGCAGTCAGGGCCACAAAGGTATGCACCAGTTATAGAAAGGGGGAATGTGTTTCCATAAGATGACTTGACTTGAAAGGAAGGTTTAGTTTCAGATGGGGGGGTGCATTAGGACTGTTTTCAGTGAACATCAATATCAGTTCTCATGCCCTTGAATTATTTCTGAGTTAGCTCATGTGCTTTTTTCCAAAATGGGTCACAGCACAACTTGGTTTGACTTGGCTGCCGTGAGGTGGTCATTGACAGCTTTTTGGAGAAGTCTTTTTTTGGACATGCAGATAGTTTTCTCAAAACACTTATAGAAACTGTATCTTATCTATATCTATGCAGATGTTTCAACTCTTAGGCCAGGCTGGGCAAGTTGTGGCTCTCCTGATGTTGCTAGACTACCACTTTCTTCAACCTTCACCAGCTCAACCATTGTTGAGGAACCATAGGAATTGTAGTCCAACATCTGCAGAGCTGTAACTTAACCATCCCCATCACTACACCATCTGATCACCATCACACACCTAAAAGTTCTTCCATGCTTGAGAGTGTGTAGCAGTTGATGGAAATGGGGTTTGATAATCCATGTTCCAGAAAACCCAGATTGAATTTTTGTGGGTGGGAAGGGGGGGATTGCACTAATTTAAAAACATTTGTTTCCACTCCAGTCATCTGCTAGGAGTGAGAAACTCACTGGCTTTTCACTTTGTCTCTGGTTCTTTAGACTTGGCTGTACTGCTACTGGAGTGGTTTTTGCACTGTTGCCCCCATGTCAGGCCCTGACTAAGACTGATGACTCTCATTTATATTAGAAAGGACCCTTTTTAAGACCATGAAAGCAGGTGGCATTTTACCTCCATTGCATGACCCTGCTGGAAAGAGCAATGGTGGGGCCATCTTGGGTGCCCAAGTGACATTTTCGATGAGGGGCTGCAGTTGAGTAGCTTTGAGACAGTTGGCTGTGTGTTTCTGGTATGTGTAGTGGGGAGTGAATGGGAATTAAACGGTGCTGCAGAAATAGCATGATGCTTTATTTATCACATCTTGTTCTCAGAGGCAGGACATTTTATTGGGATGCAAGTGCTTCTTGATCCAGGGAAGACTTGCTAAACCAGTAGTGGACATTGGTTTTGTTGGTTTTGTCAGCCATCCTTACCAGTTAACGTGCCAATTGCAAGTCTAGTTCTCCTTGTGCTTGGGCTCAACCAGTTCAGGCTGTAGTGGTCTCCTGTTATGGAAGCTTCCACATCAGAAGCAAGATGTCAGACAGAAAAATTACTTCTTGCATTCTCCCAGCTATCTAATTTTCTTAGTGAATGATATGGTTGGGCATTAAAACCACATGTGCCTCTATCTGCAGCCTGAGCTGGAGCTTCCCAGACAACAGGTTGATGGCCTCAGTAAGACCTTGCCAATCAGGGTGTAAGCATGTGTTAACCTTAGCTAATTGTCTGCCCTAATAGAGATTTTCCTTTGTTTCACATCATATTTTTGATGTGTGGTACATGTATTTTTGGCTCTGAGTAGTCCCTCCATTCCCATACCTAAATGACAAGCTTGTATGCAGCCCTAGCCTTCTGGTCAATGTTAGAGTTGCACCAGTTAAGGGGTGTGTGTGACTTTCTCTCCCCCTGCCTCACAATTCCCATAGCTTACTGCTGACTTGTTGCCTAGTACCTTGGTTTGATGGGCTAAGATTCAGAATGTGGAATTCTTGTGTCTGACTGGTGTATTTATTCAAAGATGTGCAAAGGTCAGACATGGCATGGGAAAAATTAAGCCTCTGTGCTGTATGCATGCATTCCTTGGCTATCTTAATTGTTGATCTATATAGAGTAGGGATTGATGCACACCTCTTAACCCTCTAACAGCTTGGTGGTGCAGGGCTTTTAAAGCAGAAAAGCCATGGCCTGGGTGTAGGTAGAGATCTCCTTGCTCCTAATAACTTGTGACAGAACAGACAACACAAAGGTTTTGATTGCAATGGAGGCTGAGTGTCCCTTTTTATAACTGGAAAGGATTGCTCAGAGAGAACTTTCCCTGGGCCAGTTGAGTTGACACAGACCTCTTAAATTTGGGCTGCAATTAAAGATTGTCAAACCAGTTTTGAGATTGCTGATGAGAGACACTCTCACTGCAAGACAAAAAATGGGATTACTTGAAATAACCATCCTGGAGAAAGTGGCTTTGCTTGAGCTCGCAGATGTTTATTTGTTTAAACAAATAAAGCAAACTTGCGAGGGCAGATCTCTGCAGTGTTGGAACGTGGTTATACAGGTGTGTAGTTACAGTAGCACTTGGAGTAAGGGCTTTTCTTTTTTATTCTTCTTCCCATCTTCTTTTCCCCTGGGGTAGGGTGTGCTAGTAAACAATACTCCTAAGGAGTCAGGACTGTTGCTATGTGTTAGAACAGAATTATCATCATCTGCTGCTGCTGAGATGATTATGCAAGCCTACAGTGAAAACATCCTCTTAACTGGAGGTAACATGAGTGACCATAATTGGCTCTTTGTTTTTGTGCGGTAAGCTTCCAACTTGCTCCAACATGTTGTGGCTTTCTAGATTGACATAGACTTGAGTGTTGCTGCAATTAATCCAAGGCGGAAGGGTGCCTTGACAGGTAGAACTGCTTACAAGTTAAGCAGGAATGTATATTTATGTTTTGGCTCTGGCATCTCAGTGTGTGTGTGTGTGTATTTATGGGGGGGGGGGGGAATGATATGAACAGAGGATGTTTCATTGTTGCTATTTTTGTTTTAAATATACTGTACATGAATATCTGAGACCCACAGACAAGGCCTGTGAGATGGTGGCAATGAAATATGTATGCTGTAATAATAATAAAGGTTTGGCCACTCATCACAAGGTGGGGTGCAAGTCTCTACTTGCCCAATGTTGCTTACTTTTCAAAGCATTTTCCCACAGTTATCAGTGAACGAAATGGAATCCTTGCCTGCTTTCAATATGAAACATATTTAGGCTGCAGTCCAACACTGTGTCTATTTTTTTAAAAAAAAACTAGACGCTTTTCTTATTCAGAGGCTGCATGCTGAGCGAAGTCGTGAGAAATGAATTTGCTTTTGACTTCTTTCTCTTTCTCTTTTTTCTTTTTCTTTTTTTCAAGCAGCCTTATGCCTACACCTTGCAGTTGTTTACTTTTCTTTCAGGAGAGCTGTTTGTTTCTGGTAATGCTTAAATCCCTTCTGCCACCCTTGGAAATGGATTGATAGCCAGAGCTAACAGTGTCATTAGGCATAAAGCAAATTTAAATCTTATGAGTCACACCTTTTTTGTTGCTGGTTGCCCGTGTTAAAGAGTCTTGAGTGTGATTTCACTCCTCCCACAGAGCTACATTGACCTAACACTTACCACTGGTCACTACAATATCTGGCAGGCTGTTAATATGCAGACTAGATCAGGATTGTGCTCTGTGTGTATATGTTTACCCAAGTTTCTGTTCCTTATGATCTTGTAAAGATTTTGAACTTTTCAGCCACAAAAACATTCATTTAGGTTTGCAGGACTTCAGGGCTTTCACAATGAATGGCTGTCTGTGCCTTTGTCTTTTTCTTTTGGCAAGATCACTCCAGGCGGCTAACCTCAATGAATTCGGGGTGGGGGTGAGGGTAGAGACAAAGACTGAAGTATGCTGGTTATACTCCCTGTATAAAGAGATGGTCTGGGTTGACTTGGCATTCTACAATTGGGGTAGAAGGTGTAGTGACTTATAGCATTCAACAATAGGCTTGGTATAATGTTCCTTGAACTGTTCTGTGGAAGGAGGCATGCAGGTGCTTCCCACCACTATTACATTTTTATTATTGATTTACCAGTTACATTTATATCGTGCTATTCCCGCAATGGAGACAAGGCAGCATAGATGCCTGTCCTCCTTTCCATTATATTTTCATAATAACTCTGTGAGGCTGATTAGACAGACAGATTGACTCAAGGTCAGCTATTACAATTCATGGCTCAGTTGGGATTTGAACTCAACTCTCTCAGCTCCCATTCCACCCATTGCATGCTAGTGTCTCTCTTGAATAAAACATTCTGAAGCATATCGGTTTCCTTTTTGAGAACTGTAGTGCTGAAATATATTGGGAGCAGGTTGTATATGAAGAAGGTGAGATTTGTCCATGATTATTTATTTATTTATTAATACTCCTTTCAACTCAAGGTTAAAGAGAAGGTAGTTCAGCTAGAGTAGCTGGCATCCTTCCAGCCTGAATCCATTTGGCTTATGAATTGCAATGATTAGTGAAATTTAGAATCCCTTAATTGCACAGCTTATTGGTCTCATAAGCGTGCAGTAACCAGTTCCTTCATTTCTTTCCTCTTACTCCCAAGTATGCTTGAGATTTACATGGTGAAGGAGAGAGGAATAAGGTCTTTTTTCCCTTTAAAACCTCCTTTATGCATTTCTTTCCCTCTTCCACACCCCTTCCCTTTGCAAATTCATCCCTTCTTTCCTTTTTGTTATCTGATACTTGTGGGAGCTGCGATGCCTGTGCGCAGACAAAGTGTTCAAAGGGATGCTGAAAACCTGAGTCTCCAGAGATTATGGTTCTGAACCTTGGCAGTACAATCCTAGCAACCTTGCTTGGCTTTCTCAATGAGAAATATTTCTATTTGTGCAAAATATTAATTACATACACACTCACTCCTGGACCACTTTTTCCCTTTAAAACCTTCTCTTTGCAATGTGCTTCACTTTAACAACAACAACATAAACACCTTCTTATATATGGCATCAAACAGTGGATGTTGAACTTCCTGGTTAAGTATGTAAGATGCATTAGTGATGACAAAGATAAGAGACCTTTCACCTTAAATTGCTCGAGTCAGACTGGATAAGGTAGCTTAGTCAGACTGGATAAGGTAGCTTAAGCAGCTGCAAGAGGATCACATTTGTCTCGGCTATAATCTATTGCCTATTTATGTTTTAAAGCAGCAATAAACTTAAAGAAGATGCATGGTGAGCCTTCATAAAATCTGCATGTCAGAATTTAAGGTAGCAACTCCAGTCAAGTTTCTTGTCATTACCAAAAAAAATTTAAAAAAAAATTGCTAACAGAGAACTTGTTACTGTCTTGCAGAGATTCTACACTTTGCTGGTTGAGGCCTGGGATTACAGCAACGACAGTGCTAGTAAGTATGGCCCATTTTAATTTATTTCTTGAAATTACTTAAAAGCAAGTTTGTTATTGTTGTTAACTGCCCTCAAGGCAATCCCATGGCAACCTTATGGATGAGACAACCCCAAGGCTCCATGTTCTCCACTGTTCTGCTTAGTTCCTGCAAAGTCATACCCGTGACCTGCCTAGTAGAGTCAATCCATCTAGCATGTGACCTTGCTCTCTTTCTACTTCCCTCCACCTTTTCTAACATTATTGTTTTTCCAGTGAGTCATGCCTTCTTGTGATGTGTCCAAAGTATAACAGCCTCAGTTTTGTTATCAAGTAGCAGTGATTTAAAAAAAAAGAGTCCTTTTGAGAGACCACTTCTTAAAGAAGAAAGGAAGATGCTTCTGTGGGGTTTTTGGATCAGAACACCATGTACCAGGCCCTTGGTGGCAAAAGGGAGTGTGATGTGGGTTTAACATGCCTCTCTTTTAGCCTTAATTTCATACTGATAATTCCTTCCCACAATTCCATGGCAAACCCTACTTAAAAGGGGCCTTATATGGCCTCAAGTGCTCCAGCAAAAAGGTAGTAGATCCTTATACTATCTTGGAGTTTAAATGTCAGAAGGGCATATTGGATGTCTCTTACCTTTCCCTGCCCCCATGTGGACCCAGGACCATAAACTGAGAGGTCCATGTGCTTGGATGGGGAATTTATCCACCAAGTGAAGCAACCCTTACACTGTGGGTTGGTTGCTGCGTTGCTAATGGCAGACATTATCATTGACTCCCTTTTGAAGGAAGCTGAAATGCTGGAGCAAGGTAATTCTTTTGTGGTCTCCTTGACAAAGTCAACTGAAGCACTCCACTGTGTTACCTTGTACAGGAGTACTTTGAATATTCACTAATGTGGAGAACCAGCCAGGTATTTTCCCCCGGGAACTGGTGCCATATTTGTGCCCTTTGACTACAGATGTTTCTTATTTAGCTGAAAATTTGCTACAGAGCAGTAGCCAGTAGCATTGGACTGCCACTCATCCACATCCACACTTTGAATGGCACTACTGTAAAGACTTTCAGGGATGTGGGTACTGGCACAACCTGCTTCTCCCTGCTGCCCGCGGTTCCTATTTGGGGTGTCTGGTATGGGCTGTGATGTCCTTTGGGGGCTTCTGCTTACAAACCTGGCAACCAGGAAGACGGAGAAGTAGCTCCACTGTGGTTAAATAGGAAATGAATGGTTGGTCTTGCAAAAACAGGAGCAGCCCAACTAGACTCCAAGAAAGATATTGGGTGGGGGCACAGGGGACAGGAAAAAGAGACTGGGGGTGAAGGAGGAAAGGCTGGAGAAACAGAAGGATTAGAATCAGAAGGATGGAAGGAATGAGAGGAAGAAAGATAATGGAAGGTGGAGGAATGGAGAAGAGAAGGGGAACAGGAGAGGCGGCAGCAGGAAAGCCTGCCCCAGTGAATAAGGAGGCCTCTGGAGAAAAAGGATAGAACACTTTCCACAGCCAAGGACACTCAGAAGAAGGGAAGGCCTGGATGTCATTTACTCCCAGCAACCTCCTTGGACATTATGGGTGACATGGGCTGAGAGACAAACACCTCCTCCTGTAGCCCACTGTCTGCCCTGAGGAAGAATCCTGATATAGTCTTCCAGGCACAAAGCCACCTGAACCTAAGGGCTAACCACATCATCATCTAGCTGCTTTTCAGGGCAGGGGTCTACTGTCAAAGCCTACGCTTGCCTAAACAGAAGTGGCATAGATTGAAGCCAAAGGTAAGAGGGGCATGTGGACCCCAGGCTGCCCTCGAGAAAACCTTGTGGTGGAAACCTAGGAAAAGGAGGGTATTTTATCCCAAGAAAAAGACCCAGGAAGGAAAGGGATGTCTTAAGACCACACACAAAGCCTTGCTTGGATTGAGTCCAACTTCCTTTTTCTCACAGTGGCCAGCCCAGTTGCCTCATGGCTAGCCCACAAGGTCCCACAGCAGCCTCCTCCCTGTGCTTCCCCAGCAACTGAGATCCAGGTGCATACTGCCTCTTGTATTGGAGGGAACATGTGTCCCTCCCAACTAGTGTCCATATAACCCCGTCTTCACAAATTTTTCTCAGCCCTGTTTTAGAGTTGTCCAAGTTGGTAACCATTACTTCATCTTGTGGCAGTGATTTTCTTTGTGCAACATGCCTTCCTCTTCTTTGTCCTGATTCTCCCATCATTCAGCTTCAGTGGATGGCCCTGAGGCCTCCCTCCTGTGGAGGAATCTGATCTTAAGACTTAATTTTAAATAGTTAATAATTACCAAAATTAGCTAAACTGTAAAAGCATGCTTAGCTGTCTGTCCTCTGTTCATGAGAGCACTGGGTGATAGTTAGCTTGATGTAACCCTGCTGAGAAACATCAAAGGTATCTGTATTCCATAGAGGCCACCTAGAAGAAGTTTGACATAAAGCTACTGCGGTCATTTCTACAGATCTTCTGGAATCTCAGTTTCTGCCCACCCTTCTGTTTCTTAGAGAACTTCAATTCCACAAGCGATGAAGGCACACATGTCATTTGAAGTGTTCCCACAAGAGAGTAGCTGGAGTGAGCAAAGTGCAGGCCTTCATCCTGCATTCCTCACCTTTGACTATGTTAACTAAGGTTACTGGGAGTTTCAGTCAACAACTTGCAGGGCCATGTGATTTCCACACCTGAACTAGTGGATGCTGCTTCTCAAGAATGCACTGAAATTATGAGCTCTCCTTAATTTTTGTATGCTCATGAGACATCATCCCACAGAACCCTTTCTGTTTTCCCCTGGTGAAATGTGTAATTTCCACTTTAAACAGATGTCATTCGCCTTCCCTCTGCACCAGCTCTTTAAAACCTTATGTCCTCTTCCAAATGAGTTGGACTACAACTCCCATCTGGAAAGCATCAGGTTGATGAAAAGCTCCTGCACATGAATCTTTCTGGATTCCATTCCATGCAGTTGTCCTGTTGCACTTTATGGATATTCCAGTGGCTGATTCCAAAGCTTTGTGCTGTAGTCAGAAAAACTATGTAAAATCCCACCATGGGTAGCAGTGGGTGTTATTTGTGGTGGAAATGGCATTGTGTGGAGAGGTGTTGTCAGGCTGCTCTCAAAATTTTGCTGTTCAGTGGAGGGGAAAAGGGGATGGCTGGCAAAGAGGCTCCCCCCCTCCCCCCCGTAGAGGCAGCCTTAGCAGCATTTGCAGCCTCCCTTGCTTTTTAGAAGTCAAGAATTCGTGGGGGAGAGGAACCTTGGAGGCTCTCCTCCTAATGTTGAAACTTTCACAGTGTGTTTGAAGCTTGCTGTGAGTGTTGCATCTTGGCTTGAATACAAAAGTAAATGGCTCTCTGAGGTTTGCTGTGCTCCTGCTCCTTTTTTCTACCCTCCCTCTTTTAAAACCTTAAATGTTAAATGGTGTATATGTCGGAACTGTTTACACTGAGTTGGATTGAAGTCCTTTCTTCAGACACCCCCACCCCCAGCTTTCAAAGATAAAAATGTCCAACTTTTTTTTTAGGCTGCTGTTAATAGCAGGCTCTGTAGCTGAAGGTAGATGAAATCAATGTGGTTTGGCCAAAATTGTATAAATACTTCCATTTAACAGAGCAGTTTTCTTGATGTGTATGAACTGCTTTGAGTCTTTGCCCTTGACCTTTAAAAGAGCCTTGTAAGCCCAGTATTGCTATTAGTCCCCTATTATGAGAGTCAGCGGGTGGGCGGTAGTGCCTTCCCCATGGCCATCCGGTGAATCCATAACAGAGATAAAATAAAAGGAATGGGAAGCCTCTAGCACAACCTTCCCTAGTCAGGCACCTTCCCCACATTTGGAACTACAACCCTTATCTTTCCCAAGGGCTGTAATCCCTTAGGGATGTAGTCCGAAATTTGGGGAGCAACAGGTTGAAGAAGGCTTACTCAAATGCCTACGCTTTAACTACTGTGCTGCACACACTTATCTGTAAAACACTGTGTTGGTCCCTTAGGAAAGCATCACTGTATACCTTATTAAGTGAATAAAATAAAAAGGATACACTGTGTCGAGAACCAGGAACAGTGTGTATTCATTGTGATGTTCTTGTGACTGTCATTTCCATCTATGCAGTCTTGATTTTTCTGTTGCCAAGTCAATGTGGAAGATTCTCCTCCATGGAGAGCTTTCTGGATGGCATATCCCAAGTGGATCCCATGAGGTGAACTTTTATCATGCTGATGATTTTGCCATTAAAATTCTCTACAGCCTTAAGATTCTTGTCACAATGTTGCTGCATAAGGTCCAGAAAGATTTGGACCAAGTATACTTTTCATGCAGTGATGAGGCTCATATGTGGGCACAGATGTTTATGTCGGCCCCTTCATGAACAATATATGAAAGCTAGGAAAATCTTTTACAGGTGTTGTTCCATTGGCTGTACTGGAAAATGCCTACATTTGAAAGAAGCTCTTGTTTGCTGGAGAATCCCAGTTCTTTTTATTCAGTGTCTGTACTATCTCTCCTTTGAATAGATCTCATCTTTATTTCATGAAACTGAATTTCCAAGGCTTCACAATGGACCCTTTATTTGTTCTAACATTCTGGAAGTAAAGCTGTCTTCCAACAAAATGTTAAAATACATTTTTTTGAAAAACATGTTTGACCAAGTTCAGATGTAGATTTGCACATGTTCATGATTAAACTTGCAATAGATTCAGTGTTGTATATTTTAATTTGATCACACTGGTTACCCATCCAGTGAATACTTCCTCATTTCCTTAGTATGTAACTTATTTGCTGTTGGCAAACTTCTCATGTCTCATTGAACTTGGTGATGAATTAGAATACAGTTATCCTAGTTTTAGTTCTCACCTCTTTTTTTTTTTTTTGGAAGAACAGCATGGTTCAACTTCTATACATTTTTATAGTGTGTGTGTGTGTGTTACAGTGCTCTTTTTTTTTTTTAACTGCATGCATGCTTTTTCTCATCCTCAGTTGTTATACTGGATGACAGATTAAATAGCAAATCACATTGTTTTGCCAGGTACAAAGTTAACAATTAATCAGAGGCCTAAATCTCTCAAAGTATTAGTATCCAAAATTGAATCAAATTAGAGAATCTTTGCTTGACCAGAATATGACAGCCTGTTTAGTTTGTCATCTTACTTCCAACAATGGCAAGCAAGAAGACTTCAAGCGAACATCAAGTCAACCTCCTCTCCCCTCATTTTATTTTATTTTATTTTTGCAAATCCTGAAGGAAAGGAAGTTCTGTTATTGCAAGGTATCCAGTGAGTACCTTTCTCTACATGCTATTCTGTTCAAATATGGCACATGACTATTCCATTCTTGCTTACTAGTGTGATTGGACACAGGGTTGGAACACCTTCTTAAAATCAGTGTGCAAGGGGATGTGTTTCAATCTGCTGGCTGAAGACAGGTATGTAATAAAGACAGTTGTTCTGAGTCCTTTCTTCAGATGTGTACACTTGGATATCCTAGCAGGTCAGATTGTTGGTAGGACTCATAAAAGCATAAGCCCTGATTGATCTAACTCAGGGGTAGGCAACCTTTCCCCTTTAAGGGCCGAGGGGCTTCAGCTCCCAGAATCCCAGGAGCTATTGGCCAGCATGGGACTATTGGCCAACATGGCTGAGGCTTCTGGGAGCTGAAGTCCCTCGGCACTTAAAGGGGAAAGGTTGCCTACCCCTGATCTAACTAAAGGTCTGTCTAGTCCAGCATTCTCTTCTAATAGGGACCAATAGGTGCCTTCTTGGTAGCCCACAACAAAGACATGAGCCCCATAGTGCCTTCCCGCACATGGATCCTCAGTAACTGGTGATGAAAGAGCCATACTGCTTCCGATAGTGAAGGTCATGTAGGCCTATCATGGCACCATTGATAGCTTTTTCCGTTGTGAGAGGAACAGTTTGGTACTTTTCTGTTGGCTCAGTTTGATCACCTTTGCTTCTGCCATTCACCCTACCTGGCTGCTACTGCTTCTCATGTTTGCGTGGAGTTCAGATACTCAAAAGGTATGACTAGAGGTCTGCTTGTTTGACCTAGCAGACCTTTGGTTTGCTGCTAATATGACTGACAATTTGTTATGGAGATGGTATTGCTGATCTCTTTATATCTTGTTCTTGTCTTCAGTCACTGATTCTGTAATGGCTCTTCCAGAGTAGAGTAGATGGGACATTATACAGCTTTAAACTTAAATTAGAAGCACTGCTTGCATATATTTGGACTTGTCATCTGCATGGATCCAGTTAAAGGTTTTTTTTTCTCCTGAACAGTTATTTGTTGGTGGTACTTGTTTGCCATAGCAAGTGTTTCTGACCAAGCTGGGATACTTGGTTTTGGACACTGGTCTCAATCTTTGGCTTTTCAAAGCACCAGAGCCAACAGAATGCAGTTGAGCTGGGGACTATGGTATGGTAGGAGTGGTTACAGTTTTGCCCCATGAAGCATATCTTTCAGTCATCGGCAACAGAACACCACAAAATGAATGTCATTGGGCATCTCCAAACTGAAACTAAGACAACATATTGTGAAGATGAGTATGTTTTTGTTGTAGAGCACTTACTTGGTAAGCACAAAAATCCAGGTTCAGTTCCTGGGATCCCATGTTTAAAGGATTTTGGTAGTCAAGGTGCAAGAAACACCTGTTGGGAAAAAGACAAATGTCTGAGGTGCATGAAAGTAGACAATACAAGGATAAGTGGACCAGTGGTCTTACGTACTGTGCAAGCTGTCTGAAGTCTGAGGGGACAATACAGTTAAGTTAGAATGTATGCTGTGATAGAAATCTTATTGTGGATTCTGTGAATCTTGATTTGCAGCATCAGGAATGGACTTGTGCATTAGCTTAACACAAAATATTCTTATATATTTGACTCTGTGGGTACCATCCCCTCTTTCCCTATCCCCATTCGGCGACCCTTTGGATTCAGTTCTGATTCCCCTATAAATGATGAGAAGTAGGAGGATTGTTTTCTCTCTAGGCTGACTGACTTATCGTTACCCTGTCTGCCGCCATGGGATTGCTAGTCATTAACCTTCCCTCTTTGTGGCCTAGTAATAGAAGGTTTGCAGAGTGCTGAACTAATTTCCTTTTGGTTAGGGTGTGCTGCCAGGGAGGGGAGGGGGGCTGAAGGAATGAAGGATATGTGGAAAATATATCGACCACATCTGGTTACTAGAGTGTCTGTCTGCTTTTTCCTGTGTGGTTGCTAATAACTGGATGGCAATGCCACGTACAAGCGGGCCAGTGCATGTACACAAGTTCATCCCAATCCTTTGCTTTTTCCACAAGATCCTTCTTGATTCTGCCTGGACTGAGCATGGTCTGGAAACCTCAGTGCAAACAGAGCCCTGTGTGGCTATGGCTGTAGTGGCAGCAGTATCCTCTGGAGACTGGCACGCCAGCAGGAGCCTGGGAAAAGGGCTGGCTGCTGCTGATTGAATTGGCACACAGCCCATGGTTTGTGGCATGTTTTTGCAAGCATCATGATCCTCCGTTCAGGAATGGTGTAAAGGGGCAGGGCAAACCTTTCAGGCTTACTAATGTGAATTTGGCTCTGCAAGTACTGTGACTATAAAAGGGAGAACAAAATGAAGATGAATATTTCAGAACAATCTTTGTCAGATTTGTATTGTCGACCACACTAGTATAAAAATGCTGAAGGGGTTATATGAAAGTCTTTAAGTAAATAGGACCATGCCTTCTTGGCAAAGTAAATATGTGATTCCCCCCCCCTCGCCCCCACTGTATGGAGCTTATCCCACCATTTATCTCAATGGTGGCTTACATGTGAAAACAACATAGCTTCATCCTCTGCTGGCACCTTTGGGTGAAAGGTTCTCCAGTTGACAAACTAGGAATAACCTATGTGTTGAACTGAATCTCCTGTCAGTGCTAACCAGCGTAGTCAGTTGTGAGGAATGGTGGGCATTGCAGTCATACCAGCCACACACTCCCCATCTTTGTATGAGAGCCCAGAGGGTCACTGTAGGCAGGGTTGGGCCAGAGAGACCAATTATGGTCAGGCCCAGTATAAAGCAGCTTCACATATCCATGCATGGTTTTTATATAGGAAAAATCACAAGGGGCTTTCACACCCTTAATTATTTTGCCTGAAAACATGAGATAGCTGAAGGTTTGAAATAACAGCAGAAAGAAAAATGGGTCAAAATGCTCTTTGCAAACTTTAGAGGTGGCTTGCTTTAAAGCACTAAAGTACATGCTTAAAGGATATGTCTTAAATTGTTACATATGCTAATAAACCTTTAAAGATTGATATTATGTCTGTGTTTTGCATTTGTGTTTAAATTGTAATTCTGAAACACAATTAAAGTTATACAAAAATAAAATCAGGTGTTTGTTTGTTTTTTTAAAAAAATACAAAATAACCCCACTCTTCTAGCAGTTTGTTGTCATTCTGAATGGTATTTCATATTTCAGATAATTGGTCTTCTGCAAAATTTATTTTATCTGACACATTCACACACCCATTCTCTCCCCAGCAACACCACTTTGTGTCATTGCACACTGTATGCAGGTACCTTTTAGCTATTTTATGAGAGATTTTCATACTGCAGTCAAATACTACCAGCAAGCAAATCGTAAGGCAGTGTCAGATCATTGAAGTCACAAGACTAGACTATAAAGTGAAATACCACAGATGTATACACAATGTTCCAAGCAAATGTGAAATCTTAAGAGTTTGGGGGCATATTATTTAGCTTTGTAGGGCTTCCTTTCAACATTAGGCAGAACAACCCAATGTGGCCTCTGTTTTGAAAGGTACCATGGGGGAAATATTTGTCAGAATTTTCTTTGACACACATGTTTACAATGCAGTCTTGTACATGTCTATTCAGAAGTAAGGCCTAGTGAGTTCAGTGGGACTTAACTCTCAGGTAAGTGTGTGTACCAGGATTGCAACCTGTTGTTTGCGCTCTGGCATCTGAAAAGTATTATTAACAGCATGGTGTTTTGTTTTGCTTAATATAAATCAGATGATTTATGAAAGAAGAGTACCAAATGTCATTGCTTTGTTCAGAAGGGATTGTGTCCCCTAGTAGCTTCTACTTGCCTGCCTGGAAAATTTTGCCCTTTGTCTGCCAAGAGCAAATAAGGTGTTGTAACAAAGCTACTACTGTATATGGCCTGAGGGCTTTATAAGTACTGTACTCTGCAGAAGAAGGATGCCTGACAGTTTGGATGAGTTCTCACAGTGAAGTACAGGGTATAATAACTAGAGAGGTCTGTTCATGTTCTTAGAATGTAGCTCCATCTTTTAGGCCAAATTGTGAAGCCATCTGCCTGTTTGCTTGGCTGCCTACCCCCCCCCCCCCCGGGTTTCTTTCTATCTCTGACTTTAGATTGAGTGTTCTCCATAAGAGTTGTTTTGGCCATGCTGCCTTTCTGTTTGACTCCCATCTGTGAGTGGTTTAATGTGCAGAAGGATATCAACTGGCAGAGCTAATAGAGCACAAGTGAGGAGGGGAAATGGACATCAAAGTATGTGAAGAATAAAGGTTCCCATCCAATGTTTTCTCTTTTCTCCTGTACCTCCCCAAAGCTGCTGCAGGTGATTTCCCAACCCAAGGAAGCAGATACAAATGGGGATACTTGACAGAAAGAGAATGTGTTCCCCTAAGAGTGCCCATTCCCATGTTGGACAGACACAGCTGGAATAAACATAGCATATCTTTCATTCACCAGATTTTAAACCTACAGGAAGGGCCAGTCTTATTTTTCAGCAGTGCCTAAACCTCAGGACAGTTCTTACTTTATAGTTTAATGGGAGTAAATATTCTAAGATTATCACAAGCAAAGGAGTCTTGTGTAAGTAGCGCTCTAAGTGATTTGGCTGTCTTGCTATGCAACTAAATGAAGCTGTGCTTAAAACTCTTCATCTGTCTTTATATAAGAAATAAAGCAGTTTCCGTCAGTGGTTTCTTGCAGTATGCAAACAAATTGGAAGATGTGAACTTAGTGCGCAGAATTGCACACATGTAGCATGTAGGAAAACAAGCAGAGGGAATGAATGTGTCAAGCAGGTCTGAGCTTGGGAGATGGTCCTAATCTCATTTGGAAGCCACATACTTATCAACTGAATCAGAACATCTGGCCCTCAAGACCTTGCTGGACTACAACTTTAGCTATTCTTCACATTCAACCATACTGGCTAGGGACAGTTGGGGCTGTAGTCCAACAACATCAATGGACTATAATCCACTCGGTGATTTTTTTGTTTTTGTTTCAATCCTCCTGCATGAATCTGAACAGTATAGAATATGCTCTTTTCTTCCTACTGATCTCTGTTCATTTTCTTTCCCTTTAGATGCAGATAGCATTATTGAGAAAGCATCTCACTCTGGTATGATCAACCCAAGCCGTCAGTGGCAGGTCTTGAAGCAAAATGCAGGAGTGGCCCATTTTGAATACCAGATCCGCGTCACTTGTGATGAACATTATTATGGTTTTGGCTGCAACAAGTTTTGTCGACCAAGAGATGACTTCTTTGGACACTATACCTGTGATCAGAATGGTAACAAAACATGCCTGGAAGGCTGGATGGGCCCTGACTGTAACAGAGGTTTGTGATTCCAACATTTTGTTTCCTTGGCTGGGTATAGTATCTTTGTTCAGTGTGATCAGTTGAGGCTTACTTAAACAAAACAGACCAAATAACCAACCAACTACCTGGAAGGTTTTTTGCTACATTTCTGGGCAATGTTGGATTACACACACACACACACACACACTTTAGACTCCCTTGCAGAATCCAAAAGTCAGTGGCATGTTAGCTCACAAGTTTGGGATGTAAATGTTAGGTTATTTTGTTCTTGCACATGAGAATCAAAAATTGAAGAAGAAGTCCATTAAACAAAAAAATGCAGTTTTTTGTGCAAAGCCCAACTTTTTTATTGCTGCTGCTCTGACACAGGTTTTTTGTTTTCTTTTCTTGTTGACAGGGTGTCTTGACATGTTGAGGCACCTTTCTCATCAAGGATAAGAACATTTATGAATATTCTTTGCATCTCTATCACAAGATAAAATGAATGCAGGTGTATACATGAGAATTAACAAACACCACTAACAATATTAAAACAGACATCATGGCCCCAAAATAGTAAAATCAAAAACAATTGTAACTCGAACCATCGGAAGTCCTGTAAATATGACAGCCAAGGAGAAGATCAAGAAAAACACATTAGTCTTGAAGGCTTTCCTTGAAGCCTTTAGATTTAAAAGATTTCAGTGTCAATCCATTCTAGAGATTAGGGTCACTGCAGAGAAGGCCCTCTTCATTTACCTTTCAACTTGACAGTTTGCAGACGTGGGAAGATGAGAAAAGCCATTGTCAAAATGTAGGTGGACTAGGATGGATGAAGACAGGCTTTCAGGTCATGTGGTCCCAGATGGATGTGAGACTCTGAAAGTTTTAAAATTTTATGCTGTGTTTTTGAAACACACTGGCAGTCATTGAGCTGATGGAGTATAGACTTTGCATGTATCTTGTACCTGGCATCCACATTCTACACCATGTAAGGTTTATGAACCATCCTTAAAGGCCTTCACAGCTTTTCATAAGGTTTAATGGACTTCAGTTGGTAGCACATTCTGGAAACATGGAGTCACTGTCCAAAAAAAAAAAAAAAAAAAAGCCCTCTTCATACATCACACTATAGGGATGGAAAGAATATTCAAAATATTTGGAAAATGATTGGAAAAAGCATTTATCCCATGTTGAGAAACCCTAATGAGAAAAATTCTGGACTGACCAAAATCTTCACATTTTGACACATATTCTGTGCAAAATTTGCATGTGGCATTTTTGTGCACAGAAATATTGGGCCTTTACAGACTGTCAGAAATAATGCAACTTGAGGTCACTTTAACTGTCTTGGTTCAGTGCTAAGGAATCATGCGAACTGTAGTTTATTGTGGCACCAGAACTCTCTGACAGAGAAGGCTCAATGTCCCAGAAAATACAATTCCCATGATTCCCTAGCACTGAGCCAGGGCAGTTAAAGTGGCCTCAAGCTTCATTATTTCTGGCAGTCTGTAAAGTCCCATTGTTTTCCATGCAGAAAATGCTGTTTTCTGTGCAAAAATGCCTTGGGCAAAGTTTGCACAGAGCAAGTCCCAAACAGCATCGTTTTCAAAGGCTATCTCACAGCAGAAAGAAAATTGTAAAATTACTTGTTGCTTCCTTTAAGAGGAAAATTAGCAAAGCATTACATAGCTATTATAGTGAACCTATCTACTTCTTTCCACTACCTATATATGTCCATTGGGCTTGAAAACAGCCTTATCAAAGTGTAAGGAGGTAATTGTGGGGGGAGTGTTTTCAATCTCTATGAACTGCAGCCTTCTTGCTGAATTCCCCACATTGCTTTTAGCAAGAAGCTCTTTTCAGATCTCATTGCTTCAGTGGGACAATATGGGAGCTTTCTGTGTGTGTGTTACAAGGGGGGGGAGTGTGTATATGAGGAGTGGAGTGGCTATGATTGCTTTCTCTTTGGCCTCCCATCTATTTCAAGAGGCTTCAGCAACATCTGGCATGCACCCTCTGAAACCACACTCTGGTGGTTCCTTCCCTCTGCTCTGATGTAACTTTATGTGGTCACATGTGGTGTAGAATGGGCTATCTTTCAAAGTGTATGGAGAATTGGAATTTCTTTCTTTTAATAATTGAGATTGCAAGTGTAAGGCACTTGATATTTCAGGTTTAGTCACCTCATGTTGGCAGTGGTGCTTGCAAACAGTGAGCCCTGATGTGCATTCATTGATAATGTCTGCTTTGAATTAAAAACTGGCACTTTATCAGAATGGCAGGGTACAAAAATAATGGATCAGTATAAATGGGTAATTATTTTGGTTATACACACATACGTGCATGAACACACATACACGAACAGCCTTTCGTGATAATGAATGTTGAGAAGGGGAATGTTGCAGGATACTAAAAGCTTTAAATTTTAAAAAAACTGAACTTAAGTTGTCTGTTTTCTCTGCTAATAATACAAGGCCTTTGATCAGGATCATTATGTGATCCCATTTTTGTAGCTTGCTGGATTTACTGTCATGATGCATTGACTACTCAGTTGCTTTTCTGGTAGATTTGATCCAAGGAGTAGTTTAAACCTTGGATTTGGTGGGATTATGGTACTAGCCAGGGATTAAAATGTTCCCACGAGGGTGAGGGTCCAGGAAAGGATCTGTGATGTGCCATTAAAGTTGCTTCCTTCTTAATTTCCTTCCTTTCTTTTGTGTTTGCAGCCATCTGCCGACAAGGTTGCAGCCCCAAACATGGCACTTGCAAAATTCCAGGAGAGTGCAGGTAAACCAAACCAACCTTCTTTTTACTAGGGAAAACTGTTTGAATTAAACACTAGGGAACGACTAAGGCCTTGCTCCTCCCTTCTACATTCCTAATGTTAAGTGCATGTTTTTCATGCCATTGTTGGTGAGGTAAAATATAAATGTGTTGGAGATCTCTCTTTGGGAAACTTGCTTAAAAACTTCAGCATTTGATAAATTTAGAGTACTGAGGCAAAAGGACAAATGTATTGTGATTGTATAACAATGGGCTGTGACTACTTTCTATGTGTGACTTGGTGTATAATCTGCTGATCAAGGCATTTTCCTCTAGTAAATTTAATGACATTATTTCTTTTACTTCCCTCCTCCCACCCCCTGCCCTCAGCTTTTCCCATCAATAGGCAAAAGTCAGCCATTCTTTAGAATAGGATTAATTCAGCCTCTTGGTTCTTTTGCTATTGGGAGCCAGACTTCAGAGTGATGAGAGGTTAATAGCTGGGATGGAATCTTGTCTGTAGATACTGATGAAGGCCCAGCATTGCTGTTGTTCTTTGAAGTCTCTCCTCTGTTCTGGCAAGCAGATGGGGGAAGAAGTGGCTTGCCTGGAGCCAAGCACTAGAAGTGTTTCCTTCGGAAAGCTAAGAATCATGGTGTGTTCTTTCAGTACTCTAGGAGCTGGGTTTGTGTTTCCTTTTTTTTTTTTTTTTTTTTTGCATCTAGGTAGGTTGTTAGATGGCAGGGCTTTGTTTCTTCTTTTTCCCTTCCTCCTCATCTTTTGATTAGGTGTTTTCAGATTGGCATAATGTTTGTCTCTCATGAATGAACCTCAACCACACCATGAAACCACCTCCATCCTTCCAGGGGCTCAACTGCTTAGGGCATGTTGTTGTTGTTAACAGCCATCAAGTCATCCCCAGCTCATGGTGACCCTATGGATGAGACATCTCCAAGACCCCTGTCCTCTACTGCTCTGTGTAGATCCTGTAATTTCATGCCCATGACCTCCTTGATTGAGTCTATCCATCTGGCATGTGGTATTCATCTCTTTCTACTGCCCTCCACCTTTCCTAGCACTATTTTCTTTTCATCCTTTATATGTCACATGGGAGCCTGAGCCCCCTTGCAATAGGGTGAATGGCTGCACCACCACCATCAGTTTTTCATGCTTCACAAAGGACTGACAATGCTGAATCCACACTGGAAGTACCAGAGAGCAGTTCCCCAGTTGGTCAATCAGAGGCTTCTGGCACATTGCTATCCTCCTCCTGTTCTGGGCCCAATATTCAGGGCCCTTTCACCTTACGCAATTATGGCACTATGATTCCACTTTATCTGCCATGGTTCCATATTGTAGAATCCAGGGATGGGGAGTTGAGGGAAGGGCACTACAAATCCCAGGATTCCTCAGGATGCAGCCATAGCAGTTAAAGTGGAATCATTTTCACCTGGTACACAGTGGCCTACTATGCATCTTCCAAAGGCAGAGGTGTCTGCCTGAAACCCCACAGTAGAGCCAGCAGGAGAGTCCACTGTTGATCTTGCCATGGGCCTCCCTTGGGGTCAACATGCGGATAAGGCATGAAATGGATCCTGTACCCAGTGAGAAGGGACCTGTGAAGGCCAAAGAGATCTGCAATGAATCATGAGCCATAGCCAAGAACTGGAGCATGTCATCCCTGGATGTAGAGACACAGTAGGATTGTGAGAAGAGATGAGTGAGTAGAGAGAAATGTTAGCCCTCCAGATGCTCAGTCATTGATCTGGCCTCAGCTTGCCTTGGCTGTGGTTATACTTCCTCCTCTTCAGAGTGAAGGCTGCAGTAATACACAGTGTGTTCAGTCCCTGTTCATTTCCGTAGATTCAGCCTTTGTAAGGCAAAGGCATCAGGAGGATTTATTTGGCCAGCAGTAGCAATTATTACAGTGGAGCTTTCTTGCATGTGAGGAGAGGTACCTACCCTGTCTGCTGCTGCCACCACCTTGTTATGTACTAGAAGGTAGGGGTTCAAATAAAACACAGTATGCACATATCACAAAGGGGTTGGGGGAGATGTGGGAGATGGGTTCATGCCACAGCAGGGGGGTGCACAGTGGGCATCAATGTTACATACTACAACAGGGGCTGTGCGCCTTCTTTGTGAACCTTCTCTCTCACAAAGGTTGCATTTGGTATCAGTTGTTGGGGGGAGTGCCAAGGGTCATGCACAGAAACACACACACTGCTTTCAGCTTGCAGTGATGGAGAGGTTGAACCATCTCATCCCTCCCTGCTGAGATTTGGGGATCCCAGGTGGGATGAAAGAGGCTGTCTTTTTGGATTGTAAGCCTGAGGGCAGGGAACTGTCAAATGAACAATCTGTAAACCACTCTGAGAGCTGAAGAGCAGGGTATAAATACTCTAAATAAATAAATAAATAAAACCTCTCCCATTCCTTCACTGATCACCACTGAGACTGCTCCTGCTATCAGGACCATGAAAAGATAGATCTTGTGAACCCAGGAATAATGTTCTCCCAGTAGCCCCCTCATCAAGAGGGAAAGTGGGGGGCATTCCTCCAGTTTTGGGGGTGCACAGAGATTGGCTGCAGGTTTCTGATCATGTGTACCACTATTCAAACATGTCTTCCCCTGTAGAGTGCTCTCTCTTGGCATATCCAGTTGTTTGGGTAAAGTTTGTGGTTGTGCTTTGTGTCTGTCCAGAGTCCTGAAGACAGAGCAGCGGTTGAGAGTTGTAGGCAGAGTCTGTCTTAGCCAATGTGCTCCAGTTCCCAGATACATTGTGAGGCTTAAGTTCGTGCTACTGCAGAGAGAATGCGAGAGAGCAAAGTACCCTTTCTCCTATCACCGCCTTTTTCCTTCAGAGCTCAAAGTTTGCCCAACCTGAGGCTAGAGAGAGCGAGAGCATGCAATCCCATGTGACCTGTGACTTTCTTGTGTGGTTTTTATACAGGTGGCCATGGGCTGTGAGTGGGTGCTGAATTACACCATATCCTGTATCCTGTGCCCTGTCATATGCATGCCATGAACAGTTATATGTTCAGGGAACTGGGCTTGGGTGGGCCTCTTCTTTTCTCACCGGGTAATAAACCAGCATTAGCTTGCTTCCTTCCCTCCACACCAGAGCCCTCAGTAACCCATGAATCAGCTCGCAGACAATGGTGGTGTTAAAAAGTCCCTGGCGCAGAAGAGCAGAGGAGCATAGTGGGTTTCTGCAGCTTTCTCTTCTCTGTGCCACATCAGGGTGTATCTCGTTTTATTTGGGCTGAATACCAAGAGGTGCCTGAGCCAGAGCTCCAGAAGATTTGTGCTTCTGTCATCCAGCTAAAAAGTGCCTTACGGGGGTTTGCCCACATTCTTTGCTAGCCAGAACAACAGGCTTTGTTTCCAGAATTCAAGCCTTACTGTGTCTCTCACCTCCCACTCACTGCCCAGACATGCACTAGTGCCCTTATTTACTTAAGGTGCAACTTTCCCACACTTCTTTTGCATAGTCCTCTAGCGGTTTAGCTGTCCTTCCTGATACCCCCAGCCTCAATTATCTTTTTGGACTCAGCGGAACAAGATTATAATTCTTTTTCCATTAAGTTAGGATGACTCATGGTCTGTTATGTTACAAATGCAACCATTTAAAAATAAAACACCAGCCAAAGCTGTTCTAAGATCCGAAACAATAATGCACAGAAGTCTCAGTCTCTGTCTCCCTCTCCCTCCCTCCCTCCCTCCCTCTCTGATTGATTTTGGATGCAAGTTGGAGCAGAAAGGGACTGTCTGATCAAATGAAAAATGGATTCCCAAGCCTTTTTGTAAGCCAGGTTTGCTTCACATGACAGGATGATGGCGTATGTTGTTAATGTGGAAAGATTTAATAAATTCTTCTGCTAATATTAGCACGGCTTGGCTTTTCTCTAATTGGCCATCACTTGCTCTTGGAATGGATCTATCAAGTTGAGCTATGCCCAGCGTTTTAAAAGTAAGGTCAGACTGTTTTGGAGGCATGCTCAAAAGCTTGAGGAAAAGTTATTTTTAAAGGAGTTCTGCTCCTCTCTCTCTCCAAGCCTTGCATGCTGCAGAGGCTACAGAAGCGCTCTCGGCTTCTCTGTTCTGTAAGCTTTTGTTTGGCAACAACTTAATGCATACAGAGAGTTCAGTGGAAATTTGCTGGACTGAGAATGGAATCTCTTCTTTTTATGTCCTGTGTGGCTTCTGTAACAAAAAGGAGACCTCTGTTTTCTCTGACAAAGGAGGCTGCATAGTTTGGGCCTGGCATATTTTGCTTCGTTTCTGTTTTTATCGAGAGCATCAAGACATCCAGAGGCTTTTGAACAGGTCTCTGTCTCAAAGCGGCTCTTAAAAATTAATTAGGGGAGTGGTTTGTCGTCTGAGGCTTTTGGAAGGAGAGTTAAACCTGGTTGCTTGCTGTGAGTGATTAGTCCTTCGAAAGATCCCTATCACTTTTCCCATGACAAGGATTTGCTGGGCAGGGGAGCTCTTTGAAAATCAAAAGCTCTACTGCCTTGGATGGGAAAGGTTTATTTTGATAAGTTAGGGCCAGCTTAGGGAGTAATTGCTGCTGATCGCTTCTTCCCAGGTCTCAGTAATGAAATGCACTTTCAGCTAACCCATGATTTCATGCTTCAAACTTTTTCACATTTTTTTCATCTCTGAAATATTATTGAACTTTAAAACAAGATGGCAGTGTCTTATCATGAAATATATCCAAACCAGAGAGTTTTCTTTAATGCCTTGTGTTTGCTTTATGAGAGTATGTGGGGGGCGGGGGGAGAGTCTGGATTTTATGTTTTATTTAGTTTTTAGATAATGGATTACTTTTGCCTGCTCAGTTATTACATCAGATTGGTTTCTTGCACCAAAATAATACTTTAGCAGGAAGACATAAGCTCTTGAGCCAAACTCTAGATAAAATCATCTAGGATATGGATTTTATGTGCTCAACTATATCTGGAGAAAATTCCAGTTAAAAATATTTTTAATAAATAAATAAACCAATTTTGTAATGGATATGCAGCTAAATGTTATCGAAATGGAAACAGTCACATAACTTTAGCTGTCATGTGACTGCTGTGACAGATTAATATCTCTTTCCTAGAAGAAGCTGCTTTTTCTTCTAACATAAGATGCTCATTGAACAAAAGAAGAATGAAAAATAAAACAATTCAGCAGCATAGTGAGGTGCTGTGTCAGGAAAGCTCTAGTTAGCTGCTACTTGAGTTGTTTGTCTTTCTGCTAAAGTGTCTCCAGATCCTTAAATTCCTGAGGATCCCTAGAGAATTGTTGTTCCTCCTGACACTTTTTCTCCTCCCACACTTCTTTTTAATAATCCATTTGTCAAAGCCCACAGATTGATCTATAGTGTGCACCCACTCACTCTCCCCCTGCCTCCATTTGTATGCATTTCAGAATAGCCTAGTATTGTCTTCAGTGGCACCACACTGGGCCTCCCAGAACTGTTATTCTTTTGTGAAAAGGCTGCCTTTAGAGACCTTGGTTAAAACTGTTTGTTTATAAGGAACCACCAAAATAGCCCTTGAAAGAATTATCTTTAAATAGAAAATAAAAGTAGGGATTTGTAGTCTTTGTCTGTATCGAGAGATAGAAAGAGAGAGAAATAATTGGACGCTCTGTTTCTTTGAAGGTGTCAGTATGGATGGCAAGGCCAATACTGTGACAAATGCATTCCACACCCAGGCTGTGTCCATGGCACTTGCAATGAACCGTGGCAGTGTCTCTGTGAAACCAACTGGGGTGGCCAGTTCTGCAATAAAGGTAAGGCTGAAACCAACAGGGAGCCACGTGTGAAACATTAAATGTTGCTAAGCTTGATGGTGGTTGGGAGCCGGGGGTGGAAGATGCCCTAAGAATCAGTTCTGCCCTTAACTGTGATTCTAGGTCTCAGATGCAAGTCTGTGGGTCTGTTGTTCAGCCTTCTGCAGAGACCACAGAATATATGCAAGGCAACACTTGATCATTTTTGGACTTCTGCTCTTCCATTGCAGATCTCAATTATTGTGGCACCCACCCCCCTTGTCTGAACGGAGGTACCTGCAGTAACACTGGACCTGACAAATATCAGTGTTCCTGCCCAGAGGGCTACTCAGGACAAAATTGTGAAATTGGTAAGGATTTAAAGCAATTGCAGCTTTTGTCTTCGAGTACAAGTTATTGTCTGCATGTTGCATGCTGACTAAAACATGACAGAAGTATAGGAGAAGAAAACAAAAACTTGTTTCCAAGACTAGATGGTGATGTGTGGCCCTCTAAGTGTTTTTGGACTGCAGCACCCATCATTTGCCCTTATAATCCATGCTAGCTAGACCCGATGGTGAGTGCTTTCCGGTAACATCTGAAAGGTGCATCTCCCATCATCCCTTCCTGTTGGCTATGCTAACTAATGCTGATTGAAGTTTTCCCCCAGAAAAACCTGGTGGAGAGTCACATTTTCCCCCACCATGCTTCAACAGCTGCTTGTTTAGGATTGAATTACTGTTGCATCTGCCCAATGAATTTTGGAAGAGGAAGAAAAACTTAGGGCATAATTCCTGGAGGCAAGGACTGAATGTGAATAATATATGTGAGAAGTGGAAAAATGAACTCTGTTTTGAGTCCCTGAATGGCATGAATGACTGGTTGTCATGATGAGTGTTTGATATCTCTGTCTAGCCCGTTGTCCTCCTCCAGATAATGCTTTACCATGGGAGATGGGTAATAGGGGGGATGGTAGGAGCTATGATAGCACTTGCCATAAGCAAGACTATTGAAAAATGAGCTACAGGCAACTTAATAATCTCTTCCACACCCACCCTTCTTTACACACAATCCCTATATAAAGGTAGTGGTTGATTTCCAGTATTAGGCACAATGGTATATCTTCCATCAGAGTCCAAACCCCGCCCTTCCTGAAGGGGCAGAAGAAGCAGGGAAACTCAATGGCATGATAAAAAAAAAAAAAAGGGTTACTCATAGTGCTGGCCTTGGTTAATCTGAAAAGGGTTCTGTTCTCATTGCAGCTGAACATGCCTGTCTTTCGGATCCTTGCCACAATGGAGGAAGCTGCCTTGAAACCTCTACAGGATTTGAGTGTGTGTGTGCTCCAGGCTGGGCAGCACCAACATGCACACTTAGTAAGTTCACTTAAATTTCCACCCTAATAACTTTAAACCTCACTAAATGGATTTGCATGTGTCTTGAGAGTGGTATATATATATTTAGGTGGCTTTTCATAGTGGCTCTTATATGACTACCAAAATATCAGTACAGCTTTCAGTTCTTTTTATTTTTTAACTATCTGATTTGCACACTGAGTGTCCTAATATCTTTATAATCCCAGTATGCTACACAAACTACTTGGCATGGTAGTCTATAATTCTGTAAAGTCTCAACTCTTCAGACTTGTACAGTGGGCCTTTAGTATCCACTCAGAGTTGATTCTAGGCCCGCCCAGAGATAACAGAATCCATGGATGATCAAGTCCCATTGAATACAATTGCATAGTAAAATGGTGTCCCTTATATAAAATGACAAAATCCAGGTTTGCTTTTTGGAATATATTCCCAAAAGCAAACCTGGATTTTGCCATTTTGTATAAGGGAGATATATATTTTCAAGCTGTGGATGTTTGAATCTGTGGATAAAGAATCTGTGGATTCAGAGGGCCAGCTGTATAACTTATTCTGTGATTTGCATAACATTTCTAAGCTTTATAAAGTTGTTGTAAAGGTGAAAAACTGATATGGAGAAAATATCGATTGGATTGGGACTATCTGACATTGGTGTTTGTTCAATGGGCTTCCTTATTGCCTGTTGTATCTTTCAAAGGAACTTTGTGGGATTCAAATATTAAAGGGAGGGTAGATGGAGCCATTTGGAATTCCTTGTGTTAACCAATGAACTGAACTGTCCCTACTTTTAAGATTTGGCTGTGGAGGGGGTAGAGGAGACATTGGAAGCAAAGTTGCAAACATGTCCTAAATCTAGTCCAAGATGCACAAGGATGGTCCTTGACAAAGATGTGCAGGGCTGCTTAATATGACTGCCAGGTGTTGGCTTTCTGATCTGAAGCTCAATCTCTTTTGGTAGATATTGATGACTGTGCTCCAAATCCCTGTGGCCATGGAGGGACTTGCCAGGATCTAGTAGATGGATTTAAGTGTATTTGCCCACCTCAGTGGACTGGCAAAACATGCCAGATAGGTAAGTATTAACTGTAGGGGGGGTGTTTGTGTGTGTGTGTGTGCACATGCAACTTCAGGTCACCTGTTAACTTATGGTGACCCCATGAATTTCATAGGGTTTTCTTAGGTAAGGAATACTCAGAGGTGGTCTTGCCAGTTCCTTTCTCTGAAACATAGCCTACAGCCCCTAGTATTTATTGACGGTCTCCAATCCAAGTAATAACCAGGACTGACCCTCCTTAGCTTCCCAGATGAGACAGAATCTGGTGCCCTTATGCTGTTTAGGTTGCTACCTATAGATTTATGGAACAGAAATATAAGCCACTGGAGAAAGCTTTTGCTCTGAAGACAAGTGTAAATGTTTAATAGTGAGGAACATTCATGTTCAGTTCAAAAGGCCAGCTGCACCTTGCCCAGTTTAGTGGACTTGCAAGTCTTGGATAAATATTTCTCATGAATAACTGATACAGAAATGGTATAAAACTCACAAGAGTTCACAAAACACCTGCCCATGTGTTTGAAGCTAGGGCAAATTAAGTCTTCAACCTGTTGAGATTATGAACTGTCAAGGTATAAAGATGGTGTTAAGTCATTTTCTGTCTCTTCCCACCCACCCCAATTTCAAAGTTTGGTCCCCCCACCTTATTCTAAGCTGTATTATTTAGATGATTGAGGATACTGCATCTTCAACATTGTATTAAACGTGTAACCCTGAACATAAAAGGCAGGAATAGGAAATCATGTAGCCTTCTAGATGTTTTACTGCAAATCCCAGCAGTCCTAGCCAACATAGCCCATTGTAAGGAATGCTGAGAGTTGCAGTCCTGCAACATCTGGAAGGCCACATAATTCTCACAACTGATACAAGGATTAGGAGTCTGCGGACTTCTTATCACCCAGTGTGGCAGAACCATTTAAGTGTTCCTGTCTGTTGCTCTTGAATTTCAGCAATGAAATGGGCATAAGTTTTTGTGTGGGCATGTATGTCAGTACTTCTCAACCTTTGGTCCTCCAGGTGTTTTAGACTTCCAAATTCCCCGACCCTTGTCCCTGTTGGCTGGGGCTTCTGGCAGGTGAAGTCCAAAACATCTGGAGGAGTAAAGATAGAGAGCTACTGATCTCTAGGACTGTTCAGAGACTTCTGGATTTTTGCTTTTGTGGTAGATGTTGGCCATCCCTGGAGAAGCAATCTCACATGGAAGAGCCTTCTAGCTCTTCCATGACTTCAGTGGCAACCTTCCAGAAGCTATTTCTGTATTTGTGGTGACTCATGGATACTGTATTTTCTCCCCCTCCCCACATTTCCTCCTCTCTTGCCCAGCTTCTGCCATCACAAAAACAAAAGCCAGTGATGATGTCTGCATTGGGGCTAGATCACACAATCTAGCTGAATCTGTGTGATTGGGATGCACTGGGCAAAGAGGGAACTCTGAACCCATAAGCCCTTGGCTCTTGTAGGAGAGAAGCGCTGATCTGCAGATCTGGGAGTGTTCTTGTCTGTCTTGAAAACAAAAAGAGGAGGGAGGCTTCCTGCAATCTGTTCATGGGCACAGGAGCATTGCTTGCAGCAGTCTTTTGCCCCTGACTTTTGTAGCATGGGAAGTGGCTCCTTTTGAAGTCTGAAGTAGTTTCATTTATCTTCACAGGATCTGTTGTGATTAGTCTTCCTCAGCCTAATGCTGACATTTCTTCCCAAACCATCTTGTACTTCTGCAGCCTCTCCTACCTCTTTTCCCCTCCCTTTCAGCCTTGTGGGAAAGTCGCTCCATCTCTCCAGTCACATTAACTCCTTCAGACTGGAGAATTCACAGCTGCATTCCAAGTTGTGGATGATCTCATGTAGAATGAGCCGTCTACATTCTTAGTGCAATTTATTAATCCCAGTGACTAAGGTTGCTCCACTGCTTTGGCATTCTCCACCTCGCTGGCCTCTTTCTCTTCCACCCACCCACCCACCTCTTTTCCTTTATTTAAAATAGATAAGGTTGCTCCTAATTATTGAAGCTGTAATAGGGAGAAAAAGCTGTAATGGAGACTGTAATGAGGGAGGTCCTTCAGCATCTAAACACACTGCTTTTTCCTTTTTCCTTTTAAAATTCTTGCCAGTCCTCTTCTGTAAACGTTAAGAATCCATTTGTCTTTAATGAACTTAGATGCTGTTTGCTGTGCAAATAAGAAAAGGACGCATCTCTCCCCCCCCCCCCCCCCCCACTTACTGGATCCACCACTTAACATTGGACAATTCACCTTCTCTTTTCAGATGCAAATGAATGTGAAGGGAAACCTTGTCTTAATGCAAATTCCTGCAGGAACCTGATTGGCAGCTACTATTGCGACTGCATTGCTGGCTGGACTGGCCAGAATTGTGATATAAGTAAGTCTTTATGGAAGTGGTATGTGGATAGAGCTATCTTGGCAGCTGCAGAGGAACAGGCATCCTTTCAGGGTCATTAGACTTCAGCTTTTATTAGGCCCACATTGTGGACTCCAGCTCTCATCATCCTCAGCTGCCATCATGGCAAATGGTCAGCGATGATTGAAACTGTATTCAACAATATCGTGAGGTGTCCCATGGTCTTCTCTACCCCTGATACACAACGTAAATAATAGTACATTTGTTATTTGCTCTCCTTGGGTTTCCAGAGGCAAAAATGTCACTGTGTTACAAACATTGAGTTTGAAACTCAGTCTTTTGAGTTTGAAACTCAGCCTGCAAAAGGATGGGGGAAGGGAGCAACAGCTGATGTTTTTAGAAAGGGAGTAGTCGTTTTGGCATGAATGAGAGGCAATTTTATCAAACCCATTAGTCCTCAACATGGCTATATTCAGATAAGGTGACTCGAAACAATGATGTGAAGTTTCAGCTTAACTCCACTGGAAGAATTGCTGAAGGTTCCCACCCATTATAATAACCTTATCGGGAGGAAAGCATGCAGGAAGCTTGACAAAGGGTTTATCTAGCTAGCGCTGTGGAGACACTTGGATTCTTTCTCTTGGATTTAAATGTGTGTTACCTTCTGCAGGCTTGGCTAACTCAACGTGTGTGATTTTTTAATTGCAGATATTGATGACTGTATTGGACAATGTCAAAATGGAGGGACTTGCAGAGTAAGTTATTTTTAGTTGTTGAATATGGCTTCAGTACCAGGTTTTTAATAGAAAGTTGCAGAACTTGGAAAAGTTCCTTTTTTAGACTACCATGGTCAGACTTCCCCAGCCAGCATGGAGACTGGCTGGAGAAATCTGGAAATTGTTGTTCAGAGAAGTAACCTTTGAAGCAATTTTTAACAGAAAATAGTCCAGCACAATGAGAGATGCAACTGTGTTTCCAGATAATGTTGCTTTCATTTAGTCTAGTCCTCTTCTGCATTAATTTTCTATTTTTTAAAAAAAATCTCCATAAAATCCTCATTTAAATAGTGATTTCTAAATGTGTTTTCTATTAAAACACACCATTCTGTACCTCTGATCATTGGAAGAAGTGTAAAAAAATAGCAAATAACAAAGTTCTTATCCACCCTTTGGGAGATCTGGATCATGCTAGTTCCTACTAGAATAATTCAATCATTCCTACAGAAGAAGACCATATTGGAATCCATCTGCCTTGCTCCAAGACAAAACCTTCCATCCCCAAAGCATCCCAGACAAATCTCTGTCCAGAGGTTTCTTTTTAAAACCTCCAGAGTATCAGATTTCAGAAGCTTACTGTATTATTAGCTTACTTCCACTCAGAGCTTTTTCCCCCTCCTCTCTGACAGATATCTTTCCTTATCCTTCCATTTCCTTCCTGATTTCCTTCCTTAAATGAAGTGAACAATTACTCTCTTCCCATTCTCACCACACTTGTCTGCTTTAATATCATTACTTCACTCTTGGTGTCGACACACTGAGTTACCTCCCAAGTGTGTAATGAGGGTTAACAGTGATTTTTCTTGCATGCCATTGGATCATTTCTAAAACACTCTGTGCTTTAGAAAGTAAAATAGGAATATTACATTATATACTTGTGTGCTTGTATACAGAACGCACAGATCCCCATCTGTTTCTTTGTCTGTCTTTTAATCACTAAGTGTTTCTTTTTGGAAATAATACACATTATTGCATTGATTTGTTACTTTATGCATGTACACATGCAGGAGTAGTGAGGAGAATGAGAATGTTCTACAGTTGGGGCTGCATCTACACTGCAGAATTAA
Organism: Phrynosoma blainvillii; assembly: GCA_026167975.1. Taxonomy (NCBI): domain Eukaryota; kingdom Metazoa; phylum Chordata; class Lepidosauria; order Squamata; family Phrynosomatidae; genus Phrynosoma; species Phrynosoma blainvillii. Next base: position 198,911,624 of record JANUYF010000001.1, on the reverse strand, counting down.
TGCACTTTGACACTGCTTTAACTGCCATGGCTCAATGGTATGGAATTTTGGGATTTGTAGTTGTGTGAGTTATTTCTCAGTCAGAGAGCTCTGGTACCACAACAAATTTGTGAACCCCAGGACTCCATAGGATGGTGCCTTGACAGTTAAAGCTGTGTCAAAATGCATTAATTCTGCAGTGTGAGAGTGTCATGAGTGAGGACTTTCTGCTGGTCCAACTTCCGATGTTACTTCTGCATTAGATCTGTGTTCTTTTACTCAGCTGTTCCACTACTGGCAGTAAAAACCCTGGGAGAAAAATTTTCAGAGCTGAAGAGTGGGGAGAGGGAAGTCAAGGAGGGGTGGGGGATATAGCTGACCTCACTTGTGAATTCTTTTTCTTTAAATATTAAAATGCCCATCTGCCACTATCCCATCAATTTGGGCTCCGTTTGGAACTTTAGGCCCAGTTCTCTCCCATCTTAGGGCCAAAACGACAGGCACAATATGCCGGCTTCCCGGTAGCTTGGGGGCATTGCGTACGCACGACACCCCCCACCCAAGATGCCAGGAAACCAGTGTCATGCCACCTCGCTGACATCACACCTTTACGGCACTCCAGCAGCATGGTGTCTAGACACTGCACACCAAAGGAGCGCCGCAAAGCCGCTGTGGCATGGAAAGGTCAGCTTTTTCGTGGCTCAAAAAGGAGCAGCAGTTGGCAAACAGCTGGAGTGGGGCTGTGGCATGCAGTTAACGCCACCCCTTCAATGCCATCTGTTTAGCCCCTTACTCAATACTCTGTTCATATGTAAAAAGCTGGAAATGTGTTGACAGCTCTGAATGGACTGGTCTGAGCTTGTTATCTTCACACCTTCTTTTCCCCATTCAGGACTTGGTTAATGGTTATCGCTGTGTCTGCCCACCTGGCTATGCTGGGGATCACTGTGAGAGAGATATCAATGAATGTGCAAGCAATCCTTGTTTGAATGGGGGTCATTGCCAAGATGAAATCAATGGATTCCAATGTCTCTGCCCTGCTGGATTCTCAGGAAATGTCTGTCAGGTGAGGGCTAGTGAAATGCAAGCTCCAGATAAGAGGCTTCACAGTCTCTGGACTTGTGTAACTGAAATATATATATATATATATATATATATAGAGAGAGAGAGAGAGAGAGAGAGAGAGGTGGGATATAAATTATTATTATTATTATTATTATTATTATTATTATCCAGCAAGCTGTATTTGGAATATTTTTTAAAAAGAAATTTTTCTAGGTTTGGGAAATCCCTGACTTGTATATAGCTTGCATACTCAAAGCTTGCAAATTAAAGTTCTGCCTGCTGCTTGATACGTTTTTTTTATTTTAATGAAGTTGGCAATTGTCATGTTGAGTGTGTTGTACACATGTAATAAAGGCAATAGATTTTTAAAAAGTCAGATTCCATAGTGTTTCCTGCCTGTGGCAATGGGATGAGTAATAATAACCCCTTTGTCTTAAGACTGATTCTCTTTTTCCTCTTTGCTCTCTACTTCACTGCTTCCAGTTGGACATAGATTATTGCGAACCCAATCCTTGCCAGAATGGGGCCCAGTGCTTCAATTATGAGAACGATTATTTCTGTAGCAACTGTCCTGAAGATTATGAAGGAAAAAATTGCTCCCATCTCAAAGATCACTGTCGTTTGACTCCTTGTGAAGGTATGTTTACACTGGGCAGTTTGCCAAGCCATTCGACGACATAGGTTAGTCAAGGCTGGGTCACTGGGTGAGAGAGGTGGAGCTCATGGTTTTCACATGAAGACCCAGTGTGCTTGATTAAGGCTAGGGAAGATCACTCCATGAAGCCATGAAGATCTGTTGTCAGTGTAGATGGTACTTAGCTGGATGGACCTATGGTCTGACTCCTCTTTTCCCAGCTATCATATTACTAGCTCTGTCCAAAAGAAAGCAAGTTTATTTGTCTTTCTCACAACAGCTTTTTTGTTTGAGCGTAAAGGAACCTTTCTGTCCCAGTTGATGTGCTAACGACTTTCTAACTCTTTTGAGTATACGATTCATTGTAGATCCCTTCCCCTGCCCCCACCTTATTTTTTTTCTTTTTTTTTTTTTTTTTGTCTTTTTGTCTGATGACTGTAGTCATCAGTTCTTGTATCTCTCCTTGGTCACTTCTGTTGTGAGTGGTCAGAAAATAGAAGGCTTATTTCTTTTCCAAAGGCTTATTTTAACAACAGAGAAAAATGCTTGCAGCAGGTTGGGTAGAGAAAGTCAGAATCTTGTAAGGAAACAAGAAGGGCACACTCAGTATGTATGTCTTCTTCGTTCTGCAGTCATTGACAGCTGCACAGTAGCAGTGGCTTCCAACAGCACCCCAGAAGGGGTTCGCTACATCTCTTCCAACGTCTGTGGCCCACATGGCAAGTGCAAGAGCCAAGCAGGAGGCAAATTTACTTGCGAATGCAACAAAGGCTTCACTGGCACCTACTGTCATGAAAGTAAGGTTTGAAGAATTCCTCCCCCCTTTCCATCCCTCTTTTATTTAAACCTGAGTTTTTATAGCAGCCTGTGTAAATACCTTGGAAATAATAGCCTACTTGTCCTTGGAAGCAAAGGGTTGACTGTAATGCACAATGAACATTCTGAACTTCACTTTCAGCTCTTTCCTTCCTCCTTGAGTGAATTGAGGCTCTAGGGTTTTCTTGGCCTTGTGGAAGCTCATTTTAAGAGGCCCCTATTATAAATTGTAACTTCCACATAGTGCTATGTACTATGAAGGGCCTTGGGCTATGTACTAGGAGGCCTTGGGGTAACATATAACAAATTTACACTGACAGATTATGACCTGCCTTTAAAAGAGTTTAAAAGATAGAGATATTAAGAGTTTGTTGGCTTTTATTAGACTAGCTCTCTTATTGTATCATCTTTCAGAGAATGGCTTGGTAATATGCATGTTTTTACATATAGAAAGAATTGGGTTGAGATCTTGACATCTCTAGTACAAAGGATTCCAGGTAATACAGATAGGAGGAGACCCTGGAGAGCTGGCTGGAATAGGCAGTACTGGGCAAGATTTTCCTTGTAGAAATAAATTAAATATGCATATACATTTGTTGTTGGTTGTTAATTGCCTTCGAGTCAACCTCGACCCATGGCTACCCTATGTATGAAAGACATCCAAGTCACCCTGTCCTCAACTACCCTGCTCAGCTCCTGCAGATTCATGGCCCTGGCTTCTCGGATTGAATCTATCCATCTGGAATACAGTCTTACATATACATACATATATACATATTTATTTATTTTAAAGTATTTATATACATTCGTCCCTCCACATTTGTGGATTTGACTTTTGCGGATTTGATTATTCATGAATTTATTAATATGTTCTCTCTATGAATATCTAAGTCCTTCAAAGCAACTCTGTAGTCAACTTTAACCACAAGTTGCACTGAAGGACCTAGAGATTCCTAGAGAGAACATTCCACTAGGCATCTGTATCTCCTCCAGGTCAATTCTGTGGTCAATGTCTGGCAGATGTTGACCACAGAGTTGCACTGGAGGACCTAGAGATTCCTAGAGAGGTGTTCTCTCGGATAAAAACATAGCGTTTTTATTATTTGCGGTTTTCCACATTCACAGGGGTTCTATGCCCCTAACACCAGCGAACGAGGAGGGACAAGTATATTGGCTCCCAACCTGATGGAACCCCCAAGGTTATATGCAACAGGTGAAAACATTTAAAAGACTGCAGAGATAAAAACAAATTAAAATTCTCTCTTAAGAACATTTAAAATTACTCTTTAAAATAATTTTACAACAAACTATTAAAACAGACTGTGGTTTTAGACACTGTAGGGCATGTAGAACAGCACCATTTTAGCACGTCACCAGAAGCTCAAAACAGACGGAGTACAGCTGGTATTTCCAAAACAGATAGAGTATATACATATGTATATGTATGTATACATATATCTACATTTATGGAAAAGGAAGGGAAGAGAGTGAATGAAGGAGAGGAGGGGAAAACATATTACCATGCTTAAGAAAAGAGAAATCATCTGGATGCTGGCCACCTTGCATCCTTGGCCAAGGTGGGATATAAATAAAACAAAATAAACAGAATATCTTGACCCATATGGCCTTAATTGAGAGGACACAACCACTCTGAATGCCATTCTGAGATCCTGGGAATTCCCAACTGCCACTGGATGCTTTTTATCTCTCCGATTTCTCGAACTGACATTACCAAGGGAAAAGGAATCTGAAACATTAGGTGCTTTATTAATGTAAAATGCTGTTTCTAATCACTTTATTAAATCTTATTTCAGTTTTATGATACCAAGTTTTGATGAAAATGATGCTGTTCAAATGCATTATTCAACTGTGTACATATATCTGTATTCCAGTGGTCATGCTGGCTGGGAGATTCTCTGTGTTCTAGTCTTGCAAAAGAGGATTTCCCCCCCCCCCCACTTTTTATTTTAACTTTAAAAGATTCCCCTCCCCACCACCATTTTTAAAACACCCTTTCATTCATTCATTTTTTACAGATATCAACGACTGTGAGAGTAACCCATGTAAAAACGGTGGCACGTGCATTGATGGCATCAACTCTTACAAATGCATCTGTAGTGATGGATGGGAGGGCACCTTCTGTGAAGCAAGTAAGCAGGGTCCTCTTTCCTAAGCTAATGAATGGTGGGGGTGGAGGTGGGGGTATTGGGAATCAACACAACAAGAAAGGGAGGGATTCTGTTGATCTTGGGACCTTTTGCACTTGATCACCTTCCATAATCTGAAGCACAGTCCCCCCCAAGCCAAAGAGGTAGATTTTTTTAAGGAGGGGGTGGGTGAAGTGTGGCTTGTAGGAAAAGGTTGCTCCCCATCACTTTTTGTGCCCCCCCAGCTCCCATGGAAACAAAACTACACATTTCAAAAACTACAGCTGAAAAATCAGTGGTGTAATTTTTGGACAAAATTCAGCATTGAAATGCACGATCTAAGAAAGGTGAGGAAGCACCACAGCCACATGGCTTGGGAAGCAGAAAAATAAGCTGTTGGTTAGTGGCTGATGCCAATACACATCACCATTGCCACTTAACACTGCTGCTACGAAGGCACACTGCAGCACAAGATGGGACTGCAGCAGCTCAGGAGGAGGTCTCTAAAACTACACAAAACAAAACTTAGCAGGTGCCCTCCCCTTGCTCCTGTGAAGCCTTGCAGTCACACTGCCTCCTCCTGTTCATTGTTTTTCTTGTGACCCATCCAGAGTTAGGAAGAAATTAATGCTGGAGCCAGAGAGAATGATGATGCCTAGTTTGTGCTGCTATTTCACTAAGCCCTACTGCTATTCTTTCTCCTCTCCCTCAACTCAACATAGAGGGCTGGAGCTTTGACCATCCCGTCTCATTCATCACCTCCAACCTGAATTTGGTTTACCAGATCAGCCCCCTTTGATTTTGTGCCAGAGTCATTAACAAGATTTTTGTCCTACTGTTACTAAGATGCCTTTTTAAAAAAAGATTTCACAGTTACGTGAGCATGACTATCTTTCCAGTGATTTTTGCCCAGAAGGTCTAAGTGGCTTAAGAAAGGAATATTCTTGTTGCTAACCAGTTTGTTTAACCCATCCACTACTAATTCAGTTAAAATTCCTCTGTCAGAAACATAACATGTCTAGCAAAAATAAGTTTTAAGGTGATGACATAGGGAAGTTCATTCAGTAGAAAGCTGCAGAAGAGAGTTATCTTAATGTTGTTGTCATCTCTGTTTTAATTCCGAGACAGTAGTCCTAATCAAAAATGCAAATTTAATTTTCTTTTTCAGTGCAGAAAAAGAAGACATAGAAGAGCACGTAAACAGCTAGCCTTTGGCCTGGAAACTTTATAATTATGTAATAAGGCCTCCCTTGCTTTTGGCTAAACTGCTATATTTGTTTGAAAAGGACTCAAGTGATGTTTGTACGGATTTTCAGAATAAACATGATGTAGTTGGTGGTGACATTCAAATTTTCAAGCATTTAATAATTTAGGCTTGGGACTGGAAGCCAGAAAGAGGAATCAAGCCTGCATGTGGACAAGTCAGACTTCATTATTTTTGGAAATGCCATTTTTTTTCAACTAGTTTTCCTCTCTTGTTACTTCCAGATATTAATGACTGCAGTAAAAACCCTTGCCACAATGGAGGGACATGTCGAGACTTGGTCAATGATTTCTTCTGTGAATGTAAAAACGGCTGGAAAGGGAAAATCTGCCACTCACGTGAGTGTTTTTAAAGGCTAGTTATAACCCCTGATTGGCATTATTCCTAAAAGTCAGGAGTGCCTTGTTCAGTGAAAGACTTTGACCAGCTCAGATGACTTGGTTATTTTTCCAAAGAGAAGTGTCATTTCTATGGGCCTTATCAAACACTGGCCACGAAGCAAAGAAAAAGCGAAGACTAACCGAAGTAGGAATAAATTCGGTTCCATAGCGAAACGAAGGGAATATCGCCCTTTTGGCCATTTCGCAATTAATACCAAGGCTCCCTTCTCTCCCGTCACAAAAAGCCGGGAGGAAAGGCAGCCATGGGAACCAGGGAGGAGGAGGAGGGCTGGAGGACTGGAGAAGGGAAGGCAGCCCATGGAGAGAGAGAGATCGCCTCCCTCTTCCCTCTTCCTCTCCTCCTCTTCTTTCCAATCCGGTTTGCCTTTTGCCAAGGCAATCCCTTCCCCTCGCTGGGATTTTCGCCCTGCCCACCAATTCGCAATGAATGCGAAGGCTCCCTAGGTACTTCCTCTACAAACCGAATGTCAAAATCTCCCTACTCCTTACGGATTAGCTCCGTATTCTGCCGAGTTCTGGGGCAGCGTCGTGTGTAAACACGGGGGAACAATACGGATTAGCTCCGTGTTCTGGGGCAGCGTCGTGTGTAAACACGGGGGAACAATACGGATTAGCTCCGTGTTCTGGGGCAGCGTCGTGTGTAAACACGGGGGAATAATATGTATTAGCTGTGGATGCCCTTTGGATTAGCTCTGCTTCAGACCCCATGTGATAAGGTCCTATGTCTCCCCCACACCCCATGTGTCATTGGTGTTCATCAGATCAAATCTCAGATCTAGCTGCTTGGGCAGGAGTTTTTTTAATACAAGTCTTTCCCACTTACTGATGCATATCTTCTTTTAAATGGCATGTAATTTTATATAACATTTATGTGTTGGTTGAACAAATAAACTGGGGGCCAAGGCAGGGGCAGGATGAGGAGAGGGCATTTCGGCTAGGACACTTGCTGTACTCGCCTTCAGAGCACATTTCAATCATATTTAAGGTGCCCAATCAGACTGTTGCTCCTGAGGATTAGATCTCATTTATGTAGTGTATTTGACCCATGTGTACTGCTAGTAAGAGTCATGAAGTAGGATAAAATGACAAACTGGTCCCCCACCCCTGAACACTTGTCAGGAGACCTGCTTGGTCCTGCTCCACTTTCAAATGGGCAGTGAGTTCACTTGTCACAGATCTTAGTTCTCAGTTGCTTAGTTTTTTACTTTCTTCCAGGTGACAGTCAATGTGATGAAGCCACATGCAATAATGGAGGAACTTGTTATGACGAGGGCGACGCCTTTAAGTGCATGTGTCCTGTAGGATGGGAAGGAGCCACTTGTAACATAGGTATGTGTGTTTATGTGTAAGTGTGTGTGTGAGAGAGAGAGCTCTGCTCACTGTGTGTTCAGCTATTTTTCTTTTTGAGAACTTAGCAGCAAATGTTTTTGGTCTGTTTTCTGTTGCAGCAAGAAACAGCAGTTGCCTACCAAACCCCTGTCATAATGGTGGGACTTGTGTGGTCAGTGGAGATTCTTTTACATGTGTTTGCAAAGAGGGCTGGGAAGGACCAACTTGCACTCAGAGTAAGTTATCTCCCTCTCTTCTTTTCCCTACCCAAATACCTCTGAAGGGGGTGGTTGATGAGAAAACTGTCTCATCTGTTTGCCCTTGGGGTTTTGAGATTGAAACCAGAAGAGGGAAGCTGTTTGATGTGGGGCTTTAGCATCACCTGAATTGTTTGGCTTTAATGACATTGTAGGATGGAGCTCTGACCTGGGCATGAGAAAGTTGCAAATGAGATAAGTGGAGACAGATGTCCTCTTGTTCACACTGCTGCTTCCCTCACATGGGTTTGCACTACCATTTGCTAGCAGCCACCACCCATTTTTGACTCTTGTTCACTTGTCTTTCTGTGCCTGTGAAGGGGGAGGGAAAATTTGGGCTTGTAGCTGTTTTTGTTTCATTTAGGGGTGGTTTTGTTGTTGTTGTTTTGTTTTGTTTTTGCACACCAAATTCACCAACCAGGACTTAGGTGCAAAAGTCACATATTTAGACTTGAATTAATTCTGAGAATTAATTTTTGAGTGCTGGAACTGAGCTCACAGTCCTTCCAAGCAAAAGCACACTATTAGTTACCCCATGCTTTCTTCATTTCGGCCTCATTACTGGGGCAGGTTGTTTTTTTTTAATTGTTGCTTTTGTTAAGCAGTTCAGATTCAGAAAATTTTATTGGTGTAGTACAAATCACAAATCACTCTGATACCTCCTGGTGAGCAGTACAGTTCAGATTGGTTTTTAAAGAGATAGTTAGAATTGAACACTGTAGAAATCCAGAGTATGAAATGTTACCATGAGTTTGTTGATTGGATCATAATGTTTCATAGGGTTGTTTTTTTTTTCAGCCCTTCTAGTCCAGCTCTCTGCAGAAAATCTGAGGCCAGGGCCTGCCACCCTTCTTAATAACTTCTTGCTTTATCATTGAGAAGGGTCTTCTAATTTTTCATTTCTCTGATCTTTTTACAGATACAAATGATTGCAGCCCGCACCCTTGGTAAGCAATAAGACCTGGCAGCAAGTTGGGCTTTTATTTGCTTGTACCCCATAAATCATTACTTAGAAGGGCATTTCTGTTTATCTTGAGGGACCTTTAGATGGAACTGGAGGTTTTTAAGAGTAGGGAGCATACATTAATAAGAGTGAAAGTGACCTTTCCTCCCTCAGTCTTTTGACTGTATTTAAATGTGTTCTCTTCAGCTCTTCCATGCTTTCTTCTTCTCTTTTTTTCCACTTTACCCTTAACCCACTTACTAATATTTTAATTGATCTACTAAATATTCTTCCACTTCACCTGGCTGGGCAGCATCTCAAAATAGTTGTTATAGTCAGTGAAATTAATGTTGTTTATAGTAGATGGTATGTCTGTTAGTTAGAGCTTTCTAATAGCTTTAGAGACATTGTTCAGACTTACCTTTTCATAACTGAGTGTCATAATGTGTTTTGTGAATGCAAGAGTTTAAGATGACCTTTGCTTGCTTTCTCTCCTTCTTTCCCATCCTTTCATCCCATACAGCTATAACAGTGGAACATGTGTAGATGGAGACAATTGGTACCGTTGTGAGTGTGCTCCAGGTTTCGCAGGTCCTGACTGCAGGATAAGTAAGTGATTTTATTTCTTCACTTTATCTTGTGATCTAACCTTACCTTTAATGGAAAACGTATGAGATTTTGTTAAATTGTAATTTCTAAGGAAGTCCCTTTGTGTCATCTGGTCAAAAATTGCAGAAGAATTGACTCATATCAAATTGATTTTCCTTGGTGATCTTTGCTAGATGAAATAAAAAGGCAATTTCATCATTGTCCAGCAGCTGAAATTGAGTAGTGGACTGTTTCTGATACTGGAGGTAGCCTATAGCTGCCATCTTTGGCAACCACAAAAACTTTATATATGTTAGTGTCCATGAGTGTATTGAACTCTATGGCACAGGGTTTCTTAGCCAGAGTTTCCTGGAACCCCGGGGTTCTGTAAGAGATCACTAGGGATTCTGTGAGAGATTGTGATCAGACAGGGAAGCAAAAAATTTTAGCTGTAGATGTAACTTTTATGCAGGGCTCCCCTGAGATGTGAAAATTATTTCAAGGGTCCGTCCAGAGTAAAAAGGTTACCAGAGACATCTATAGTATAACCAAACAAGTTGTTCCTTTTGTCATCTTGGAGAAGAGATGGTTAAGAGGGGATATGATAGCCCTCTTTAAATATTTGAAGGGATGTCATATTGAGGAGGGCACTAGCTTGTTTTCTGCTACTCCAGAGAACAGGACCTGGAACAACGGATGCAAGCTACAGGAAAAGAGATTCCACCTCAACATTAGGAGAAACTTCCTGACAGTGAGAGCTGTTCGAGAGTGGAACACACTCCCTCGGAGTGTGGTGGAGTCTCCTTCTTTGGAGGTCTTTAAACAGAGGCTGAATGGCCATCTGTCGGGGATGCTTTGATTTTGGGTTCCTGCATGGCAGGGGGTTGGACTGGATGGCCCTTGTGGTCTGTTCCAACTCTGATTCTATGATCTCCCACTGTTCAGCTTCCTTAGCTGATACTGGGTATTAAAGTCCCATGCATTTCACTGGGAATCAGAGCGCCATCTGTCCAAGGAGAAGTAATTTGGGGGGCTTTGAAATAATCTCTTTGCCTGTTGCTTATGAGCTTTCATTTGATGGGGAAACACACAAAAGAAAGCATACTTTCATTAATAATTGTTTAATACAAGAGTGTTAACAGTGAAGATATAATTGGTAGTAAAAATCAGAGGTGGATACTATGTTGAAAGCTTATATATGTTGAAGGGAAGACACTTAAGTAGTACTATAGAAAATGCTCGAAGTAAGAAGGATCCAGACTCACTCTCCAGTTGCTATACCTAAAATTCCACATAAGAAATCCTAGGTATATAGTTTTGAGTCCAGAGCTAAGGAAATTTGTGTGTGAGGGGGAGAATTTGAACTACAGCTTCCAAAATCCCTCAACTAGTACCAACCCAAGCTGTGCCAGCTGGAGGTTTCTGGAAGTTACAGGACGAAAAAGTGATTTTGCAAGGTTCTTATTCTGACCCAGCATAAGGATGCTTCTGATGTCCATAAATCTCTGGTGTTCATTCTGAAATGGCTATGTTTGATTTTGAGTTCCTGCATGGCAGGGGGTTGGACTGGATGGCCCTTGTGGCCTCTTCCAACTCTATGATTCTATGAGTTGATTCCCACACCCACCCACCCACCTCTTATATTTAAGCAATGTTCTGAACTTTAGATCTTGTCTCTGGATGTATCTCTGTAGTCTATAGTAATAATGGTGTGTTTTTATTTTCCCCCTTGTCTTTCTATCATCACCCCACATCAGATATCAATGAATGTCAGTCTTCTCCTTGTGCTTTTGGAGCCACATGTGTCGATGAAATCAATGGATACCGTTGCATCTGTCCAACTGGTCGCAGTGGTCCAAGATGCCAAGAAGGTAGTCCAAAAATGAATAAATTGCATAATAGAATTAGTTGTAACAAAGTGCATTTTGTGAAATTTGTATCTAGCACACCATTATAAAAAATATGCCCTCTGTCTGGCCCTTCCAGTTGGTAGTGGAGTTAATCAGCAAACATGGAAGTTGGTAGAACCTCATCTCATTTTCCTTATGTGTCCAATCTGCAGGGCATTATAGCAACATGGAGACTTCCTTTCAGTACTCCTCATATACAATTGGCTCTCCATATCCACAATTTTTTTTTATCCATGGATTCAAGTATTCATGGCTTGAAAATATTTTAAACATATAAAAATTCCAATTAGCAATCCTTGATTTTGCCATTTTATAGAAGGAACACCATTTTACTATGTCATTGTATTTAATGGGACTTGAGCATCCATGGATTTTGGTATCCATGGGAGGTCCTGGAACCAAACCCTAGCGGATGCCAAAAGCCCACTGTATTTGACAGACAGTGGCCTGAATCCCATTGGTTAATCCTAACTAGAACAGACCCATTGAATCAGATTTAGGCCAATATCACAGTTCATATAAATTTTAGTTGTTGATCTTTGGATTAGTACCTCAACTTCTTTATCTCTTAGTTTCAGGAAGGCCTTGTATTGCCAGTGGGCATATTATTCCAGATGGATCAAAGTGGGATGATGAATGTAATTCTTGTCAGTGTGTGAATGGAAAAGTCACCTGTTCTAAGGTACTGTCCTGTGACTCTTACATAGCTTGTTCTTACTCCTTTTTCATGCAAAAGGACAGTTACTAATGGAGTGTTCAATATCCTTTAGGTCTGGTGTGGTCCCAAGCCTTGCCTGATAAGTGGCAAAGGCCACAGTGAATGTCCTACAGGCCATACTTGTCATCCTGTTAAAGATGACCACTGCTTTGTGCGTCCCTGCGACAACATTGGTGAATGTTGGCCTTCAAATCAACAGCCAGTGAAAACAACATGCAATTCTGATTCTTATTACCAGGACAATTGTGCTAATATCACCTTCACCTTTAACAAAGAGATGATGACCCCGGTACGTAAATTTTCACTACAGTTTACAAAGGCCAGCCAAACAACTCAAAAGTACAGGTAGCTTTACTGGAAACACTATATTATAATCTGACTTGTGTCAGTGGAGTAGAAGAACTGGTAAAAACATTTGTATCTCTACAATGTGCATTTTCTCTTGTAGCTCTGAGTGGCATGCCCTGAACCCAGCACCATTTCCCTGTATCTTTGAAGCAACTCTTTGATGTTGTTTTAGGTGCAATTTGCCTAAGATTATTTAAAAAGCTTTGTGAAGCACTGTAGGCTCTTTCAGTATGCATTGGGATTTCCCCATGCCAAACTCTCAGTTTAACTGACCCAGGACCATGTCATACACTTCATTAAAAAAAAAAAAGCCTACTTTAACAGTATTTAATCTGAATACTATAGAAGTGATTATAAGGACATCACTGCTTGGGGCACTGAGATAAGTTTCATCTTTGTATTCAGTTTATACTCCTTGAACTTGCTTTTGCCTGTGTAATGATCCTCCCTTCTGAATGGCAAGTTTGTGGGCAGTGCAGCTAGTCTGGTCAGGTAGGGACAAGATGTCATGTAGGATTGCAGCCAGGTACAATTGGTAATGAAGAAACACAGGTGATTTATATTTTTTCCTGAATCCTTCCCTATCCACAGTCTCACAGTCTGTATTTTCTTCCAGGGCCTTACTACTGAGCATATCTGTAGTGAGCTGCGGAATCTGAGTATCTTGAAGAATGTCTCTGTTGAATATTCCATCTACATCACTTGTGAACCATCACACTTGGCAAACAATGAAATTCACGTTGCAATTGTAAGTCTGCCTTCTGGTTAATGTAAGTTCCTGCCTGGCTTTTGAAATGGTTAGGTTTATTGCTGTCACAGTTAGGATGGATCTGGATTTAATCTGGATTTAGGTCAGTGAGGCAAAGGACCTTTCCATTTTCCTTCTCTCCTACATCCATAATTTGCTATCATTTTTGGCAGCACCAGTGGGGTTGCATCCTCTCATTTTCTCAAATTTCTTTCTTTTTCTTGGTATACTGATTGTTTTGTGTTCCTTTATGAAACTTGGTGAGATTTTTTTTTTTATTTAGGGGGATTGCAGACTGCCAGAAATAGTGCAAATTGAGTCCACTTTTAGGGTTAGGGCTAGTGCTAGGGAATCATGGGAATTGTTTTTTGTTTTGTTTTGTTTTGTTTTTTCTGAGACATTGAGCCTTCTCTGTCAGAGAGCTCTGGTGCCACAATAAAATACAGTTCCCATGATTCCCTAACTCTAACCCGAACTCTAAAAGTGGATTCAATTTGCACTATTTCTGGCAGTCTGCAACCCCCCTTAGTCATCAGCCTTCTTTTGTCCATATTCATTAAAATTGATGAATGAATGTACACAGTCTTAAATTATGTGATGTGTTTGAAGTCGAATGATCTTGGAAAATGGAAAGTTGGTTTAACAGCATGATTAACAGGCTTGCTGTTGGCACCTGGACACTTGTTACCTTTTAAGCATGTCTGTGTTGGTAGAAGTCAGTGCTTTCCTATGGTCAAGGTTTGAGCTACATCTTTTCTGGAATCCATGTACCTCTCTCTGTTGCAAGCAATGGTTTATACCTTGTAGTGGAACCAGATTGTCTCTAATATGCAGCCATACTTTTTTTTCAGTCTGCTGAAGATATCCAGGAAGAAGAAAACCCAATAAAAGAAATAACTGATAAAATAATTGATCTGGTGAGCAAGCGTGATGGGAACAGCACACTTATTGCTGCAGTTGCAGAAGTCCGGGTACAGAAGCGGCCAATTAAAAACAAAACAGGTAAGTCTTCAGAAGAAGAAGATTGAGTGATGGTATTCTCTTCCCATGTTTAAAATGATAATAAACTGATGCATCTTTCATCTTAAAAACTAACTTTGTTCATTTCTAGACATACATGCTTCCAAGTGAAAGTGCTCATTTAAGCATTAATGGAATGACTTGAAATGATTATTGTTTTTCCAGCCAATTAAACTTGCCATACATCCTGAAGCTTGTATTGGTTTTGGCCTAGTGAAAAATGCCCTTGTAGAAAACTCTGAAGTTGAGTCAGAGCTATGAGGAGGCTTGATATACTTTTTTTCTGTCCTCATGGCCAAGATTAAATGTACTGATTTCCTCAGCTTTTAATGAAATACCGTATTTTTCGCCCTATAACACGCACTTTTTCTTCCCCAAAACGTGCGTGGGGAAGTCAGTGCGCCTTATAAGGCGAAGGGCCGAGGCCGCGGGGAGAAGGAGGGCTCCTCCCCCCCGCGACCTCAGTCTTTGAATGGGCTGGTGCTGGGATTGAAGCGATCCCAGCACCAGCCCATTGAAAGACTGAGGCCGCGGGGAGAAGGAGCCCTCCTTCCCCCCGCGGGCTCAGTCTTTGAATCGGCTGGTGCTGGGATCGAAGCGATCCCAGCGCCAGCCCATTGAAAGACTGAGGCCGCGGGGAGAAGGAGCCCTCCTTCCCCCCGTGGCCTCAGTCTTTGATCGCTTCGATCCCAGTGCCAGCCCATTGAAAGACTGAGGTCGCGGGGGGAAGGAAGGCTCCTTCTCCCCGCGGCCTCAGTCTTTGAATGGGCTGGCGCTGGGATCGCTTCGATCCCAGCGCCAGCCCATTGAAAGACTGAGGTCGCGGGGGGAAGGAGGGCTCCTTCTCCCCGCGGCCTCAGTCTTTGAATGGGCTGGCGCTGGGATCGCTTCGATCCCAGCGCCAGCCCATTGAAAGACTGAGGTCGCGGGGGGAAGGAGGGCTCCTTCTCCCCGCGGCCTCAGTCTTTGAATGGGCTGGCGCTGGGATCGCTTCAATCCCAGCACCAGCCCATTCAAAGACTGAGGTCGCGGGGGGAAGGAGCCCTCCTTCCCCCCGCGACCTCAGTTCAATGGGCTGGTGCTGGGATCGGAGAAGTTCTCCGATCCCAGCACCAGCCCATTGAACAACCGGCCGCGGCTAAAGGGAGGAATCCTTTTTTCCTGGATATTCTTCCTTTAAAATTGGGTGCGTCTTATATGCCGGAGCGCCTTATATGGCGAAAAATGCTGTCTTGAGGGCAGACGTACTGAGGAGTTGGATGGTCTCAGTTTCCTTAGTTAGTGGGTATGCTAAGAAGAGCTCTGCTTTCCCCAGAATGTTGATCGGAGCACATCAATACTTCTCAGGTTGAAAGTGCAATATTAGAAGATAGGTATGTGGAGCGAATTACCTTTAAGCCAGGAAAAATCCTTAAGGTCTTTGATTTCATGCTGTCATCCCTGAGTCACTTACGTTGAGAAAAAGGGAGATCACCTTGACTTTGAGGGGTTTTATTTTAATTTAAAAACTACAACAACGGAGATAACAGTAGGATTCCTATTCACTTTTGTAGGCTTGTTTAACTGGTTATCTGCAGTTACAGGCTGGTCTATAAGCACAGTGAATAAAATATGCAAAATTTCATTTTGTTAAGGCCCTCTTTGTTAAAGTTAAAGGATGTTTTCATGTTTCCTAAAAGCAATCACATATGCTGCCTTACATTGTGGTAATGTTAGTCCAATTTCCCTTGCAGATTTCTTGGTTCCATTACTGAGTTCTGTTTTGACCGTGGCTTGGATTTGTTGTCTGGTCACTGCTTTCTACTGGTGCATTCGGAAGCGCCGAAAGCAGAGCAGCCATACTCACACACCATCAGATGACAACACCACCAACAATGTGCGGGAACAGCTGAACCAGATCAAGAACCCTATCGAGAAACATGGCGCCAATGCCGTCCCTATCAAAGACTATGAAAACAAGAACTCAAAAATTGCCAAAATAAGGACACACAACTCTGAGGTGGAGGAAGACGACATGGACAAGCACCAGCAAAAAACCCGATTTGCCAAACAGGCAACGTACACGCTGGTAGATAGAGATGAAAAGCCACCCAACGGCACTCCTCCAAAACACCCAAACTGGACAAACAAACAAGACAACCGGGACTTAGAAAGCGCACAAAGCTTAAACCGAATGGAATACATTGTATAGCAGACAGCAGGTGCTGCTGTGCAGGGCCTTTACCTATCCATTCAAGGCAACTCGGAGCTTGTAGTTCTTAAAATGGTTGTGTAATATTTTGAGTCTAAGGCTATTATTTGCTTAGAATCCCTGTGTTAATTTAAGTTTTGACAAGCTGGCTTACACTGGCAGTGATAGTTGCTGTGGTTGGCTGGACTACCAAGTGCTGCATTTCACATCTATGCAAAACTAGTCAAAAGTGCCCCTGTGTCAATTCAGCTGCAGCTGATGTGTCCTGCAAAGTTTTCATAAGGTATCTTGTAGTCTTTTATTTAGCTCTTCATTGTAGCAAAAACACCCTCATCCCCAATCTTTCACATCATCTTTTTTCTCAAGATGTCACAGTTTATAGTCTTAGAAAAATACATTTTATTTATTTATTGAATTAGAGTTCTTTTGTATATTGGTTTTATGATGACGTACAACTAGTTCTGTATTTGAAAGTGCCTTTGCAGCTCAGAACCACAGCAACTATCGAAAAAGTTTATTATTTATTTTTTTTTATTGTATTTTTTGTTTGGGGAGGGATGGGTGGGAAGGGGGGGGGTTCTTGTCAGCAATTGCTGATAAAAAAATGAAGAATTGAGAGGAAAATGTGTCAAAAGTAGAAGTTTGTATAGTTATGTAAATAATTCTTTTTTATTAATCACTGTGTATATTTGATTTATTAACTTAATAATCAAGAGCCTTAAATATCATTCCTTTTTTATTTATGTGTATGTGTTTAGAGTTGAAGGTTTTTTCATAGCATTGTAAGCTTAAAAGTTTCTTTACATTTTTGACTATTTTTTCCTTGTGTTTTTTTTATTGTTACATGTTGCCTACATGCCAAAATTTAAGGTGTTCTGAAAAATCAGATTTTTTTATTTTTAACACAATAGGAAAGGCTTTCAATCAAGCCTTTGATGCTGGCTTTTTGTACAATGTCAAGTATGTTGTCTCTTTTTTGTCCTTTGAAAACACCTTCCATAGTATCACTTTAAGACTATTTGTTAAATACCAGCTGAGGCAGTTTAGAATTAGGTTAGTTTTTTTTCCTGGCTGCTTTAGACATAGGGTGGGGGGGAAGGAAAGGATGACAGGCAGATGATCTGCTTCAGAGCAGTTTATGGGAACACAAAGGAGTTATAACCTTCTGTAGATGAAATGTGAGATGTGAGTGGTTGCATGTAATTAAAAAACCAAATTAGTATGTGAAGTTGGAAGCACCGAAATCTTACTTTGTAAACTCTTGATTTTTTTTCTTTGCCCCACAACAAATAGGTAATGCTGAACCACTTGTAGATTTGATTTCTTTTCTTTGTAATCTACTGTATGTAGAAAGTATTCTAATAAGCTAGTTGCTGAATACTTGAACAGTAGAATGTCCAGTAAGATCACAGTGTAGATTTGCCATAGATTCTACTGCCCGCCTTAAATTAAAAAAAAAAGTGAGGAAATCAAAGTGCTATTACAAAAATTGGAATTTAAAAGGCTTCAGACATTGTTATCTCTGCGGGGTAACCACTGAGATCATGAGGATATCTTGTATGGAAATATTAGTGTTACATGAACACGAAAATACATCTCTGATGTGTTATTCCTGGCAATAAATCTTGAAAAATATTTATTAAATTTTTTTGTATAAAAAAGTGTGAAGGTTGAGCTTCATTTGAGATCCTTTCAATATGAATGTCACCCAAAGCCAGTTTTGTCAACTGTAGCCTAGAAGAAGGATAATGTCAACACCCTTATGGCTTCTTCTCCACTGGCAGCTCCTACAGCTCACATGTAGGCCTATATTTCCACTGTGCTAAGCTTTGATGGGCCACACGTATGTATTTTAACATTTATGCTATCTATACCAATCTAGAATAGGAGCTCCTTGGGTGGCAAACTTGCTTGATTTTGGTGTATGGCTATTGAGCTCAATGGAACTACTCCAATGTAAATGTATTGAAAATCCATGTTTAGCAATACTGATGGTTAGGACTCAACCTCACTTTTTGTAGAATCTCTGTTCCATTGCCAGCTTGCACTGAAGCTTGAAACAGATGGAATGCCCCCAGTTCTTTCTTGATGGCCTTTGGCCTGGTTTTCTTAAGCCTGAAGACTATTTATATCTTGCCTTTTTCTCATCCTGTGACTTAAGGTGGCAGTTACAGAATATCCCAGCACTGACCAGACTGGCTTTGCTTTAGCAAGGTTGCTGTATCATGTGCCTCCAGGCTTTGAACCTTGGCTTTGAACAAGGATTCTTTTTTCTAACCAGTGCTTATTATCACGTTGGGAAGCACCATACCCTGCCATTACAAGTGTGCCTGAGCTTGCCTTTTGAAAACTCTTTGAATCTGTAATTTCACTTGGTATCTCTGGATTAATTGGATATTTGTATACAAAACACAGCATATGCAAAATGACAAAAGCCCTTCCAGCTCTACTCCTTTATGATCCAGACCTTGTAATCCATAGTAAAGGTGGTGGTGGTGGTGGTGGGGAACACTGCTTGTTAGCTTTTACCTATGTATAAAGCACAAGTAACATATCCTCAGCTTTAGCTTTTATAACCCAGTTCAACAGAATGGTGGAAAGTGGGGTTCCAAAATTTGAATGAAAATGTATTGTTCAAACCCAACCCCCCCCCCCCATAGCTAATTGTCATTAAAGCATTTAAAACTAACAACATTGGCCGTTATTACTTGTGCTTTTTAAAGGAAGGTAGTATTCAGTATCTCCTTGAACAACATTATTCATGCAGCACACCTGACCTCTTCCATGCAGGAATGCATCCATACTGCCAGCAAGTAGACAGGGGAAGCTGAGGGACAGCCAAACACCAACTGGTGTGGTTCTACAGCCAGGAGAGAACAGTGAGTGCACATAGGCCTAAATACCCTAAACCTTTAGGGCCTAAAGGCACCAGGTCCTGTCTGATCTTGGAAGTTAACCAGCTAAGCAGGGAGAGCCCTGGTCCATACTTGAATGAAAGGTTGCACAGTACTGTAGGCTTTGTTTCAGAGGAAGGTATTTGCAAAGTCATATCTCAGTATTCCTTACCTTTAAAAACCCTATGAAATTCATGAGGTCATCACAAATCAATAGGCAGCTTGAAACCCCACACAGACAAATGTGCTAAACATCCAGAAGGATAACATCTTTCTGTGAAATTGTAGGTGGACACAGCCAGGGCATCTCCCCACCCCTTCCAGCAACCAGTGTTGGTCCACTATGTTATGAAACATGTCAATTGCACAAAGTCAGAGGTGTGCAGGCAGAGTGTTATGCTTCATCAGGCTGATACAGGATTCCAATCATTGCTGTTACTTCTGATCTCAACTATAGTCTCGGGGGGGGGGGTATGTGGCCTATGGTACAATCTAGGGAGCTTTATCTTCTAGTACTCCTCATAACTGGCTCTATGAAGACTAGATGAACAATCCACCTTGAGTCCCTGGCTACATAACACATTATGCAGGCATGGAATTTAAAACAGCTATTTGATACTGCTAACCATTTACCCCAGGGGTAGGCAACCTTTCCCCTTTAAGGGCCGAGGGACTTCAGCTCCCAGAATCCCAGGAGCTATTGGCCAACATGGGACTATTGGCCAACATGGCTGAGGCTTCTGGGAGCTGAAGTCCCTCGGCCCTTAAAGGGGAAAGGTTGCCTATCCCTGATTTACCCTATCAAATTATGGTTTCTTGATTACAGTATCTGTTTGCTTGGATGCTTTTAAAGTGATTTGGAACATCCAAGCCACTATTATCACCAGACAAAGGCTATGATCCTTGTTAGGGCACTGGTGGAACATTAAACTCCACCAGTGTACTTAAACTGGAGGAAGGAAGCTTCCTCTCTCTCTCTCTCTCTCTCTGCTTTACAAGCTGGCTGGCACCCATCTGTTCCTTGGGAGGGAGGGCAGAGCTTCTGGTTACATCAGTGTAAGCTATGCAAGAGTATTTTGGCCAAAGAATTCATCTACATGCTGTGTTGGAGAACAGTGTTTGGCTCTGATAATTAGCAGTGTTCCCCACTGTACCAGTACCTCCTGATACAATAGTGCACTGCAACAGCAGCTAAACGGGGTTCCTGGTACATGTCTCTGGCGTACACCAGAAAAGTGTAAGTACACTAGTAGAACTTTATACTCTGGCAGCTTCAAATAGGTTATTTGAAACAAGTTGCTTGTCTCTCTCCCATGAGGATACAACTAAGTTGTTGCTGTGCGCCTTAAGTCTTTTCTGACTTATGGCAACCCTAACCTGAACCTATCATGGGATTTGCTTGGCAAGATTTATTTAGAGATCTTTTGCCATTGTCTTCCTCTGTGTCTGAGAGGATGTGACTTGCACAAGGTCACCTTAGTTATATTCCAGAAATAATGTTTGAGTGGGAACAAAACCATTGTGGGTAATATTTTTTTTTCTTACTTTAAAAGGGTTAAAGCTGTATTGAATTGAATTTTTCAAGTTTCATGTCATTTTATTCACAATCATCTCAGTTCCCCCCCCCTCATATTTCTTATTATTGTTTCATCCATATGTCTTAATAAATGTTACATGCATAGTGTCTAAAACCAGATCTAGTTTCCCATGTGTCTATATTAAAAATCCTACAGACTAGGGTAACTAAATTTCTCTCAGTTCATGACACTGGCATCCTCTTAGTGAATTATGATGGCACATACTCAACTTAGACAATCAAAACTCACTTTTTGGGAGTCATTGTGGAGGTTGAAATTCTGTAATGATCATGCAACACCCCACCACCACCACCACCTTTTTCCTACTGCAGCCCCTCTCCCCCAACACAAACATTTTCTGGCCAGTGGAGAGATGGGGAGAGGAACATCCAGCTATTTTCCTACAGCTGGAAGCATGGCAACAGACATCCTCTAGAGCCTCCCAGGGTCCCTATGGAAGATGTTCATTGTACATTTGTGCATATATACATCTGCATATATACATTTATAATACATCCCCCATCCCCAGATATTGGCTAAAGTAACAAAAAGCAATGAAAAATGATAAGCAATGTAGTTAGTTGCTTTTAAAACACTGCAGTAAGTTTTTTCTGACATTATTTTTCTGACTTTGCACTGAGTCATTGCCACAGTGCTTCCTACCCTGGGCATGAGCTCCTAAAATAAAAGCAAATGTCAGGATTGCTAGGCTGAAAACCATTTCTCTTAGCAGTCACCTGTAGGTCTAATCTGTTGGATGGGTTTGGAAATAGTACTGCTATCCTCCACTTAAAGACCTCACTTGTTTCTGCTAGAAAGTGTCCTTGTATTTTAACTAGTGGTCAATTATTACCTCCTTCAGATTGTCCTCGAGATCTTTCTTACAGCAGCTGTATTGCTTTCCTAAGGAAATATGCCTGATGTTAAAGATCATAGCCTTGGCTTCACTCAATGTTGTAGCTGGTGGGGGGGGGGGGGGGATGAAAGCAATTCTCCCCAAATAAGAATGTTTCCCTGACAAATGAAAATTTCCTTCAGTCATCACATTTCTAGCATTGCAATGACTTATAACTTCAAGGAAGCACTTATTAACAGGGTAAGGTATCCAAAGAAAAGAGGCAGGCACAGTTGCCAAGGGAATACAAACACAGCAAATAAAGGAGTTGTAATTGTGATCAATTTTCAGTATTTCAGCAATGCTAGAAATGTGGAGACTGAAAATTTCATTTAGGAAGTAGAACTTTTATTTAGTTAATGGCCTCATTCCCCCCCCCCTCCATTCCCAGCCACTTCACCCCATCTTCAGTTCACTGCTCAAACCAAACTCCATCCTGCTTCTTCTCAT
The DNA here is from genome assembly GCA_026167975.1 of Phrynosoma blainvillii. Classification (NCBI taxonomy): domain Eukaryota; kingdom Metazoa; phylum Chordata; class Lepidosauria; order Squamata; family Phrynosomatidae; genus Phrynosoma; species Phrynosoma blainvillii. The sequence goes on along the minus strand of JANUYF010000001.1, from coordinate 198,889,450 downwards.
CAGATTGCATCTGCTACCATAGTCACAAGGATGGTTCATTTGATGACTGGGCTGCCTCCCATTACAGGTTCAAAGAAACCAATTAAAGATAATGAGTTCTAACTGGATGACACATCATGCTCACACAGTGAAGATTATCACACGAGGGGGGGGTATACAATTTGAGAAGAGTAATGATACCATCATTATCGCAAGATTGGGGAAAAGATTTTCACACGACGATGTTGATAAATCGTTCTTGAAATGTCCTGGAATCGCAGTGCAAGTGGAACGACTCATAGACAATCAAAAAAGTGTGAATGGCTTGGCAATCATGATTAATTTGCTCTGTTGGAATACATGCAAAAGGCAGTTATGATTCAAAAGCAATATTAAGACAATTTGTCAAACCATCTGGGTACTAGTCCACAGTGCAGTGAGGCAGATTCGCTTTCTGTGTCACATTTGTGATCACAGGAGAGTTAAGTAGGCAGCAAGTGATTACCTAGTTCCTTCCCCAACTCACAATTCCTAAACTTAAAACAGATGTGTTCTTAGGGTCCAGAACTCAATCATATAAAAGGTTGGTAATAACAATATTTTTTCTTTTTCTTTTTTTTATTCAGAGGGTGAGGTTGAATAGAGCTGGTCACTTTTGCCCCATCTGCACATGTATGAGATCTCTCAATAACGATAAACAAACGTGAAAGGCTGCCGAAGTGTGGAATTCAAATGTGCTATTTGCCATTTGTGAATTGTTAGTGAATTGTTATTGTGATCTGTGTGTGAAAGTAAGTGTTTTAATACCGCATTTGTATTGTTCTTGGTCAATAACAGTAGAAAAACAGTTTTTAAACTGTATAGTCCCTGTGTGATAATCTTCAGAGTGAACCAGGCTAAATGTCTCCTCTGCCTTTGTGAAACCTTATAGGGATCAACCAGGTGAGCAAAGCGTTCTCCTCTGTGAGCAAAGGGGTTATTTACACTGTGAAAAAAATCCAAGATGAATCTGGGTTCAATCTCTGTTGTTCATATGCATCCCAGATGCATGTGAATCCCAATTAAGTTTGGGGGGCTGCCCAAAACCCCACTTAATCTGGGATAATTGATATCAAGTTTTCCATGAATTTTTTAAAATTGTCAGTAGTGTGAATAACCAATGCAAATAGACTGAGGAGGAAACGCTGCATGCCTTGGACATGTTCTGAATGCATTCACATTGTCAACTCCATCTTTATTAAAATGCTTGCACATGTGAGCAACCAAACTCGCAGAGATGTGCACTGATTCAATTCCATACTGTGAATAACAAATCCAGAATGCATGAGTGAGATGATTTGCATCATCACAGTAAACAAAATATGTCTGAATGACCCAAAGACAATAACTACTTACACCACTTCCTGTAAACTTGCTACTTGTTATAAATCCAGGGTGGCAACTGTGACCCTCTAGCTGATTTTGGACTGCAGCGCCCATCATCCCTCATCACTGGCTATGTGGGATAAGGCACATGGGAACTGTATGTGAAAAATATCCAGAGGGTTCCTGCTATAAACATTGTCTTTAGCATAACGGTAACCTTTCCATCAAAGTGAGGCCATTGCATCAGGAGGAAGGAAACCATTTTTCCCAAGCCCCCTGAACATTCCCCTTATCAGACATTTTGTGGGCCACGAAGCCTGTGTTGCACCTGCTACCCTGATGTCCTTAGATATAGTGCTAAATAATGCTGTCCTGTTGTCAGTATTTCAGTGGCCTGTCTAGTCAGTTGATGGATAGGAAATTGGGGTGACAGTGTTCCCTTGTCCTCTGCCACAGGCAGCAAAATATCTTGGAAAACTTTGATGAGAGTGGGCATGTTCTTGGTACTACTTTTCTCAGGGTCATGATTCACTGTAGGATCAATGCAAACAGGTGGCTTTTCCTTGTAAATTTTGGGCTTGCATGGCAGAAGCAATAGGAAAAAGCAAACTCCAAACTAGGAGTGAGCAACTACTGGCCTTCCAAGTATTGGCTATGCTGGCTAGGGCTGCTGTGAGGTAGAGTCCAACAATTGCTGTAGTCCAACATATTTACGTGTAGCATAAATATCTGCACATGGAGATATGCTACACTAGCAACCCTCACGTAAAATAACACAATTTGCCTACTGTGTACGTATTTTGGACTGCAGCTCCCATCATCCCTCATCACTGGCTATGTGAGATAAGGCAAATGGGAACTGTATGTGAAAAATATCCAGAGGGTTCCTGCTATAAACATTTTCTTTAGCATAATGGTATTCCTTCCATCAAAGTGAGGCCATTGCACCAGGAGGAAGAAAGCCATACGTACATATTGTGTACCCAATAGGGACTAGGTGCCATTGCATAATGCACAATACACATTATACAGTACACAACTACAAAGTACAATATATGATGAACAACTGCAGTGCATAATACACAATGCAAAACTGGAATGCACAATGCAAATGATTTAATGCAACACACTATAGGCAAATTGCAACTTCCAAAGGCCAGGCATAAAGGAACATACAGTCTGCACACTTCCACTTCCAAAACTATCAACCGAATACATCCATTGTGCAATGATAACTTTTTGGCCTCACATGCCTATAACCCTAACTGAATGCTAGCCAATATCTAGAGGGCCACATGTTGCCCATTCCTGCCCTAAAGCAAGAACCCTTCTGTAGTGAAATGTCTCACTGATCAGTGGTCCCTGCCTTTCTGCACAAATAGAGGTGAAACAACCAAATGATAATAATGCTCTGTCTGCCACCTCCCTTATTTGAAACATGAAAAATTACGTACCATATTCTGGGACTAGAGGTGGGTGGGGAAAACTACTATTATGCAGCCTTCCAAATTTGTTTGCCTGTGACTCCCAGCAGCATATAGAATGTGGAAAGTTGACATCCAATAGTATCTGGAAGAAGGCACAATTCCAAGCCTTGTCCTATAGGAGATAAGCATAGGCCTTCTTCACTGTTCAAACAAATGCATCTCAGAGGGCCAAGAGCAAGACTGCTTTAAAGTATCTGAAGCTCAGCCTATAGGACTTTGGTGTTTAGGGGAAAGTATTTAGAATTCTCAGCCAGAAGGCTTTTCTGGTGCCTCTGACCAAACTACAAATCCCAGGATTTCATAGAACACAGCCATGGCAGTTAAAGTGGAATCATAGAACTATAACTGTGTACTATGAAAGGCTACTTGGTGGGGTATAAGAATTCTGATTGTCCCTCCCTAAACTGCAAATTCTAATATTCTATAGGTATTGCCATGAAATGAAAGTGGAGCCATAGCACTATAAGTGTGGTGTGAAAGGGCCCAGGAACATCTCTGATATAGACTTCTGCTGAGACATACTGAGCAGGATTTCTTTGCAGTTTCTTTGTGATCAAGTCATCCAGCTTTAGTTCTCTCCTCTGCAAGATAGCTGGAATACTCTTACCTTATATAGCATTGTTCTGAAGAAATATGAGATAAGGAATTGCACTTTTTAAAATGCCACAGTATCCCCTTTGTAATGTAAGAAAAAGTTTTGGATGCTCAGCAACTTCACAATTGCCAAAGGAGTGAATTCAAAATAAACAAGATTCTGAAATCCAAAACTACTATCGTGGTTAGCAGTTTCCACTGCCGTAGAAACAACAGGGAAGGAAAAGAATGTTTCAAATTAAGAAACAAGACATAGAAATGTGTTTATTTGAATGAAAATTGCATATTGTCATTTCACAGTATACTAGTCTGGAAGCCATCCAGGGATTATGATGATTGTATGGGAACACACAGGCACACACACATACATCACTAGAGGCCTCATTCATAATAAAGAATGTTTGTGCTTTCAATAACTATTCATTGGAAAGCTAGAAAAAGTTTGCTCCTAGAGTTACTTAATCAACACATTTGTTTTCTGTCAGTTTTGTTCTCATGACATGCAGTCCATCCACCTCAATCAAATCTCACCTACTCAAGCAAGCTTTATGTATACTAGAGCCAGATATTACATAAGCCTTCTTTCCATGCTTGATTGTGGTTCCTAGCCAACTCAAAAGCTCTTGATCTTGCAATGGTGGAACAAACAGAAAAGGACAAACTGAGATGAAAAAGATCATAGGTTGCCCTAGCTTCCTTGACATTTGATGCTCTTCTGTTGGTCTACAATTTTCACTATTGCCATCTGGTAAAGCTATTGGTTGTATGGTTTGGAAGAAAGGAGATGCAGTCCAGCACATCTGGGCTTAAATCCAGTACTTGGTCTGAACTAGAATAAAGCTAATGAAACAATCAGAACCAAGTCAACACTTATCTGAATTCCATTGATTCATGGTTTCAATTTAGTTGGAATTAGGAATTGGATTTAGGACCTGGTGGACAGCGATTTGGGAAAAGCTATACAACACCATCCTCGTGACTTGCATGAGTCAGCCATGATGAAGTCTCTCTCTCTCTCTCTCTCTCTCTCTCTCTCTCTCTCTCTCTCTCTGTGTTCAATAGCCTATTCTGGAACACACCTGGTGATGGTTTTAAAAAAGGCCCCCTCCATACTTAATCTGAAAATGCATTATGAGACTTTATAATAGAAATAAATTAGGCCCAATCACCAGCAGACAGAACAGCAACCCAATTGTTACACTGAAAACAATAGTGATATTGCATGCATATACAGGGGGCTCTTGTTATCCACTAGGGTTTGGTTCCAGGACCCTCACGGATACCAAAATCTGTGGATGTTCAAATGCCATTATATAGAATGGCATAGTAAAATGGTGACCCTTATATAAAATGGTACAATCAAGGTTTGATTTTTGGATTTTTTACAAAAATATTTTGAAACCATGGGTGGTAGAGTCCATGGATGCCAAACCCATGAATATACAGGGCTGTATCAATGGCTATACATTTAATATATTTAATATCCTACCTTTCTCCCAACATGGGACACAAGGTGGCTTCCAACAAGGCTAACACAAGCTAAAACTAAGAACCTGATGATATTAAAATGTCATTAATTTTAACAAGTATAAAATATTTTAAAATCATAACAATCAAGTTTTAAATATACACATAGATTTCCTACAACCAATTAACCATCAAATACCTATTTAAGTAGAAAGATCTTTATCCACTGGCTAAAGAAGAGTGGAAGGAGGGCAGCCCAGTTTTCTGGGAAGGGGGAAATTCCACTGAGAAGGCCCTCTCCCATGTCCTTACCAGCTGGGTCTGCGAAGGTGGTGAGACCAAGAAAAAGCCCTGTCCTGAGGATCTTAAAATTCAGGCAGTCTCATATAGGGAGAAGATAGTCTATACCTAAGCCATAGAGGGCTTTATGTGTTACAGTCAGTCAGTATTTTGAATTGTGACCAGAAAGAAACCACTAGCTGGTGAAGGTATTTCAGCAATGGAGCTACATGTTTCCTGTAACTGGACCCATTTGGCAGTTTGGTGGCAGTATCTTAGACCTGCTGAGGTGTCCAGTTTCTGATCAGATACTCCATGCAGGCAGTTCCTTCTTACTGTCCCTATCCCTTTCCCAACTCAGAAGAAATGCTCTTATATTACAAAACTAGCTAGAATTAAGGTGCAGCTTCTGGAGCTGAGTTAAGTAGCTAAAACGTCTTTTGAGTACTAGGCTCTTCTCCAGACCTGGAGCAAAAGCAGAGCATGCCTCTGAGTATGTGCAAAACACATTTCCCTTGGATTAACCATGATCCCTGCATGCAGAGCTAGGATTATGAATAAAGAGGCCAGATCAGATTGTGTGATTGGCAAATTAACCTGATTTAAAAGATGCACTTCTCTCTCCAAACCTGCTTGTAATTTCACTGAGTTTGAATAAATTTGAATGAAACACATTTAATTTTTGTGGGAGTTTTGCAGAGGAAAGTGAGTGAAGCTATTTAATGCTAACACCATTCCAAATATCACTATTAATGCAAGATGTTCTCAATACCGGGAGCAGGCAAAGTTCATGGTTGGCCCTTCTTTCAGTATGTCTTTATTTCCACACATTTATTGCAAGCAAAGGTCAGCTGTGACCGTAACAGTTTTGAAGCAAATTTATTTTTGAGGCTGAAGATGGAAGCTATGTTTTCCCTATATTGTCAATGCCAATTCTTTCCCAAGCACAGACTGAGAGAAGAGAACTCCATTGCCACCTCAACCTCTTGCCAAGCTGGAGACCAAGAGTGGTGATCAGGAGGCAGGAGGAGGCACACGTATTCACCTTTTCAGACCACACAGAAGGCTGTTCCTCAGGAGGAGCATCAACATCTTTGACAGTTGAAATACGCCCTGCACTTCAGAAATAATGCAATTTGATACCACTTTAATTGCCATGGTTCTATCCTATAGAATACTAGGATTTATAGTTTGTTGTGGCACTAGAGTTCTCTGACAGAGAAGGCTAAGTATCACACAACACTAAAAATCCCATAGCATTGAGCCATGGTAGTTAAAGCAGTGTCAAACTGCATTTTTTCTGCAGTGCAGATGAGACACATGTTGCCAATGTTTTTGTCTTTCTGGTTAATATAATTATTTGTTTACTGTTTTCAATATCTGGTGTAAAAACTAGTGAATTTCAGAAAAAATAATAATGACAGGAAAATTGGAAAGCCTGTGTAAAGATTTTCAGTGGGCCAATCAGGGCCTTCAGGCTGCCATTTCAGGGGCCACTCCTGCAGTTGACAAGAAAAAAAAAAAAGCCTGGCCATGGGAGAAAAGGAAGAAATGCCTCCTGCCTCTTGTAAAGCCTGACCTCAGGCTGTTCCAGGCACCAGAGATCCTCCCTTGTCACCCCCTCCCACATACATGTGGCACACAAAATGGCAACCTCATTCTCCCCACTCCCCTCACTCCCTTGACTGCCTTCCTTTCTGCCAGAAGTGCAGTGTGGACTCCCACCAGAAGCTATCCTGGGCAGCAGATCTACAGAGCCTTTTCTTGTCCTGCAAGAAGCCAAGCAGGGAGAAGGGTAGGTGTCATGTCCAGCCTGACTGAGGACTCAGAGGATGAGAGGGATGAGCCACAGCCTCCCTTGGGATCTGAGCCTGAAGCTGTTCAGCCTGAGCCTGGCCCTAGTTCTGCTTTGCCAGCTCCAGCAGAGCCTGTGGTCTCCCAGGAGGCTCCACATCCAAGCCTCCTGGCAGCAGAACTTTTAGACATGGAGGAGTATCAAGGGACAATACCTACTTTCAGCCAGTGTTGAGCAGAAAGGGAGGGCCTTTGGCATTCAATGAAACTTTATGAAAAATGCTGGAGCAATCAGCCTCAGTTTAGCTCCTGCAGCTTGGTAATTTAAGAAGGTGCAGAAGGTCTGCCTCGGTGCCAAAGATTATCTGAGCTTCCTAGCAAAAGCCTCTGTCTCTGTCTCTCCTTGTTCCTTGGTCTGAAACCTTGACTCTCAGACTGTTGACTTATGTTGAACTTCTGGAACCCTTGTCCTTCGGACTGCCTTGTCACTCTGCCTCTCTGGAATCCTAGACCTTCGGAATGCTTGACAATTCTCTGGCTGGAACTTTGGATTGGTAATATGGACCTTTGCTCTCTTGCTTTATATTAGCAAAAGACTTTTATTTGCCTTCAATCCTCACAAGAAGCTGCTATCAGCACTCTTGGTGGCTTTCCTGGACACTAGAAGAACCTCTTCCTCAGGTCCCTCTCCTTCATGCACAGCCACGATCCTGTTTCCCACTTGGCCCAAAGCTACCTCCCCTGTCCAGAGGTGCTTAATCAGCTGGTCAACTGGTCCTGCCATTATGCAGATCTGCTGTTGGCTAACAGCTGTGAGGGCTATCCAGTTGTTCCCCCCCCCCTCCCCATGGGACCCAAACCTGTTCTTGACAACCCAGATAAATGCCTCACCTTACATGCAGAGTGACTAACTTTGGAAGCAGCAGTCTATTAAACAAGTCTTGAGGACAACATATCCATGCAATAATTATGCCAACTGCACACATTCCTTCAGCTGAAAAAACTAGGGTGTGGGGGTGCATATGATCTCTGTTGATAATAGCCATAAGAAGGTATAATGATGTTACCACAACAAGTTCTCTCCTAGGAGTAGAGTTCATAGACATAGCCATGTTAGTCTAGAACAGGGACCGGCAACCTACGGCCCCTGGCGGGGACCTGGACTTCGGGGGACCGGCCCAGGTCTCCAAAAGGTTGCCTACCCCTGGTCTAGAATATCCATATGAAAAGGGATCTTGTAACACCTTTTGAGACTAACTATGTGAATGAAGTTGTAGAATAAGCTTTCATAGATTGGGTCTACAAAATATATGGAGGCTGCATCTGTGGAAGTAGACCAAGTCTACAAAAGCTTATGCTATAAGTTCTTTTGCACAGTTAGTCTCAAGGGTGCTGCAAGAACATTTTGATTGTTGCACTATTGCACAATTGTAACTGCCATTAAGCTCCTCACCTACTTTCCTTGGCATCAGCCACACCAAAGAGGTCTGTTCTGCTGCCACTTGAGGCATGATGAATGGATGATGTTTCCCTCTCCCTCCTGCCAGTGAATGAGGCTACGAAGATTAGAAACACAACCCTTATGCATTTCCATGTTGCAGCCTTGCTCACTGGTGAAATAGGTGTGGAAACATCAACACCTACACCAGGACAATGCCTGGTTGGGGTGGGTGTAAGTATGTTATACTTACATAACTAATTGGCCTATGCAGAATTATGGGCAGGTTTTTTTTTAAGAAGTAAGTTACAAACACATGCAGAACAGATTTTTCTTCAGAAAGTGTTTTTTCTGTACTCAACGTACTGCTAAGTTGTGTTTTAAAGGAAATGCCCAATATCATGATTACCCACAAGCACGCCCTGATGATTTCTGAAAAGAATGTTTACACTGGAAGGCTGAAGTTCTCTAGTGCCAAACTAAAGTTCGCAAGGCAATGATCCTGAACACAGTAAAAGCTTAGTTTTCTAGCACACCTTTGATGGAAGTATCTGGACCAACCAAGATGAGGTGACACTCCCTGTTGAACAGCATTAGACACCTACTCATCTCCATTTCTAGACTGTTTTTGTTGTTTCCCTGATGATTTCCTCAGCATCTTTCCCCACAACCTAGACTTGGACTCATCCATTCAGCTTCTCTGTGCTTCCAGCAGACCTGCTGCACACCACAGCTTTTTAAATACATAACAATCAGCAAAAACAATCCTCACTCTATTCTCTATGGTGTGGGTTCTCACACAGTTCACTCCCAGGACAGGACCTCCTTGAGAGAGATGAAGCAAAGCAAAGCAAAGCAGCTTCATTTATATACTGCTTCATATCGTGCTATGGGATGTCTAAGCAGTTTACAACTGTAAGCTCATTGCCCTCCAATAGTTGGGTACTCATTTTAGCGACCTCGGAAGGATGCAGGCCTGAGGCGAGCCTGAGCCCTGGCTGGTATTGAACTCGCAACCTTGTGGTTTATGAGTTGAGTGACTGAGGCCCACCAATCACAAAGTGTTAATGCAGTTGGTCATAAAATAGTGGCAGCTGGAAGCAGTGATTAGCATAATTAGTAAGAAATTCCTAGAATCATTTTATGTTGACATCGAATACCATATTGGAAATGGCTAAAATGTCTCCTGCACCAATCTTCCAACTTAGAAAAATGGCTGCCGGACCGAGTTAGGTCAGCCTGGTTGAATTTGGGCTGCATCCGAATGGCGGTTTTTGGGGTAAAATCTGTGCGATAGCATCTGGATGCAGCCTGAATTTTACTTCAATTCAGGTGATGTAAGTATGTTTTTAATTTGGCTTAACTGTAGTGCCATAATCTCTTTACTTTAGCAGGGAATTCTGTAGTTCAGCTTTCCTCAAGTGAAATACAGCTATTGGCACTGGAGATGTCATGACTCAGCCATACCATTTCAGGCTGAATTTACTAAACTAGAGGTTCTAAGTTGAGAGGAGGTGTTATTTTATGTTGTTTCTGGCCTTTTCCACATCCATCCTGAAGTGTTCTTACTCATCCTTTGTCATATCTTCTCTTTTTTTCTTAGATCGTACATGTCTACCTAGCAGTTTCTTTCATTCCCTTTTGCAGCTTTTACAACTGCTTCCTCCTATAACATTTTTCCTCTTATCTCGTTTGTCAATATTCTATTTCCTCCTCCTCCACCACCACATAGGGTTGTCAGGTGTCAAGGTGCTGTCTGATCTTGAGGAATTGTTTGGTTATGCTTCTCCCAGTCTCTGGGCAGGGAGATAAATTCCAGGGGAAGTAATGCCAGAGGAGAAAGATTAACTGATATATTGAACTTGTGAGTATGAGGTGGCATTAAAGTCTGGACACCTACCTCCATCCATTCCTAGCTGGTGCCAGGGTTCTCTGGCTTAGCACAAAAGTACTTGTGTGTTGTGCTTATGCAATACTGGTGTACAAAAAAGACAGACAGTGAATGGGGAAGAGACATGGTGTGTGTGTGTGTGTGTGTGCATATATGCATGTGTATATGTGTATATATCCATATCTATATATGCACACACGCACGCACACACACACAAAGCCCATCATTCCATGTAGAACAAGGCAACAAGAAGTACACCAGTACTGTAATTCACAATTCTTCTTGTTGTGCAAGCCCTGGCCTCACAGGACTAATAGTGAACCTTCTAATGGCATCATCCACTCAGATTATGTCATCAGAAAGCTCACTGGAGATCTTCTGGAAGTTACAATGAATAATGTAATTATTTTGCATCTGGCTATTGAGAACATAGACATATATTTCTGACCCTCACCCATTCCACCAACTACTAAATAACCATTGGGGTGCTGCAGTATTAAACAATGAGTTTGGCAGGGGCTTTGGTCATTGGGGAGGAAAGAAGAGAATACTTACTTTTGCAATGCCCCCCCCCAAAGCATATGCGGGTACACACTAGACTTATGGTTGCATATGCCATTAACAGGACACTGGTCCTGTTGTTGTTGTTCTGTGCCTTGAAGTTATTTCTGATTTATGGCAATCCTAAAGTAAACCTATCATGGAGTTATCTTGGCAAGTTTCTTCAGAGAAGATTTGCCATTGCCTTCCCCTAAGGCTGAGAGAACTTGCCCAAGGTTACCCAGTGTTGTTGTTTGTTTTTTTTAAAGACCAACTAAATTTTAATTATTATTCAGTTATGAGTTACTAAAAGTCTTCAGTATAGGTGTGGTGCAAGGGACTCAAACAAACAGGTTTTTGCAGGACCCTCATATCAGTGAATTAGAGTGTTTTGAAAATCTATTGGAAGACTAACTCCTTCCTTTTTGCAGGATAATTCTTTACAGGATCATTTCATTCATACAATACAGCAACATCAAAGCAAGTTGTGAAAAATAGTATATGATGGAGCAAATCTGATGTCATTTTTGGATTTACAATGCCCAATTCCTATGAAACCAGCATACATTATTTTTAAAAATGTTTAGGACGTGAAGTCGTAGGCTTTCATGGCCGGCATCCATAGTTTTTTTGTGGGGTTTTTTTTCGGGCTGTGTGGCCATGTTCTGAAAGAGTTTCTTTCTGATGTTTCGCCAGCATCTGTGGCTAGCATCTTCAGAGAAAATCTTCAGAGAAAATGTTTAGGACCCTCAATTTTGCAGGCCTTTGTTATTAATGAGGGAAATCACACAAGATAGGAGAGGCTGCAGCAGATTGCTTTGCCTGACCCTGTAGGGAAGGGAAAGATTCCACCCCATTCTCTCTTTTCTCCTTGCTGAGTTAACTGACAGCAAACTAATTTGGCACTTTGAAGTCAGTTTGTACCAATGGAAGCAAAATGGGAGGAAGAGAGAGAAATGGGGAGGTTTTAAAAGGAGTTGAAAAAGTGGGATGGAGCATAAATTAGGACTGTCCTTGTCAAATAAGTCAAATGGAAGAATGTCTGTTCTCCACTGCTGTGGCCCAAACAAATCACCTTTGTCATTCTCAAAATCTGTTCTGAAGATAGTGATCCAACAAGACAAGAGCTCCTTCATTCAGAGTATGGGCCCATAGTTTGCTTTAGCAAGAGCTGAAGTGCTTCCATTTTGTTCTGCAAGAAAACTGCCACAGGCAGAATTCTAGAATCATAGTTACCTGTCCATGTGCAAATTATACAAAACCTTAGGAAAGTGACCAATGGTGAGCCAAAGGCTTTAAGATTTCACACAAATGTCAGATATCACAGATCAGTACTTTTGGAGATTGCTCCACAGCACACAATATTATTTTACATTTTAAAACTAAAATTAAATTAATCAAAATGTCCACATATATTCTAGCATTTCATTTCTGAAAACATTTACAGCCCTTTCTCAGTGAGTTGACTAGTTTAAGATTTTGGTACCTCGAGGTGATGTTAAATCTGAGGCTGCTGTTGAACACTTTCCCAAAGCCCTAGATTTAGCAGGTACATAGCATGGCAGTCTGCCCCTTGGCAAGAGCAGGTTGACCCAGGACTCCTTTCTAGCATTGGTGGTAATTTGCAGTGGCCAGCTGATACAATTCAAAGTCCTGGTTTTAAATAGCAGTAGAATTCAGTAGGGACTCTGTACAGCAATGATGTACTGTAGAATCACACCAGAATTAGGGGCTTTAGGAGAATAACATCTCCTATACGCCCACAGAATACTTAACACAACAAAGGAGAACAAATGTCTCTTCTTTCCACACACATGGTGCTTTCCCTTTCTTTGTATCACTTGCTAATAAGTGGAAAGGGACAGGTAGGAACATGTTGTGGATGAATGATGAGGAGTTGTCAAAGGGGAGCTGGAGGTTTTTCTGAAGTCCAGAATGTAATCTGAACCAGAAATGTAGGCCAGGTTTTTGAAGTTTGAGGTCAGTCCTTCATCTCTGTTGTTGCACCGGCACAAAAGACAAGTGATGCCTCTTGTGGGTATAAACAAGCCACAACTTTATTTTGCTGTACAGGGTCTATTTACAAACCATTTACAATTAAATACACAATGCTTTGTCACATGTGTAAGTGAAGGTGTAGCCAACCCAAGTGGGTGGTCCTTCACATCATGTGACAAAGCATGTAAATAACAATATTAAACAATTTGCCCCTCCCAACAGGAAATGATGTCATATTTTGTTATATGACAAATTAATGACGTCATGCACTTAACAATTGACACCACTTCCCCTAATTTAATTTAGCCTAATTAATCCAAATTAATTTTTAATTAGCCAGTTATTTGCCTGTGGGTAGGGGGTCATAACAAGAGGGGGCCAGTCTAACTTGGCATCCCCTCTCCCCCCCCCCACAGACCACTTTCTTTATATGCTCAGAAAGTGACTGCAGATAAACATCTAAACTCTCTGAAAAGAGGTGTACTCCATCCCTCCTGTACAGCTGATGCATGGATATCTGAATACCAACGTGGTCAATTACAAAAATGCCCAATCTCGTCAGTTGTTTAGATATAGAACGATTGAGCCAATGCCGTGCACCATTAATGGCAGCGTCTTTATGGGCCCCAGGCCAGCTATACCTTGGTAGTAATTTGGTCCATAGCAAGACAGCACCAGGAATGTGCTTCCTTATCTCCTGCTAGTCCAATTTGGCGAATATCTGCGTCACTTAGACCATGAACAGCCGCAGTTGTTGCCGCACCAATGTGGAAAGAATGAGAAGAAAAATGAGTGGGAGGCAAGTTGGCTCACCTCAAAGTCACCTTCAAAACTGCCCTAAACTAAAACTGAGTTAGTGGCATGCCTGATACATGCACAAGCAAATATCCTGGCACATTTGATCTAACCTTCAAGTATTCTGCCAATGCCAGCACAGGGCAAATCTGACCCTCAGGTGCCTTAGCTAAAGTAATAGACTGACCTCTAGCTAACTGGTCAGTCTTTGAACCCCTGATGGAAATCTGAATCCCATGCTCTGATAATATGACATCTGAAAGAAGAAGTGCCCTATCTGATTGATCATTGCGAGAGCCAGGGACAATCTCGCTAATTCTCAAGGCCACAAAAAAAGCTATAGTGAATACGGCCTTAAACAAAGCCAATTCCTTGAGTGAAAAACAAGAATTGACTAAATGTTGCCATAATTTTACTAAAACTGGGCCAGTTATTGGCAAATGAATGTCCTTAACCACAGGGGATTCCCTAGTCCAACCCTCCAAAGCTCTCCTAACCTTAAAATCAATGGTAGGATCAGGAAGGCCAGCGGCCCTGGAGTAAAATGCTAGGGCAGCCAACCTGCCCCTGATAGTAACAGGAGACAGACCTGTTTGCCTAAGATGCACTATAAATCGAAGAATGAGGTCCACCCTAATGGGCCAGACCTCTGCCTCCCCTATTTCCAGCAAAAACTGTCTAAATACATTCAAAGGTGTCTGATAAGACTTGCGTGTAGATGGGGTGATAAATTGTAGGATCGCCCTGTCGATTTCTAGTCTCCAAGGCTACACAGAAGTGCTGGTACCTCCAATGGGTGTGTCGAAGCCTTGGGCACCAGCTGCTGGAACCTGGGGAACTGAAAACGAGAGAGGGCATCTGCCAAAGGGTTAAGCAAACCAGGCACATGGTGAGCTTGAAACAAAACATTAAACTTCAAACACTGAGTCACCATAGCCCTGACCACACTCATCACCCTGGAGGACTTGGAGGACTGGGAATTTACCACCTGAACCACCGCCTAGTTGTCACACCAGAACCAGACAGTCTTGTTTGCAAATTGATTTGCCCATAAGTGGACAGCCACCACTATGGGAAAAAGTTCCAAAAACATCAGGTCTCTGGTCAGACCGCATTCTGTCCAAGCAGTAGGCCACACCTCCATGGCCCACTGACCATTCCAATAAACACCAAAGACGTGGGCGCCAGCAGCATCAGAGTGTACCTGAAAATCTGCCGTCAGCAGCATTTCAGACCTCCAAAATGAAATCCCATTGAATTGTTCAAAAAGGACTCCCAGACCTTTAAGTCCTCACAAATCCCTTTGGTAATTCTTATATGATAGTTTGGAGCAGAAACCCCCTTAGTGGCTCTATACCAGGGGTAGGCAACCTTTCCCCTTTAAGGGCCGAGGGACTTCAGCTCCCAAAAGCCTCAGCCATGTTGGCCAATAGTCCCATGTTGGCCAATAGCTCCTGGGATTCTGGGAGCTGAAGTCCCTCGGCCCTTAAAGGGGAAAGGTTGCCTACCCCTGCTCTATACAGTCATGCGCAAAATGCTCATCCTGAAACTATTACCTTACATGCAAAATTTAACAGGCCTGTAAGGGGTTGAAAATCGTGGAGTGTAGCTTTATGCTTCCCCATCATTGACCTAACCTGCTCCCTCATAGCCACTAGCTTGTCAATTGGTAAACGAGATATCCCAGCTATGGTATCCATCTCGATCCCCAAAAAGGTAAGCTGTGAGTCAGGACCCTCTGTCTTCTCTTCTGCTAAAGGAACTCCCAGCTCTGCCATTAAAGCCTGAAAGACGGCTAAAGTATCACTGCATCTTGCTCAACAATGGCTCCTTTTCAACCTGGAAAGAAGTGACCAGTGGGGTGCCACAGGGCTCTGTCCTGGGCCCAGTGCTATTCAATATCTTTATTAATGACTTGGATGACGGTATTGGGGGCATAGTTATCAAATTTGCAGATGACACCAAATTAGGAGGAGTAGCTAATACCCCAGAGGACAGGATCAAAATTCAAAATGACTTGAGCAGACTAGAAAGTTGGGCCAAAGCTAACAAAATGAAATTCAACACAGAGAAATGTAAGGTACTGCACTTAGGGCGGAAAAACAAAAAGTACAGATATACGATGGGGGACACTTGGCTGAATGAGACTACGTGTGAAAGGGATCTAGGAATCCAGGTGGACCACAAGTTGAACATGAGTCAACAGTGCGATGCAGCAGCTAAAAAGGCCAATGCAATTTTAGGCTGCATCAGTAGAAGTATAGTGTCTAGATCAAGAGAAGTAATAGTGCCACTATATTCTGCTTTGGTCCGGCCTCACCTGGAATACTGTGTCCAGTTCTGGGCACCACAATTCAAAAAGGATGTGGAGAAACTGGAGCGTGTCCAAAGGAGGGCAACTAAAATGGTGAAGGGTCTGGAAAGCAAGCCCTATGAGGAACGACTTAGGGAGCTGGGGATGTTTAGCCTGGAGAAGAGAAGGCTGAGAGGTGATATGATAGCCGTGTTTAAATATTTGAAGGGATGTCATATCGAGGAGGGAACAAGCTTGTTTTCTGCTGCTCCAGAGACTAGGACCCGAAACAATGGATGCAAGCTGCAAGAAAAGAGATTCCACCTCAACATTAGGAGGAACTTCCTGACAGTAAGGGCGGTTCGACAGTGGAACACACTCCCTCGGAGAGTAGTGGAGTCTCCTTCCTTGGAGGTCTTTAAGCAGAGGCTGGATGGCCATCTGTCGGGGATGCTTTGATTGGGAGTTCCTGCATGGCAGGGGGTTGGACTGGATGGCCCTTGTGGTCTCTTCCAACTCTATGATTCTATGATTCTATGATTCTATGATTCTATGATTCTTGATGAATTGGGAGCTCCAGGTATCAGGAAATCATCCAAGTAGTGGATGATTGCATTATTGCCTGACCTCTTGACTGCACACCAATGCAGGAAGGTACTAAATGTTTCAAAAGCTGAACAGGAAATAGAGCACCCCATTGGCATGGCTTTATCGAAATAATACTTCCCCTCAAATTGAAAACTCAAGAGATCAAAGTCATCTGGGTGTACAGGGAGCAGCCTAAAGGCTGATTTTGCCAACAGTGTTCCTCTGCCTAACGTCCTGGCCATCTTGACCACTGAGTCAAATGAGGCATACTTAACAGATGTAAGTTTTGGGTCTATGGCATCATTAACAGAATCACCCTTTGGTAAGATAAGTTGTGGATTAACCTAAATTCCCCTGGTGTTTTCTTGGGCACCACACACAGAGGGGATAGGCGAAGGGTAGGAATTGGCAGGTGATCATGAGGGCCTGAAATCCTCCCTGCTGCAACCTCTTTTGCCAAGCTTGTCCCTTACTATAGCTGGCAAATCCTTCACAGAACGAGCATTAGGCGCATAACGGTACACCCTGGGACCTGAATAAGGGATGCGAAAGTCCATAGAAAAACCATTGAATATATAAGAGGCAGAGGCCCTATTGGGGTATGTCCGGAGCCATGCCACCAGTGCATCCAAATTAATTGGTGATGGTGCTTTTCCCTCCTGGTGACAATGGCTGGGGTGTACTTCCAACTCCTGACCTCTTGCCTCTAACACAGGAAGCGCCGGGGTGATTCCCCCTGCAGGTGTTGCACTTGTGCTCAAACATGCAGGGTTGTCTCCTGCAGTTACCTGCATTGAAGTCCCAGCAAATACCAAATTGCTTTCTTTCTCCCATGCCAGGCCTCACATTTTGCCCTCTCGGCTGCGTAACCATGGGCACAAACCCATTGTCACATTGGCTCAAAGGGGAGGCCCCCAACATTACATCTGCCCACAGCTCTGATTGTACATGTCTCCAGGACAGTGAGCGGTCTTGGGCAGCCCTCATTCTGAACTGCTCATCATATTGCAACCATGCTGCACTGCGTGAATTGTGATGGCAGTTAGTATACACTTTAATCATGATCTCCTGATATTTGGAGAAATCAGGTGACCTATGAGGTTCTTTTTTCCTCGACAACTCCCCTGTAGATAGTGAAGCCCATGATCCAGTTAACGAAATTACGCTCCAGCTTAGGCCGTTTAAATGCCTGAAACTCTTTAGGGAGGCTAAACACTATTCCATCCTTTACCATGATCCTTGGTTCGGGATCTCGAAAAGTAAGGGAAAATAAGTCTATATATTCCCCTTTCCAAATTCTTTCTTTGGTGGTAAGCGGAAGGTGTGAGCCCAGGGGATTGGACATCCCAGCATATGGGTTGCATTCCCCTGCTCTGTCCATTCCTATTAAAGCAACTGTTCCCAAAGAAGACACTCTTGATGCATCACCAGTCATGGAAACCACCGGCTGCCCCACCTGCACCCTCGAGGCAGACACCGGGGAAGACTCAGGTGTCATCGAGGGTGCTCCCAGCGATGCAGAGCTGGGGCATTCGACCCCCACGCCCTGCCCAACCTGACCACCTGGAGCCCATACCGAGGTGGGCCATGACACCTGTGCAGGATTAGAAAGAGACGCACCTGATGTAGAAGCTTGCTGGGAAGTATCACCAGCTGACTGCGTAGATCCCCCGAAGTGTGGCCAGGCAACAGCTTGGGTGTCAGGCTGAGATGCAGAGGCACCTGCCAGGTCTGCTCTCCCCGCCTCGGAGGTCCGCTCCATCATGCCTCCACCTTCAAAAACCGCTCCTCGCAGGAGGTTATATAGATCTGCCAAGGTAGGCTGATTGGACACAGGGGCAGCTGCACCCTGATGCCCCACACCTGGAACTTTTTGCAAGAGTTCCCACACATCGGCTATGGTAGGTTGCCCTACCTCCATAGCCACAGCCACCACAGGACCACATGCTGTATCCATCACCTGAGACTCAGGCGAGGGTTGAGGGGGCAGCACTTCTGTGTTTTGCAAAGCAGAAGTGCTGGCAGAGGGTTGGCGGCTGTAGCCTGAAGCCCCTTTTGGGCAAGCTGATTACACACTGCAACACAAGCTTGCATGGTCTTGCCCAGTTGTGTGAGTTTCACTACAATTTCATCGTCTCTGCTGGCCATGTGTGAGGGCCTCTTTGGTGCAGAGTGTCCAACACCTGACGCAGCAGGAGCTGCGCGTCTTTTAGATTGGGCCTTGCTGTGAGGCATAATCCTGTGCAAGTGTATGCTCAGCTGTAAAAAGCACGGGTCCACCAAAAGCGCCACCCAGTTCGGATGACTACACCAGGCCAAAAGGCCACCCTTCCCAAGTCTCGAATGAGAGACGCCAACCACCAGGAAGCTTCACTGGCAACACACCATGGGGAAGGTGTCCACCAGGTCCTGAACAGACACCCCTTCCAGCAAACACCCACCACAGGGGGGGGGGGAAAGTGTCGAGCCCATGGAGGCTGAATGTGTCCCAACCCCCCCCCCCCCACAGGACGAGTGGAATACTGACCTTACCAGTCCGGAGTTACCGGGGTGCTGCTAGGCCTCAAATTCAGTCCATGCACCCAGTGAAGAGCCGCCTGTCGCAGCACCCGCCTCAGCTCAGTGTCCACCCGAGCCGGGTGTTCAAGATGCTGTAGGCTGCTGAAAAGGCCTTAGGCGACTGGCCCGAAGGCCTCGCACGGCCTTGCACCGCAGAAAACAAGAGCTGAAAATTGAACTCCTCCTCGCAGTGCTCCAAAATTAATCAGCAAGAATTAGTGCAAAAAGGCTGAAATCGAAGGTTTGCTAGGGCCAAAAGCCTCACAAGTCACCAAAGAAAGCAGCTAAGTGAAGTGACTCGCTTAGCTGCTGCTCTAAAATGGCTGTCGCCACGTGGCAGCGCAGGGCTGTATAGCCCTAAGTTCCCACAGGAAATCTCGTGTTGTCTTAGGCATCACAAGATTTCCCAGAGTGCTTTGTAACAACTTGTACAATAGCTGATTGGCTAAGCACGGGGAATTAAGGTGGGAATTCCTGCACCCCCAGCCAACCAGTCATCCCTTGTCCCAAAAATGGCCAGCGCAACAAGAAACCCCTCCCAACGAGTTGGGGGGGGACTTTGTTGTTGTTGTTGCTATGTGCCTTCGAGACCTTTCCAACTTGTGGCAACCCTGTCACAGGGTTTCTCTTGGCAAGATTTGTTCAGAGGAGATTTGCCATTGCCTTCCTCTGAGGCTGAAAGCATGTGACTTGTCCAAGGTCACCCATGGGTTTCATGGCCAAGCAGGGAATTGAACCCTGGTTTCCAGAGTCCTAGTCCAACACTCAAACTACTACACCATGCCAGCATCTCTAGTCAAATTAATTTCATCCTGTTTCAAGACTTTGAGGCAGGGGTAGGCAACCTTTCCCCTTTAAGGGCCGAGGGACTTCAGCTCCCAGAAGCCTCAGCCATGTTGGCCAATAGTCCCATGTTGGCCAGTAGCTCCTGGGATTCTGGGAGCTGAAGTCCCTCGGCCCTTAAAGGGGACAGGTTGCCTACCCCTGCTTTGAGGCTTGCAAGTGACAAACTTCTGCACAGACATGATAAAAGGAGATTGCAGCACCACATCATAACATCAGGTATCTGCAAATGTTTAGTGATGCCTGCCTGTTCAAGAAGGGTTCAGAATTCCTGGAACTGGATCCTCAGATCTGTGCAATACCAAGGCACCCTGGTTTTAAGAGTGGAGGGGACAGAGGATTATTCTCAGTCTTGACAAGGCCTGTGCAACTGGCAGATGGGGCAATGAGAGAAAAGTTATTTATGGAAAAAGGGTAATTGAAAAGCATATTTGGGAATCTGGAATCTATTTCTGAAGTATTTTGGCGAAGATAGTCCAAAGAATTTTCAATTCATTTCTAATGTTTATTTAATATTTGTATCTTCTTTATTATGTTGAAAAATGTTAATTTATATTTCTCTGTTATTTACTCCACTTTTTTTAATGTAATGGGTTGATTCTATGCTGGCAAGAATCCCACAAGTGTCTTGTGCTTGCCTAAGTTCAACAATGGAAGCCACTGGGCATTTTTGTCCAATGTGGAATATCCACATTCAGTTCAATACTGCAGGAGTTGTACATGCAGTGCCACTGCGTATGCAGATGTGCGTGGGATGAGGTATGTCTATTTGATTGTGCATTTTGTTGTAAAAATGGGATGCATTCAGTTGCACAATGTTGCCATTCAACAGAAAGGCTGCTCAGCCCAGTCAGTGCATAATTGTGCATGTAGGTATTTATGCTACACAACTTCCTTGTGGGATCTTGGCCTTTGTAATAAAACCATTGAATACTAATCTATGCTTGTTATTAGCTTATTGTGTCCAGGTTGGTGGGGAGGGATAGAGAAGGTTAGAAAAATGTATACTATACAACAAGGGTAGATCCAGCATGGTATATTTGTTTGAGGATTGGACTACAAATCTGGAGGGCCGGAGTTCAAATTTCTCCTCAGCCACTAAAACCCACTGTGCAAAGGCAAATAACCTCTGGACAATTCTGGGCAGGGAAAAAAAAACCAGTTGATAGGATTGCCATAAGTTCAGGCAACTTGAAAGCATGTATCAGAAACAACCAACAGCAGGTTTGGGACACATGCAGCCTTCTAGATGCTGTTTGAATGCAACTCCCAGAATTTCTCTTTATTGGCTATGCTAGCTAGCAGTGTGGAAGCAGTAGTTCACCAACATCTGGAGGGCCACATGATTTCTTCCTTGATGTATGGACAACTCTTTATAACAACTGTTTGTGTTATTCTGTCTGCCCACCATATCCATGGATTCAGCATCCATGAATTCAGCCACCCACAGCTTGAAAATATATATTTTTTAAAAATCCGAAAAGCAAAACTCGATCTTGTCATTTTATATGGGGAACAACTTTTTACTATCCCATTGTATATAATGGGACTCGAGCATTCACAGATTTTGGTATCCACGGGGGAGTCCTAGAATCAAACCACAGCGGATACCAAGGGTCCACTGTATTATTTAAATTGTTTATTTAAACCTCCAATAACATTGGTGGTTGGAGTAACAGGTGAATATTCTATGAAGCTAGAAATTCTATGAACCAACCAGATTTTGCTAAATTAAGAGACCAGGCCTCTGAATCTGAAAGTGGCTTTTGACTGGGGTATGGCCATGTAAGGACATCTGGGTAAAAGAAACAACCAGGCTTTCTGAAACTTTTCTAGAGCAGAACTAGTACTGCCATTACTTGAACTGCAAAGCATGGATCCAGAATACCTTAATAATACCCACCTCCCTATGTTGCACCACTTTGTTATAGACTGGTTAAACTCATTTTAAATTATTTTATCCATACTCCAGACCTGGACAGAAGGGTGTTCAACAGTGTATTGTTGATGCTTAAAGAAATATTTTAGAGTCCTTTAAGGCCACTTGAAATTTTCTTGAAGCATGGAAAATCTTATTTAAGCTGGATTTTAAGGACCTGGTGTCCTTAAAGTTTAGGTTTTTAGTTAGATTTGACAGTTTCATTAATGTACTGGGGGCGGGGGGGAATCAGTAAAGCACTAATATCAAGCATTTCTAGACAAAACCAATGATTAGGACAGTAATTCTCTACCTATTTATCTGAGATTAACTGCACTGAACACAATGGGATTTACCTCTGAGTAGACTTGTATAGGCTTGCTCTGGTGTTAATTTACTGATGCAGCCCTTTCTTAAATTTATGATGGAAAACATTTGGTAAACATACATTAATTTCATCCTTTTCAATAATGTAATATAATTAAAAGCGGGGGGGGGGGGGGGGGGGGGTTCCTCTGAAAAAAAAATCTTAGACCAAATATCGAAATGAGTAATATATGATACGCCTATATGTGATGAGACATTTCCCTTCTGTAATTGTTTAAATGGCAGACATTTTTCTCTTCCTGTGCAAGGGAAAGATTTGAACTAATGCTGGGATGCTGGAGCCCAGCTTGCTCAGACATGCTAACGCTCATAAAATAAATCTAGTCATTGAATTTTGACAAACTGGGCAGAGAAGCTCTTCATAGACAAAAAAGAATTTTTAGAACGTATGTGTGTGTGAGGATTAGAGTGATTTTCCATGTTCAAGTTATTGCTTGCCCATTTAACTTTTTCAGAAAGGAAATTCTCTATAATTTAGAGCCAAATTATGCAGGATGTTGGTCAATCCATGATCTGATTTCTGTTGCTTTTTAAAAATGAAGAGTCAGCCATAAACCATCCTCACCACCCCTTAATTCTTACCAAGGTTGTGGCATATTGGATATGGGGTTTAATATTTCCCTACTTAAAATCACTTTCCAAAGCAGCTATTTATCACTTAGGGTGAAAGATACAGGTATGCACATGGGAAAGAGGAGAATACTGTGAAATTAAAGTGGACAAAAAGTGGCTGCCAGTAGTTTTCTGTATCTGCACTTTGAAGGTTAAAGTGGAATCTAAACAGCTGAAACTTTGAAAGAAAACATACCATTTATAAATATCACCATATTAGAAACAAAAAACAACACACACACCCCTTTAAGAATTATGATCTGAAGTTCATAATCTGAAGTTTGTATACCTGAGTATGCCAAGTTAGGCAAAATAAGGTAAAATAAGCATATCTAAATACACTGGGAAATTGCTACTGAAATCAAAGGGTCCAATTTAAATCAGTGGTTGCCAATCTTGGGCCTCCAGATGCTAGACCACAGTTCTCATCACTCATTCTTTCCCCTTTCTTTCAGCCTTTTTTTCCAGATAGTAAGTGAAAGGGCAAAGGCTGCCTTGTAGTTAGTAATCTGTAAGACACCCCAGGAGTTTTCTAGGTTGAACAACATGTAAATGCTTAGAATTAATAAATGCAGAACAACCGACAGTTTCTGGCTGGGGAGTTTCTTTGGACACAAGAGTCTTGATGAAAGTAGCCTTTTCACACCTCTGAAGACTTCTTTTGAGAAAATGCATGCTACCACAAACACTCACATACTTGAGAAGCTGACAAGAAGTTCCTGAGAAATAGGATAGAAGAAAACAGCCTGATCAGTTCTAAACTAGACTAAAAGAGAAAAGGATGGGAGGGAGACATGTTGTAGCCTGCCCTCATCAAAGAACAGATAGGAAGAAAGTAGAGGGGTTCCCTCTGGATTGCTTCTTTTTCTTTTACAACAGAGAGCAGTCACTGAATTATCTCTAACTGAACTAGACCATGTTACCTGCCTATAACACTTTTTGGATAGATGGCTGATAGAGGAAGGAAAAGCAAGCAGGAAAGGAAGATGACAGATCCTAATCCTTCGGTCTGAACCATCTCATCCCTAGTGGACAAGAGAACAACAAGAACAAGTCCAGAAGCTGCTGTTTCTTCCAACAGTCATTGCCTTCCTCTGCACCTGTGAGAGGGTGACTTGCACAAGGTCACCCACTGTCCCATGCCCAATTGGGCATTCAGATCCTTGTCTCTCAGAGTCCTAGGGGTTGTTCAGCTGATGAAAATAATCCGGGATGAATCTGGGTCAAATATTTGTGGTTCGCATGCATCCTGAATGCACTTGATTCAGTTTTTTGGAGGGGGGGGGAGCTGCAAAAAAAATCCACTTAACCTGGGATAATCGGTACTGCATTTCCCCCCAAGATTTTTAAAAAGATTTGCATTGTCGGCAAAATATGTATTATTTTATTATTTTGTAGAATGTACACCATTAGCAGGCTTATCTTTATCTTTATTTATTTTATCAATTTTACTGATTGTACGTACAGTGCTGTGTAAATCTACAGCACTATATAAATAAATAAATAATAGATAGATAGATAGATAGATAGACCTGGAATTTAACCCAGCATGCCTAGCTGTGTCTTTCCCCTCCAATGAGGGGACAGGAGGACTCTCCTTATCTCGTTTCCCCTCTGCCCTTTGCCCCTTTATCTCTTGGCAGCCAGCAGTTCCAGGGAGCAGTGGGAGACATCGCCACCGTCACTGCCACTACCTCGAGTGACCTAGCTGGGGACAGTTTTTCCCAGGGGTCACTGGGACCCTTAGCAGAGGGAAGCAGGGCTGGAAAGCAACAGAACACAGAGAGATATGGAGAGGTGGGAAGAGATGTGGTTTTGATGAAACAATGATGTGAATAACAAGCCTGGAATGCGTGAGTTGGCTTATTCACATTATCTGCTAAAAAAAATGACATCTGAATGGCTCCTAGATCAATACTCCAACTACAACACCACACTGGCTCTCACCACACTTCTGAATGCAATACCTACATGAGATCCTGGTTCATTTGTAGATCTCTTTTGAGTCAGCTAGAGTTCATGGTTTTCTCAGCAAGCGGAAATCAGGAATCTCTGGTTTGATGTTACATTCAAAGTTTTGTCCTTAGTACAGTTTGGCTCTCAAAGTCCCATGTCAAAAGGAAGTCTGATAGTTTGATCTTAAACAGGTTTAAACAGACGCTAGTCTCCTGTGGCTACTGAAGCTACTTCCCAGATAATAGTGAATATATTGTAGGCTGAATTAGGGACGTGAAAATCTCAGCTTCAGTATTTTTTAATTTTTCTGGATTCTGTCTGATTTTCTTTTCATCCTTGTTCCATACTGGATTGCAAGACTTTCTTCACACATAGAAATGCATGCATTTTAAAAAATGCATCTTTCCTAATTTTGAAGGTATCTGTGCACAATTTGCATCATTTATGCAGCTTTCTTCCATTGACCAAAGTATATTTCTCTTTGGGTTTTTTCTATTATATGATTTTTTTGCCTTTCAGATTTTAAATATGTGTTTCATTTCTATCCAAGAATGTATTTCCTTAATACATGTTCCTCCTGTTGAAGATTCTAAACTTATTTTTCTGCCTGCAATTTGATCCATTCAAACTCACCATCCTAAGATGGGCACCTCTGCTGTGCCTGGAGTAAAGGCCTTTCTTTCCAATAATAAGTTCTCATGATCCTTCCTCTCTAACAATGACAAACTCTCTCTGAAGCAGTGATAGAAAACATATTGAATTAAAAAATACTGTTAAAATATTTCTTGAATATTGGGAAACCCTGACAAAAAGAATCCTGAACTGATGCGAATATTCACAATTCAAGATTTATTCTGTGCAAAATTCACACTTTTTTGCATAGGGGAAAAAAACCCCACATTCTTACACTGGAAAAAAGTGTTTTTGTGTACTACACCAAAATGTGTGACTTTTGCAAAGACTGAATACCTAACTGCAGCATTTTCTACTGAACATCCCTGTATTTCTGTGCTAGAAACAGCTTTTTCTATGCAGAAAATAATATGTCTGTACAGAAACATTACTTTCTCCATAAAAGCTTCTGTTTCCTGCACAGAAAATTCTGTTTTCTATGTTTGTAAAAGTGCATATTTTATGCAAAATAAGTCCTCAACTGTGATTAGTCTCTAAAAACTGCATTTTTCTGAAGACCTTCTAGCAGCTGGATGAAAATTGTTAAAATTACTTCTTGCTTCCTTTGAGAATTAAATAAGTGAAGAATTTCCCTACTCTGAATAAATCTTGCCAGGAAAATCCTACGATAGGGTTTCCATAAGTTAGAGTCAACTTGAAGGATGAGACTTGGAGGCACTCTTATGCAATAGCTCTGGTCTTTCTTGGAGGGGCAAACTCAGAAGGTAGTGCTGAGGGACTCTGTTTGACTTCTTGGCCATTGTGTTTTGTCCCCCATGTTGTTTAACATCTACACAAAACCTCTGGGAGCAGTCATCTGGAGTTCTGAGTTATGGTGTCACCAATATGTTGATGACACCCAACACTACCTCTCCTTTTCATCTGGTTTCATGGAAGTTGTCTCAGTACTGAACCAATGTTTGCTGTCAGTAATAGACTGAATGAGGGGAAACAAATTGAAGCTTAATCCAGACAAGGCAGAGGTGCTCCTGGTCACTTGTAAGGAAGATCAAGGAATAGGGACTGTGCTGGATGAGGTCACACTCCCTCTGAAATAAATCTCAGGCTCACAGTTTGGGTGTTCACTTGGATTCACCTCTGAGCCTTGATGCTCAGGTTTCAGCAGTGGCCTGGAGTGCATTTCATAGCTAAAACTTGTGCACCAGCTGCATCCGTTTCTTGACTACTGTAACTCACTTTACATGGGACTGCTTTTGGAAACTGTTCAGAGACCAGCAGGTCCAAAATGCTGCAGCCAGAATGGTGATCTAGACCAGTTATAGGGCGCACATAAATCCTTTGTTAAAACAGCTTTGCCAGCTACCAGTTTGTTTGTGGGCACAATTCAAAGTGCTGATCATGACCTATAAAGCCCTATACGGCTTAGTTCTGCACTACCTGAAAGACCGTATCTCCCTATATGAACTTGCCAGAGTTTCAAGATCTACAGGGGAAGACTTTCAGTCTCATCATCATCATAGATTTGCTTGGTGAGGATACAAGAGACCCCTTCTGAGTGTCTCCTCACACCCCCTGGAACTCCCTCCCATGAGAGGCTAGACTGTCCCCCTCCCTGTTTGCCTTTCACCAGCAGGGATTAGGATCTTTTTGTTTAAATAGGCTTTTAAAATTTGTAAGCAGGGAAGCTTTTTTATTGCAAAATTTTATCTTTCTTTTTAAAATTTTGTATGCCTTTTAAATGATTTTATACTGTTTTATGTGGATTTTAACTGGTATTTTTAAAAATGTTCTTTTTTTAGTAAATCTTTTGGGGAGCTGCCTTGGGTCCCATTTTGGGAGAAAGGCAACATACAAACGAAATAAATAAAATAATAAACAACAACACCAATGTAGAAGCATGCATCCCTATAAGCTCTGCTGAATTTTATTATGTATATGTTTATTACATTTTTTTTGCAGAAAGCACTAAAGACAATGTACAGATTAAACAAAATCAAACCTAGAATACTGCTGAAATATCAAATTAATACCAATTAAAATTTATGATTAATAGTAGCAAAATCATCTTTCGACAGACCAGGGTGGCACACAATCAGGAGGCTGTAGTGGTATCAGATACTGGAAATCTGGGTATGAATTTCTGCTTGTCAAAAAAAGCCACATGTGACCTTGGACTACTCACACTCTATCAACCTGATCAATTTCATAGGGTTTGTTGTCAGAATAAAATAAAAGTAACCTCCCCTCGAAATGAACTGCTTCAAGAAGGACAAGAGACATAAGAAAACAAAGCAAAACAGGTATATTCTTTCCATGGTCAATTGCACTGATTAGTTTTGTGGCCACTTGGGTTCTTAGCCTCATTAAAACAATTCTGACAGAGTTTTATTTCCACATAAACATTTATTGCAGCAGAGAAAGGAAGGGAAAATGAGTCGAGCAAATGACAATGCTCATAATAAACAAATAATGAATATTTAGCTTAAAGCCATTTTGGTTGAATTGAGACACAAATGTGCTTTGATTTCATCTTCTCTAGTCACTCTTTCCTTTCCCAACCTGCTAGTTGTGCTGATATATTATATTAAGCATACTGTGTTTCTTCTGAATTTGTTTTGCCTCTGAAAAGTTATACAATAAAACAGGAATAAAACCTAAAGAAAAAGATGGGCAAAAGAACATAAATTTCCTTTCATTCTCCATTACAATAAACAATGAAAACTGGGCTGTGAGCAACTAAGCAGATATAGGCCTGTGGCAGATATATAAAAAACATGGTGTGTGTGTGTGTTACAAATCAGACATTCTCCAATCAACTGCTAAGGGAAAGTAACAGAATGACTATCAAATCTCTGGACCAAAAGATTTCAGCAACCATCTGTACAATTATACAAAACATTACTAGTTTCTTCCTATTCCTTTGAATTTAAGGATCTGTTTTCCTGTTTTTTGGATTTTTCTTTCTTTCGCTACTCTATCTCTCGCCTGCCCCCACCCTTTCGAATGTCTCTCTCTTCAAGCTTGGCATATAGAGGAAAGCAGCATTAAGGGTTATTCCTTGGTGACTGTGGTCAGCTTGGGTTTGTCTGCACAACAGCTATAGTATTTCTCACAAAAAAACAAGTCTCAGGGGAAGTTTTTTTTCTTTAAGTAAGCAACTCTTCCATCAGACATAGATCCTGCCAAGCCTCACTTAGAAAACAAATGTGGGATTTTGGAGCCATCTCCAAAAGAGGGCTCCAAAGAACCAACCCTGTTGCATATCTGGGAAGTGACTGATCCTGCCTCAGAGACACCCTCACTCCTCCTGCATGCTCAGAACAGCATTTCTGCTGTTTCAGTCACCCTTTGACTTGGGTTTGGAAGGGGCAGTGCTGACTCACAGCCACCACTGAGGGCTCCTGCGTAGAAACCATGTCTAACCATGCCACAAAATGAAGTTTTTGCTGGCTGCAAGCGTCGCTCGGCTGTCTCCAGTTCACATCAGTGTCCCATTCTGAAACAGGAAGCCCCAAGCTGCTCTCAGCTGTATTTATGCAATCATTTGGTTGTGCTGAACGCCCACATTTTGCTTCAGGCCCGGCATCGGAAGGAGCTTGAAATGCATTCTTCCTACTCCCTGTCTGAGCACAGCGAGCCAAGATATACTTTCATGGTGTCCTTGCTAGGCTGAGGTTTACTCTCATTCGTTTTCTTTGCTTTTGTCCTCTTCACTCTAATGAAAATAATACAGACACACACATATTTTTTAAAGTTTTACTTTCATAACATAGATCTCATGACAGCTTCAGTTCACCCTTTCTATGAATTTAGCTCACCCTTTCTACCAATAGCCTCCGAGGCACTCTCATTTTCTGGAAATGTTAAGCTTGCTTTTCGTCATGACAAGGGGCAACAAGTAATACACAACAAGTAGGAACTACCTCCATCATTAATGTCATTTGAGTTTG
The DNA here is from genome assembly GCA_026167975.1 of Phrynosoma blainvillii. Taxonomy (NCBI): domain Eukaryota; kingdom Metazoa; phylum Chordata; class Lepidosauria; order Squamata; family Phrynosomatidae; genus Phrynosoma; species Phrynosoma blainvillii. The sequence goes on along the minus strand of JANUYF010000001.1, from coordinate 198,860,084 downwards.
TGTGTATACACGTGTGTGTGTGTGTGTGTGTGTGTAATTAATTTAAAGCCTGGAAAGTCTGCTGTCTTGGGCTATAGTTCCCAGAATCTCACAGATAATATGGCCAGTGGCTGTGATGGCTGGAGAACTCTGGCACTTGTAGTCTGAAAAGTAATGCTTCCAAACTTAAGCGACTGAGTAAAGAATGGACTGTGTGAGAGTTTGAATTTAACTACACAGGGCTGAATGAGATTTTATGAGGATGTTATAATATCCAGTGCATGTTGTCTTTAAATCCTTCTATATATGCAGAGAGGGAGCTCATTTCCAGATAAGTGGGGTAAACAGCAGTGTGATAATCTAGGATAGTTCACTTCCACGTACCACATGCCGTTTTTCATGCACATAGTTGTTCTCTCCAGCCTAGCACTCTTCAGCTGTGCCATACTACAATTCTCAACTTGCTACCCAGAATGCAGTTGCAGTCTATGACATGAAGTGATAGTCCAGCACACTCATGGGGCAACAGTCTATGTAAGGCTGAACATAACAGAAGTTATCCTACAGCAGGTGAACATGTCATATTTATTTCCCAGTCCAAGGATTTCTGGTTATAGATGTATTTATTTGTTTATGCAGATTTACATGCTTCCTATTGGCTATAAGTATATTCATGTTGGCTTGCAATACAGATTTAAAACATACAAAACCAAGTTGGACCACTGGCCCCTCCTAGGATTGTCTAATCTAACTGACAGCAGTCCTCCGAGGACTGAGACAGAGTCTTTCTATTGCTGCTTTTTATTTATTTATTTTACTTATTCAAACTTTTATCTCCTGGATTTCTTCCTGATGACAGGACCTTGAGGCAGCTACTAGGAACACAGTGTCAGAACATTACAACACAGAATAAATTTCCTTAAAATAAAATAAAAGATGGTGGCTTAAGAATTCTAGGAATAATCAGAACTGCATTACGGCAAGCTAGAAGGTGGCTAATGGGCACTGTTGGAGCAGTATATCCAACCCTTCCCACTATCATCATGTTAAGCTACATTTGGGGAGTTGGTTCAGCCAGCCCTGAAAACAGAGCCCTCATCTCCCTAATGCTATTTCATATCCTCACTCTTATCAAATCTATACGGTACAATACAATCGCCTTTACTGAAGTCAACAGACCGAAGGCAGACATAAAAAATAAATCAGTAAACATAAGAAGATAAAATATTTGGGCAAACATGTAAAATACAATATTACATTTGTACAACGGATTCCACTAAGTAGCATGTTTAAAATAACTTCCATATATATATATATATATATATATATATATGTGCACTTAATTGCAGCATCAGAAAACCATGTTACCCTTTTTCCGTAACGGTTTTGTCCAAAACATTTACTTCGCTCTTAACTTTTGTGGCACATTACTTTCCAGGTCTTGATGGCAGACAAAATGAACTTTGCAACTTCCTCAGTAATTTTTCTATCGTTATCTGCTAATAGGAACTTCAGGTACCATTCATAGGTTCGACCTGGCTTATTTTTTAATAAAGGTGTGATTACTTTTAGCCTGTCATCCATGTAGAAAGTACAATGAAAGAGCATGTGGGAGATCGTTTCTACAAGGCTCTGTCCACACGTCCTTCTAACATAGCAAATGGAGTTACATTAAAGTGAATGCCTATCTATATTTAGGAATTGTTAGATATTCCAAATAGTTTGCACCCTTTGTATTGAAGGACAGGCCCAAGCTAATGGGGGAACAAGTAGAACGTGCAATCACCATTGAGTATTGCATATCAATATCTTTGATTCATTGTGCAAGGATCTGTTTTGCCCTCAACCAGTCAAGGATGGAAAGAAAATCATGTGTGAGACTTAATCTCTGTAGTTTTTCTTTCACAGATTTATACACATTACTGGTATAAGTATCTCTTTATCAAATTTATCCCTGTTCTAGTGAAGGACAGAGTCTGATACACATACAATGCCAATAAGATTAAAAAAGATAAGTCCTAAATAACCTCTTAGTAGAGCTTGGAAACATTGGGGGGGGGGGGTTGTTGTTGTTTTGGATGACAGCTCTCAGAATCCCACTACTAATGGAACTGGACACATGATTTATGGTGGCTCACTTCTGTCCCTGCCTCTAGAGCAGCCATCTCCAATGGGGTGCCCTTTGGAATGCCCATCATCCCCAGTTAGTTAGGCCAATGGGCAGGGTGATAGGACTTGAAGTCAGACACTTCTGGAGGACATCAATGTAGGGAAATCTGATCTAGAATATGATGTCCTCCCCTTATCCTAAAAAATCTTTCCATGGTGGCAGCTGGTGGCCCATGTTAGGGCGATGGTAAATGAGATTTCACTCCAAAATTTAACCTGTGTGCTGAACATTTTTCTCTAGCTAGGCTTCAGCACCTTCAATTATTAATTTGAAATTCAAATTAAAACTCAGAATGGTTTACTACCCCACTGACATAGAAACCACTGAGTGCCAATGTATTTCACACTTACTTGATCACTTTCAACCAAAGTTAGCTGCTGTTGGAGCAGTTTGCTGTACAGTGATGGAACCACATAAAGAGTTGGATGATCTTCCAGGAGGTATTAGTGGAAAGGGAAAAATCTCCAGCAGCTTGGTGTCAGAGTGCTTTCAACAGCTCATGTAATTTGTACAGCTGAACTTTAAACACTTCAGCTTGTTCACTGCCAGGACAGCACCCTGCATCTTATAAGAACTGTGTAGATGCCAGCTTTGAAAACAACATTAAAGATGTAAAGTCCCCTGTGTGAAATGCACAGTATAACTGGGGCAGAAGTTCAAGGCAGACTTATAACACATTATACTGCAAAAAGAACTTGCAGCACTTTCATAGTCAACACAACTATCACAGCACAAACTGAGTCCTAGAGAGGCTAATGCTGTAATAAAGGTGTAAGTCTTCAAGATGCCACAGGGAACTCTCCTGCCTTTGCTTTAACACATTAATAGTGCCTCCACTCTGGAATAAAAAAAAATTTTTTTTTTGCACTTAGCATACTATGTGTCCATTGGAAGGAATGTAAAGTTTAGGGCTTAATTCAATCAAAAACGGGGGTGCAGGCAGCCCCCAGGGCCATTATTTTCATGAACCTATTTCACCATCACCACCTGAGACAATTGTTCCAGACACTGAGTGAGGCAATCTTCCTCTAGCCTTGAAAGAGGAAGGCGAGGAGAGGTTAGACTCATTGGAATCTGATTCCTTCTGTTTCTTGTGATGGCTTTGGCAGGTCTCCATCCCTTAAAGGAATTGCTCTGCTCAGATGAATCCTTTTTACCTTCTCTTACCCAAGAGAACTAGGTTCATTAGCATTGCTTCAGAGCAGGTTTTTCCCTCCCTCACCCCCTAATAATGTCATTGTGTGAAAAAAGGAAAATCTTTTTTTAAAAAAGTTCCCCTTCTTCTAGCTCCCCTGAGGATTCTGATTGGTCTGTGCCACTTCCTTCTAAAGAACTGATTTTAGTAAATGGTAATTTCATCACAAACACACATGCTTATCTCTGGGTTCAAATCAAGGAGACAACACTGCACCTTCAGTACCTTGCTGAAGCCTTAACATTAATTATAATGTTGTATATTCACATCTTAAAAATATAAAAGTCACTTTGTGACAGTGGTGGGAAAGCACTTACATCTTTTTCAGGATGTCTTGTTTTTCTTGTTGAGTCAGGGAAATCTTGTACTTTCCATTTTCAGCTGATTCTCCAAAATATCCAGATGTCCCAGTGGTAAGGGGCTCTTTCTAACCAAAAAGATAATACAGGTTTTAAAGGTATGATCTAGTGACCATACAGCTACCTAAATCAAGGGTCCCCAAACTATGGCCCGTGGGCCGGACCTGGCCCATCAAGGCCTTCCTACCAGCCCGCGGCCGGTCCTGCCGTGCCCGCTGCCGTGCCTGCCGCCATTTTGTCTTCCAAAATGGCATTCGGAGTTGTGCACATGCACGAGGCATCACACGTGCATGCGCATAACTCCAAGCGTCATTTTGTCTTCCAAAATGGTGTCTGGAGTCACGCGCGTGCATGCGCACTACTTGGGCGCCATTTTTTCTTCCAAAATGGAGCCCAGAGTTGTGCGCGTGCGCACGGACACATGCATGCGTGCACGCCTCCGGTCCCCTGGAAGATCTGGGGGCCAGCGAACCAGCCCCCAGATCAAAAAGTCTGGGGACCCCTGACCTAAATGATACCAAATGCAACTTCTTCTGCTTTCCTAGATGAAGAGAAGCAGACTGGAAGAGAACTTTGTTTAATCCTGTAAAAACCCTGGGGTGACTCTCCTGCAACAATCTTTTGCTGTACATTTTTCAGCCATTAAATTGAAACACAACCAAACAAGGTCAACAAGCTAGACTCCATGTCATGTGAAGAAACTGTTGGCAAATTTTGATGTTACTCTGGCTCAAACTGTGACAAAGTCCAGGAGTCTGTGTAGCAAACAGCAGGAGGCTTTGTCAGTTACTATGAGAGAGACAAAGTTAGGCAGTCTCCACAGCAATTCTCTGATGGATTCCCATGTCCAAATTTATTACATGGATACAATGAAACATTTTCACATATTTGTATCTTTCTATAAGAAACATACCTACATGATTGTTCAATTAATTATTCAAATAATTCAAATAGGATATTTTAAACAGGATCAGATCTAATTCATAGAGTGCTACCTATTCTACCCTATGTCTTTGTACAGTTTACATTCCCATACCCAATTCTTAGTATTTATCCTACTGCTGCTCAGTTATGGATGGCTTCAGCACATCATTATATTCATTCTTCTAAAAATTAACTTTCCAAGTGTTGCTTCTACCTTTGATGACTCTCATGAAATTTAAAACTGAACAATTGTATTATTTCAGTGTATTATTTCACTGCTTCCACAACTGCTGAACAGGTTAAGAGTCAATATAGCAAGATGTGCAGTGAATTTTTGGACCTATAAAGCAAATATAATACCTAATGGAATGCTTCAATGGATCTAGAAAGAGTGATGCCAAGGACAATTTATCAGCAGGTGAAAATCAGTTTCCAAGATCAAAATTACTATACAACAGGATCTGTGCATCCATAGGGGAAGAGAAGAGTGGACACATGTTTCTCCAATTACAGCCATGCCACAATGCAATCTGCTTTTGAAATTTATGAGACATCGGCATGGTTTCCACTGAGGTGGTCAGCTTGTGTCTGAGCTATGCTATTTCTGACAGCTGTGGGATAGAAGTTCAAGTGGTTGAATGATGCCCTGTCTATCTCTGTGTAGGTCTATCTAGTTTCCTTCTTGCCATCCAGTTTTATATGCAAAGGAGCATTCAGTTATGTGAACCTATCCGATGACATAAAACTAGAAACCTGTTTATTTTATTTGATTGATTGACTGTTAAACTAGACATGGTATGGGAGAGACATCTTGAATGTCACCTGGTGATTTTTGTTTTTACTACTTCAGTTTGGCTGTGGAGAGGGATCAGAATATGATCAGAACCAAGGCAAAGGAAATAGTTTTTAACCGACCATCCCTTTTTTGCTGATCAAAATTGCTCCATTTCCCAATCTGCCTTTCCCTCTAAGGAGGGGAGACATGCTGCATCCATTTGTGTTTTCCCTTGTGCAGGGGGAAAAAAAAACGTGTCTGGAGCTATTTTGATTGGGAAAATAGCTTGCTTGAAAGGAGTTAAGCATTTGCCCACCACTTCTGCTCTGATCAAAATATGGAGAAAGTTTCACGCACAGCAGTGTTAAAGTAAAAACAACCAACAAAGTTTCTGGAGACATTCGCACGTCAGTCTAGTTACTCCTTAGCAACTGGAATATAAGATCAACCTTTTTGATGTGTTTGATGACAAGCCAACAGAGTCTGTGTGATGGTAGTTGTAGTCTGACATATCTAGAAGCCTTTGAGCTGGGGAAGCCTGGATTGTTACCTCACATATTTTTCAGCTGTAGCCTAAATCTGCTTTGAAACCAGTAATTTAATTGCTGAGAGTGTGGCCAAGTTCAAACTACAGCACACTTGAACTGTTGTTTTGCTTTAAAATATCAGACCCCTAAAGAAGTGATGGAAAATGGTTAAAGCATGGGGGGGGGGGATTTAAAAAGGAGAAAATGATGCATATGTGAAACACTTCTCAACATGTCCTATAAGTACAGTAGATTTTCCCCTTCCAGCCACACCCTGTAAGTGCTATATTTTGAGAACTGAACAATTAACCTAAGGAATATGAGTCATTCTTTGAACCATTCTGTGGGAACCAGAGAGCCTCTTTCTTTTAGGAGGGATGTAAACAGCCTGAGGCTGGAATAACTCCACAACAGAGGAGGGGGGAAAAAACTTTAACAAAAAGTAGACGCTTAATATAAGTAAGGTCAATGTAGTATTAATGGTGACACCCAATTTAACAATTGGTTAATTAGGAGATGGTGAAGTGGGGAGAGAAAGAAAGAAGGGGGAAGCTTGTTTTGAGAGTACTGTTGTTTATTTCCTGTGGGAATGCCAAGTCTTGTGGAAGAGAAAGGAAAGATTAAATCTTTTCTCATCCTGTTCAGTAATCCCAAATTCTTTTTAGTCAGTAAAATAAAGAGAAGTATTACAGACATAAAAAGGATTCCAGAGATAGACATTATATGAACAATAGTACAATGGCAGAAGAGGACAAGCTATGGAGGGGAGTGGGTTGTAAAAAGATGGTTGGGGATGATGGGAGGAAGGATATGGTACAAAGTGTTTTCTTAAAATATGAATGGTATGATTTTTTTCAACCTTCTGTTTTCATAAAAAATAGAATTGGGGCCACTCAATGACTAGCAAGATGTTTGAGACAGGTAAAAGAAGTCCTTCTACAGACAGCATATAACTCATGGAACTCAATGGCACAAGGTGTAGTGATGGGCATTGGCTTACATGGTTTTAAAAAGGGATTAGAGAACTCCATAGAAGAGAAGAAGTCTACCAGCAGCAATATGCCATATAACTAAAAGGAAGTTTTTGGTTCAAAGACAGTCTCTCTCTTAATAACAACTGCTGGAAGCAAACAGTAGAAAGGGGTTATGGACTCCCTGCCCTTTTGAATTTCCTAGGAGCAAGTGGGTAGCCACTGTTGTAAGCAGGATACCAGGTTAATATATGTTCATTTAGATTTGGCAGGCCTTTTCTTACATATGAATGTCAAAATGTGCCAGAAAATAGTGGTATTACCCTTTGATAAAGAAATGGAGGTAAGGACAGAGAAGTAACAGTAACAATAACAAATTAAGCACACATCATTTGGAAAACTGTTATGGCAAATTTATTTACATATTCTTGGGAAGTGGGCAAGTACAGAAATGCAGCTGCTTCCTTGCCCCTTTTGAGTGCCATATCATTAAGCAATGTGTTATTCTCAATGTATATATTCAGAATTATTATTTTAGAATTATTATTATTTTTTCCTCTTGGACACAGTTGACACAGACATCAAGAAAGAAAGAAAGCATTTATGTTAACCATTTACTGTGCGAGAAATACATTGCTGGCTCCATAGGCCTTTCCCCAAAGAAATACTTTTCTTTCAAATATATTAAATTTGCCTAACACACGAAATACCACATTCACAATAATGCTGGAAAAATGTTATTTCTTTTCTCAACTAGCAAGGGATTTTACTTATTTTTAGGTGTTGTGGACACTTAAGTGTCCATTGCAACACTCACAGTGAGTAATGACTCCTGATTTTCCTTATACCATGGTTGTATTTCTAACATGAGCAGCTTGGGTCTTCAAAGACAAGAACTTAAATACCCTGAAGGCACCAGTTCCTATCTTGGAAGCTAAGCAGGGTCCACTGTGGTTATTGCTTGGATTGGCCACTGTCAACAAATAGCAGGTGCTGTGGTACATTTCCGAGGAAGGAACTGACAAAACCACCTCTGAGTATTCTTAGTCTAAGAACCCCTATGAAATTCATGGTGTCACCATAAGTTGAAAGGTAACTTAATGGCACACACACACACAAACTTACAGAGTTTGTTTGTGATTTAAGCTTACCAGTTCTTACTAAGAGTAAATGAGGCAAGAAGATTCATCTCCCAACTTGAGGTTATTTCCACACCCATGCAAGTTCAATCCTTTTTGGACTTTATTCTCCCCTTCTGTGTACTGGAAGGGCTGAAGGAGATGTGGTTTCCTGTGTTTGCTCAGATCTTTTCTAGTTATCATAAAGCAGCCTTGACCTAAAGTCCTTCCTAATTATTTTACAGGATATTTCTCCAACTTAGTGCTCTGCATGTGTGTTTGACTGTACAACTTTCATCATTCTCAGCCAGCACAGCCAGGGTGAGGAAGGTTATTTTAAAGTTAACCGTGAAATCCTATATCACTTATCTGTTTTTTCCATGGAAAGTTAAGTTTGCATTTAATTAGATCAGATACATTTTGGGGAAGGAATATTCAAATCATTATCCTTACTGAAGTACTATTGTCATAAAAAGGTAAAGGTATTCCCCATTGACAAAGCTGTCAAGTCATGTCCGACCATAGGGGGAGATGCTCATCTCCATTACTAAGCCATAGAGCCAATATTGTCAGAGGCTACTCTGTGATTATGTGGCCAGCATGATTGCAGAGAATGCTGTTTACCTTCCCACTGAAGTGGTACCTATTTATCTACTTGCATTTGCATGCTTTCGAACTGCTAGGTTGGCAGAAGCTGGGACTAGTGATGGGAGCTCACCCCATCATGCAGCACCCAGGACTCAAACTGCCAACTTGCCATTCTTGCAGTTAACAAAGTCAGTGTCTTAACCACTTGAGCCACTGCATCCCTTGATCATCCCTATTGTCATAAGTCATATCCATATAGGAATATATAGGGTAATATCCCTATTGTCATGTCATAAGAAATTAACTGCCAGGAACCAGCAAGGAACAGGTAAGTATATGGCATAATCTTTACATCAGGAACAGTTTGTTATACAGTCATCCCTCCATATTCATGGGGTTAGAGGAACAAGCCCCCCGCGAATATGGAAAATTTGCAAATAAAGCTCCCTCCCCTCCTATGCCTGAATCAGCTATTTCATGAGAGGGGAGGGACATGAGAGGGGAGGGAGAAGAGGTCTCTCCTGATCCATCCCATGCCTGGATCAGCTGTTTCAGGCATGGAAGTGGTCAGGAGAGACCTCGCGAATGACCAAATTTGCAAATGCCAAATTCGTGAATATGGAATGACACCTGTATATTATTGACTACTACTCCAATAAAAGATACTGACTACTACTTGAAATGTCTGAATTTGGACACCTGAGTGGTGTTGAATATCCCAACAAGAACATGACATAGAAAGTCAGCCAGTGGAATAGAATAAGGGAAGAATTTTCTGTTATTTTTATGCAATGTAGAACAGAAATAGCTACACAGTGCTACTATGTGCTGGAACCTTAGGATTCACATGACCACCAACTGCTGGGCATAAAATGAATCTTTCAAAGAGGCCAAATGCACTCAGAAACAAAACTAAGTTTTCACTGGTTTCTAAAATAAGTTGACAAGGTACTTTTTTGATCTTACTAAGGTATAGGTTGTTATCTCTGCTACACTGACCATCAAAAAAAGAACTGGTGGGTAAATGCAAATAAATGCTGCAATTTGTGTGCTATATTGAACACACCCTTTCAATTATTACTCCAAGGCTAAGATTTTAATTGAGGCATGAATTACTTCTGATTGCATGATGATGGGGTCACATGACTATAGATAGTGGAATCAGAGGGAATATTTGCAGATAATGGATCTATTGTTCACTGTTGACATAAAAGGGAGTAAAGGTTATTCACTTAAAAAAAAAAGAAAGTTGGGAGAACATACTCTTGATGACACACAGAGGAAACTCAAGTCATAGCCATCCCTGGAGCATTACTTTTTTGTTTGTTTGTTTTCTGTTTCTTGAATAATAATAATAATAATAATAATAATAATAATATTTATTTATATCCCGCCCCTTTGAAACCAATCAGGGCGGTTAACAACAATAAAAACACATACATAATACATAAAACACTTTAAGGCAGAAATTTTCCTAGTGTACAGAGAGAAGATGTTTAAGAATAGGTGAAGATTCGACCCTCCCATTTCTAGCTTAGCAATTTTGAAACCTTTCTGTTACTGTTTGGTTAAAGAAACACTGGGAAAGGCCAAAGTGGTTTTTTTGTACATTACAGAAGCAAAAACACTGCATCCAAATAAATACTCGTATACTGTAGAAGAACTATATATGCCAAGACAGATGTAGAGTTCTTGCTATGTCATGAGACTGTGAAGACTGTACCCAGGGAAAAGGTGTTGATTTTTTCCTTGACATGCCAAGTCTTTCCCTGGCACAACTTATCTCCTCCCCTCCCTGCAGCCCACTTGCCTCATTTTTCTCCAGCAAATTCCAAGACACTAATAACTCCAGATCCGGGGGGGGGGGGGAGCAGGGGAACTGTGAACTCTTAGAATAATGATTAAGCCCAACTCCTTCTGATTTTCACTTGCAAATGTTTCAGGCAAACACGATGTAAATGTGGACTCCTGCATGGAATAAAGCTTACTAAGGATGCATCCAAACTGCAGAAATAATCCCATTTGACACCATTTTAACTGCCATCTGTGGGTCACTGCTATGGAATTCTGGAAACTGTAGTTTGTTCTGGCACCAGAGCTCTCTGACAGAGAAGGCTAAAACTACAGTTCCCACAATTCCATGGAATCGAGCCATGGCAGTTAAAGTGGTGTCAAACTGATTATTTCTGCAGTGTGCATGCAGCCTGAAAGAAGCTACTCCTTTCCTATCATCAAAGTTACAGCTTAGAATTTCTGTAAGTAAACTTTCACTGTGTTGATTTACGCAACAATCAGCAGACATCCTTTATGACTATATCTCAGTAGACTATTCTCTTGGTGAAAAAAAAGTTAGATTTCTGAACAGAGTTTACATAGCTCAAAAACTGCTGCTAGAAATAAACTTTTGTTATTTTACAAGGGCAAATTCTAAAACAGCAGTAGAAGCGGCTGCTTGTTGTTCTAATTATGGTACCATGAACAATAACTACTGATGACTTCAAAGGTCAACAGTGCTTATCCTTGATCTTGCCATTTATAGTTAGATTACTTATACTCGGAAGCCAGAACCAACTGGCCTCAGATAAGCATGGTGGTTAAACAAGGAGAACATCTCAAAGAAAAAATCCCACCTTTTAGCCTTTTATCCCAGTTATAACTCAAGTGGCAGGCAACAAACAATCTTCCTGGTTGCTTCCCTTAGAAATAAGATGTCCATAACATTAGTTAGGTAGAATGAAAATTGTTGTTCAATAGCATGTTCAGTTCTTACGATGCATACATTCATTTTAAAAACAGTGGTTACTGCTTTCAATTTTGATACAAGATAATGGAGGATAACGGTCCTCTTGTAAGTGGTGGGACCTTTTGCTATAAAGCATACCTTGCTTTGAGGCAGTTCACTTTAGAGCACTTCGCTAATACGCTCCTTTTCAATTTTACGGTACTGCACCCTTTGGTTACCCATGCTCAGTCTGTTCACATCAATTGTGAACTTTGTGTCTCAGTGTCATAGTCTGCCTTCTTTTTATTATTTTTACTTTTGCATATTTTTAAAGGCCTAGAGCTATTGCAAACTTAATAAATGATAGTGTAAGGATGTTCTTAGGCTTTTATATGCACTGGTAAGTGGGGGGAAAAGGCTGTAATAATGTGATATTTAAGGTGATATTTGCTTTATGGTGGTAGTATGGACCCTAACCTTTCATATTAAGCAATGTATGCCTGTATTTGAGCTTTGTTACTAAGGCTTTATTTGGGATTTACTTCTTCTAAGTTTTAGAATTGCTTTTTTGCCATGAGGCAAAGATGTGTTTTTTAAAAATCTTATTTATTGTTTTAGGCTAATACATGTTTAAAGATCATAGTAGTATATTGAATATATAGGCATATTAAAATATTGAATAATTTGGTTATTGGTTATTTTTTAAATTTTTTAAAGAAAGTCTCAAGTTTTGTTTTTATGTTTTATGAGCTATATTTGTAGTTTTGCTCTGTATGTTTGTTTTGCTTTATATTTGCTTTACTATTGTTTTACTATATATGTTTGTACATATGGGATCTCAGAGAAAGATTAAGAATTTTATGTAAGCATTCAAAGACAGAGTCATGTTAGTCTGGAAAATCAGTATGCAAAGGGATCCTGTAGCACCTTTGATATTAAAAGAAAGAAAGAAGCTGGTAGCATGAGCTTTCATAGACATGAGACTACTTCCTCAGATGCATGTTTTATAATGTGTTTTGCCTTAAACAAATAACCTTTTCCTTGTACTCCTGGAGATTTCCTTTCATCATCTCCCTCTCTCTTGCTTGAGGCAGAAGGCTGAACTCACAAGGCCAGACATGTGCCTACAGGGAAGGAGGATCTATTTTTTGTTCAACAAAAAGGGAAAATCGATGACAGGAACTAATCCCTTCCCTATAGCCTGGCTCTGACATTGTAAGTAACCTGCCTCAAGAGATGGGATTATGGCATGGGTGTAGGTGTGTGTGTAGGGGAATGTGGGTATTACCCCACCAAAAAGGAATTCTGTCCTCCCAATGAAATATTCCTTCAGTCCCCAGATTTCTAGCATTGCAATAACTCAAATCTTCAGTTGAGCATTTAGAAATATGGTTTAGGCAGGCAAGGTTACCAAAGGAATGTGAACATCACAAATTAAGTGTTATTGGTGTGAATGATTTTCAGTTTCTCACTCTCTCCTGTGCTAGAAAGTTGAGGACTGAAGGAAAATTCCTTGGGGAGGGGCAGAATTCTTATTTCTGGACCACAAAGTCATTGTCTGCATGGAAAAACCTTGCTTTTAAAAATAATAACCACCACATGAAATCTAAGATGATTTTTTTAAAAAAACTGAATTCTGAACAATGTTTTCCCTAGACATAGCTAGAAAGTCAATTAGACCACTGGATGGCAGTTGACTTAAAGGTGGATAAGGTGACTGCCAAGAAACTAAATGATCCCCCTTCCTTTTCCCCCTTTATCTGTAGATGTAGGGCAGGTACTGATGACTGAACTGATGCTTTCTGGAGGGGAGAATTAGGTGAAGCAAATAGTGGAAACAGAAAAGAGAATGATCTAGATCTTACTGACAAATTTGCTCTTGTTAACTGCCATCAAGTTGATTTCAACTTATGTTGACCTCATGAATGAGAGACCTCCATGTCACCCTGCCATCAACAGTCCTGCTCAGCTCTTGCAGATTCATGGCTGTGGCTTCCTTGATTGAGTCTATCCATCTGGAATGCAGCCTTCCTCTTTTCCTGCTGCCTTCTAGCTTACCAAGCATCACTGTCTTTTCAGGATATGTCTTCTCAGGATATGGCCAAAGTTTTGTCATCTTGGCTTCTAGGAAGAGTTCACACTTAATTTGCTCTAGGAACCATTTATTTGCCCTTTTAGCAGTCCGTAGTCTGTGGCAGTGGTGTCACCAGGCTTGGTAACACCCAGTATATGGGGCTGCTGAGGGGACTTGTCCCTCCACCGCCCTCATCACCACCATGGTTCTCTTCTTGGATAACATTTTATATTATAAAAAGTTAATATCTTTTTGCATTCCTCGACAATGCCTCCGGCTTTAGTACAGAGTTCTTCTGGCTCCTAGTCAGTTGCTTAATAGTGCAATTGATTTATTTACAGTATCTTTAAATTCTATGGGGATGTTGTTTAGGTTGTATTTCAGCATGATGTTTAGTGCTTTTAGCTTTTAGATGGCTTGCTTAGTGTTCTTTAGCTTTATTTTGTGATATTAGTAGGTTTTTAAAATATATATATCAGTAGTTCATGGTCTGTGCCACAATCTGCTCCTGGTCTTGCTTTTGTAGAAACAATTTTTTTGCTACATCTTTCCTCACTATTAATGCCAACCCATTTCTTCTTGTCTTCTCACTTCCCAAGTAGAACACTGCATAATGATCTGACCCAAAATGTCTCATTTCTGTCCACTTTAGCTGAGTATTACAATGTTTATACATTCCATTTCTTGTTTTACTACGTCCGGTAAAAGTAATTCAAAAGGACTTTGCCATTCTTCCTTCTGTGCAGTACTAAAAAATGTTAGATATGGTGCCACTGCTGTTGTCTCTGGCTGAGCCTCCACCAGTGTCACCCTCCACTGCTGCTACCGCTGTACAATAGCTGTTTGGTACACTGAGTCTGGCTCCTCAGAAAAGGCCTGTCTGCCATGGGAGACCCTACCAGCAGCACTGCTGCCATCAGCATAGCCTCTTGCCTCACAGGAGCACACAATCCCACTACTAAAGAAAGGTTGTTGGTGGGACAGACAAACTACAAACAAATCACCATCTCCAGATTGCATTCTGTGCTGCCATGGATTTTTGGTAAAATAGTTTAATGTATTTACATAATTTAGTTTTGTATGCATTTTGTAATAGCAATAATCAGGCAAGGAGGTAGAGGAAGAGAGTAAGCAAATGCAATGTTGAGAGCAGAGGTGATTGGCAGAATGTTTGAACGAATTTGAAATAAGGGTGGTGATTGACAGTTGGCCTGGGCATTTGAACAGTTTTTAGGAATTGTAGTTGGGAGAAATTGGAGTGGTGTGGGGTGAATGAATGAGGATTAGGGTTGTCAGTTAGGTTCAGGAATTAATGAGTGGGGTTTAAGAGTCTGAGTTAGTACTTTTAAGAGAAGAGTGGGAGTGGAAGAGAAATCTTTGTTTTTAAATTGTGCTGACCGAATGGTCGTAATAAAGAAATTTAATTTAATTTGTTTTTAAATGCTACTCTGTTTTGTTACATTCTACTTCTGTTAATAAGCTATTAATTTTGTGCATCATATGCTTTTGGCCTCCAGGAACGCTGTATAGAGACAATACAATGCCCCTGCTGAAACAGCTCCACTGGCTGCCGGTATATTCCTGGGCACAATTCTAAGGGCGTTTTCACACGGGGCTTTAGGAGGACGCAATCCTACCTCCCTCCGGCCCCAGTCTGGCTCCTTTTCCAGTTTGTTCACACTCACGTCGCAGCAAACCCCGCCCCTTCCGGTGCCATCCCTGCGTCAGTTCGACTCCTTGCTCCGTGTGTTCACACTCACGTCGCAGCAAGTCCGGCCTCACTCCGGCTGATCCAGCGCTAACTCCGGACGTCCTCCGGCATCAGCCCCGGCAAGATAATTCCTTTTTTAAAAAGGAATTAAGTTGCCGCCGCCGGAGCCATTCCGGAATGAGCGGCACGGTCGGCTCCAGGCGGCTTAGTGTGTCTAGTGTGAAAATGTCCTAAGTGTTGGATATGACCTATAAAGCCTTAATGGCTCAGGTCCAAACTATTTGGTAGACCATAACTCACTGTATGAGCCTGTCTGGTCTCTGAGATCATCAGGAGAGGTCCTTCTCTAAGTCCCACTGCCATTACAAGAACAGTTGGTGAGGGCACGAGAGAGGGCCTTTTCAGTGGCTTCCCTTGGACTCTGAACTTCCTTCGCAGAGAGACCAAAAATGACCCCCTCCTTGTTGTCCTTCTCTCAGCAGACAAAGGCATATTTTTATTTTTATTTTATTCAGTCAGGCTTTTAAAACAGAAAGTTATTCAATAATGGACTAAGGGGGTGCTGTTTTAACTGAACTGTTTTAAAGAGTTTTTATGTTTTTTTAATTGCATTTTACACTTTTTATTGTGTGCTTTGTTTTAATATAGTAGCAGGTGAACTGGTAAAAATAATTATTAAAGATAATACTGTCCAGTATATAGAAGGGCAAGCCCTACTGAAAAAAATCAATACTGGCAGCTTCTGCAAATATATTACTCACCTTGCTGTAGTTCTTTGAAAATATCCATAACACAAAAGCAAGAGTGACCCAGCAGCCAATATTTACTTGGACTTCAAGAACCTTTTGAAAAAGTCTCTCATCAAAGTAGTCTAAGAAAACGTAGCAGTCATGGGAAAAGAGAAGAAATCATCATATGGAATGAAAATTGGTGAAAGAGTGGGAAGCAGGGAGTAGGAATAAGTAGTTGGCTGCTTCTCACAATGGAGGGTGTAAACAGTGGGGTCATCCAGAGATCTGTACTGGGACCAGCGTTTTATAATTTGCTCATAAACTGCAGTAGGCAAGTTTGCTGAATGCACCAAACTGTTCAAGGTGGTAAGAAAACAAAAACAGATTGCAACGAGCTCCAGAAGGATCTCTGCAAACTTGGACATTAACATGCTAGCAACTGTGAAGTGATACACATCAGGGCAACCCTCCTCCCTCAACTTCAGGTAGAAATGGATGAGATTTAGTATGGCAGTGACAGATCAAGAAAGGGATTTTGCAGTGTAATATATCATTTTATGCACATGTTAAAAATTAACATGAACCCAGTGTGAACGTGCTATAAAATGGCAAATTCCACTTGAGGGATATTTAGAAAGAAACTGGAAATATAACTCCCCTTATCCTACTGCTGCTATATAAATCTATGATGCATCCATGCTTGGAATATTGGTCACCACATTAGAAAAATAGGGATACTCAGAAAGATACAGTAAAGATCAACCAAAATAATCACAAGTAATAAAACTGCCTACAAGGAAAATTTGCAATGTTGGGGCTGTTTAGCTTTTTAAAAGCGTGAATAAGGGGAGGAATGTTAAGTGATGTATAACACTGATCATGGTGTGATAAACCTGGATAGGAGCTTTTCCCCCCTTTCATAATACAGTGGGTCCTTCCTATACACAGGTGATCCGTTCTGGACCCCCCTCCCCCCGTATGGAAAAAAACCACGTATACTTAAATTCCACTGATATCTATGGCGGCGACCCTGTGTGTGGTGGTGTGCTCGCAGTGGTGGAACATGCACAATTTTTTCCTCCTGGGCTTGCCATACATGTAAGCTCAAATCCGCATATGGCAGGCCCACGTATGGCGCACACAGACTGGTACTAGAATCTGGGGTCACTTGCTGAGTGGTTCAAGGGCAGAAAAAAAGAAGCATTTCTTCACATAGCGCATACTCAACTGTAAATTTGCTACCTTAAGTTTACTGATGGCTGCTGACTCATCCAGTTTTTTTTTTTAAAAAAAGATTTGACAGAGTCCTTGAGGATAGGGATTATCACTAGCTATTAGCCATGTTATACCTATGCTCACTCTAGTGTCAGTGGCAGCAAACCTCTCAATAGCAGTTGCTAAAGAGAGTGCTGTTACAGTCATGTTATCCATGTGGGCTGTCCATTGGCAATTGAGTGCTGGACTAGTTAAGGCTCAATATGGTCTGACCCAATATGGCTCTTCTCATGTTCTGATGTTTTTCCAAATGTGAATTCTTCTTGCAAGGTATTAGAAATCAAGATATTGACTTCAAGAATGTGAGACAGCTCTCCAGGGACACATGTTCATGAAATTGTTTTCATTCTAACACAGCACAGTCTTCCCTATACAGCATTATTTTCAACATACAAGAAGGCTATAATCAACTACGAAAAAGCTAAATAAAGATCAGATATTTCAGCACTGATTGTAAAGTGAGATAATGACAGGGGCTTATTACAGCAAATCTAAACAGACATGTTTCTTGTGTCAAGGTGCAGCTAACACTGAAGCAGACACCATGAACAAGTAACACAATCTGATTGCTTGGGGATTGCTTTCCCTTCCTTACTATCTTGGTATCTTTGAACAACAAACAAGGACTCTGGTGCTAATTTAAACAATGTTAACTTCATGTGAGATCTACCACTAATCTTTGTAAACTGATCTATGGCACAAAGACCGAGTTTTCTTTCTGGTGGCCCACTCTCCACGAGCTCTATTAAAAGGCATCACTGGATAATTATTCCTGCCCCAGGTACTGACAACCATCAGTCATGGTTGTAGATAGTGAAATATATTATTACTTTTTCAGTTCTTTCCTAACCCAACGCAAGGATGGGTGTGCCCCCAAAGTAACACTGTTTCATTCAGAAACCATTCAGGTTTCTTCATTTTCACCATTTCATTCCGTTATTATTTCAACACTGCACAAAACAGATTTCTCAGAAAAAGCCAAAATTGTCTAATGTATAATTTTCTTAGGGTAAGGGTCTCAACTGCTCTTTTGTGCAATATTGTTTCTAAAATATCTGTGATTGTTTCCCAACTGTACTTTCATGCCATCTTATCTTATCCATGCCCATATTCACCTTTCTTCACATTTACAACTACTCTAAGTGTCAACTTAGCCATTTAATCAATTTCTTAGTAGACTGTACCTTTAGTTTACAGAGTGAAGGTCCTTGTTTTAATTATTCCCTATGATAAAAACAACTTGTGAACAATGAAAAATACCATACCAAGAAGGCAGCTGACAAAAACCTTCTTCCCATATTGTTTTTTGCTCACTTGTTTGCTGTATGGTTATGACTTATGCAGCCTACAGCTTGGGTTCAGGCTATATGAATGATTTAACTTCCCTATATGAACCTGCAGGAGAGGCCCTTCATTTTGTCTTACTACCTTCTTAAGCTTATTTGGTAAGAATAAGGGAGAGGGCTTTCTCGGTGGCTGCTCCCAGATTTTGAAACTCCCTCCCTAGGGAGGCTAGGATGGCCCCCTCCTTGCTCTCCTTCCAATACCAAGTGAAAACCTTCCTATTCTGTCAGGTTTTTAGGAATTGGCTGTGATGGGCTTTTAATGGTATTGTTATTTTTGTCTTTCAGTCAATTTTAAATGGTTTCAATTCTACAGATTGTTTTCTGAACACACACACACACACACTGATTTTCTTGTATTGTTTTTAATCTGAACTGGTTTTAATAATTTGTGAGCTGCCTTGAGTCTCACTCTGGAAAAAAGGTAGAATAAAAATGAATGAAATAATGATAATGATAATTTTAATGAGAGGAGAGGAGACATGCGGCCTCTTACTGTAGCCTGAACTGGTACAATGTAGGGGGATTTTACTAGTTGCTTTTTCTAAACAAATAAATTAGCCCTAGATCTAGTTTGAACAGAAAAAATATTTCATAATGAATAACCATGCAAGTTCAGCATTGTCTATTAGGAGAATGAAGCCTATATAATGGTCTTAGGCACAGACATCTCTGATAAATCATTTCCACCTATCACTGAGAGCAAAGATATAATTTCAGTACATTGTTATCTACTGCCTTTCAGCGCAGATCAACCATTACCATAAAAAAATGCCTTCATAATGAAACAACATAAAAGCCACAAGAGAAAGTAAGCAACCTTGTTCTTGACACCCACAATAAGAAAACCCTTATTGCTTCTGTCAGTTACTACATTTATTAACAGGGTGCATAGATATTTATCTTGGTAATAAAACTATCAGGATGAATGAAAATAATTCCATTTTTAGGGACAGAAGAAACTACTGATTTTGTTATCAATTAAGTTGGATTATTTCATGACTGTATTTTCCCATATTCAGTTGTGGCTTATCAGAAGCATACTCTTGCTATAATGGGGTCCTGTGACTCTGAGGTTAAAGGCACTGATGGCAAGCTTTAAATTAAAAATAATAATAATAATTCAATTTAGCTCTTAAAGAAAAAAACCCTTCGATATTTGGTCTGTGCAACCAAGGAGGTGAAAGCGAATTGACCTTTATAGTCTGCCTATTTTCTCAACTGTCTATTAGTCACATTCTATAGTTTATCACTGCTCAGGTAAGTACTTGCTTAACCAAGTATGCAGTAATATATCATCCTGAATAGTAAGATCTCACTCCCTACAACATCCTCCAGAATTCAGTCACTTTCAATTTTTTTGCAGCCCCGTCTCCTTTCTTTCTTGCATTTTCTTGTGATCTATGTTAAACCTTCTCTTACTACTTCCAATTTGTTTCTTGGCAATACAAAATATCATCTTTCCCTGAGATCAAGATGCTTTTACTCTCCTTGATCTTTGAGAACATTAATGATGTTATAAATATGCATGGATAAAGTGGTGGTGGCTTCTATCTATTTTGAAAAATGGAAGCTTAAGATTTATCTGAAATAGATCCTACCAACTTTGGCTGAGCAGTGTATTGTAAGTGGGGAAAATAGATCTTGGTTATTTTTGAATTCATCTATTTGAAAATAAAACACCAGACATATTTCAAATATATATTTCTAAAATGAGCTGTTACTCACTACTACAACAGACCATTTGAATTAATGTGTATTACACAAACTTACCAAGAACCCAGTTCCCCAGCTAAAAGCCACAGTTCAATTTAGGCCACAGGATATATAAGCTATGCACTACTTAAGACAGCTGGTATTCTGAAAATTTGGTGGGGCAAAAATGTCTCCAGTCATCATTTTTGGTTTGTTGTTTTTGTTATAATTATTTACATACACATAAACTGATTCACAAGTATATTCAATTCAGTTATATTTCTTAACAACAGTAATAATATATTCCTCTCAACCATCTCACTTCCCTGCTTGTCACCAGATTAACTCCCTCTTTTATCTTCCCTTACTCATTCCTTTCCTTTACCCTCTCTTCTATACTCTACTCCTTTATCCTGATCTTCCTTTTTGTTCCCTTTCTCTCCATATCCTCTTATACACGTTCTCTTACCTTCTCTCACATACTTCATCATCCATACCTTCATTCCCTCTTGCCATTTATGTGTTTTCTTGATTATTTACATGTTTTCTTCTATTGATTATCTTAGGATATTTATATTATTGAGACTCTATTGCTTTTTATTTCTTATTTAAGAATAAATATGCCTACCATATTTTCTGGCATATAAGACGACTGGGCATATAAGATGACCCCCAACTTTTCCAGTTAAAATATAGAGTTTGGGATATGCTCGCCGTATAAGACTACCCGTCTTCCAATGCACACCAAATAAAAAAATTTAAAAATCAGATTTGATTTCAATATGGTAATGTTAATTCAAATGCTTATGACATGCGGGTACTTAGCAGGAAAACTGTTACTTATACACACAACAAACTACAGCTCCCATGTTCCCTAGCATTTATTTCTGCAATGTGTTTTGGAGCTTACTTTTAAAAAAAATAGTCCAGATTTAAATGCTGCTTAAAAAATTATTTCCATCTCCCAGCTATGAGATAGTTGGGGAGAAAATGAGAAAGTGTTGGCGGGAAGGACTGCCAATATACTAGGTGGTGCATTCTGGGGTATGTACAATTTGTGGCCAAGTAAGTGATCCTGGGGATGTCACACACTCTCAGCCTCAGAAGATGGTAATGGCAACCCCCATTTGAAGAAACATGCCAAGAAAACCCCATGATAAGGTTGCCTTAGGGTCGCCATAAGTCAGAAAGTACTTGAAGACACAAGAACAACAAAAAAGCCTGCAATTGTTTCATAGGTAGTACATGGGAATAGGAGCCAGGATGGTGTAGTGGTTTGAGTGTTGGACTACCACTCTGGAGACCTGGGTTTGATTCCCCACTCTGCCATGAAACCCACTAGGTGAACTTGGACAAGTCACACACTCTCAGCCTCAGGGGAAGGCAATGGCAAACCTCCTCTGAGTGAATCTTGCCAAGAAAACCCCATGATCACCATAAGTCAGGAACAATTTGAAGGCACACAACATACACATATAACCTCCAAGTTAAGGAACTTGGTTCTTCTTTAGATAAATCTTCAAGGGTACACACTCTTTCTCTCTCATTGTGCAGAATTATTTGTTAAAGAAGCCATGCTCAAGCAACACATCAACTTTGGCTACATCTGCATTGCAGAAATTTATTAAAGCAGTTTGACACCACTTTAACTGCCCTGGCTCAAGGCTATGGAATTCTGGGATTTGCAGTTTTGTGAGATATTTAGCCTTTTCTTTCATAGAGCTCTGGTACCACAAAGCAAACTGCAGATCCTAGGAGTCCATAGGATGGAGCCATGGCAGTTAAAGCAGTGTCAAACTGCATTATTAGATTCAGGCTGCATCCATACTGTAGAACTGGCTTCCTTCTCCCCTCATCCTCCTCCTCTCCCTGGCTTCCTTCTCCTTCTCCTTCTCTCCTCGTCCTCCTCCTCGTCCTCGTCCTCCTCTCTCCTAGCTTCATTCTTTCTCTCCCCTTGTCCTCATCGTCCTCCTCCTCTCTCCTGGCTTCCTTCTCTTTCCCCCCTCGTCTTCTTCCTCCTGGCTTCCTTCTCCTTCTCCCCTTGTCCTCCTCCTCTACCCAGCATATAAGATGACCCCTGTTTTTTGAAACCCTTTTCCAGGGTTAAAAAGTTGTCTTATATGCCAGAAAATACGGTATGTGAATTAACATTGTTTCTTTTTCCCCTTTTGCAACCTTTTCAAACCAGTCAATTGTACATCCTTAAATCCCAAAACTGCAAGCATTCCCTAACTTTCCTCTAAGAATTTTAACACAAACCTCCACTCTTTATTGAAATTTTCTATCTTTGATTAACTGGGTCAGCTACCATTTTTAATGTTCAGGGCATCTCCTCGTTGACCCCATAATGTCTTCAACTTGTGCTATGTTCTTTCTTTCTGTGTGTATACCTCCCTGAATACATCCAGTTGGATTTCAGAAGCTATGAAGTACTGTGCCTAATTAGTACTTGGATGTGAGACCACCAGAGATATCTAGATAGAAGGAGGAAAGAATGCTGTGTGAGACCCTGCAGAGGTGATCCTAGTCAGAACTGACAATGGAAGCTGGATGGACCAATAGTTTGATTCAACAGAAGGCAGTCTCCTATGTTCCTCTTTCTCTTTGTGTGTCTGTGTGTTTGCCTGCACTTAAAACTACCAAGATGAGTGAATATGTAGCTATCCCATATGCAAGAGAGTGCATGTGTGATTTCTGAGCCCAATGTAATAGACAAGAAATAGAGCTCTTCATGAAAGAGATGGGCCAATTGCTGCTGTACTCTGCAGTTGTTGTACTCTGCAGACCAGTGACAGAATGGTATGAACAATGGACACAGGGGACTGAAGCCTCAACCGCAGGATTAGGACACCCCCTACATTCCTGCTACTTGGAAAATGCTCTAGGGAGTTACCATTACCCCACAGTCTGGCACCATATGCATTTTCAACTGAAAAACAGGAGTTTTGCTGTTCATATAACACTTCATTTACAAAAACATAAACATAAGAGATGACAAATTTTAGTTTTTCTCTAAATCTGTCATCTTCAGTATCAAGGATAGAACCTAGTCATGTCTTAAAGTGTTGATCTTTCTGTTATTCTATCTAAGGAGCAATTTTGTGGTACATATGAAGTCAAAGATGTTAAAGTGTTCACAAGGTAACATACATCCAACATACAAAGCAAAAATTAGTTATGTACAAAGCTGTTATACTGAGTAAGATTACTGGGCCACCTAGCTGAGAATTCAGTTGACAACAGCTCTTCCAGGTCTCAGACAAGAGCCTGTCTCTGCCCAAGACCATCTTCCACCGAAATGCCACAGACTGAATCTAAATCCTTGGACATACAAAACATATACTTTGCCATAAAGTTATTATGAACTTTATACTAACAATTACCAAAGTTTTTTTTTAAATCCCATTAAATGATCCCCACATATAGATATCTAAATTTCAAAGAGAGAACAAGGAATGTGTTTGTTCTGTACAAAGCAAGTGAAATAAATTTGGAGAGTTGCAATGTAACAGACAAACACATCTAGTCCTAACAAATTTTGCAAGAGCAAAATGTTAAATACAATAGGAAAAAAATTCCCAACTAATGCTTGACTGCACTTCTTAAGAATCAAACAGTTAACTTCAAGTTTAATCCTCCTTCCATGTGACAAATGTTTAATGTAGCTGAATTATGGGTAAAAACAGCACTCAAAACTGGTTTATATAATTAAAATTCAAAAATAAAGGTGCAAGTTTTTCTTATTCTGTAGCCTTAAGGAATAATCTAATTTTCACAAGTGGTCAGCTTCTCAGTAGCTGTCCTCATCAGAAGTTTTCTCCCTGGGTGTGTAGCTTATGAATTCAGAGAATACATTTTGACTCCAAGTTTTAAACATCTTGCCCTTAGTATTTATGTAATATTTTCCATCTCAGAGCATGTGCCAAGAATCTATGAATGGCAAAGGCCTATATAAAGCCACCCACGTTTCTAACCAGTGCACAATAAAATATGGTATTTGTTAATACGCTTTCATACATACTGGTGCCATACTTTCACTGACCCAAGGAGGTGGAATGGATTCAAGCCTTGTGACACAAATCACAAATCGGTCTGGAAATATACGCAACTCTGTAAAAGAAGAACGTGCAAAGATATCATGTGGATGTTCAGATATCCCCCCCCCATTTTTTCAAACTAAAGTCAGGCTTCCTCTTTATTTATTCCCCCTTGGATAGACAAGAGCACACTGCTAGAATAACTCCTTATAAAATATACTGAAAAGAGGAGGCTCTGATAAAACAGTAAGGTTTTACCACATGCAAACATATACGCCAGAATAATACAGCTTTCCTAAAGATAGGAAGCTACTAGAATACAAATCCTTCCTCAAAAATCCTGTTTCTTTGTCTGATCACCATACCATACCATGTAGCATTAAAATGGACTCTAAGGGACAAGGCAGACATGACATTAATTGCATGAACACAACCAAAATGCAGCTTCTTTTTCCTTAGGCAAATGGCAGTGCAAGTGGGTAGCCTTAGCAGTCTCAAGGCTGTGATAAAGCTTAACTGTCTGTCATGATTGTAACAATAGCAGTAATATCTTCAAAGCGACCATTTCCATTTCCAGGAAAATTCCCACTGCAGCTTGCAGAAACTTCTCTCTTGCCTTTTCCCTGATAAGATAACTGCTGAGATATTTATTTATTAATACTAACCCACCCCCCACCCCCCAGAAAGGATCTTAACAAACACATGAATACCAAACAAGATACCATAGCTAAACCCACTACAAATCACTGTAGGAACACCACAACCATGTAAAATAGCACTGGATTACAAAATTACAGTAAAATCCTAGTAAAGATTTATCAAATAAAATAGCCTTCATGGCTTGTCTAAAGGCTGAAATGAATTTGCCTGCTGCGGGCGCGGGGGGGGGGGCTTTCCAAGACCCAGGGAAGCCCCTCCCCGCCACCCTCCGGCAGGTGCGCAGGGGGGGGCTTCCAAAATGGCGCCTGTGTCACGTGCACATGCACGTACACGGGGGGGGGGCAAGCATGCGTGTCCACCTGCCCCCCCCCCGCGCCATTGCCCCCCCCCCCCCGGCAAAAACGGTTGCCGGCTCCTGCTCTAAAGTGAAACAAAAGTCTTGGAAAGGTGCTGGGGGGGGGGATATGCTTCCAGAAATACTCTGGCCCAGTCCCATTCAGGTCATTAAGATCAAAGCCAAAATCTTGAATCAAGCCTGGAGGTAATCTGTGGAACTGATGGAGAACTGATGCAGCAAGATTTGAATGGGCAATTTCACTCAGGACCCTTACAAGCACATGTTGGACCAGTTGTAGCTTCTGGACTCTCTTCCAAGGCAATACCATGTAATGCTAATTGAAGCAATCGACCCTGTAGGTAACCACAGCATGAATGGCCAAGACCCAATTAAGGCATATAAGCAACAATCTATTTTTTTTAAAGGGAAGGGGGATAGGAACTGTCTGCTATAATTAAACACTAAGCACTTCTATCAAAGTAAATATTAACATATCTAGTAGATTTAACAAATGTTCTTATAATATTAAAAGATGGGCATGATTCCAGTAGGTTTGTAGCTTAATTCTTAAATATTTTGAGTGGCTTGTTATGTCTGGCAATATATGATTTGATGTCACTTCCTCCTAGAGCTCCTAGGCTGGGAAGAACATGAAACATGATCAGATCCAATGACATCACCTGGAAGCAGCTTTATAGAAATAGCCTCAACAAAAGCAGATTCTTGCATGTACTTGTACCAACTTTTAATAATAGGCCTAACTCATATGGCAGCCTCTAATGATTCAGAGGTCAGAGACTTGATAAAATGCTGAGTCTCACCGCTGTGCTGATGCGATGTGGCACAGCCCATTACTCTGACTGCACTTATAAACAAACTTTGGAAAGTTAATGAGTTAGCAAATACTAAACCATAAAGCAACTGGAGCATTATCATGACGAAAATATTTGTCCCAATCCAGTAGACAGGCTTCCCTAGTACATGCAAGCAAATGTGTGTCCTGGGTGTGGGTTATCCTTCAGGATCAGGCTCTTGGCGTGCAATGAGATGTCCCACAGATGGAACGAACTCTGCTTCTACTGGTGAGATACACTACCTCTGATCTAGAGATGCATGTAGAAAAGATGGCCCTGTGCACTTGCTGCTGCTCATAGGGATCTTCTCAAACCACTCCCTAACAAATGATTAATTAACTCATTTATTTAAAAGATTCATCTATCTTTTGAATGATCCTCAAGGCAGCTTACAACAGATTTTAATCACAGACATCCAAACCCACACAGCAGCCCTATATTCTCCTTCAGCTCTGCTGCTTTAAGAGCAACTGCAGCCAAGTGTTCTTTCTGGCAGGGGAGAAGCGAGCGCCTTCAGCTGTTCCTGTTTTGGCCACTGGCAAGACCAGTCCCTCTCACCATGAGATTCTTTTTGAAAGGCAGTAGGGAGCAGAGAATCTAAGGGCCCTTTTATACCAGTTATACTGCTGTGATTCTACTTTACTTGGCATGGTTCCATCCAATTGATTCCAGGGATGGGTAGTTGAGAGAAGGGCTTTAGAAAGATCTTAGTTCCTTTGACCAAACTACAAACCCCAGGATTCCATATTGTACAGTCATGGTAGTTTAAGATGTATCATAGTGCTACCATTGTGTAGTGTGTGACAGTTCCTCACACCCTCTGTTGGATAGATTGCATGAAGGTATTGTTCCTGACATCTCCACAGGGCCAACTGACACCAATTAACCTATCAAAAGGAACATCAGATATTGCCTCCTGCTGCCAAAGAGGCTGGTTGTACTATTTGCTTCTGATTTTTTTAACATGTGGCTATTCTCATTATTTGTTATAGCCTTGGAAAAAGAAACTGTTGCCACTACAGTGTTCCGATATTGGAAAAGTAATTTTGTATGTTACATGGCATGCTGCTTTTTACTTTACCATTGGTTTCGTTTCCTTTCTTTATGCAGAGAAAACTTTTGATTGCTAAGAAAATGGAACAAAACCTGAAAAATGTAGGCTAAAATATTTCTAAAATATTTTTAAATGTAACTTTTCAAAGCAACTAGATTTAGTTACTCATAGTAATAATAAAATTGATTATAATTGTAACCATATACCTCATTGCCACAAATGATTAGTTACAGGTAACTGCATTATTTGTAACTTGTTACTTCCAAGCTCTGGTTCTTGCTTTGCACTTGCTATACTTTCTAATTGTTGCAAACCAGTTGGAAAATTGCATGAATGAATGATATAGCCAGTGGCCCCAGAGAAGTCACTGCAAGCAAGGATAGTGGTGTGGGGACAGAGATCCTTCCACACTGTATATTTTCTGTTCATGGCCACCATTGGAGCAGAGTTGTTATGAAAACAAACTTCTCCTGTCTTTGCTTAATTTCTTCCATATGCCCTAAACAACAAAAAGATAGTTTACCTCTATTCTGCTGTCCCCAAATACATCGCAGATTGACCCATCTTTTGACAAAGTAGGCTTCAATGTGAAAGTCACTGGCTGCAACAGAAAGGGAAGACAGGTTTATTTGGTCCTCCTAGTTACACACAAAAAGCACAAATTTATGAGGAAGGTATCCGGACTAAAAAACATACATATAAACCAAGGCAATTAAAATACACGAAATAAATAACAGAGTGTGGCGGGGAAGATGAGAAACTCTGCACCAACCATCTTAACATCAGCCACCAAAGCCAGCCTGAATTAAAATAAAAATACACAACAATTAAAAAAGGTGTTTAATTCACTATCATTTCCCAAGAAACAGGTTATAGCTTAATCAGACACTGAAAAAAGGGAAGCAAATGTTCCTTCCTTATCATTGCTGGCCAGTCAAATAACCAGGGCAAGAAAAGCTGCAATGGCATCAGTAAGGTGCTGAGCCATCCTTAGGACATCTAATGATGTTGTGGGTAAATGGTTAGCTACTTTTAAATTTCTAACTTTTTCCCATGCCTTTACTTCTGGATGATTGGGGAGTTTTAAATTTCAAACTAGGTATGGCTGTTATGACAAAGTTTGAGACCTAGGGCCTTTGCAGACTGCTAGAAATAGTGCAAATTGAGTCCACTTTAAGGGTCAGGGTTAGGGAATCATGGGAACTGTATTTTATTGTGGCACCAGAGCTCTCTGACAGAGAAGGCTCAATGTCTCAGGAAAAAAACAATTCCCATGATTCCCTAGCACTAACCCTAACCCCTAAAGTGGACTCAATTTGCACTATTTCTGGCAGTCTGCAAAGGCCCCTAGTTATGAAGCTATCCTTCCTTCATCCATGCCTTATGCTACTATTGCCCTCACTCAGAGTAACATCCTGCCATGCCCCACAACCATACAGAATTCTTGCTTGATCAAAATTTCTTAAACTTTTCCTATGAAAGTTGATTCTATATTTGAATGCCCTTAATACATTAAGTCAACATATGAAGAGTTAAGTCACACCCAAGACGTTTGAGAGCAAGTTAAAGAACTGTGAAGACTATTTCTTGTGTGTGGGGGGAATACAATTACAGGGAACTACGGTCAGCCATTTTCTTCATGGCATCTGCATCAGGGATGTGGTGGCTTAATGGTTAAGAAACCAAGTCTGACCATTGTAAAATTGGAAGGTTGGCAGTTCAAGGCCTGGGCGCTGCATGATGGGGTGAGCTCCTGTCACTAGTCCCAACTTTTGCCAACCTAGCAGTTTGAAAGCATGCAAGTAGATAAACAGCTACCACTTCAGTGGGAAGATAACAGTGATTGGTGCAGTCATGCTGGCCACATGCCACCAGAGCAGTCCTTGGACACCACTGTCTCTTTGGCTTAGTAATGGAGATGAGCACCATCCACCACAGTCAGTTACGACTAGACATTCATGTCAAGGGACTACCTTTATGTTACCTTTAGCTGCTGTTACCATTTGATGAATCAGTTATTTCAAGAATTCATTTCAGATAGACAAAATTGTTGCAAAATACAGCAGAATGGTTTCCCATGGCCATTTCTATATTCAGTAAAAATACTGTTTTGAGAACAACTGACTCAGTAAACAAACCATATAACACATAATTCATGCTTCTTGAATGGACCTTTGCATTAAACTACTCATCTTTTTCATATGTATTTAAAATAACTAATTTACATGTCGCTTACTTTTTATCAATGTAACACCAAATTAGTTATATGTTATTCACAAGCTCCTAGCTCATCTCAGATCAGTGCAGATATAAGTAAACATCATTGTGGTTACTGAAACACTTGTCCCAATCACACAGATGAGAAACTGCATGACACTTCATTCTGCCCTACTTTAAAAGAACTGAAAAGCAACTATCAACAGTTGCTCTACTGTTCCAGTGCATTCCATGGAGCCATCTTCATTCAGTTTATCTCCCATCAGGGCCAATATGTGATTAAAATATTCAGTAGCTATCTAGTATTTAATCTCATTTTAAACATTCTCTGTTGATCCTTTGCCAGAAATCATTATTCCATCCCTCCTTCACCATTTCACATGTCCCCTCAGAAACACCTTAACATGGGAGGTCAGTTTTGGTTTGGAGAGCTCTGGAAAGGATATAGCAAACATAGACAAAACAGACTTAAAAGTTTCTCTCCAAAACCCTCTTTTAAAATTGATTAATGAGAAGATTCACAATTATTCATTCCCAGGATGAAAACAAGTTTCTCAATAGTCAGGAAATCTCATTGGGAAGACTAATAGAGCAGTAAGAATTTTGCAGAATTTTCTTGTGGTATTTGACAATTTTGTGGTATTTGTGGCACAGGAACTTTCTGGTGTGTGTGTGCACCAAGAAACTGTTTTCTACACAGAATATGTAGTTTTATGGGTTATGGGTTTTCCTGCTTGGAAAGCAGGAGGTTTGTGCTATAAAATGTGATTTTTACAACCACATTTACAATTTCCATCATTAGGTGGCAAGTTGGAAGTCATGTTTTCCTCTTTGTTGTTCTGTTGTTATTTTGTGTAGTTAGTATGTTGTTTGTAGAAGAGCTGGTTTATAATTGTACATATATAGTTTCACTTTATATATTTTTATATTATTAAATATTGTGTGTCCATAAAAATTATTCACAAAAGTGTGATTTTTCTTTGCACAATGACTCCTGTGAAATACTTTGGGACAGTCAAATACAGGAAGAATACTGCAGGGGAATATTTGTTTTTCCCCCAAATGCACAAATTTTATTTATATTTATTTATTTATTTCACTTCTGTGCTTCACTTCTAAAAATAATAACCCCTATTTCTCTTCATGTACAAGGACAAAATAGTTGAGGAGTTACATCACTAGACTGTGGAACCATCCTGAATCATTAATGCTTTGTCTTTAATCAATATTTTCCTTTGTAATGAACAAACATTTGACAATCATTTTCCAGGGTCATTCTACTCTTGTGTGAGTCCTTGTAATCAAAATGTCTCACAATTTCTAAGCTCAATAAGTGTCCTGAATCTTTCAAGAATCTCTCTATAGTTTTTCAACAGTGTTTTCCTTTGGGTTTGCTGGCAAACACATTGCCTAAATTTTTGGAATTCCTGGCTATATGACTGCTGCACCCTTCCCAAACTTCAGAAAATTCTAGATGAAAGATCCATGAAAAGCATCACCCAAGGTGGTCTGAAATCCTGGTTCTGTGAATTCTTTTTTGCTACCCTACTTCACATCCCAAGTCTCTTTTTCTTACTCTGTTTTTGGATTTATCCAGATTTACAACACAGCTACAAATGCCCACACTTCCTATAATCATATGGAGCATTAGGAAAGGCATAACATTCTGTCATTGCTTTTCTCATCAACAATTCTCCTTCTCAGACTCTAACTACTGTATATACTCATGTATAAGTCTAGAAATTTAGGTCAAAAAATTGTCCCAAAAAAACTGAGTTGACTTATCCATGGGTCAGTATAACTACTGTACATTAACTCTTACTTTTTTAAAAAAGGAACCATCCCCTGGTTGAAAGGCAAGAGTGTAATCTGCCCTGGAAGCACTGACCCCACTCTACTCTCTCATCCATCCAGCCTTTAGTACAAACACAAACAGTTATGCCTGCTGGAATTTTGTTCTTTGACATTGTTTTCCTTTGCTTCATTCTTTACATCCTTTGTTAATTGCCCTTAAGTTTTACCTTTGACTTATTCATGGGTCATATCAAAATCCATAATTTTGGCTCCAAAATCTGCCATCGACTTATACATGAGGTCGATTTATAGTTGAGTATATATGGTAATCACTATGTAGCCTCCATGGCTGACAGACACTTTACTACTCATCCTCCTCTCCCTCTTCCAGGGACAACTGTCACAACATTAACACAGATCACCATTACACTGCCATTATATTTACTTTCTCAATAAAACTCGGCTTCTAGAAAAACTGATCCCATTTTCACAGCTCCCGTGCGTATTGTACAAGGGCACTCTGCTATTGTGACTAAATAAATTGAAACCATGCACACTGTATTCATGTATTTTTGGGGAAAATGCTAGTTTTGGGGTCAACCGTACTGATAAGACAGCACTCTGGAGGAGTACAAGATCATGGCAGGAAAACAGTTTGTCCCAGCACATTTGATTCACCTGTCATTCGCTGTCTGAAAAGGATTACTCCCTGAACACAGAGAAATAGTTTGTTGACATGCACAGAAATGTGTGTCTTGAGCAAGCTGGCCTTCTCTTTTGTTGAAGTCTACTTGTCCTATAACAAACGACTCATTCAGGATGCCCATATTGTAATGATAACTATACTTACAATTTCTTAGTTTCAGATTCTTATATGTCTGACTCTAAGAAGCCACTACAAATCAACTGGCACATGTTGGCTGATCACAGAAAATGCTACTACTGGCATGCACTCTTATGGAAACCTATTTGAACAATCAAATATTACTTCATTGTTTTAGGAGGTTTAAAAATATCCACAAAAATAGTTATGTAGAGTTTCCATTAAGCCTGGTTCCTCATTATTGCATAGAGGCTTGAGGGTAAAGTATATGAACTGTATTGTGGGGTTGGGGGAGTGTTGAGAAAGGTTTCCTCTGGGAGTTGGAACTCATTCAAATTATATAAATTTCTCTTGGAAAAGTGCCTCAGAAATGACAACCACAGACAAAGGCCTTCATCACTCTGGTTCACACCCCTGTGGTTAGAGATTAGAAAATTAAGACAGGGGCTGATCAACAGCCTCACCCTGCATTGCTGGTGTGATTGATGCCTTAACTGGAATGACTCTAAAGCCGGGGCCGGCAACCTATGGCCCACGGGCCGGTTCCGGCGCAGGGCCCCAAACTTACCGACCCAGGCGGACCCCTGCCGCTGCCGCCGCCGCTGCATGTTTTGCTTGCCGCGCGGCTGTGCGCACCTCGACCGCCATTTTGTTTTCCAAAATGGCGGCTGCGATGCATTTGCGCATGCGCAGGAGTACTGCGCATGTGCAAACACGTCGCGGCTGCCATTTTGGAAAACAAAATGGTGGCTGCGACATGCGCGGCGGTGGCAGCGCACGTAGGGGGGTGCGCATGGCGGTGGGGGTTGTGCGCGCGTGCACCAGCACGCGCACCGCCATTGCCCCCCCCCAGGCCCACCGGAGAGGAGGACTTCGGGGAAACAGCCCCTGGCTCAAAAAGGTTGTCTACCCCTGCTCTAAAGGTATACTTAAACAGAAGACATTTCAGTTCAAGGAACACATTCTAGAGGGGTCAGCCATATTATTGTCAAGCAGTAAACATAAACAAGGGACTTAGGCCACCTTAAAGGCTAATAATAAATATCAGTTTCTGAGTGCCAAATGGACCTCTTTCATTAGATGAAGTAAGCAATCACTTACCTGGGTAGGCTATGGCATGGCACAAAGGCTTATGCCACAATAAACTAGTAACTCTTGAAGACATCACAACATTTTGTGCAATGCAAGGTTGCATATCTAGACTCAACCTTTAATACTATTGTTGTTTGTTTTTGTTAACCTCCCTCGAGTTGATCTCAACCCATGGTGACACTGTGTATGAGACATCTCCAAGACACTCTGTCCTCCACTGCTCTGCTTCCTGTAAACTCATACCCATGACCTCCTTAATAGAGTCCATCCATCTAGAATGCAGTCTCCCTCTCTATTTCCCTCCACCTTTGCTAGCATTATTATTTTTTCCAATGACTCATATCTTCTCATGATGTGTCAAATGTATGACAGCCTCAGTTTTGTTATCTTGGCTTCCAGGGAGATTTCTGGCTTGATCTGCTCTAGGACCCATTTGTTGTCTTTTTGGCTGTCCACAGTATTCTCAGGACTCTTCTCCAGCACCATATCTCAAATGAATTGATTTTCTTCCTATCATCTTTCTTGACTGTCCAGCTCTCACATCCATACATGGTAATAGGGAATACAATGGCTTATACGATTCTGACTTTTGTGCTGAGTTGTATGTCTTTGCACTTTAGGATCTTTTCTATTTCTTTCATAGCCACCTCCCCATTCTTAATCTTCTTCAGATTTCCTGGTTGCAGCCCCCATTCTGATCAATGTCTGATACCAGATATGAGAACTCTTTTACTATTTCTATTTCCTCATTGTCTAGTTTGAATGTGTGGAAGTTCTCTGTGGTCATTATGTTTGTTTTCTTTATGTTCAATAGTAGCCTGCCTTTGCACTTTCTTCTTTGATCTTCCTTAGTAGGTGTTCCAGATCTGTGAGGTTTTCTGCTAGTATTATGGTGTCGTCAGCATATCTCAGATTGTTGATATTTCTTCCTCCTATTTTCACTCCTTCCTCTTCCAAGTCCAGGCCTGCTTTCCTTACAATATGTTCTGCATATAAGTTGAACAGCCAGGGTGACAAGATGCAGCCTTGTCTGCCAATTGGGAACCATTCTGTTTCTCCATGTTCTGTCCTGACAACAGCCTCTTGTCCTGAGTACAGATTCCTCATTAGGAATGATTAGGAATCATTAGGACAGTATTAGGCAATATTGTTTGCTCACAATTCAGACATTAAGGTGAAACGAGATGGGCATCCAGCAGCAAATTTTTCAACATTTTAAAATGCATTAAATCCTCTTTTTAAAGAGAAACCAGAATGTGATGGATTAAGCACAATGCTGTAAGTGGTGGAATTTTACCATAAGTAAGTTTTTCTAGAGAAGCAGTAATTTAACCTGCTTGGTATGCCTTCATAGTCCCAATGCTCAGAGAAAGTATCATCATGTCAACCTCCTCTGTTAAGCTACCTAGCAACACATGTTTACTGAAGAAGTCAACAATCCAGTTAACTTGAGCATCTACAAGGTTGCCAGTAAGAGTCTGTGGTATGGCAGATAACAGTGGAAAGCTGTCTCCCACGGCTATTAAAGACCATTCACCTGGAGCCTGGGAAAATCCCTGTGAGCTGCTGAGTTATCTGGAGTAGCCTGGCAGGTGTTCTCAGCAAAATCTGGCACCTTAATAGCTCTGTGACTGAATTCAGCAAAGTCTTCTCCAAAACCACAAGACAGGATTGAGGAGGCCCACGGTGTTCTCAAAATGTTTTCTGCACCTGACACTCCCGTATTTCAGATCATAAGGCTTTCTTCATGCTTCCCCCCCCCAAAGCATCTATTCCCCCTGCCTTTATGACCCAGAAATTTTAGATTCCAAATAACATATTTTCTGTTCCTCCATTCTTATTTGAAAAGTGTTTGCTTTCTGTGTTGGAGGGGCTGAAAAACTCTAATATCTGGAAAAATGGGTAAACCTCCCTCAAGTTAACCTCCTTTGAGTGACTGAAAGTTTTTTTTTCTTTTTTAAAAAATAGAAAACCTAGTGGAAGAGCAAAAAGACATACTTGACTGTAGTATACTCTGACTATTTTTTCAAACAGAAAATTCATTCACACACTCAGACATATCAATAGTGAACACTACTTGCATATACTCCACATTTTTGGTGCTTTCAATTATACCTAATCCCTTAATTATCTTTTTTTCACTGAACATTTCAACACTGAGCTTGTAGCTACAGAAAAGAGCTTTCAGTTGAATTCTATACACTGGCCCTTGTAAAAAGTCTGCTTCAAAAACTCAAGGCATCCAATATACAGAGAGGGAAGCAGATGGAGTGAGCAATTTAGGACCATCAAGAAAAGCTCCCCATGTTGTACATTAAAATTAATTGTAAGAATGACTATGTTATTGTTGTTTATTGTTGTGTACCTTCAAGTTGTTTCTGACTTATGGCAACCCTAAGGCAAACCTATCACAGGGTTTTCTTGGCAAGTTTCTCAGAGGGGGTTTACAACTGCCATCTCCTGAGGCTAAGATAGTGTGACTTGCCCAGGGTCACCCAGTGGTTTTCCAAGTCCAAGCCAGGATTCAGACGCTGATCTCCAGAATCATAGTCAAACCACATAGTCAGTTTGAATCTGTGAGTACCGATGACATGGACAAGCTCCTTTGTAGAATGAGAAAAACAACTTGCCCTCTTGATCCTTGCTCTTCATGGCTGGCCGTCCAGGGGGGTGATGCCTTGAAGGTGTACCTGAGAGACATCATCAATGCATCCCTTAGGTATGGTCATGTTCCATCCTGCTTGAAGGAAGAGGTGGTTAGGCTGCTTCTGAAGAGACCTTCCCTGGACCCCCTGGACATGAACAGCTATAGGCCAGTCTCTTTAGTACCTTTTCTGAGCAAAGTGATCAAGAGGGCTGTTGCTCTTCAACTTCAAGCTGTCTTGGAAGAAACCAATCATCTAGATCCATTTCAAACTGGCTTTAGGACAAGATATGGAGTTGAGAGTGCCATGGTCACCTTAGCTGATGACCTTCATCTGGGCATCAACAGGGGTAGTGTGACCCTGTTGGTGCTATTGGACCTCTCATCAGCTTTTGATGCACTACTAAAGAAGATCAAAGAAGAAAGTGCAAAGATCCACAGGGTGATGCTCGGGGACAGTCACTCTAATTGTGATGTCCCACAAGATGCCATCCTGTCCCCGATGCTATTCAATATATATATATATCTACAATATATATACAGTAGCAGCCCTGAACCCAAGCACGGAGCTACAACTTCCAGTCCTGGATGGGATCACACTCTCCTCAAAGGACTGTGTTCACAGCCTGGGAGTGCTCCTGGATCCGTTGCTTCAGATGATAAATCAGATAAATGCGACGGTCAGGAGTGCCTGTTATCAGCTTTGGCTGATATGCCAGCTGCGCCCTTTCCTGGAAGTTAGGGATCTTGAAACTGTGGTGCATGCACTGGTAACTTCTCATCTTGATTTCTGTAATGCGCTCTACATAGGATTACCGTTGTACCTGGTCCGGAAACTTCAACTAGTACAGAATATGGCAGCCAGGTTGGTCTCAGGAACAACGAGAAGAGACTATATAACACTGATTTTACGATCACTTCACTGGCTGCACATTAGTTTCTGGGCCCAGTACAAGGTGTTGGTTATCAGCTTTAAAGCCCTAAATGGCTTGGGTCCGACCTATCTTCAGGACCACCTCATCCCACATAATCCACCCTGTGCACTCAGGTCCTCTGGGAGAAATCTGCTGCAGCCTATTAAACCACCCAGAGGACTTTTTTGGCAACCACTCCCGGATTATGGAATGGCCTGCCAGATGAGATCCATCATATTACCACTTTAAACAGCTTTAGAAAAGCTGTTAAGACGGATCTCTTCTGGCAGGCCTTTCCTGAATGGATATCCCGGCCACCAAAAGATAGCCCAACCTGTTGTCCCTGATTTTGTTGCAGTTATTGTTTTAAATTGTCAATTTTTAATAGTATTTTAAGGGGGGTGGGATTGTGGGATATGGATATATTTAAATGTTGTAAGCCGCCTCGGTTGCGTTATGCAGAGAGGTGGGATATAAAAAATTATTATTATTATTATTATTATTATTATTATTATTATTATTATTATTACACCACACTGGCTCTCTACTATTTTATCAACCTTGCTGGACTACCCCCCCCCATTTCTCCCCCAAGTACATTCCATCACTTTTTACAGTGGGATGAACCAGAGGAACCTGAGCGTTTCGAACCAAAAAGATTTGGGACAGTTCATGGGATTTAGAAGTAACATGTAAATGTCAGGACAAGCCACTGTCTGGTCAACTGGGCTCACTAGTCTATAAAAAGTAATAGTTATCTGAAATGGAACTACTGATCCCTGATATTTTTCTATGCCTCAAGAGCATAGCTCCCCCAATAACATGAGATAATTTGATTAGAAAAAACTCCTCTTTTAAAAATCGGTGTCTCCTGATGGAAGGCAAAAGGAAAGAAACCAAGACCAAGCAGTTTCTTCAGGGATTGTCAATGGCCTTTTGAAATTGTTAGGCTAATTTTTCCTCCTCCTCCCTTAGAGGAGAGAAGGAAGATGAAGAGAAGGAAGACAGGAGAGAAGAAATCTCACACCAAGGAAATCATACCTCCTGCGCCTGAAGAATTTGTCAACAGTCTATTGTTTTTGTCTTTTTCTAACTGTTTTCTTATGCTGTTGTTTCAATATCACAGGACATACCGTCTTGAAGCTCTTGATGGAAATACTATACAGAAACCCATTAAACAATAAACCAGCTAAATTCTCACAAACTAAGCAGTGGTACATTTCTGTCTGGACTGGATCCCTTCAGATGGGAAGAGGGACCACTCCTTCATACACATTGTCATCATAAGCAGCCATTTCATCAGGCTGCAGCAGTGGGTGCTAAGAGATGAAGCAGGGCTATTCCAATTGTCTGTTGAAGGACTGCCCTCTGTCTTCCTTTTTTCTCTCCATTACTTTTCCCTTTGGTGTTCTGCCTTATTAGCCTATAAGTCTGAAGGGAGAGACTCTTGCCTTTTCATCTGATTGTACATAAGTCACTCCAAGAGACTTTTGAGGGGGAGAAGGATAAAAACATGCTATAAATAATCAACAGTTAAAGCAAAATTTAAATTAAAAATCCATCAATGTAGAAAGTGAACAAGTCAACAAGAAGGCCTGACAAGAGCTCTTCTCATAGCATTTGAATTTTCCAGATGTAAAATTGTTATGTCCAATTGTATGAGCTTTCATTTACAATGCAGATGTTGGGGAAATCTTTTTTGGGGGGGACTACAGAAAGGGGAAGAATATGCACAAATCCATTTAAACATGCTTAAACTGAGATTCAGTTTGGTAAGAGAAATGCCACATGTTTCAAATTCTTTTACTCTTAATATTATTCCAGTATTATACCCAGGTAAGGTAAGGTGGAAGGCAGTAGGGGGAAAAAAAGATGGCATTCAAGATGGATAGACTTAATCAAGGAAGCCACAGCCCTGAATCTGTGTGATCTGAGCGGGACAGTCAAAGATAGGTGATTTGGAGGTCTCTCATTCATAGGGTCACCTGAAATCGAAATTGACTTGACAACAATTAACAACAACAAATTATATTTAAGAACCATGCCGATTTTAAAAATCAATAATCTTAATGATTTCTCCCATTAATAATCAGAATACCCAATCCTCTTAGATTTTTGGATACAACAGATATTCAGATGGCTGTTTTCTGGCCTAAAACTTGTGGGTGGGACGTTTATTGTCCTATCCTTAGTGGAGTTTGCTATGGAACCAATCATTCTAGAGGTGCTGCAAGGGTCACAAAGCTAATTAGCTAGGAAAGTATTATCCCCCAAAGGGTCACTCCTCACTCTGATCAGCAGGATGGGATTAGCCAGTCAGTGGCTGGGTCAAAACAGGAATTTTCCAACTATCCTCACCATCAAGAATACAGTTTCCTCATTGACTGCTGGAGGTATGGGGTGCAGGGGATGAGCACCCATAATTTGGCTGATTTAGCTCAGCATATTGGTCATAGCTGGCAAATGTTTACCCAGCTACCTTTCATAGCTAGACAGAAAGATCATAATGTGGAAAAGGAGCTATCCTGAGTCTTTTGTATCTTCTCCCACCATCTAAGGCTATCTAGCTGTGTTGAGAAGAAGCTATAAGGTGATTCTTCTTTCTGCCTTTGGGGTGAACAGCCAAGAGAAACACAGATCTATCATAATATGTGGCAGTTAAAACCAGCATTATCTCATCCATATCCAGTACTTAGAAAAGTTCCAGTTGAGGACTCAGAGAGGCAGTCCAAATAAGGACTTCCCAAAGCTCTGGTTTTAAAATGAAAGGAAGCAGGAAAGTGCCATCCCAGCTCTTGCTTTCAGCATTTGACAATCCTACCTTAGTGAGTTTTAAAGTTCAATGTGTTTTGAAAATGTTCCCTTCACTGCAGGTCTCTTACTAATTTTTAGTAAAGTTGGGCCCTTTGTTAACTATATATTTCTTCATTCTTCATTCCAGCATGGTGAGGACCAAGGTAGGTACCTTACATTTTTCTAGCTCTGATTATTAAGATCAAAACTTGATGCTTGCTGAAAAACAATTTTTAAACATTTGACTTCATATTAGGGCTATGTTTGATAAGAATTAAAGGCCCCATATATTAACCCAAAGCACTAAAAAACAAAACAGTTCTTTCAGCGATCAGACTGTTAATGAATGTGCTGCCATCAGAAGTTATTCTAAAGGCCAGATTCTACAAGATATGCTTTGACAATACACTTCTTTGTGTAGGCACAAGGACCAGATTTCAGCCCCCCCCCCAACCCCGCTTGGGCTGTCTGGCAGAGCTGTGCCACACAATGAGTCTAAGTGGAGACAGAGAGGCAAACAGTCTGTTGCACAGGATCCTGATAACAGGAATGCTAGGACTCTGTATGGACATAGCTATGCATCTGTACCTTCTACAGCTGGAGATTTTTTCACTTGCTTTGGCGGTGCCAGTCAGAAGAACCGCTGACATATTATAATTAATACAAAAATAAGTATAATGGGGGGAAAAGCCTTGGGTAACCAGATCCCAGATCAGGTTACAATTACATCCAATCTATCTAAATCAGAAAATGATTTCCACTATTGTCATGTTTACGGTAGCTTTCCGCTCTAGCTACAGATCCCCAAACATGGTTTTAAGCTAACTCAGGTAGACAGTTTCTAGAAAATGTATATTAATCTGAGAAGAAACCTTCTTTTCCCCATAGCCCTTTTGTTTGTGGGGTGGCTTGGTGGTTAAGACACTGACTCTGACAGCTGAAACATTGGGCAGATCAGCAGACTGAGGCCCAAGCGCTGTGTGATGGCATGAGTTCCCATCACTAGTCCCTGCTTCTGCCAGCCTAGTAGTTCAAAAGCATGTAAAAGTATAAGTGGGTAAATAGGTACCACTTCAGTGGGAAGGTAACAGTGTTCTGTACAGTCATGCTGGCCACATGACCATGGAGTCGTCTTTGATAATGCTGGCTCTTTAGCTTAGTAATGGAGATGGCCATTGCCCGCTACAGTTGGACACAACTAGCCAACCTTGTCAAAGGGGAAATCTTTACCTTTACCTTTTAAAAGTTACTTAGAGAAAATAAAATTAATTTTTACCATTGAACTTCAAATTAAATGTTTAGAGCTCTCTCTTCTCATCTTCTCCCTCGTTACCATGCCAAGCCATTCCTATTGCTATTCAAGTCCTGATGTCGGAAAACACATGTGCTTCATTTTAAAGGCCTGAAAAGTTTTAATGCCATAGTAAAAAAATTCAGAAGTGTTTCTTTTCACAGATTAAATCTAATCACAATACAGGAAAAATGTGAAGATTAAGACACAGATCTAACCTTCAGCTGCTGCAAAGAGTCCTGAAGACATGTTTTCAGCTGTGCTGAATGATGTAATATGGAATGTAAGTATCTGCAAGGAAGCATGCTCTCAGAAGCTGAGATTCATTTCATATCCCTGAATGAAATTTAGGCTCTGATCCTGCTTATACTCACTTGCAAGTAAACCCTAATTCTTCCTTTCCCACATCTTCTTAGAGAAACACAGCATGTATTTTGTGCATTTTGGTTGGTCAATACAGGTATTACTCTTTAATGGATTTTGTATTCTGTTATATTTTGCTGCATGGCCAACACAGTTACCCTTGTCCAAATGCATCTAAGGAAGAAGACTTAAGTCTACGAAAGCTCATGCTGCCAACTTCTTTCTTTAGTTAGTCTCAAAGGTGCTCCAAGATCTCTCTACATACTGATTCTACAGACTAACATGGCTATATCTTGAACAGCTACCCCTGAATATGTTATAATGCCTTTTCCATTAATCTTCACTTTTAGCCCAGGAACATAGATAACACACTATCTCTCTTGGGTACTAGAGAGACATTTATGTCTCTTTCATGAGGATAGGTGGTACAAAGGAACAGGAAGTAGCAACATGCCTGGAGTTCTGCCAGCCTGGGCAAATTTTCCATTTCTATCCATACTACAGAAATTCCATGAGGCTTTTCTGTTCCACCTACAGAAGAGTTTCTCTGCGTGATGAAACCAAATGTTCCATAATCTCATTTTATCCTTTGGAGTATACACTTGCAAGCCCATAACATGTTTTATTTATTTACTTAGAGAATTTGTGCCATTCAGAATAGAATATTCTTTCAATGAGCATACAATAAAATCAATTTAATACTCTTATTGTAGTTTGTTGTGGCAACAGAGCTCTCTGATAGAGAAGGCTAAATGTCTCACAAAACTGCAGTTCCCAGGATGCCCTAGCA
Source organism: Phrynosoma blainvillii (assembly GCA_026167975.1). NCBI lineage: Eukaryota > Metazoa > Chordata > Lepidosauria > Squamata > Phrynosomatidae > Phrynosoma > Phrynosoma blainvillii. The sequence continues at coordinate 198,818,264 of JANUYF010000001.1, read as the reverse complement.
TTGAGCCAGGGCAGTTAAAGCTGTCTCAAAACGGATTATTTCTGCAATGTGTTTTGGACCCTTCTCTCTCCTCCTGGAGGAGAAACATGTAGGGTTTCTGGAACCAATCCTAATTGGTCAGAGAGGTTCATATGGACACATAGAATTATACAGCCAGTGTGGCATAGTGGTTTGAGTGTTGGACTAAGACTTGAGATGAGGGTTTGATTCCCAGCTTCGCCATGGAACCTCACTTGGTGGCCTTGGGCAACTCATATTCTCTCAGACTCAGAGGATGACAATGGCAAACCCCCTCTGATGAAACTTGACAAGAAAACCCCGTGATAGGTTTGCCATAGGGCTGTCATAAGTCGGAAACAACTTGAAGGCACACACTACTACCACCACCACCAGAATCACAGAAATGGAAGAGACCACAAGGGTCATCCAGTCCAGCCCCCTGCCCTGCAGGAATATATAAACACTTCTAGGACTCAGTTCTTCCAGATGCAACAACTTTGGGTGATGGGGCAGGGAGACAGCCAGCCAGGATGCAGCTAGCCTTATGTGGGAACACAGCCTGTTGGGACAGCAAAATGGACAGTTATGCTGCTTCTAAAAATAAAGCTGGCTGGACAATATAAAATCCAGAACAGGAAGAAACCCTTCAGAATACAGCCAGGAGCAATTTCTTACTGTCATTCACAAGAATAACTGAAAATTACAAAACACTGGTGGCTATTTTAAACAAGCAAGCAACCCTTTCCGAAACACCCAATTTTTTCATAGCTGCTTTCATATTTTCTGATGAAGTTGTTATCCTCTGGAAGTTATGAGGCTGGCAGAAACCAATAAAGAAGCATGCAAGGAAAAAGGAACAGATTTGGCCCTGAAGTTTTTCTAATATGTCCTATATATGCCCATCAACTAATTCACTGACACCCACTAATTACTACATAATCTTTTCCTTTATCCCATCTACTGTCCTTTTTAGGAGGACTAGAGTAGCAGAGGCTCAAGTGGTTAAGGCACTGTCTCTGTTGATTGCAATATCAGCAGGTTGACAGTTCGAGGCCTGGGTGCTGCATGATGGGGTGAGCTCCTGTCACTAGTCCCAGCTTCTGCCAACCTATCAGTTCAAAAGCATGCAAATGCAAGTAGATAAATAGGTACCACTTCGGTAGGAAGGTAAACAGCATTCTGTGCAGTCATGCTGGCCACATGACCACAGAGTAGTCTCTGACAATGCTGGGTCTTCAGCTTAGTAACGGAGATGAGCACTGCCCCTATGGTCAGACATGACTTGACAACCTTGTCAATGGGGAATACCTTTACTTTTAGAGTAGCCATAGGCTTACGGGGTAACTTGTTTTTTATCTTGATCTTATACTTAATACTTAAATAGTGATACATGAGTTAACAGAAAGTCTAATGCTGGCCTGGAAGTCCCATACATGCCAACATAGAATCATAGAATTATAGAGTTGGAAGAGACCACAAGGGCCATCCAGTCCAACCCCCCTGCCATGCAGGAACTCCCGATTAAAGCATCCCCGACAGATGGCCATCCAGCCTCTGCTTAAAGACCTCCAAGGAAGAAGACTCCACCACACTCCGAGGGAGTGTGTTCCACTGTCGAACAGCTCTCACTGTCAGGAAGTTCCTCCTAATTATGGACGTTTTCACACGGGGCTCCCTAAAGCCGGCTGGAGCCCTTCCCCTAAAGCCGGCTGGACCCCGTGCCGCTGACACCGGAATGACTCCGGCGGCGGCAGGCTAATTCCTTTTGCCACCCGGAATTACCTGAAGCTGGAGTTAGCCAGGAATTAGCCTGCCGCTGCCGGAGTGAGGCCGGACTTAGGGCTCCGTGTGTTTGAACACACGTAGCGAAAAGCTGGCCGGACGCAGGGATGACACCGGAAGGGGAGGGGTTTGCCGCCGCGCATGTGTGAACACACGGGAAATGGAGCCGGAGTGAGGCCGGCGGGAGGCCGGCTAGCGTCCTCCTTTTGCCCCGTGTGAAAACGTCCGTTGAGGTGGAATCTCTTTTCCTGGAGCTTGCACCCATTGTTCCGGGTCCTAGTTTCCGGAGCAGCAAAAAACAAGCTTGTTCCCTCCTCAATATGACATCCCTTTAAATATTGAAACAAGGCTATCATATCACCTCTTAACCTTCTCTTCTCCAGGCTAAACATCCCCAGCTCCCTAAGTCGTTCCTCATAGGGCTTGGTTTCCAGACCCTTCACCATTTTAGTTGCCCTCCTTTGGACCCGCTCCAGTTTCTCCACATCCTTTTTGAATGTGGTGCCCAGAACGGGACACAGTATTCCAGGTGAGGCCTGACCAAAGCAGAATAGAGTGGCACTCTTACTATAACATATCATATTATAAATTGATGAACATTTCCTTTAAGCTTTGGCCATTTCAAAAGTGAGTGTTCTGCCATTTTGACAGCAAACTATTGTGATGAGACAATTCAACATTTAAAAGGTTAATTAAAAATCATCAAAGATGAAATCGGTGTGTTCATTTTTAATAAGTGGCTACTACCTTGCAGAGAAAAAGGAGTTGCTTTGGCATATTCCATTTGCTTCCACTGACCAGGATGTTTACGAGCTTTCAGGTATTGTTGCACTCTTGAATCAACAGTCTCCTTGAGAACCATGCAGATCTCCTGCAAGAGAATTGGTTTCCAGGTAGGTTTAAATATATTTTATAAAATCTGAGAAATCATGTATTCTCAAGTATATTTATTCTGTAGAGAAAGGTGTTGTTTGCAAAGATGGAAACAAGAAAAAAATTGCTATTTTGATTTCAATTAAATTTAGCACTTTATAAATTTAACAATTTATTTGAAGAACATTATTACACCCAGACTGCTAATTTCTCACACCTGAAATGTCGGGGGGGGGGGGGGGGAGAGTGGGACAGAAGAGAGGAAGTTAAAGAGAAAGAATAAAGGATTGCTGGCTCTTCTACCTCAAAGTAATCTTGCATCTGGGGCTAGGTGTGGCTACAGGTCTATTAAATCAATTATTTTCACATCACTGTATACACATAAATAGGCATTAAGAAATTACATATGCAATAAAAACAGAAACAGACAAGGAAATCTAGAAGGTTAATACTGATGGTAATGGTAATTAATAAACCACTTCATAGTAACGGATGCTGCTTAGTCATTTTAAATGGAAAGGAAAGATATGAATGCTTTTCATCATAGCACACCCGAGCCTGTTCTTTAAAAAACGTTCTATTTTAAAAGCCTGTCTGAACAAAAAGGTTTTAGCCTTCCACTGGAAGGCCAACAATGAGGGGGCCATTCTGGTCTCCCTGGGAAGGGAGTTTCAGAGTTTAGGGACAGCCACCAAGAAGTTTACCCCCATCAACTGTTTTAGAAGGGCCTCTTTTGATGATCTCAAAGCCAGACAAGCTCATACAGGGAAATATGGTCTGCTAAATAACCTGAGCCATATGGCGCTTTATAGGTCATAACCAGCCATTTGAATTGTGCCCAGAAACAAACTGGCAGCCAGTGGAACTTTTTTAACATGGATGTAACCTGTCCCAGTTAAATCTGGCTGCAGCTCTTTGGACCAGCTGAAGCTTCCAAACACCCTTCAAAAGCAGCCCCAACTAGAGCATGTTACCATAATCCAAATGGGATATAACTAACCCAGATCCAGCATCTTAAGTAACAGAGTAAGTTGGTGCATGAGTCTTAAATATGCAAAAGCAGTCCTGGCCAGCACAGAAACCTGGGCCTCCAGGTTCAAAGCTGAGTTAGGAACACACCTAAAGTGCAAACCTGTGTCTTCAGGGGCGTATAACCAGATCTAACACAGGCTGAATCCCTATTTCCTGATCTGCCTTTTGACTGACCAAGAGCACCTCTGTTTTGTCTGGACTTAGTTTAAATTTGTTTGCCCTCATCCAGTCCATTACTGATGACAAATACTGGTTTAGGACCAAGGCAGCCTCCTTGGATACGAGTGGAAAGAAGTAACAGATTTGGGTGTCATCTGCATATTGATGGCACCTCACCGAAAAATTCTAGATGACCTCTCCCAATGGTTTTATATATATGTTGAATAGCATGGGGGACAAAACAGAAGCCAAGAGACCCCCCAAGTCAACAGCTAGGGGGTCAAGCAGGAGTCCCCCAGCACCACCTTCTGGGGTTGCCCCTCCAGGAAGTAACAGAGCCACTGTAAGACAAGTCCCATCCTAGAGAGGTGACCCAGAAGGATACCATGATCGATGGCATCAAAAACTGCTGAGAGACCCACCAGAACTAACAGGCACACACTCCTCCACCCAGTTCCTTACGTAGGTCCTCCATCAAGATGACCAAAGCTGTCTCTGTCCAATAGACAGGACTGACACTAATTGATATGGATCTAGATAACCCATTTCATTTAGAAATCCCTGGAGTTGGGAGGCCATCACATGCTCCAATACCTTGCCCAAAAATTGTAGGTTGAACACTGGCTGATAATCATCCATTATAGAGGGGTTTGGGGATGGCTTTTTCAACAAAGGTATCACTGCTGCCTTCATTAGATATTCACAAAATGAATAAACTAATGTTGTCTTATGCTTCCTCCCACCCCATAACACAAAACATTTTTAAAATTACAAATTACTTGAACTTACCTCTTTCTTATGATCAGAAAACCAAACATTGTCTTTATTGGAGTCTTGGGGCATAACATGGACATCTACCAGGACCGCATACTTTCCACACTTGTCAATTGGTAGGGATAGCAGGGGAAAAGATTAAATACATAAAAGTTTTTAAATATATCAATGAGACTGGACAGAGTATGATTCCTGAATTTCCTAACTGGGTCATGAATATGGCAGATTTACCCTGAGACACAATACATCTTATAGTGCCAAATCTAAAACCTTATAATATAACCTTATGGTGCCTTAAGAACTTTAACATTTAAGCATGGACTCACATACACAAGCAGTAGTAGCAGCAATACGGCTAGTAGTGATAATTGCAACAAGAATGTAAGCTATCTTTATAATTTAAGTGAGTTGATAGATTTTTCTTTGAACAGACTTCAGTTGTTCCACATTTCATGTTATCCTACCTGAAAATTTACACTACTTAAAGCAGATGGGCTTTGGCTTTACTAGCCCTGAAGATAAGCTGGTCTGAAGAGAGACATAAACAAGACTGCACTTCTTTTTTATGGTCTCTGTGGCTCACACAATTGATGTAGTAGGCAAAGTAGGACTTTCAGTTCTCACTTGTAGCAAGCTAAATGTGCTCCAGAGATTACCTGGAACACCAAGATTTCTCAGTGGCGCGTATCCATGAGTACCTCTTTTCAGTGGTGGCTGATAGGGATATTTGCTTGTAAGAGAAGGCAACCACTAAACATTAACCAAGGGAAAGGTGGACACTAGCATCCTTACAGGTAGATGTACCACTATGTGAGCAAGAGGATCAGTATTAGGTCACTACTGTGCAGAGGTACAGCTACTAACTGCCCAGTTTAGATATGGACCCAAGATATCAGTGATTCATACTCAGTACTCCTGGCCAGTCAGTGGCCACACACTGGCACAAACCTATCTTTGCAAGCCTCATGCCTTTAACTGCCTTGTGATTCCCATTAGTTAAGGTCATTGGGTTCCCCAGAGTCATTATTCAGAGGCAGCAGCCTCATATGTATAACTGATTCATTTCACTAGCTGCCATTGCCCATGTCAAGTTTCCACAAAAGAAGAAGAAAAACAAAAATGACAGTTACTCAAGCTTCTGTGCTAACCATTAATTTGTATTCAGATGCTCAGAGGCCAATGTAAAACTAAGGTCTAAGAAACAAACAAATCTTGATGCAATGGATTTTTGAATAACCAAGCCCTGTGTGCCCTGTCTCTTAGTACAGAGAATTAACTGCCTGGTTTAACTCACTATGTGAAGTGGTGTCCTGCCTTCATAGTCCCATAGTCTCACTTCAGTAGCTTTGGAGTGACTGAGGGGTATGTGGGAGCATCAACAAAACATTCCTTTGTGATTTTAAATTACAGACCACTGTTCCATTCCCACAGCTTGGAGCTAGGATCAGGATGCTGGCAACAAGTCTAACTTCAGTAACTGGAAGAAATACCTACAGGAAGATTTTATGCTGATGAGTGAATTCAACTACACCAGTTCAAAAGTTCACAGGGAGAGCTATTATAGCCAACAATGACACAAGTAGGAAATCTCTTGAAGACAGGTGTCAAAACATATTAAGCTGATTTCACAATGGTATGAGTTTTATTTTCCTTTTCTTTTGCAATGGAGGGCAGACAAGAGAGGATTTATGTACGTCCCATAAATTCAGTTGTGAAGAGAGAATGGAATGTTTGCATGACAAACCTATCATAAGTACTATTTATGATATTTTGCCATGGATGTTTTCTATTAAGTTCACAATTTAAATATTTTTTTAGAAGCACACCATAGTAAGCAAATGAAAGTAAGACAGATTTGAATAATCCATTCCAGTTCCACTGTGTCTAATTATGTTTACTTCTTACCAAGTACGTTTAACATCACAGCTTTAAAGAAACAGTATTTTTGCTACCACTTAAGAGCTGGCATACAAGCCAAAACCCGTTTCCGTATTACTGAAACAAATTAGATCAAGGCATGTGGAAATACAGCAAAACATCAAGTGGTTTATCTAAAGCATGGGTTTCCAAACTGCATGCTGGGCAACTGACTTTGGCCTTCTGTGGTACCTTAGAGGGCTGTACATGGTTCTCCATGCCTTAGGGGAGCATATGTGGTAGGGCAATTGTGCCACCTTTTTTGGGTGGCCCTGAGCTGTTTTAGACCCAAGAGGAATTTTTGAAGCAGCACAAGTCAACCAGGTTGAAAGAGCTGACTTCCTATTTCTCTTCTCATAAAATTGTTGTGTGCCTTCAAGCCCTGTCTGCCAAGGGGATGTGGACCCATTTCCCCCAAATTGGTGTTGAAATTTGGGGGCATGTTGGGGGGGTGGGCTCTGAGGCCCTCAAAAAGGCCTACAAGAGTCACACATAACCCCCAGAATCCCAATCTTGATCTAAACAAAATTCCTATGGTGTTCCCAGTATTTTATCACTGTATGCATTAATAGTAAGCCAAATTCCATGAATGCTGGAAAATGGCATAATTGACACATAAGAATGAAATACCAGCAAGACTGGGCAAACTCCAAGGTTTGCAGAACTGATTGTCATTAGAAAAAAATATTCAAAGGGGAAAGAAAGGACACTCTAGAAAGGAAACCCAAAACAAACCAGTGAGAACTGTCATGCTCAGTGGGTACTGATAATGACTAAACGTTGGAGAGGGAAGAAAAGTAGGAAGGAAGGGGAATTAAACAGAATATCGTGAATGGGAGCACTCTGAATTGCAAGATTTTATTGCAGGTCCCACTTGTCAATTATATTATACCACAACCACATAATATAGATGACAGTACATGGAAATTGTCAGAGAACATTTAATGATATTTAGTTCAGTGCAAACTAATGATTCGGAAGATTTTTTTCATGACTTCTTTATCTCATCAGATTTAAAAGAAGCTAAGTTTTGACTCAGCTGCCATCTGTTAATTCTTTATTCTCTGGAAGAAAACAGAAGGAAGGCTTTGGATAAACAGATCAAAGCATTTTGTTCTTTCAGTGAGTGGAACCTGTAATGTGGAAGCTTAGCGAACTGATTTCACAATGACTCAGTTGTAAAGACACATTCCAGCTGTTTATCCGATATTTCTAGTACTCAGATAACTTTAAATACTCTTATATTGCCTTAAATAATTCTGTATGTGGAAAAAGGATGAGTAACTGAGTTTAGGATGATTCAGACTATAAGCCCCCTCAGGAGTGGTACCTGGGACACCAGTCTGTGAATCCATTACAGAAAATGCAACAGCTGCAGTAACAGGACCTTCCAAAGGGCAGCTTTTTGAGGAAGGGGGAGTCTGCCAATTTTTATCTTGTCTTCCTCAGTGCCTCACCTTCAGCCAAACCTCATGCTGCCCACAGATGCTCCTCCTCTTCTTTATTATTATTTAAATAATTTCTATAACTGCTCCCCTGTATCTAACAATACCTTAAAACAGTTATGACATGTCACAGTAGTTCCCAGGCAACAAAGCTTGGCCTTATAATAAGCTACTTTGAGTCCCATTTTGGGAGATAGGCAGGATATAAATCTCCTAAATAAACATAATTAATTAATTAATTAAAATTACACACTCACTCAAACACACATCCTTCAAAAGATATTTTTCCCTATGGCAAAAGTAGACAAGGTGTAGACTAGAAGCCTTTTTGCTGGAACCTTGAGGTGTAGTAGCTGGTGCAAGGTAAGATGTTTCTGAGTAAATGCTCATCTGAAGGCTGTATTTTCAACTGTAGAATCAGAGGTCAGGCATACATCCTTTCCTGCATACATGTACCTCTCCCTTCCACACCCCAATTGCTTGATCTCAAAAGCCCAAGGTAAGAATGAAAATCAATAGAAACCAAAGGAGAAATCCAAGATGTTAATGTACTTAGTACAGCACAGTAATGTGTCTCCCTTTCTCTCAAACACATGGTAGCAAAGGGAGACCTTTCTAGTCTAATTCAGTGCTTAGTTAATGTGAGACATTAGTAAAATGTTGAGTGCAGAGTCCAAAACAAAAGCAGTTCATTTTCCATACTGCGGGTTGATAGAGGCTGTATGATGGAGAGATTAGCTTCACTCCAAACAGCTATAATACCAGGTAAGAGAGACTTGCTTATAAAATGTTTCATTTCTATCTCCACATACAACCGACATAACTATGCCAAATACAGTGTGTGCGCACCATCCGCGGGTCTGCCATCCATGGACTCAAGGTCACATGGATGCTGAGCCCTGGTAAAATGAATGGGGGTGTGTGCCTGTGCCACGCTGCTCATGAGGGGGGCACCCCATTCAAACAAACGGGACTTGAGGTCCTGCGTATTTTGCTTTATATGTGTGTGGGGGGGTGGGGGGTCTGGAACAGATCCCCCGTATATAGGAAGGGCGGACTGTAATGTCTGCACAACTATTTGGATTAGCAGCAAAGACATTCTTTTTTTAAAAAAATCTACCATTCAGTGAACTGTACCATCTCTCTTTCAGCTCTTTTTATATTTCAATGAGATGCCACTACCAAGATGTGCATCTGTGTACTGCAACGCTAAGAGAGAGAAACAATAGAAGATGAATGGCAATTTTATTCCAATAGCATAGAGATAAAACTTTGTGCCACTGCTTTTTCATACACTGGTCTTGTACTCTGCTTTTACTGTAGAAACATGCTTGGATTGACTTAGTCCTGGATCAACCACACCAAGCCTTCCCAATGTTTCCTCCATCTATGATGAGTTTTGAATAGTTTAAGGTGTGCAACTTCTCTACTACATGAAGTTTTCATCTTTTCCATCTCATAATTTTAGATAACCACAGAAACTCTGTGGATTGTATTGGATATCCTAGCTTTTAAGAAACAAAGACTTGTGTGATGGGAAAATGGGTAGGTTAAAAGAAGGGTTAAAAAAAAAAAGAAGGGAAGAAGAGGTTAGGAAAGTTAGAAAGTGTGGATACCAGTGGAGAGGAACAGAAAATGTTTAGCAAGGTTTAGAGGGATAAGGAAAGGATTGAGTGAGGAATGAATATATGCAAAAGAGAGGAAATTGATAAGGAATAATATAAATGAAATTAGGGAATAAAAATGAAAGAAAGGCAGGTCATGATAAGTAAAGGATTTAGTATATGTTATTTATGTATAGTTGGTACTATGTGTTGTATGCGGTTTTATGTTATTTTTCTTTTTTATTATAATTTTAATTATTAAAAAATATTCTAAAAAAAGAAAAAAAGATTGTAGAGATTATCGCACAGCTTAAAAAAGCGATTTACCTCTCCCAAATTGAAGTGTCATTTGGGCTGCAGTTGGATTCTATCGCATGGATTTTGCCACCAAATCCACTGGCCGAGTCTAGCCTGGCTGCAGTCCGTGTCCCAGGTGTGCTCAACAAGCTGCTTTTCAGAGTTGGGAGCTTTCCGTCTTTGAAAAGAGGCTTGCTCAGCACACCTGGTACCCGGGCTGCAGCTGGGCTGGACTTGGCCGGTGGATTCAGCAGCAAAATCCATGCGATAGAACCCAGCTGCGGCCTGAATGAAACTTCAACTAGGGAGAGGTAAGTCACTTTTTTAAGCTCTTGTATGATATACACATTCACACATATGGATGCTATCCACGTATTTCATTATCTCCAATGAAACACACATCTGAATGTGCATTTATTTCTGTTCAGTATTCTAAAGCAGGGGTAGGCAACCTTTCCCCTTTAAGGGCCGAGGGACTTCAGCTCCCAGAAGCCTCAGCCATGTTGGCCAATAGTCCCATGTTGGCCAATAGCTCCTGGGATTCTGGGAGCTGAAGTCCCTCTGCCCTTAAAGGGGAAAGGTTGCCTACCCCTGCTCTAAAGGCACCAGATCCTATCTAATCTTGGAAGCTAAGCAGGGTCAGCCCTGGTTAGTACTTGGGATATCGCCAAGAAATACCAGGTGCCGTAGGTAGCAGCTCACAGGTAGTAGCTCACAAAAGCACCTGTGATTCCTTGCCTAAGGAAACCCAATGAAATTAATGGGGTTGGCATAATTCGACAGAAAATGTGAAGGCACATATACACCCACATGTTCAAATATATGTGTTCTTGGAGATCTGAATTGCTTGCAGTATAATAGAAAGTTGTGTGTGTGTGTTTTAAAAAATAAGCCAGTAGTTGCAGTAGTATAACAATGCAGTAGCTGCACTGTTATTTTTATACATGTATTGAGCCGCTACATTGCAATAACAGGAAAAGAGGCCACTAACCTGCATGTTCTCGCTTAAGGGCAAGGAAAAATACTGTTTAAGGCTGCAGTCCTAAACACATTTAGTAGAGTGTAAGCTTCATTGAGCACAGCAGAAGTTATTTCTGATAAACATGCAATCTTTGTGGTTGATATGAACTGACTTTTTTTTTTATTCCCATAGCCTGTATATAGGGCCTAATTGCTTGACATTATATAATTAAGCCAATCTATGGGCAAGAGTTCTGTAAAGTAAAAAAAAAACCAAGCTCAGTTCACTATTGCTTTCAGTTCTCCCCATGAAAGGATTTCCCCCCCACACACACACACACACAAATGGATCCAATACGGCTGCTTACTTTTTTTTTTTTTTTTTGGTCTGCTTTGGAGAATTTCCAATACGAAATCTATCAGCCACATTCAGCTTTCCTTTCTAAAGTTCTGCTCTGATGAACTGTGAAATCATTGATGACTGGCCACAAATTAGAGAATAAGTGAAACTAGTTTCCTTAGCAACCCACTGTTTTCCTCTCCTCAGGCTGGTTAGTAGTTATTAACAGAGGGAAAAGACAAGTAAGAGGTGTGTGCAGGGATCAAGTGATGTTAATCAGTTTCAAAACATTCTGAAAATGAAATTGCAAATACTGCACTTATTTATTGTGTCTCATACTTGCATACAATTAAGCAAGATACCTGGACCTTTGAGCTGATGTCTGTAATCCCTTTTTACTGCCAACATCACATACAAAGGTTATTTCCCCCATATATATATATATATATATATATATATTCCTGTCAAAATGTGAGCTGCATGTGGATGCACACTGTAAGGGAGTGGTGAAGCAGCTGCCAAAAGAGAATGGGAATTTATAAAATAAAGCCCCCATAGTAATAAATTTTTAAATGCAGGAACTCATCACAGTTACACTCCTCAACATGTGGGCAGTTGTGCTGATATATAAGCAGCTGTATCCATATAAACACACACATCTATATTAGGAGTTGGGAAACTCAAATCTTTGAGTCAAATCCAGCCCTCTGGGATAAACTAGAGGGTTCCAATTTTTACAGAGCTTTCCTCCTCATTTTAAAAGACAATCTTTAAAATATTATTTTGTTTTTGATTGGATATGTCTGATGTTCTGCCCTTTGGTGAAAAGGGTGTTATAAATAAACATCATGATGATGATCACAAGGTGACTTTGGGGAAGTCACTGTTTGAGCCTAATCAGCTGAACAAAATAGCCATGCACCAAGCCAGACCTGGGCTCCAACTTCCCCCCACTTCATGCTTATAACCTTGGTACGTATTGCATATGATGTTACTGTTTCTGTTATGAAAACAGTATCAGAGATGTGCTTCTCTCGCATTTTTTGCTCCCCCCCACCTTCAGTTCAGTGCTATTCACATCCAAGGCAACCAAGTCTCCAAAATGAATGTTGTCATGTTTCATAACCAGAGAGTTATCTCGTTATTTTAATTGTTGGGAACTGTTAGCCTCTCTGAAGCTGCCAGAGAACAACTTCTGAATGCCAAAAGATGATGACATGCATGCAGTCTCTGGGTATGAGCAAGGTAGAGCCACTGATAACATCTGGAACTGGAAACTCATTACATGCCTGACAGCTTCCTAGCTGCTGAAGTTCATGAAGACCCAAAAGACTAGTTGACTATGGCAAGCAAAAATAACTCCAGGCAACTAAGGAGGAATATCTGGATCCCACTCAACTGCTGCTTCACTAAGCCGAATCACCACATCTGCTCAGTAACAGATGCAGGTTAGTTTACTTTGTTTAAAAATTTGTACATAGAAATGGAAGGATTGTATTACAGGTCTGATGAAGCAAAAGAAGGCTATCCTATCCCAGAAGAAGAAAAAATTCTGATTAAGTGAGAGGTGAATAGAAAATAACGTTGGAGTCTACTACTACGTTTCTGAGTGATTTGAAGCAGACTGGCAATTGTCGTCACCTCTCAATTGTTTAATAACAGCAACAATAAAATTTCTCAGATAAAAGTGGTTGCAGAAAAGAAGCTTGTTTTGCGTGTGTGTGAAAGGGGAGGTGCACATGACTGGATTTTAGTACAAAATGATTGTGAGCTCTGTTCACTTGAAACAAATTCCTAGGGACGCAAGTTCCTAGGGACACAGAGACCCTGTTCTTTATGTGGAAAAAACAAAGTAGATCTTACAAATCTGTTTTGCCCACTCTTGGAGTAAACTGCCCAAATTCAATTTGATCCAACCTCTTTTGGTTTTGGATTAAATGCTTCTTTCATGTAAAAACTTGACACAGAAAACATTATTTGATCATTTTTTTTAATTGGCATTTCTGCTTAGGATCAACATGACATATTCTAGCAGCAATCTTATGCATATTTACTAGAAGTAAGCCCCACCACATACAGTGCAGCATGAGATATTAATGCTCAGTTCATTCAATCTTTTGGTGCAAAAGTAGTCTCTAAATACTGCTTCCTCATCCCAAATTCACTGCAGCCTTCACTCTACCTGTCTCTATAGCACTACATTTCCGACTGAAAGCTAGCAGTGCAGTTGTGCCAGAAAAATCCTTCCCTTTAAGAACAAGGTGCATGGGGAGCACAGAACATGTTTTCAGGCTTCCATGAGAACAATTCTGCTTGAAAACAAGGTACATGCTTCTCACATGCCTTGTTTACAAAGGAAATGACATCTTTTTTTGCCAGTGGCAAAACACAAGGGGAGTGTACATGTGGCTCTTGTGTTGTGCTGCATGGAGATAGGAAAATCATCAGAATTTCTTGAAGATAAACAAAGCATGGGAAAAATAAAACAAGCTCTGATGTTACTATGGACATTGCAGTATAAAAAGATAATAGGGGAGTGCTACTAAGGCATTATATTGCCAAGTACTTCAAAGCCAGGCTAAATCTCCAATGGCTGATGATAGCTAATAACTGAGTTTGGCTGTGGAAAAGACCCTTCTGTTTCAGCATGTGTTAGAGATTTACAAGTGCTTTAAGATTACCTGAGAATATCTTGCTCAGAGTACCACAGCCACTTGATAGTGGCCCAGAAGCAAACTTTTCCTATTGTACAGTCCATGCGTAGCAATATTCTGCCTCTTAAACAAAACAGAAGACATCATCTGTTATGTGTTTGAAATGCCTCCAGAAAATACACTGATTTTCTCAAAATTTTTGTAGCTTTTAATTGCAGATTTCATAATTTTTTAGATGCTGTATACTGTTTATTGTTTTGAATTTCTTGTTGTTTTACTGCTGTATACTGCTTTGATGTGATTTCATGATTAGCAGACTAGAATTATGCTAAATGAAAACAAACAAAATCCTGCTTCCAGGCGCCTTGAAGGCTGCCGATCAGTCAAATGTTATATGCCAAGACTGGTTGGTGAGCAAACCCCTTTCACCAAAGCAATAGAATTTGGAAATGTACCTCTTACAATATCTGCTTAATACAGACACGTTCTATCAGCAATCCAAGTGAAATCCACTGTTATAATAGTTAAGTTGACCCTATTGTTAATAATTTTTTAAAAAAATTAGATTTATTTGTTTCACATGAAATATTTACAAACTAACATGTAACAATGAAGGTAAAAGAAATGCATAAACAAGAACTGAACATAATGAAGCAGAAATGTTAATACACTTCAGCCATGAACAAGTACAACAATTCATCAGAATTGGAGATTGAATGTCCAAGTGCAGCAGGAGATAAACACAAGCCCGCATCTAATTTTAGAAGACCAGAAACAAATAAAGGGGGATTTTTAAAAAAGAGATGGTTGAAGGAGACAGTGGGTAGAGTCAGAGGGAAGTGAATGTGTACTGGGTGTCTAAATTGATTAAAGGAAAAGGTCCGACATAACTCAGTTTGAATATTGTTCTATGTTTGAAACTGAGAACTGGAAGTTATTAATGTATCACCTATTCTACAGGATATAATAAAATTAACTTGCTTGTTAATTTGTTAACTCTGACTCAGACCAACTTCCTTCACCCTGAATCAAGAGGTGGTCATTCTTACCATAAAGAACATGAAGCTAACACACAAACATGTCCAAACTGAGGTCATCTGGACATCCTGGACCCAAATCCAAAAAGGGGGATTCTAAAGGGGGACTGAAGGGCAGAGTGAGAGTGTCAGGCATCCAAGGCTACACATTCCCGGGCACACCTTGGAAAGGCCAATGCCACCAATATGTTGGGGTGGGGTGGTGGTGGAAGGAGGCATTGGCCTTGTATACAGAAACCTATGACAAGTACACCTGTCTTGCGCAAACAGATACGCTGCCAATGTGTTGGCTACATTGGTTGGAGGTAAGCCAGTAGATCTGCTATGGTGGGAGGTCAGTAAATCCATTACTGCTCTGTTGAGCTCTGGGGGGCTCTGCCAGGGATGGATCCTAATGTGGTACTGTCAGAGCTCCCATTTAACCCAAAGCACCTGTGGAAGACGAGGAAGTGAAATCCAATGCAGATTCATAGAATCATAGAGTAGGAAGAGACCACAGGGCCATCCAGCCCAATCATGTGCCATGTGGAAATACACAATCAAAACACTCCCAGTAAATGGCCCCTCCAATGGCAGATTCACTGACCACTTTGGTTAGAGGACTGTGAGAGTTGTAAGTCAATCCATCTGGAAAAGACCAGGCTGGGCAGGTGACCAAATCTCATAACAGCAAAGGAGGTCAGGGCACCACAGGATATTCAAGGAAAATGTAGGACATTAAAAAATAAAAGCTAAAAACACTCATATAAATGTAAATTTATGCTTCTTAGACATGCTCAAAACAGAGGACATTTTGAAATTCCTCCTGGACAGAAAGTTGAAATGTAGGACATGTCCTGGAAAAGGAGGACATCTAGTTACCCTGAGGGTGGGGAACCTTTCATACAATGTGCTAACCCATTTTCTTTCTCAGTGCCTGTACTTTTGAGCACTCAGATGTTGCTTTGCAACATAATTTTATCATAGTCGGTGTTGTCCCATGGAATTGTCATCTACTTCGCTAAACAACCAACTTAAGAAGTAGGCTTTAAGATGAAGAAAAGTGGTTGAGAAGAACAAGGATAGCCTTTCACAGTTATGCAACTTTGTACCAAACTCATTTTAAAATGCTGTCAGTCTTCCTGACAAATACAAAGCAGATTACCTAAACAAAAGTTCATAGTCAAGAGGAAAAGCCATAAATTCCAGTTGGCTGGATTTTCAGAGACCTGCTGTAAACTATAAGGATTATATTAAAAAGATAAAATATACAATAGCTGCATTTGTGGCTGCTTTAGTGTAAAGATAGGATTTTTTTTAATTTTAAAAAACCCTTTAAATAAATAATATAAACGGGACTAGAGGGTTTTGTTAGGAGTTCCTCTTTTAATGAAGTGTGCCAGCACATTCAATTATTAAATTACAATAAAATGCACACATTTTGAGAAGGGAGATTACCATCTTTGCAGCTTTTGATGTACATTATTGCTATACTAAGATGCTGACCAAAATCAGACACAGTCTGAAAAAAGCTTTCAAAGCCAGGTTCTTGGAAAGGAATACCAAAATGGAAGGGTAACAGGACGCACCACATCCCACAGGTAAATCTGGAAAGAGTCAATGTCCCAAGGCACCTTTATGCCTACTGTCTGGTAAATAAATAAAACTGGGAAGCATTTTTTTCAGTCTTGCCACTACAAGATCACAAGACTGTGAATTATCTTAATTATTCCCATGATAAGCCAGCTTCCCAACTGGATGGATGCAAGGAGGGAGGAGGGGAACATCCTGTGTGACTTAGTTCTCTTCATTTTCCCATTATTTTAAGAAGTTACCTACCGCAGTAATCAACTCATTAAGTGATCATGTGCACACCATATTCTAGCATAAAACATCTGCAGATGTTAAATTCTTATGCCAATATTTCAGTGCATTAAAAGATGTGTTGATTACACAGGCATGAACTTGTAACATTACACAGTTTCAACTTATGTCTTTGGTTCCTATTCTTCCTTGCAGGATAGTCATAACCATGTGTTTTGTCCTTATGCTACTTGAATCCCACCCTTCCAGCAAGGCATTCACAGAGCCATACACAATAATTTTACATTTTTTATTTGAAAGAGAAGATATGAGTAAAGCAACTGAATTTTTTGTTTGTAAAATTTAATACCCCACCCTTCATTTCCATTAGAGCTGTCAGAACAGCATCATCTACAGTTACAAGGGGAAGAATGACATAATATATCTATAAAAAAACAAACAAACAATTTTCAACAGAAAGTTAAACAGAAAGCATGTCTAAGCAGAGTAAGGCTGCATCTGCACTGCAGAAATAATCCAGTTTGACACCACTTTAACTGTCATGGCTCCATGCGATGGAATCCTGGAACTTGTAGTTTGTTGTGGCACCACAGCTCTCTGACAGAGAAAGCTAAACATCTCACAAAACTACAAATTTCAGGATTCCATAGCACTGAGCTATGGTGTCAAATTGAGTTATTTCTGCATTGTGAATACAACCTATAAATAAGGAGGCAGGAAGAATCATCAGCAATACTAAAAGCATCTGAAAGATAAAAAGGCTGGATTTAACAATACCCAAGCAACAGATGTGATCATTTAGCAGGAAGCACAATCTCCTTCTGCAATAGGTTGACCAACATTTCATAGAATCATAGAGTCAGAAGAGACCACAAGAGCCATCCAGTCCAACCCCCTGCCATGCAGGAACTCACAATCAAAACACCCCCAAGAGATGGCCATCCAGCCTCTGTTTAAAGATCTTCAAATAAGGAGTCTCCACCACACTCCAAGGAAGTGTGTTCCACTATCGAGCAGCTCTCACTGTCAGGAAGTTCCTCCTAATGTTTAGGTGAAATGTCTTTTCTTGTAGCTTGCATCCATTGTTCTGTGTTCTAGTCTCTGGAGCAGTAGAAAACAAGCTTGCTCCATCCTCAAGAAGATACCCCTTCAAATACTTATACAGGGCTATCATCACCTCTTAATTGTCTCTTCTCCAGGCTAAGTATACCCAGCTCCCTACGTCTTTCCTCATAAGGCATGGTTTTCAGACCCTTCACCATTTTGGTGGCCCTCCTTTGGACAGGGTCCAACTTGAATTGTGGTGCCCAAAACTGAACACAGTATTCCAGGTGAAGCCTGACCAAAGCAGAAAACCAACACTAAATGGACGACCTACCATCAGTATTGTAAGAGTGAGCTTCAGTTTATCCCACATGATAAGCAGATCCACTATCTAACCAATGCTGACTCCAAAACAGCACATGATCTTACTCAGGCATTTCATGTAGCTGTTGAACACCACAAATGGCAAAATGATGCTGGTAGATCACCACAGCCTAAGTACCCAGGGCATGAGCAGTAGTTGCCCAGCATCGTCTTCTTGAAGTAGCCATCCAGATATGACAAGAACTACTGAAACACAATGACACATTCAGGACAACTACTTCAGAAAGTCAGTTGTGTCAAAAGCCTCAAGACATCTAAGGAAATTAATGGTTTCATGCCCTTCTGTCCTTCTTTCTGCAGTTTCCATTCCAAACCCAGCCAGAATACAGTAGATATAAATAACTCATTCAAGAACATCTAGTTTTGCATGGCATAGCCACCACCTAGTCAAGCAGTCTACCAAACAAAGATGAGCAACTGGCCAATTTTTAGAATCATCTTGAAGTTCAAGAGACAGTGTCTTTGTGAGCACTCACATGGTCCTCTCCTGTGATGCAACAAAATTACTTCCTCTTGCAAGGGGGAATGATTCCTCTCCTAGACCAACGGTCATCCCAGAGAGGCAGACGGGAGGGCTGGGACTGAACAAACAGGTGATAAATTGCACACTTCAAAGCAACTTGTCCACATTATCAGACCTCAGCAATCCAATTCTATAGAATGGAAGCAAACCAGAAGGTGTACCAGATAAGAGACTATACTTCAAAATTAGTAGCATCCAAGCTGAAGAAGAAGAAGCTGGTGCTAGTCCATGCATGGTCTGAATCTACTTGTGGGAGGAAGGGTCATTATGTAATCTGAGAAAATGAAACCAAGATGTGGAGTTTATAATTTTTTTTGTAGAAAGTACTAAATTTGGTGTTATTTGAGTATTAGGGAATGAAATTGGGTTGATCTATACAAATCATCCAACATTTTTCTAGATTTAAAACCCAATTAGCAAAATTGATGTTTCAGGTACATTGGCTACCACCATGCCCATTTAGAGAGAAATTATACATTTCAGCTGATGTTGGCAGTATGATACTAATGATCACCTGGGTCATATGGTATGGACATGTTCGGTAGTTACCCCTTTCTAGTTGGATGTATTACAGTGTATTGATTTTGTATTGGAATTTTTAAATATATATATATATTTATAGACACAGATGTTCTTTCCAATTATATCCCTGACACAGGGAATTTAATTACTGGCTGGATTCTACATGCTGTTATTGTTGCTAAAAAGCTTGTAGAAAGATAAACATTATCTATTTTTCTGTGTGCAGAAGATCTTTCTGCTTTAGCACTGGCCTTATATTCTATAGATATTTACTTCAAGAAAATATGATTTTGAAAATATGCTCAACTAGGACTGATGTATTGTTTTAAACTGTACTGTTTTTAATAGCTTTTAAATCTTTTTATTGCATTATATTGTTTTAACTTGAGATCCAAAGTTAAATTCTATTTTAATGTTCACTTTTTGTACATTTTTAACTGTACAGTTGCCTCTCTGTTTTTGTGGGGGATCCATTCTGGACCCCCCCCCCATGCGAAAATAGAAAACCGCAGATATCCAAGCCATTTTATCTCCCTCCGTTTCCTGCCTACGAACAGGCGAGGGACACTTGAAGTCCGCGAAAATGGAGGGATAACTGTATTGCCCTTTTAAACTGTAAGCCCGCTTGAGTCCTAATTCTGGGAGGGAGGAAATATGAATGATATTATGGTAGGATTATGACATGAAGCATAATGTTTTAAGTGTTATTTTCAGTAGTTACATCACCAATTTACCATCTTGCTGCATACTTAACTGGAAGCTAGCTGTCCTGGTACATTTTGGTGAGAAATGGCATATAAATGTTAATAAGCAAATTTTATTTCAAGATGCACATTCACAATATAGAAGACTACCTCTTAGAAAGACATATTTTGTATCTTTGTGTGTTCATCGTGCTAGTTATGAAGGACATAAACATTTAGGAATTACAGCCTATATACCTTTGAAATGTACATTAAGCATTAATAAGAGAAAGTATTCTTCTCACCTCAAAAATTCCAGGTTCAATCCTGATGTCTCCACCTAGGGCTAGAAAAGGTGCCTATCTCAGATCCTGGAGAGTCACAGCCAGTCACTTGACAATACTGAGCTAGATAAACCAAGTATATGACAAGACTTGGTGTATGACAATTGCCAATAATTACAGAGGAAATGAGGTGATTTACATGCATCTGTGCATTCATTGCAACCAATCAAATATACAAGCATTTTACAGCTGAAACAAAGCAGAACATGTTTCATATGAAGTGCTTTCAAAAACCAGTCCAACAGAGCTGTAGAGAAAGGATGGGGTTAAGGTCCATGTACCAAGATGAAGACAACTTAGCTGTGATCCTGCTGAGAAACTAAGTGACTGCAGCACAGTCCTGGCTCTCCAGTCTCTTGTCAGAATTTTCACAGGCTTCCCCTTTATGAAATGTTCTCAAGCATCCACATGTTCCATTTATAGAAACATTATTGACCAAAGGCTACTATTTCCACAAATACTGCCAAAGCAAGATACAAGCTGTTCTTGTACAAACTTGCCCTTACAGGTCTAATACTTCAAAGCCTTATTTTTTATTTTATTTTTCCATTGGATTGTATTACTAGGTAGACGATATTTCCCACAGTTAATGATTATAAAGTCAAGAGGTTGGGATAATGGGCAGCACTAAGAAAAACTGAAAGGCACACAAACAAATGATGAATATCAGGTTTCATTGTTTTTTAATAGCTTCCTTTTAGTTTTTATGAAGGAAACTTTATCATGAAAACCTAACATACTGTATTTTTGTAGTGTCATAAATATGCCCAACTAAAATAATTGATGTAGAAAATAGATGAACCTTGTCAAATTCATAGATGAGAAAGTGCCATCCAATTCAGAAATCCAAATAAATTAAAAGGTCTTTCCCCTCCCCAATTTCTCTATTTAAATCAGGTTTGGAAACAGGTTGTTGTTGGACTACAACTCCCATACACATTTGAAAATCCAAATGAGAATTCCACTTCAAGAAAATCTGGAGAGCCACACATTTCCTGTTCAAGTGTCAGATTTTGTCTATACTCTGGATGTTCAGATGTGTAATCCCTTCTCAATATGGCGCACCATTGCATAAAAAGAATGGGCTGGAAAGAGATCAAATAGAAATGAACTTACACAATGTGACTTTCCTAGCATCCCCTGCCTTCAGCGTCTGATCCTTGTCCTTCTCCAAGGCTGCTCCTGAGACCCAAAAGACCCTCTTGAGTGGTATGTGCAGAATTTTGTTTAATGTGCAAATTAAATTTTATTTAATGTGGCATGTGCAGAAATTTATTTAATAATGTTAAATGGTAGCAACTGACAAGTTAAGAAACACTAATAATAAAAATTGTTTCATTTGGCAGTTATTATTACAGCTGCCCCTCCTTATCCGCAGATTCTTTATCCACAGATTCAAGCATCATGGTTTGTAAATATTCAATAAATATATAAATTCCAAAATACAAACCTTGATTTTGCCATTTTATATAAGGGACACTATTTTACTATGGCATTATATTTAATGGGATTTGAGCAGCCACGAATTTTGGTATCCACGGGTGTGTGTATGTATGTGTGTCTGGAACCAAACCCAAGTGGATACCAAGGGACAGTGTAGTTAACACATTGATCAAAATACTAGTGTGAAGCCAGACCATGGGATTTACAGACAATGGCATAGAGGTTGTCATTGTTCACCTTAGAGGAGCAAATTTTGCTACTGGCTCCCTCAAAAGACCTTTTTTGCCTTTTAATCTCCCAACTTGGAATTTTCCCATGTGGACTATAAAGCCTAAATAGGATTCTTGCCCAGGAATTATGGAAATCCATTATGTTTGGGAACTGTCAGTTTGGGGAAGGCTGCCCCAAAGCATGGGATCTCATCTTGCAATCTCTTTGATTCAGTTTTTCACTTCTCTGCATCTTTCTTAACTTTTCCCTCCTAACATCTAGACTTCACTGACTCTTCAAATGCCTTGCCTGTTAAAGGTTAGCAATGAATGAGTTATTTCAGTTAAAGGGCACGGATCCATCACCCGTGCAGGAATAAGTGTACAGCTAGGTCTTGATTCAAGGAATCAAGAGGAGAGATTCTTAACCTAACATTTTTGAGTATCTGAGCACATGTAGAACATTTTTCTGTACAAATGATTCACTGCATCCTTTCTGCCTCCCCACTACCAATCAAGAGGTGATCTGGCAAAGACCACTGACAGAGCACAGTCCATTCTCACGGACTTTGGGTCCGCAGTTTTGCATATGCATGGAGGGGTGACCTCCATTAAAATCAATGGAGTGCGCACCCGTGGGGCGTGCTCCATTCATGCCTATGGGGCTTGAATATTGGTGAGTCTCCAGAACAGATCCCCCGAAAATGGAGGGCTGACCGTACTGTCTGTGGCATCTTCAATTTTAACTATCAGGTTATCCGACAAGCTCACTCTTCTCTACACCTGTCTTACCTTAGTTATATAATTAGTTATAACAAAATTACCAAAGACAGTCACAATGTACCACACCCCATCCCAGAAAGACTGCAGACACATTCCTTCCATACAAACCTGTCCGGGGGCATTCAGAAAAGGCTCTGGATGCAAATAATCACTCTCCACCCCACCCCTATTCTGTTCAAGAGTCTTTTTCCCATCTATTCTTTTGCTTCACAGATCCAGCTATCTGCACTGGACTCTTCGAAGTTCTCTCCCCCAAAGAAATTATACAGATTAGCTTGCAGCAGAAACACGTGACACACTTCCGCCAATTCTAATATTTCTTCTAAAGCAGCTCTTTCTGTTTTACTGAATGTGACAACCCTAGCGAATTCCAATTATTTCATTCACTACTGTATTAACCTCCCCCCAGCATTAATGGGATAATCTTGAAAGTTGAGTGCAATCACGGGGGGGGGGGGGAGATAGTGAATTCATTAACTTAACTCATTGATTAACTTGTTATTCCCCCTTCATCTCATATTACCTATGCTCTTCTGATGGCTCCTTCCATCCTGTGGAGGGGACAGGGAATCACTGAAAATCACCCCTCCTCATTTTGAACATTGGTTCAAAAACTTTTTGTCACTGGAGAGGCACCGAGTGGGTGCAAACTTCATTCCTGAATATAGTTGTCCCTCCGTTTTCATGGTGGATCCATTCTGGACATGCACACCCCCACAAAAACAGAAAACCGTAAATATTCAAGCCCGATAGGTTTGAATGGCGGCACAAGGCTGTGGGCGCCCATGAGTGTGCACCCCATTTGGTCCCCCTCCATTTGCCACCTGCAAATGGTTGAGGGACAGGGACTTAAAATTCACAAAAATGGCAGGGGGACTGTAGTCTCTTTTGAGATTTTCAAGACGTACAATATTCTCAAGATTATTTTGTGGTTGATTTATATAGCATAACAGCAGTGGGATCCCCCCCCCCTAATAATTATGGGCCAGCCTGGGGGTGGAGTTGGGGCAGGGCGACCACACGTCGCACACCCTGACTCCGCCCTGATGCCTCAGTCATGCTGCGTGCCCCACTGCAGGGTGTGCGGCATCAGGGTATTCCCTTGGTGCAGCGTGTAGACACGCTGTGCCAAAGGAGTGCAGAAGAGCCACGGCGGTGGCAGCAGGAAGGGCGGCTTTTTGCCACTCCAAAAAGGAGCGGCATTTGCCAGCTTTTTTTTTTTAGCAGCAAAGAGCCGGATTGGGGCTGTGGCATGTGGTTGCTGCAGCCTCGATCTGGCACCCCCAGGGGCGGCACGGAGTCACCCCTTAGGGGCCATCTGTAGAGCCCCTTAGATAACAATGAGGAGAGCTATAAAGAAAAAAATTGAATTTTTTTTAATATTAAATTTTATTGTATAAAAATTTAAAATACACATACATTCACAAAACAGTATATCAGTATTATTCCTCCTTGTCTTAAATAGATCTAGTATAACATTGTGGGCTATTACATTTATTTTCACTTCCAAACTTACACTTCCATGCACCACTTTTCACATCTCCTATACCTTCTCTTAGTCTTTTCATCTTCCTATTCCTCCTTTCTTAATACCTTCCTCTATCTTTCCTACGTCATCTTCCTCATTCCTCTTCACCATCCCGCACCTCCCTCCTACCTTCCAGCCTACCTCTACCTGCTCTTACCTTCTTCGACTTTCATTTCCCCTCAATCATCCCATCTTCCTATCTTCGATTACTCAATCACTTCCATACTTCCTAACATATCTAACATTCTTCCTTGCACTTCCTTCTTGAACCCTCCCTAACTGGTTTGTATATTACTATATCTTGTCCTTCTTTTCCCTAACTTTGATAGCCATATTGGCAGCTTGTTCTTAAGTATATATATCATTGTTCCATTTGTGTTTTAACCTTTCCAAACTAATTTTCATTTCTAAATTTTAAGTAGTTAATTCTCATAATTATAACATCTTTCAACCATACTTGTAATGTTTCCATAAGAAATCAGTTGTCTATCACTGGATAATCTTATGCAATTTCTAAGAACAGATATGAATCGAAGTGAGGACAATACCTGGAAACCAATTCTACAGTACCTTAAGACATTGTGGGGAACCATAGCTATTATAAGCTATTAGGTGAGAAAAGAAAAGAAAGAGGGTATGAAATATGGAAACAAGATAAAGGTTAAATTAATTTTGGGGGAAAGGGGATAGAAGTATACAAGAAGGAATACATAAGTTAACAGAAACGAGAAAGAGTTTAGGAAATAAGAATAGGTAATGACAAGGCCATGATTATAAAAAAAATATTAGCAGATTTTCTATAAGGGTAAGGATAGTGAAATGATATAATGATTGTTAAGAAGGAATGGTATTAGTAAAGAAAGGAGTGATAAAAGTGGAATTGATAAAATAAATTAATCACACTGTTTTTATTAAATGTTTAATTGGATACTTGAATACTTGAATATTTAATTGAAACACTGTTTTAAATACATCATAACCATGATAGAGATATGATTATACTAAACCATGTAGTAAACTATAATTCTTAAAAAGTGTATTAGATAAATATTGTACAGTCGACCCACCGCATCCACAGATTCAACCATCCATGGCTTGAAAATATTTTTTTTTAAATTCAAAAAAAGCAAAACTTCATTTGGCCATTTCATATAAGGGATACCATTTTACTACATTGCTGTATATAATGAGACTTCAGCATCCATGGATTTTGACACCCATGGGACCAAACCCCAGCAGAAACTGAGGGTCCACTGTACTTCACTACCCCCAAATGGCCCCTTTTCTGTCTCTCTTCTTCATTTCTTTGTTTTCTACTGCATATAAACTTACAGAATTTGATTAGGAAGATTAGATCACATCATATAGGTTATCGGTCCATGAAGATGAATCTGCTGTTTTTCCTGCTTGTGTAATTACTATCATTGTTGCCATCGATAAATAAGCAATCACTTGGAAATCATCCAGCATCACCAAAGCCGCTACTGTATTCTTCTGCAGTTCTTGGCTTTCGCCAAGGATGTCTTCCTCAAACTGAAAGGTACAAAGGAGCTCCACTGAATTCTTTTGGTTTTCCCCAACTTACATGAGTGCCATGTATGCCACCACATGCATAGATTTTTGAATTCCCCCAAATTATAGCCTTCCCAGATCCATTAACAGAAGCCTCTCTGGATCACAGGGGCTCCACTGGGGGGTGGGTGGGTAGGACCATTGTAATAAATACTGTTGATACTCTTGTATAAGTCTAGAAATTTTAGTAAAAATAAAATCACCCAAAACTTCAGTTGATGTATCCATGGGGCAATGTATGTACTATACTTTAACTCTTATTTTAAAAAGGAGCCATTCCCTTCTCTGATCAGAGTGGTGAAAGGAAAAAGTTACTTCTTGCTAGAAGCACCTAAGAAGCACCATGCCCTTCTAACCTATCTGCTATGGTGCCACTTCTGACTTTTTTGAATTCTTAGGCAGGAAAATGGTGGCAGCTCTTTTACACTTCCCCACAAAGGAGCACCAAGAGGAAATGGATATTGAAGGATTGTCAGCTTTTCTGGGTTAAAACCAGGCAATGTTATCACATTAAAGTTAAAGGCTAAAATCACTACCAATGTAGTTGCCATTTTCCTTGCTTTGCCTTTTCATCTTTTTTGACCACTGTGCATTTTTTTACCCTCACCTGCATTTGGTTGCATTCCTCACACATCACATAGCCACAGTTTACTGTAGTTCCCTCCTCATCCATCCAGTCTTTAAGGTGAGCACATGAGGTCAACTTGAAGTCAAGTACATATGGTACCCGCCGGAATAAGTAATAATCTTCAGAGAAGGTAGAGACCATTTCACATGTGTCATTTTTCAAAGTATATTAATATAGATTTTCAACGAGGAAAAATCTCCTCCCTCACTCCTATGTGTCTTTGTGCCAACAAAAGCAATAATGTTTGATGCTTCCTTTAAAACAACAAACAAACCTATCATCGCAACAAGAACTGAATTTTAAAACAAATTAGAAAGTCTACTGTATACAACCAGTGAATAATTGCCGGCACATTAAATTTTAAAGATTAGTTTTCCCTCCTACTTGCTAAAATACAGATCTGGTCTCCATCAGTCTCGATTCCCAAGTGCCCTTCAGCTTCTATAAATCTCTGTCAGAGGTTCCCACTGTCAAATGCCTATTCTCTACAGTCAGAGCAAAAGCTCTAGTAAAGATCAGTGTTATTGCTCAGTGCCTGATCGCCCTTTAACACAACTAAAAGATGCCTAGACTTGAGCAAGATCTTAGAGGGGGGGGGGAAGGGTCCAGCCTTCACCCCCATAAAGACATAATTCCCGCTGCAGGGATTTGTTATCTTGAAACTGAAGCTTTGTTAAATGTTTAATTTTCTGTTTAATGCATAATAATATATTATACATTTTAAATTCAAGTCCAGCTTCCCTGAATGGTTCTTGCTCACCATGGATAATGCTGTTCATCCAACTCTGAAATTAGCAGAACATCTTTTGAAATTTTACACATAAAATGAAGAGCTCCAATTAAATCCAACCCCTTATACAAATTCTTAGTCACAGAATGATAAAATTATAGCCCTTCCAAACAATCTTAGCCAGAAAGAGCAGCTTTGGATATTGCTGCTGAAAGGGGAAAATAACATTTAAGAATCCCTCTCATTTTGATGAGTATTATTTACCCTATTTAAAAAAGCAGTTTGATACAAAAAAACTCAAACACAATTCTGTTTTTCTTTTACAAGTTCAAAAGACAACTGATTAGAACAATTGCTCCAAAGGCCACATTATTATAATTGAGGAGAAGGATAACTTTAGTGATCATCAATATATTGACATTTTATATATTGTTGTGTGCCTTCAAGTCATTTCTGACCTATGGAGATGCTAAAGTGAACCTATCACAGGTTCTTCTTGGGCTGAGAGTATGTGACTTGCCCGAAGTCACCTAATAGGTTCCTATGGCCAAATGGGGAACTGACCCCTGGTCTCCAGAGTCATAGTCCAATTCTGTATAATATTTTTCATCAAAAATACCCCCCATGCCATACTATAAAAATTAGGCTGAAAATTTGCACCACAGGGGAAAAAATTGCCTCTCTTGGATTCATGCTGATTTGGAACAAATAAAAAGAGGATTTAAACCAAATTTAAAATTGTATTGCAATAGTAATGCTACTACAGGTTGAGTCTCTCTTATACAGAATGTTTGGGGCCAGAAGTGTTTTGGATTTTGGATTATTATTATTTTTTTGAATTTTGGAATATGTGCATATACATAATGAGACTAGAAATAAGCAACATACATCCTCTAAAGATTGCAGCAACTATAGGAACATACAACCAAACATGCAAGCAAAATTATGCCTCCTGTGCAAGCAAAATTATTCTCAAAGTTCTGCAGCACAGACTCCAATCATATATGGAGAGGGAAATGCCAGAGGTGCAAGTGGGGTTAGAGAAGGAAGAGGCATTAGGGACCACATTGCAAACATATGATGGCTTATGGAGTGTACGCATGCGCACGATGCCGGCGCCGTTTTGGAACGCCAAACGGCGCTGCACGTTGCGGGCGCATGCACATCACGGCGGCACCATCTAGCTTTCCAAAATGGCGCCCGCTGTCATGTGCAAGCGTGCGCGCCGCGGGGCGCCGTTTTGGAAAGCAAAACAGTGCTGGCGTCGTGCAAATGTGTGCGCGAGTGGGGGTGCCATTTTGGAAAGGAAAATGGCACCCCGCATCGTGCATGGCATGGCGGCAACAGCAACAGCATGCGCGTGGTGGTGGCGGCGGCGGCAGGACCGGCCACAGGTCAGTTCAAAGGCCTCGGCGGACTGCGTCCAGCCCATGGGCTGTAGGTTGCCGACCCCTGTACTAAGGAATGTCAAAGAAGAAAGTATAAAAGGTAGGCTTACTGCTGAACATAAAGAAAACAAAAATAATGACCACGGGGTATCTACATATTTTAATTAGTGCCATAGGTCTTATTATACTGCACTAAATATACCAAAGCTAACAAAGTACCCTCTCAGCTTGTATAGAAGAGAAGAAAAGAGTAAAAATGTTATCATCAACCTATTAAGGGCTTTATTCAGATGGTGAAAATAATCCCGGTAGAATGTGGGTTGAATCTTTGTTGTTCACATGCATTTCAAATGCACCTGAGTAAGTTATGAGGGGAGCTGCCAAAAAACAAAAACAAAACCCATTTAACCGAGGTGATCGATCTTGTCTTTCCCCCTGCAGTTTTCCTAAAAGATTTGTATTGCTGACTGTGTGAGTAACCGATGCGAACAGACCCAGGATAACCCAGGATAAAACCTGCATGACTTGAATGTGTTTTAAATATGTCTGCATCATTGACTCCATCTTTATTCGCAGTGCTGACAAGTGGGAGCAACAGAACTTGCAGAGATGAGCTTAAACTCAGTTCCAATAAAAAAAAATAGAGTGAACAACAAAACTGGAAGGCATGAGTGAGATTATTCGCATAATCGTGCTAAAAACAATAACATCTTAATAACCCCAAAGAGATTTGACAGGAGAACAGTTCATGGCAGGCCTTCACCGATGTCCTACAGTTCTGCCAGCAGCACAAATTACAGCATTCCATATCCAGAGTAGAGAAGATGGTCTTTTCTGACTTTTGAGTGGTGATTCCCAATACAACACAGAGATTCCCAATACAAACAAACAAACAAACAAGTCAGATGTGGAAGACAGCAAATGGCAGCTGGTGGCTTCCATGTCAGTGGGGTAGTAAATTCATTCCTGGTTTTACTTTGCACTTGAAGGGGGCTATCTGAGGTGCTGGGCCCTATCTCCAACATTGGTTCAGCAGCTTCAATAATAGCTCCTTTAGAGTCTGGATCAAACCCCAGAGCAGATTCATTACCCCAATAACATGGCAGCCACTAGCCACCAGTAGAAAAAGCAAAATTTTATCAAAAGACAAGTGAAACGTGTCAATGCAATTGTCATTGTTAGCTCAACTCTTCTTAAATGCATTCTTGGAGCACATGATTTTGATCACTCCAAGTGTATGGAGCATCACTTTGTCTTAAAGGCAGCAGATACAAAACTACGGATGTCTTTTGAAAATACTTAACTCGCTCCAGACGCTGGTTGTTACGTAAAGTCAGCACAAGTAAACAATTTAGTTCCACATTATCAGGAGCTACAGAACTGAAGATTATGCCAAGCAATGCTGACGTAGCTGCACACAGGATTTTAACATGCTGATCATATTAAGAACAGTGCACAAGAATTTTTTCCACTTCGCAAGAAGCCAGACTGTTTACATGCTGAAGTGACTAGAGACTTGGCTGTCTGTGTGTGGTCTATTTTTCAATATTATAACCTTAAGTATAAAGAAGAGCAGAATGGAAATCATTTTACTTGCAAGTGAGGCCACATTTTGGCATCCAGATACAACTTAAAGCATGTTCTAAATACACACATGCTAAATAAAAATGATCCAAGAGAATATAAACTATAGACAGGAAATCTAACAAGTGATTTCAGGGTTTACTGAAGACAGAAGTCAAACCAAGATGCCCTAACTATCCACAAAAGGGTGGATAAGAGGCAGAGTTTTCCATCTTAACTTTACCTACATGAAACAGTTATCACCATTACAGCAGCAGTTGCTGTAGCTAAGATAATAAATCCTGCAGAAGAGTTTTGTCTGACTGAATCACTTAGCTGTATATAAACTGTGGGTGGTATAAAAACGGCTGAGCGTTTTATACCACTTTTATAAGTGGTGTACATATCAGGTGATGAATGGGGCACAGGAATGTCAACTAACTTTAAGGGGAAAATGGGGCAATGAGTACTGTGCTGTCAAGAGCTATGCAACAGCTATGTTGCCATCAAGTACAGCTAATATGTGCTGGTCTTAAAAGTCTAAATTAAAGCTCCTAATAAAGTTAAAGTTTCTAACTCTGTAGCTAAAACATAAATATGACCTACCTTTTCATCTGATGCCTTTTTTTCAACAGAGAATGTGTTTTTTAATGCTCACATAAATAAAAGCTATACTTACAAGAAAGTCACTGTAAGAATTACCCTGCAGAATTGACCCTCCAGATTTTGGGGGATTCTAGCTCTCCAACCCCCACCCCCCTATTGGCTATGCTATCTGTTGGAGGGAGGCTTAAGGAGAGTTACTGCAGTCTGGAAGACCACAAGGTAACCGTCCTTGCCATAATTATTTTGATGTTTATGCATTCATGGGGTATCTTCAAAAATCATCCTAAAGTTAATTTACAATATTCTTAATCCACTCTGCAGACAAAGCACAAGATAGGTTTGATATCATGTTTATTTTTTTATTGTGTTCTCTTATGTATTATTAAATTTTGTTGTATTTTATTTTTTTTTATTTTTTTTATTACTGCAGTTTGTTGGGGGTATTTTTTTGGTATTTTTATTTTGTATTTTATTTTGCACTGTTATTTTTTTTATATTTAAAGGACTCGCTTCTATGTTCCCACTTAGCAAGTCTCTCCCATTTCAGCTGTAAGTAGCCATTTGTCAGCAGAAATTCCATTTTAAAAGGCCCTTTCAAATAAAAAAGTTTCATGTTGCAGCGTGAGACAATATTTCCTGTGTCACACCAAGACAAATGTAATATAATCTTCAATTGATTCACTATATGGAAGAATGAAGGATGGTATGTTTCGGCTGCAGACAGCCCTGCGCCTTCTGCTGTAAAGAAGTATCCATGTGAACCAAGATAATATTCCAGTTGCTACAACAACAGGAATGGGAGTTCCCCAAGCTTGTTACAGAACGGTTCTGTGGGCTAAGGCAAGAAATCTTCCTCTTCCAGAACATTTGACTGAAAAAGAAATTGCAAGCCCTTCCTTTTGGAAGGAAAACAATACTCTTCAGAAGAACAATTTCTAAATATACAGAAATGTTAAGATCACGACATCCTGAACTGACTAATAAAGTAGTCCAGACTTTGCAGACAACCAACTGGTTGTAATTTGGGCTGGGCTGAGCAAACCCCACATGAAAAGTGCATGTCACTGAGAGGTGTTATATATATATATATATATATACACCTCCTTAAAGGCAAAATACAGTCTGCCCTCCATATCCACAGATTCTTTATCCATGCATTCAAGCACCCATGGTTTGAAATTATTTTTTAAAAAATATAAATTCCAAGAAGCAAACCTTGATTTTGCTATTTTATATAAAGGACACCATTTTACTATGCCATTGTATATAATGGGACTTGAGCATCCACGAATTTTGGCATCCATGGAAATCCTGGGACCAAATATCAGCAGATACCAAGGGCCCACTGTAATGTAATTTTTCCTACAAGTGGGATTAATATGTTTTAAGTAATCACACAAAATTTTAGCAAAAATAAAATAAAATGGTTAGATAAATCAATATACATATATGTGAAATCTAAGACTTTCACGGATGGCATCCATTGTTTGGTGTTGGTTTTTTGGGCTATGTGGCCGTGTTCTAGAAGATTTTATTCCTGATATTTGCCAGCATCTGAGGTTGACATCTTCAGCCACAGATTCTGGTGAAACATCAGGAATAAAATCTTCTAGAACATGGCCACATAGCCTGAAAAACCCACAAAAAAACCTATATACACATAAGTGTAATATCAATGGGTTGGATACAGAAAATGCCTCCTGTGGATAGAAAAGCTCCTACTGAAGCAAGGTGGGAGACTTCTAATAAAGCTGAAAAATCCCTCTGGTGAAACGGAGGAGGCAACAACCTTTATTGACCTCCTCCCCACCAGAAGATTGTAAGGAGAAGTGACATGTCACTTAGGATCTATAGAGGGTGAGACAAACTGTAGAAAATTGTTTAAGCCTGACCATCCTATTCCCTGAGAAAGAACACAGTGCAGGGATTGCTTCTGCCTGCAGCAAAGAAGCTGGGTCCAAACTACTGTTTAAAATATTGCTATGCTGGATCTAGGAGATGGCTTCCAACAACAACAACAAAAGCCTGGAGGGGAAAAAGTTAACTGCATCATTTCCTCTTGTATTTAAATTTGTGCAATATTGTTTGTCGTACATAATAGATTCTAATAGCTTACAAATGGCAAGAATCCTATGATATTTCATGGTTGTTTCTTAACACAGAACCAAAATATGTTTAACTGTTCCGCTTATATTATCTAATGACAACATGACTCACACAGACCATAGTTTCTGGACTTGGCTGAACAGAACACTTGGCTTTGTTTGCTTCCACTCAGCCTTTCTGCCCATTGTCATGATGTAGTAAGACCAGGAACAAACAGACCAATAGAACTACTACAACAACAACAACAGGAGAAGAAGATGCAAGTATGGTTCTAACCAAGATCTGCCAACAATAAGGGAAACATATTTCCCATACCACGGATCAAATATTGATCAGACAAGAGACTGCAGTCAAAAAATCAGAAGAAGACTAAGACTAGGAAGTGCAGCTATAAAAGAACTAGACAGATCCAAAAATATAAGTCTGAACACTGAAGAGAGGATCGTCTAAGCCAGGGACCGGCAACCTCCGGCCCGGGGGCCAGTTAAGGCCTCGGGCCCCGGACTTACCGGGCCAGGAGGAAGGTTGCCGCCGTCGCCGCCACACGCCGTCATTGGGGTGCGTTTTCAGCCGCGCTCGCTGCGGCCGCCATTTTGGAAGTCAAAATGGTGGCCGCGACGCGTTTGTGCATGCGCAGTACTCTTGTGCATGCGCAAACGCGTCGCGGCTGCAATTTGGACTACCAAAATGGCGGCCGCGACATGTGCCGTGGTAGCTGTGGCCATGCAAGGTATGACAGTGGCTGCGGCTGCGGCAGTCGCCTGCGCGGGGGGTCGTGTGCGGCGGTGGTGGGTGCGCGTGTGCACGCGCCGCCATTCCCCCCCCCTTGGCACAGCCAAGACCTGGGCTATGGGAGACCGGCCCAGGTCTCCAAAAGGTTGCCTGTCCCAGGTCTAAGCCATGTATTCCCCGTCACCATGTATGAATGTGAAAACTGGACAGTGAAGAAAGCCAATAGAAAGAAAATCTTTTTTCTGAAGATTACTGAAAGAAAAATCATTTGAGATATGGTGCTGGAGAAGAGTGCTGAGAATGCCATGGATGGCCATGAAAGCAAACAAATTGGTTCTAGAACAGCTCAAGCTCGAAATCTCCCTGGAAGCCAAGATGATTAAATTGAAGCTGTTATACTTTGGCCATATGCACTTATGAATCATTAGAAAAGACAATAATGCTAAGAAAGGTAGAAGGTAGTAGAAAGAGAGAAAGACCACATTCTAAATCAGGGGTAGGCAACCTTTCCCCTTTAAGGGCCGAGGGACTTCAGCTCCCAGAATCCCAGGAGCTATTGGCCAACATGGGACTATTGGCCAACATGGCTGAGGCTTCTGGGAGCTGAAGTCCCTCCGCCCTTAAAGGGGAAAGGTTGCCTATCCCTGTTCTAAATGGATAGACTCAATCAGGAAGGTCACAGATCTGAATCTACAGGATCTAAGCAGAGCAGTGGAGGATGGGGAGGCTTGGAGATATCTCATCCACAGGGTCATCATGAGTTGAAGTTGACTCGAGGGCAGTTAACATCAACAAAGTAAGACCCAATGAAGCTAGCATAGCATTCACTGTAACTCCCATCTCTACAAACCTCTGTACTTATAAAGAAACCAAATGCTAATCCTCAGAATCTCACCAGCATTATATTTGCTATCATAATGCCATTTTAAAAGGTGGGGCTGTCTCCTAGACATGGACTTTTTCAGTCTGACCTTTGACAAACAACTGATCAATGAATAGTCATTGCAACCCTATATTAGATTTTTAATATACATAGACAACTACATTAGTAGACAAATTCATGAACAAGACTTTTTTATCTTTTGCTTGAGTTTAGAAATGAACTCTATCTCATAATTAAAACAAGGAATATGATGAGATTAGTGACAGAGAGACTGGCTAACAGGTGAATTTCTTATAAAGGGAAAATGTTCATTGGTGGATTTCCTTCAGTAAAGACCTAACATATTTCTGTGGTAAGGATTTTTATTGTTACTGAAAGAAAAAGAATGAAAGTGATAGGAAAATATGGATTACAAATACGGCGGTTGGACCCCCTGACTTAGGGAGGCAGACTAATAAAAGTCTTGCGTGGATAAACCTTTACACCACAATTCTTTGAATACAGTGGGCCTTCAACATCTGTGGGTTTGATATTTGCAGATTTGAGCAACCATGAATTGAAATGAAGAAACATTCAGTTTTTTAAACCTGCAATGGTCAGCCTGAGAAGCTGTCCCAGGGCAATAGCAGAGATTGAGGGAAGACCTGGACAAGCCAATGCCTCCCTTCCCTTCCCCATGGAAGTCAATCCCACCACAAAGTCAGTCAGAACTTAGACCTCTTCCTCACTCTCTTTCCCACCTTCCCATCACAAAATTGCTGGCAAAACTTAAACCCCTGCCTCACTCTGTTTCCCACCTTCTCACAAGGAAGCCTCTGCCAGAATTTAAACACCTGCCTCACTCTGTTTCCTATTTTCTCTCAAAGAAGCCTATTCCAAAATGTAAACCCCTGCCTCACTCTTGAGATTATTGAACATTTAAATAAACTGGTTTACCTGATCCAGCTTAAAAATAAAAGTGGGTGGCATACAGACCCTATCGCAAGGGTTTTAATGGCGAAATTGGCCCCTGGAACTATCCCGGGGCCATCCCCACTCCTGGAGCCGCTCCGGTGGCCATTTTCTCAAGCTGGAAAACACCTGGCTTCAAAGAGCCACGCTGAGCGGCTCTATGAGCAAGGATGGCCCCGGGTGGCAATTTTGGCAGCAAAACCCTTGTGATAGGGTCCGGACACTGCCCACATTTATTTTTAAGCAGGATCAAGTAATCCAGTTTATTTAAGTGTGCGATAAACTCCTCTGTTTCCCACTTTCTCACAAGGAAGCCTCTGCCAGAATTTAAACCTCCTTTCCACTGATAAACCTCCTTGCCCCACTTCTTCTGCCACTCCTCCCTGAGGTGGATCGGTGTCAAAGGGGTTTAAAATCTGGCAGAGGCTTTGTGATGGGAAGGTGGGAAACAGTGCAGGAAGAATGCCTTCCTGGTGCCTGGACCTTGTTGCCTAGGTAATTTTAAATGTTAAATGCTGAATAGAGCATCCGTGGTTTCTGGTATCTGCAGGAGAGTCTGGCACAAAACTACTGGGGATACTGAGGGCCTACTATACTTACTTAATGGAATGGAATGTAGTTTGCAGAATAAATATGCAAAGGGTGGGCTAGTCTCTCCTCCTTGTTATCAGATGGATGGCCTCTTGGGAAACAGAATGCTGGACCACAAGGAACTTTGGTCTGACCAGCAAATCTCTTAAACTGGATCAAAATATAGATCAGGTTGAGTTTTTGGTTTGTTTGTCATGTGATGTTCTTGTTAATGTGGAAAATTTTGATTTGTTTCTCCTCTTAATTCATTTTTCTTCTGTGACAATTCTGTATTTTTAGCTGAGAATTAACAGATAGCAAGTAAGAAAATTAAGTGCTGAGGCAAGCAGATTTACTAGAAAAATGACTGAGGTACAATCACCACCACAGTCTGGTACTTTCACTGCTTTGATCAATACAATATAGATGTGCATGGGTAGACAATCTAGCAAAATATGGTGTATGCTCATAACATGTGTTGACATTTTTGTGAGACTAGGATTGATAGGGCAATACAAAGAAATCCATATTTTTTATAAAAACATTAATGAGAATGAAACTTGACTCCATCACAGCAACTTCCATGAGTCTAAAGCAGTTGTTCTCAGGTACCATTAGTGGGATGCTGGAGCAGTTTAGGTAGGATGCAGTTATTAAGATGTCCATGTTCTCTTGAAAGGGTGACATCCCATTTCCTGTCAAATCTGCCTGCCAGAGATCATTATTATTAACTTAGGGCCTTTACAGACTGCCAGAAATAATGCAGCTTGAGGCCACTTTAACTCCCTTGGCTCAGTGCTAAGGAATCATGGGAACTATAGTTTATTGTGGCACCAGAGCTCTCTGACAGAGAAAGGTCAATGTCCCAGAAAAAAAAATACAGTTCCCATGATTCCCTAGCACTGAGCCAGGACAGTTAAAGTG
Organism: Phrynosoma blainvillii; assembly: GCA_026167975.1. NCBI lineage: Eukaryota > Metazoa > Chordata > Lepidosauria > Squamata > Phrynosomatidae > Phrynosoma > Phrynosoma blainvillii. The sequence continues at coordinate 198,781,471 of JANUYF010000001.1, read as the reverse complement.
GCCTCAAGCTGCATTATTTTTGACAGTCTGTAAGGGCCCTTAATTTATAAACCACCTCTTCCCCAAATCAGAGATTATCCATCTGTGACCTTTTGGTAGGCTAGTAATAACTATGGACATCAGTGTTATTTCTCATTCCCTCTTCCCTCTGCCCACCGTCTTCCTTTAAATTAGAAATATAAGTAACAGGATGCCTGTAAGCATATAAATGTCCTCCTTGGAGATGTAGGCTTTTCTCTCTCTCTTATGGTAGGACTCAGAAGTTTTTTTAGTTTAGTTTTGTGCTTATAGTACGTTAAGAAAACACAGAATACTAAACAAACCATTGACCAAGTCTGCTCGACTGGGTCAGATGCTCCACCGGCAGAAAGGGCCAAACAGGAGCAACTAAGTAGCATGCAATAGCATGTTTCCTTATTTACAATAAGCCAAATTCTTAGCAATCCTGGCTTACTGTGAGGCGTGAACACGAAGTGAAAAAGCATTAAGTAGAACACATTCCCATGGCAGTTTCCTACCACAAGTACTAGTTCTTCACTTTCAGAAAAGATTTTCAGTTCCTTAACCTAAATAACAGGGATTTGTAGCCACCATCTACCCTATCTCAATTGAGGTAACTTGCACAACTATTGCTGCATATTAGAAATTAAGAGCATGTGCTCTTTGGTTAGATCAACAGTAACTAAGTAAAATATGAATACACAGTTATTAACATCAGTTGACCATTAGTCAGCATTGCAAGGGGGTTTCTCTGATTGTCATGAGTCAAAACGCTTACTAAATATAATGACAGAGGGGGGAAAACTAGAAGAGGCAGTTGAAATGTAGTCTAGAAACATGTTGCAGAGTCATGGTACAGTGTTAAAATTAGTTTGTGTATGATGTTCAGGAACATCATGGTTGTTAGAGAAGTGAAAATAAACCCACATCTTCACCGCACAATGAACAAATGTAGCTTATTTGTAGGCAGTGCAATGTGCGTGGAGAAAGATCCATCAGCAAAAAATATAAATAGCAAAAAGGAAGCCCATGTGAAGAAATAGTTAGGTTCCCTGTCTGTGTTCAGTTTATAACCATTGCAGCAAGCACTGGTCTACTCCTTTCTTTACAACTTATTGATAAGAAATGAGCAAAACAACAGAGTACATTATTCTGGTTCAGAAATAATGCTGTGGAATTATTTTGTGTTTAATGCATAAGCCTCATGTTTTTATGCTCTCCCTTCCCCTCCCGCAGCCACAAAGTTTAGAAGCATTCATTTCCATTTTTAACTAATTTTTTCATTATGGTTGAATCAGGAAAAACTGGTAAACACAATTTATCGAAACAAAACAGGATCATTAATCACTACTACAAGTTAGCTTACTGAAATAAACCAGAGGCAACATTTACCACACTTTGCACAGGGTGAGGCATAACAACAAGTTACACTTACTTCAAAATGAAAGTTGATGTGTATGTATATGTGCTTTCAAGTCACTTGTCAATTTATGGCAGCCTCATTAATTTTATAGGGTTTTCTTAGGTAAGCTTTTTTAAACCATAATTTTTTCTTACTTTTTTGTGCATAATCAAATACATGATCTAATGGAGTAAGGATTACTCAAAGGTGTTTTTGCTAGTCCCTTCCTTTGAAATATGGTCTACAGCACCTGGTATTCCTTGATGGTCTCTCACCCAAGTATTAACCACAGCTGATCCTGCTTAGCTTCTACAATCAGATAGGATCTGGTGCTTTAAGGATATTTAGGTCCTCAAAAGGAGAGAAGGTAACAGAGTCTTATTATGTGCCTTCAACTTTTTACCAATTTATGGCAATGCTAAAGTGAAACTATTACTGGGAATTTCCTGGCACGATTTGTTCAGAGGACATTTGCTTCCTGCATTTTTCACACAGCTACACCTAAGGAGGAGAGATCAGAGTAGGAGAAGCTAAACTGTGTTTTACTATTACATACAAGCTAAGCCAGTATGACTCAAAACTCATAACCAGTGTATGTTTCACTTCAGTTATAAAACATTTTTAAAATTACACTATACAACTGAACAAGATTTGCTGTACAATTTGTATTACACCAAACAGTAATTCAAGTTCTTCCTTCTCCACATACTGTTATTTCCATTTTTTAAAAAAAGTTTGAAAATCTGTTCTAGATTTTTATTCCTCTCACCTTTATACAAGTATACCCCCATTAACAAAGTAGGTGTGTTCCTGGACATTAGTTCTTTAACAGAAAATTTGATACCAAAGTTAGAAAAATATATGTAAAGAATGGGGCTAAGTTCCTATAGCACAAAAGAAAAAGAAGGGTAATTCAACATGTTTGACCAAAGTTTTTATTCCAAACTAACAGTACACAAAACATTCCATGTCTTCTACAGACCACTTGAAAATTTCTTCCATATCCAGAATTTTTTTCACCAGCCTCTGCTTTTGCTAGGATTTGTTTTGATGGCCAGACCTATAGCTCTATGCTCTCTCTCTCTCTCTCTTGCTGTTCATGAATATGCAATAAGGAATTTTGCAGGCAGCTGCTGTTCCCTCGCCTGGTGTGGACAGGCACACACAACTAGAATAGGATTGGTTTCTTTCCCAGCTCAACCTTTACAGCATGGTGTAGTGCAGGCATGCAATTCAAAGTCTGTGTTTCTCCAGATCTTCACTACACTCCCAATTCTAATGCTGTTAAAAATAAACTTCAACTAGGAGGCGAACAAGAAGGAAAAGAGGAGGGGCTGGATAGATAGAAAAAGATTTTGTAAAAAGGAGCTTCTTTGTCAAAAGCTTCATTAACTGAGGAATGCCTGTACTTTCAAAGTAGATATTGTACATAGTTTGGGGCTCTGTTGGAACCCTGGGCTACATCACCAAAAGCTTCTCCACAAAATATGTAACATTTAAAGCAAAGGTTCTCAACACTTTGATCCCCAAATGTTTATGGTCTTCGACTTCCTGAATCCCTTGTCATGGGCTGTGCTGGCTAGTGTTTCTGGGAACTGAAGTCCAAAGCAACTGGAGGACCCAAGGTTGATCTAAAGTGTTTATCACTTCCTTTATGCTTTGTATGAGTAAACATGTAATTAGACTCATTAATCTGTGTTTTAAAGAAGCTGACTGGGCACACAATCAGCCCCCAGAAACATATTGTATTCATCATGATCAAAATAGTGTAGTAACATGCAAGGGGGGCTTACAATGTTGTTTTAATTCCCAAATAGGCAATAATGTCTGAGAAACTAGTAGGTCAACACACAGAGAAGCAGAACCCCTAGTTACCTTGTGTATATCACTAACAATCATGGCACTACTTTCTAAGTTTCCTACAGGCCCAGGAGGGGACACAATTTGTCACTTAATGAAGTATAAGCAGACTGACACCAGCCAAAGAAAGGCAGCGAGGAATTCCTGTATCCCTTTGTGTTGGGCTACAATCTCCTCCAGCTTTCTGACTTGAGCCTGACTTCCATGTGGCTAGTTTTGATGTGTTCAATATTATGTGGAGCCATACTCTCAAAGAAGCACCACAAACACATTATGCAAGTAAGAGGCAGGTTCTCATCATGGAGGAGTCTTGCAAAGCAGCCACAAGTCCCCAGGTGACCCAGCTCCACGTAAAGGTCACAGAAGGTCCCTGTATCAATATGATTAATGCCAAAAGACCACACAGGGCTTGCTTATCCACATGACAGGCCTCGAGTAGCTCCTACACAGCTTAAACAACAATAGCCAATCACATAGTTGGGGAAGAATTAAGAAAAAAATTCACATGGAATCAGAATACTCCCCTGTCCTTGTTGTGTGTCTTCAAGAACTTATAGCAACCCTTAGATGAACCTATCATAAGGTTTTCTGGGGCTGATAGCGTGTGACTCTCCCAAGGTCATCCATGGGTTTCCATGGTCAAGCAGGGAATTGAACCCTGATCTCCAGAGTCGTAGTCCAACACTCAAACCACCACACCATGCTGGTTCTCACCCTGTCCTTGAGGTTCACCTTTAAGAGCAAGAGCAATCCTGCCCATCCACTCCCTGGCTTAAAAAATAGTATCCAAGCTACTACTTATGGAAGAAAAACAACTCACTAGGGTAACATTTAGGGTTCCTTGGTCATACACAATAAAAGTGTCTCCTGAGAGTCTTCTTTATGGGGACAAGGAACAGACCTTGTGGGAGTAAGACTTTGTGTTAATAGTTCTCTTTTCTCTCCTGCAACACAGAAAAGATGGCTACAGGAATTATATTTAGCTTCTCAAGGAACCACTCACACAAGCCCAAAGGCGCACACATGCATTAGTATTGTGGCAGTGTCGGGGGTTTATTTTCTCCAAAGATAATTCTTCATTAGCAAAAACCCTTTCGGTTTTATTTGGCCACCTACCTATGCCCTGTAGGAGTAAAACACAATACACACATATAAATTACTCAAATATCACAGATGGCTTTACATAACTTAATACCAATAATTCATTCCCTCATGTTTTAAGGAGAAGCCAAATTAATTAAAGTATGTATGACAGAAAAATCAATTTTTGTCATGGTTTGGAAAGTATAATGAAGAATGAGATTGTTGCATGTAAGCAGAGACAAGTGTCATGTATGGGTGTGCTCCTCTGGCTATGTTCTTAACCCACAGATGTGCTCATTTATTCAAGGTAGATAAACCTGTTAAAAATAATTGACTGATACAAGTGTTCGAGTCAGTAAAAATCATCCCATGTTACCAACCAGTAAAAAGATTTTGTCAGCTAAGCAATCAGAATACATAGTGCAGAAAAATTAACACAATCCGACTTGAAAGCAGAAGGGAAATATAACTGGATTACAGCCAAAGGAGGTGTTTAGCCTTTAATTCAAAGAAGCCAAACATTAAACTCAAATGCTCCTATTTCACAAGTCTTTGCATGCATCCAGGTCTACTCTTTGGCTAAAGACCTACCGTTTACTGATATGAATCCAAACATTAGAAGGACACACTGTCTGGCAAGTGACCAGTTTCTCAGGGGAATGAGCAGGGAAGTTATGGAATTAGTAGATAATCTCAGTTTTATTAGGAGTCTACTTTAAAGCCTTCAAGAAAGTGCCCTAAGGAAGTGTGAAGAATTCAATACTTGTTTTTTTGGGAGCTCATTTAATAATTCATATTTTAATCAAAGCCTATCATTTTCATCAGAGATCACAACAGCATCTTCATTTATTAAGCCAAAATAGGCACGTATATCTACGAGCAAAACACAACTGAAGCCAAGGGAGGAAAAGCTAAATTATTTGGATAATTCAGCATCTAAGGGGGGTTGCAGACTGCCAGAAATAGTGCAAATTGAGTCCACTTTTAGGGTTAGGGTTAAGGTTAGGGAATGATGGGAACTGTATTTTATTGTGGCACCAGAGCTTTCTGACAGAGAAGGCTCAATGTCTCAGAAAAACAACAACAATTCCCATGATTCCCTAGCACTAACCCTAACCCTAAAAGTGGACTCAATTTACACTATTTCTGGCAGTCTGCAACCCCCCTAAATGCACACAGACCTTTTAAAAACTTGGTTCAGACAAATTATTTTATAAATCTCATAAATTACAAATCACAACACAATCCTAAAAAGACGCAGGTGACAGAGTCAGAGCCAAAAATAGAATTTGTCAGCTTTGGTGATATGTTAATTTATGGTGTTTTAAAATAAAATTTAGTTATTTTTAAATTAATGGTGTTCCTAAATCAGATTTAAAGACTATGGGCCTCTGCAGATGCTGAGCCAGAAGGACGTAATCAGAGCGCCCGTCATGTGCAACGACGGGCGCTCCGATTACTTCCTCAGGAAGGGGTTGGGGTGCCCAGCATGAGGCTGCCCCTCCCCTTCCTTGCCTCCAAGACGGCGCAAAGTGTTGTCTGCAAAAGGGGTATGTTACATTACCCACCACAACTGGTCCTAGTCTATGGAACTATAGCCATCATTTGCAATATATTGATTTGCTATCGTATTTTAGTAACAGGTTCATACTGAACAGGCCTGGCATGGACAATATTTAGAAATGAAACAGCAGTACTACCAATGCCATTACTATTGAAATTTCAGAAGGTTATGTTGCTTTTCAGATCAACTGGGCTCACATCCAGCTAAGTGACTTGAGGGCTGCTTTGCAACATACATCTACTTGCATCACATCTTACTGAACATTATTGCAACACATTATAGTTCTTTGTTCAAGAAGCAAAACACATGAACTTAGAATAAAACAGCCCTCTGTAACACATCATAAGATTAGTAAAACAATCCTCGTTTAAGACACTATTAATTTTCAACCAAAGAATTTCAGATTAAAGCCCAAACATAGATCAACTACTCCCTCTATGGAAAATATTGCATTATTGCAACAGGAAAATATTGTGAAATCCTCTGAGAGGCAGCTAATAAGATCCATGTGCTTCAGTGAAGCAAAGCTATTAAGACTGTAGGTGTTCTTCTCTTCCTAAATTACATTTGAAGCTACTGAGACATAAACAGATGAGCAGATGGATTTTCCAGAGTCTCACAAACAGTTCTTAGTGAAAACATTTCCGATAATATATTACAGAGTAGAAACTGCAATCTGTATAGAAAACAAAAATCTGAACTTCAATTTGATACCAAACACACATTACTGTACAAACTGGCACTGATTTATAATCTGAAATCTATTGCAATGAACAGACTTATACACCCACGTTCCCTCCACTGTTTTGGCAACCATAAAGCATTCAAAGACAGACATTCTTAATAAACAGTTTTTGGAAGTGAAATATAGTCACTTCGAAAGGAGAAAAGAACAAACATTTTTTCAGGGGGGAAAACATAGAGCTGTAAATGTATGTACACAAAAAACATTGCCTTCTTCAATTAAGTAGCAAAATAAAGCCTGAATGGTTGGGATTTGTGACTTAAATAAACATTAACAAAACACGGTAATATTCTAAGAAGTAAATCCCACTGTACTCAAGGGGATTTGCTCCCATATAGGTGAATTCAGGATTGTAACTGTAGTGAATGAAGCCCATATCACTCAGTCAAACATACGTAAAGATATCATAGAGAGCTTGGACTAACAGATAATATAGGAATATAAATATAAATCATGTGACAGTGGATCAGTTCTAATTCTTCCTCTTCCAAAAAAAAAAAAAAAAGGCAAACTACACCACCCTTTGGATTTGTTTTCATTAAATGAACAATGGAAATACAGTTATACAATTTTTAAAAACAAGTCTTTCTTGTTCTGAAGAAATCCTGCTGATATTATGCTTACTTGTGTGGTAGGAAGCAGCACTCTAGAAGAAGCTGCTACGGTTCAACTATCCTGATGTCGCTGTCAAAGTGAACTGCCAAAATAAACGAAGAGGTGGACAACAAATGCCTAAATTTCTATATTGTACCCAGATTCTGCACAAGACTGCTGATTAACAACCATAACTATTTCTGGAGTTCTAATACAGTATGGAAACTTGACCCATGTATTGACTTTGGCAGCTGCATATCTCTGAAGGAAACCAGGAAGACTCTCATTGTCAGGCTAACAGCCCTTCTTCCTCTGTTCACATGAGATGGGTTTATTGTTTACAAGTCAGCGGTCTCCAGACCACAATGTATTTGGAAGTCAATGCTAAACTTCATTGTGCTCTGCTGGGGATCTAACAAGGAAGCAGCAGACTCTCAACACAGTCCTGGTGAAAATTAAATGCAGTAGCCCATGAACAATGCCAAATGTTGACAGAAGATCACTGGGATGTCATGCCTTCCATCAAGAACGATGGTGAAAGTTCATAATTTCAATACCATTAGCCAGGGTGCTGTAAGAATTTTTGTGCTTGTTAAGATAACATATATTTTGAAACTTTTGTAATCTTAAAACTGTTAAATGAATTACTATACACCCACATCCACACCCAGACCAATATACTAAACGCCACCAGCACTACCTGGGGCATAGAGCAGAGGCAGGACTCTGCTGGGATTGTTCAGACACTGAAATAAAGGTGATCTGAAACATGTAATTGATTTTTACAACTTCTGGTTGTTGTAATAGAGATCATCAATATAGACTTTGTATGTTTAAAATAGGGACAGAAAGTCTTTCAGATGCTTCACAGAAGGAACTATCAACAATCAATTTATGTGGATGTGCTCTTCTTTATCCACTTTCTAGTATCCTGAATAGTTAAAGAGATATCCAAGACTTTCAAGGAATGAACTAGAGATTTAATAGTATGTGTTGCTATCTGACTCAAAGTACAAAACCAGGTGTGGAAAGTGTGATAGTTGGTTCAAAACATTTTGCATTTCATTTGCCTGAAATGAAGCAACATATAGTGTCCCCAATGCGGTCAAGTGTGTATTTCACATAACTAGCTAAATTATTTTTGAATATGAAACAGAAATTCCCACAACTACTTCTTTCTATTCCTGGCAGAATTACTAGACTACCACCAATCTGTTGGCGTTGACAACCAAAATTGGCTGTCTGAGGTGGCTGCCTAATAGTAGGATGAACCCAGGAAGACAGTGTGCGTGCGTATATATATATATATATATATATATATATATATATAACGCTCTATGCACAGCATAGGTTTCTCTGGAGAAAATTAAGCTACATTCAGAAAGAGGCACCAGTTGCCCAGTTTCATCCTTTAGATCTATTGTTACATGCCCCTAAGTTTTACCCTTGACTTATCCATGGGTCATATCAAAATCCATAATTTGGGCCCCAAAACTTGCCCTCAACTTATATATGAGGTCAACTTATAGTCGAGTATATACAGTAATAAATTTCAATTGCTTGTAGTTCAATTGCTTGCCCCCACTCCTATTCCCGGTGACTGGATTGAAAGATATTTTTAAAATATTCAAACAAATGTGTTTCTCAAGGATTGGGAAACCCTGATGGGGAGAATCCTAGACTGATGTGAATCTTCATGGTTTAAGACTTATTCTGATAGAATTCACACATTTTTGTCACCCAAAAAACCATTTTCTGAAGAGAAAATAATATTTCTGCTCATAAATATTATTTTCTGTGTAGAAAACACAGTTTCATATAAAAGCAAATCTGTTTTCTGAGTAAAAAATCAATTTGCAGATTATATACAGAATGAGTCCCAAAATGCAACTAATATTTGAAAGAGTCTTCAGTTTTCAAAGACTTCCTTGGAGCTGGAAGAAACTGCTAATATTATTTGTTGCTTCCTTCAAGAATGAAATCAATGAAAAATTGAGGTGGAGAAATTTCAATAATCAATAAATTTTAATTATCTATGTTAGAATTGTAGTCAAATTGTAGCCAAATAGATGCCAAGTGGTTACACATAGAGGATTCTGGGAGTTGAGGCCTCTGAAAAGGAATGAAATGCTGGAAAATTTTAACAGCAGAAGTGTTTAGAGACAGATTGACCTTTTGAAGGCCCTGTGCATTAGCAGCCTTAATAAATCACTGATAGGCACTCTGTGCAAAGGGGCCCGTGGTGCCATCTTTCTGCTTATAAGAGAACATTGGAATGTGGCTAAATAGATTATAATGTATTCTGAAAACTTTATTCTCATTGCTTGAGATTCTATATGTTTAAAGTTTGACGTATCCAATGAGGTGTAAGAATTGGATTTATTTGTTTGGAGGTATATAAAATGAAGCCATTTTCTTCTGTTCAAGACCCAAAACTTTGAAATGCTAATTCCTTTGGGACAGTCGGCTTAATAAACCTATGTTTAAAAACTGACTTTGGTCCCCTCTCTTGCTTTTGCTCTGCCAGTAACTGAAGGTGCTGCGGGCTAGTGACCCACAGACAGTTTATTTCTATCACATTTTTGGTGCTGTGACTCGGATCCTGAAACAAGAAGAAGAGTAAGAGAAGGGTGGGGAGTTATCCCCCTCGCCGCAAGCTGTTTCCTGGTTCAGAAGGATGATATCCATCGAAGCTCATGTGCACATTCCATCACCTTGAGTGGAAAGAGCAGACATAGAGATCCTTCTGCCTGAAACAGGGAGCAGTTTTCCAGCTGGAGGACCAGCACAAGAAATATGCACCAGTAGTTTGCAAACACAGAAGGGAAAAAGAGGCCTCTTCAAGAGCAGGCAAGTATGTGGGGAAAATAGACAGTAAGTGTACACAGAAAACAGGGAGCAAGAAAGGCCCAAAGTTTCGCTGAACCAGTAACACACCTCCTGCCCAGGGGAGACTCTGTGAAAATTCAGGAACCAAGGGTCCAAGGTAGTCAGTACAGGAATACTAGGAGTGGGGACGTAGATTGTGGTGTGTGGATGTGTGAGAGACAGACCACTGCGATCATCCCTCCGATGTCCATAAGGCAATTATGCCTTGGCACGCTCTTAATGCATTGCGGGCCAATGGTGAATAATTGTGTTAAAACTCCTCTTGTTCTGGGGAACAGACCCCTTACTGTGACCCCACACTTTTCTTCTTTTCCTCTCTTTGTGTCTGTCTTTGTTTGGCTAGCGGGAGGCAATGGGTGGAAATCATAGCAAGCTGCCTAGTCCTTTGGAGTGCATGCTAAAGAACCTCAAGAAAGGGTTCAGCGAGCAGTTTGGGAAACTCCTTCTCCCAAGCACACTAAAAGCACTTTGTGAAGTGGCTTGGCCGAGTTATCAGGTGGGGTGGCTTCCTCAAGGCACATTATATTTAGACACCATAATGAAAGTTTACTTTAAGGTCACCAATCCCACAAATGGATTATTTCATCAATATTCATATATTGAGTGTTGGAGATACATAGTTGAGAATTCTCTTTCCTGGCTGAAGAAATGCCAAGAGCAATCTTCAAAAATCATGATTACTAAGGGCCTTTGCAGACTGCTAGAAATAATGCAAATTGAGTCCACTTTAACTGCCCTGGCTCAGTGCTCGGGAATCATGGGAACTGTATTTTTTTCTGAGACATTGAGCCTTCTCTGTCAGAGAGCTCTGGTGCCACAATAAACTACAGTTCCCATGATTCCCTAGCACTGAGCCAGGGCAATTAAAGTGGACTCAATTTGCACTATTTCTGGCAGTCTGCAAAGGCCCTTAGTTACTGCAAAATAAGCCTCCTTCGAAACTCATTTTCGTAGAGGTCTGGATAAAGATCAGACTGCCTGAAGTGGATCCAAAGTGGGACCCTAATAATCCAGATCAGCTACAGTTGTCAAAAGACTGCCAGGCACGCCTAATTGCAAGGAATGAAAAAGGGAACTGTCCATCCTGTTAATAAGGCCAAAGTTGGAGAAGTATTGCAAAAGGCAGAGGAACTCCCAGGGGTTTTCCTGGAAAGGCTGTATGGATCTTTCAGGAAATTTACACCATTTGACCCAGTTATAGAAGAAAATAGGCGGATGGTGAATATGGTTTTTGTTACCCAGAGTGCCCCCAGACATTAGAAGAAAAATACTTAAACAAGAGGGCTTTGCCAGGATGAACATAACCCAGCTGTTGGAGATAGCACACAAAATCTATGTGTATAGAGACCAGGAGGAAAAGAAAGAGAAGGAGTGGAGAATGAAACAAAAGGCAGAACTTTTGGCTGTGGCAATAACAGGAGCCAGAGGTGAAGGGTGTTCGCAAGGAAGGGGGGCTGCTCGAGGAAGGGGGGCTGCCCAGTGAGGAAAAGGAAAGGGACGAGGAAGACTTAAAATGGAATAGCCCAAGATCAGTGTGCCTTTTGTCATGGTTTTGGCCACTGGCGAAAGCAATGCCCACAGAGGAGAGGACAAGGAAATTTTAGAGGACGTGGAAGGAGAGGACAGGTCACCAACAATATCTACCGCCCAGATCCACCTGCAGAAGATCAAGGGAATTCATCGGTTTGGCAGAGATGGAGGAAAGATATGAATGATGGAGACCGGGTTCTTGTGTAAATGTGACACCCTCCCCCGCTCCCCCCAGAACCTATGATTGGAATTGAAGTGGGAGGTCAAGAAATTTCATTCATGGTGGATACTGGAGCAGATAAATCAGTAGTTACAAAAAAAATTGCTCCAGAATCAGGCCAGAAGATCCAGTGGGTGCTACTGGATATAAAGAACTTAAACCGCTCCTAAAACAGAAAGTTTTCAATCTTGCAAACCACCAAGTAGCCCACAAGTTTTTATACAAACCTGAATGTCCAATGTCCCTACTGGGGAGAGATTTGCTTTCAGAGATGAGAGCCCAGATTTCTTTTGAGGGCGATGAGACTTCAAATATAATTTTTAGAGGTCCTGTACCGACATTAGATGTGCTCAAGATCCTTTCACTTCAATGCCCCATGTAAGAAGAGTGGAGGTGTTATCAGGCTTAACACACCTTTACTTCCAGTTAAAAGGCCAGGAAGTGATGATTACAGGCCAGTTCAAGATCTGAGGCTAGTAAATCACACCACAGTGACTATACATCCTGTGGTGCCAAATCCATGTTTTAATGGGCCTGATCCCCGCCAAAGCAACTCACTTTACTATCCTAGTACCTCAAAGATGTTTTTTCTGCCTCAGCCAGGACATACTACAATTCCTATCAATCCCTGGGAAAAGAGTTTTGCTGCAGTACGTAGATGATTGTTATTGGTAGCAGACTCTTATGATGAAGGTTGGGAAGCAACTAGAGAGTTACTGCAATTGTTATGGAATGCAGGATACAAAGTGTCCAGGAAAAAGATATGCCAGCAGAAGGTGATATGCCTAGGATCTCATATGTCTTAAGGATTGGGAGCTGAGAAAAAAGAAGCGGTGTGCTACTTGCCTGAGCCAAAGAACTGCAGGACTGTCAGAGAGTTTTTGGGAACAGCAGGATTTTGTAGAATTTGGATTTCCAACTTTGCATTGATGGCCGAACCCCTATACGAAGCTACCAAGGGAATGAAACTGCAGTAATCCATTTGATGGACTATAAAGGAAACTATTGGTTTACCAATAGCAGAATGTTAAAATATCAAACCATGCTGTGTGAGAACCCTAGAGTCCAGCTGGGAATAACAACTAATTTGAACCCGGTGACACTCCTTCCTGTAGATCCTGAGGGAATGCCAGATCATGATTGCATTCAAACTATGGATGAGGTTTACTCCAGTAGACCCAATTTGAAGGACGTGTCGTGGCCCAATCCACATGTAACCTACGTCACAGATGGGAGCAGTTTTGTGCATGATGGAGTCAGATATGCTGGCCATGCTGTTGTCACCCATGATAAAGAAATAGAAGGAGGCTCCTTACCAATAGGAACTTTTGCCCAAAAAGCTGAACTAATTGCATTCATTTGGGAGAAGGAAAAAGGTAAGAGGAGCAGTGATGAGGAGCAAGCATTCTATATATACAGAGGACTATTCAATGTCTTCTACACATGCTTTGTTCTCCTCTTAAACCATGGGCAGCAGTTTTTAATGCCCTCAAGTCTTCCTACTCTGCCCTAATTTACCTGTTCAGCAGCACTCATTATCTGGTATTGTGTAAATTTACACAGTCACAGAAAATGATAGTATGAACACTATTAGCCTGTTCCTTGAGACAGCATAGCTATGACTTTTGTGGAAAGCATAAATATGAACCTTAAGTTTCAACTCTGAAAGTCCAGCAGATGGATTAAGATAATAATATTTGCTATCTCTATAAAAGCTGTAAGAGAGAAAATGAAAGATTTCATACAACCATTAGTAAAGCAATAGAGACTGACCACCCAAGAACATAATCACTCCCAAGACAACATTATATGTGATCTAATATAAGATTTGCACAGTTGATGTGGGGAAATGATAATATGAGAAAAAACTTTTAATTCATACTAAAGTTATGATTAGCAATTTATAGCTTTTTTAAAAAAAACACATAAAATAATGAAATTATTATATAACCCAAAGAAATGAAACTGGATAGGAGCCAAAGATGCTCTCCTACATGTAGAAAGCATCTTCAGCTCATGAAAGGACTTCTATACTTTATGTAAGTGTTTTTGTTTGTACACATGCTTTCAAATTGCCTGTCAACTTACAGCAAACCCATTACGTACTTTCATAGGGTTTTCTTAGGCAAGAAATACTGAAGAGATGGTTTTGCCAATTCCTCACTCTGAAATATAGACTACAGCACAAGAAAAGTGAAAGTCAATAGAAAAGAGGTTTTTTCATCTAAGCCAGCCATACTTTTAAGAACCAGCATGCCAATTACACACCAAATTATAGCACTGCATGTGTTCTTGGGCAAGTAATTTGTGGAATAGCTATTGTAGCTATTTACCTTCTGCTCAGGTTCTTAGGATCCAACCCATTAATATATTTCATCAGGATCTGATGGCACAGTCAGTATGCTGCCTTTCCTCTCTCATCAATCACAAAGATATGGTTTGTTTTTCATGGTGATAAGTATCCCTGCTTTACACACCCTTCCACAAAGTACAGAATATACCACAATAAAAAAGGCACAAATTTTGCTTGTGTTATGCACAGGAACAGCGGCTAGACTGATGCTGTGGCTGGACGGATGCCATCATCTGCCATGCTAATCTGCCACTGAACTGGAATAAGTTAGGATTTTAAGGCTTCATGGGAGGAGAAGTTTACTAAGCCAATAATCGGTTGCTATTCATGTTCTGAAGAGCAGCTTACCTTAATAACCAATTTGTGTGATGTCATGACAGGCTCTTCAATTTCACAGGGTGCCTGGAAGGTAAATAAAAGAAGAGTCACATTAGGGAAGGGGCAATGAATGTTGACACTAAAGTCTAAGTGTCAAAATGCTCACAGTGGATAGAGATGGAGAAGCCTTTTGTACATATATGCGTAACACTTGGTTTCTCTTTACTTGATAACTCAGTTGCAAACAGTGGCAACATTACCATTTTAGGTAACTCCCAGAATTCCCCTGCCTGTATGGTCACTGACTTTCTCTCTCTCTCTCTCTCTCTCTCTCTGTGTGTGTGTGTGAGAGAGAGAGAGAGAGAGAGAGAGAGATGACCATGATGGCTGGATGATTCTGGGAAGTTATTTTCCTAAACTGTGTCCAGCTGGCAGCCAAATTGGACTAGACAAGGGAGACAGATCAAGTGCCTATCTCTGTGGTGCATGTGTTTTACTTTATACTGCAGCCACAAACAGTTGTTAATTTAATTGGCACAATAATGGAAAGTAGGGCAGGCCCTTTCTGGTGTTGAACCCTCTCCCAAGGAATATGCAGTTGACTTAATCAATGCTAGCTTTTAAATGGGCCACAAAAACTATTCTGCTTTAATTTGTGGTTAACCAACAAGGAGATTGTCACATGCCTTAAATAATACTCCTTACTCCTCTCAAATGTAACTCTAATTCGCGCTGCAGCCATGTTTTATTGCACGGCTTTTGCAGCGGAATCTGACTTCAGAGTAGATCCCCGCTCCAATGCGCATTCGAAAGCGTGCTCCGGCGGCCATTTTTCCAAGTCAGATGGTTCCACTTGGAAAAATGACCACCAGAACATGTTTCCCAATTCGCATTGGAGTGGGGATCTACTCTGAAATCGCATTCCATTGCAAAAGCTGTGCAATAAAACATGGCTGCAGCGTGAATTTGTTTAAATTCAGGAGAGGTAAGGAGTATTATTTGAAACATGTGATAATTTCCCAAGTATTCAATCATTTGCTGCTGCTTTTAAGTTCTGTTCCAATGTCCTAATTAGCTTTAGATGAGCACTGCTATATACAATTAAATGTTTTAAGCTGTTGTATTTTGTTTTGAATATCATATTGTCATTTTATGTTTTATGTATACTATTTTTCCATGGGAGGGCTTTGTCCGGAAAGGCAGCCTAGAAATAGTTGCAGAAAAGTAATTAGGGAGAAAGAGCTATTTTTCTTTTTCCTTGTGGGCTGTGTTTCTGATCAAAATTTCTTTCACCCCCATCCCCTGCCATTGCTTTCCCACCTGCTGGAAAGAAAAGCAGATTGAGGGAAGGCAAATGTAAACATCTCATCTCAGAGATACTATGATTAAATTTGGAGTTTCTCCTGCTGTGCAGGAGAACAAAAATAAAACATCAGTAAAGAGTTCAAGTTCTTCATGTGCTGCCTATATTTTGAATCTGAGAAGACTCAGATTCTTTACTGTAGTAAAATGTGATGTGCAATCTTATGTTGGGAAATGTTTTCAGTACCTTTCTGGGACATTCAAATTGAAATAGATGATGATGCCTCTGTTTAAAAGTCCTGTATTTAGGAAATATGAAAATGTTATCTGAATTCACTTATGCATGTTACCAGTGTTACCACTCTAGGTTTTCCATTGAAGAAAAGAAATGGCTTTAAAGAACCAACATCATCTATCTTTTTTATACTGGGAAACTTTCAAAAAGGACTTTAAGGAGGAGGAGGAGGAGGAGGCGGTTTCTTCCTGCTCTGATGAACTGGCCCATTCTGACAAAAGGACAAAGGTGAAAAGTATGGATTTACAACACAGCTCCAAAACAAACATATAGGAAAAGAAAAATTAGGGTTGGTTAGAGAAGACTGTAAGTTCCCCAAAGAATTACAAAATAATTTGAAGGCTTGATCCACCTTGGTTTTCTGGGTCCTACTATAGAAAATAGCTGAAGAATTCTTATTCTCTGCAAACTTCCACATTTCATGAAAAAAGAACCTAGTTTAGAAGAGTCCCAAATCTACAATACCACTGAATCTGTGGACATCCTAATTACCCATTTACCATTTTAAATAATAGCACTTGGGAATATGAAATATTTTTCCAGCCTTGCATACTAAATCCAACTAGTCATTAAAGTTTACAGTCAAAAGCCAACAGGTGCGCATCAGAAACTGCTATGCTAGAGTTTTATCTTTTGCTAGCAAGCAAGGGACAACCACTTGTTCTGTGTTCACTGGATTAAATCCCCTGTTCCCCTTTCTATATTTTGCCTCCAAAATGGAGGCGTTCACCCTACCCAAAATCATCAGCGTACGGAAAGGCTGTCAAGCACTAGCCATCCTCTTGGCACTGCAATACCACCCACCCACAGCGCTTCCCCCCTACTCCATTTATTACATAAAAAGAAAAAGTACCTAAGATGACTAACAGTGGTAGAAATGAAATAAAAACAAATACAGTCAAAACATACAAAAAGATTAAAAACACACCCATGACAACAGTGACCTTATGTGATTGCAGTGCCCCCGGGTAAATGAAACATAACTGCTATGCACACTCCTGGCTTCATGTTTGCTGTCCAGGACAAAATCACTACATTGGTAAAAGAGTTCAAAATAACTTTTTTGCCATGGGAGCTCAATCACCACATAGGTTTTTGACTTGCTGGGATGCCTAACCTCTGTAGAGGCAGGAGATGAGAATGGGACTCATTTCAGAATGATTCCTAAATGGTCTCATGGGTTTCTAGGAACTAGAGCTGACAATCCTATCAGGTTGAAGAAATCGCCATTAGATCTCACTGCTCTGGATAATGTCCCTCGTGTAATGTAGTACAGCAAAAGATGGCAATTCAGTTCTAGGATTTCTCAGTTGAAAATGATTATTTTGATCTTTCTATCAGCCACCTGATGACCTGTGCTAGAACCAAGATGGGGGAGTGCATCCCTGTTGGACCTCTTTGCAGCATTTGATTCCAATGAAGTATTTTGCAGTTCTAGTCCTATTGGGTTGAGCATTTCCTGAAGGCAATGATGGAGGATTATTGGTTGGTCCTTCAGTTCACTTCTACAGGATTCTTTGGAATTTATTTTCCTCCTTTCTTTTGAACATCTACATTCACGATAGGCAAAGTATTACCTGTTTAAAAAGTAACTCAGAAATAGCCCAGACCAAACCAAAATGCAGTGACATGGCCTGATTCAAATCCCATGGCCCCCTAAGCCCCAAACAAAGAGGTGGGAGGAAATCAGCAGAAAATAGATTTAAACAAAACCAGAAAAGTTTTTCATTTTGCTAAAATGATGCCAGGACAGCCTACCAGAGGCTGCTTCCTTCCCCTGTGCAGTTACCCAACTCATGCAACATTATTCTTGGATGCTCAGGATGGTACTCTAGCTGTTGTGTTCTGTTGTGAGAAGGCTGCCCTTGTTTAATAACTGCCTTTGGTGCAAAATGTTACAATGAGTTTACATGGTTATATGTAGTTTGTAAATCATATTAACCCAGTTTATAATCACCTACTCTGACTCCCAATTTGTTTCTAGTGAAGAAGAGGCAGTTTCTGCTGAACTGAACTCCTCCTCCTCCTCCACTGCCATCCCCTTTCCTTGTGTGTTGTGTCTTTAGATTGTAAGCCTGAGGGCGGGGAACTGTCTAATTATCAATTTGTAAGATGCTCTGAGAGTATCTCTGAAGAGCGGATTATAAATACAATAAATAAATAATAAATAAAATAATAAATAATTCAAGGTACTATCTCTTACGAAACAGCTTATGACCAGGAAATCTGAAAGACTGCTTCTTCTCATATGAACCTGCATATTTGTTGTTAACTGCCCTCAAGTCAATCTCAACCCATGGCAACCCTGTGGATGAGATATCTCCAAGACTCCCTGTCCTCCATTGCTCTGCTTAAATCCTGCAAACCTATACCCATGACCTCCTTAATAGAGTTCATCAATCTGGCATGTGGCCTTCCTCTCTTCCTCTCTCCCTCCAGCTTTCCCAGCATTATTGTCTTTTCTAATGAATCTTCTCTTCTCATGATGTGTCTGAAGTATGACAGCCTCAGTTCGGTCATCTTGGCTTCCAGGGAAATTTCCAGCTTGATCTGCTCTAGGACTCATTTCTTTGTCTTTTTTGCTGTCCACGGGATCCTCAGCACTCTTCTCCAGCACCACATCTCAAAGGAGTTGATTTCCTTCCTATCATCTTTCTTAACTGTCCAGCTCTCACATCCATAATGGTAATAGGGAATACAGTGGCTTGTACGATTCTAACATTCCTGCAATTCTAAATTTCCTACAAACTCATACCTGTGACCTCCCTAATAGAGTCCACCCATCTAGCATGCAGCCTTCCTCTCTTTCTGCTTCCCTCCACCTCTCCTAGCATTGTTGTTTTTTCCAGTGAGTCGTGCCTTCCCATGGACCTTATCACACGCTGGCCACGAAGCGAAAAGTAACCGTAATAAGAATAAATCCAGTACTATACCAAAATGATCCCAAAGAGCCCCCACAATACGTAAATGGCTATCAGACACAACTAGCATCATCGCGCAATTATCATGCTTTCATTAAAGTGCATCCTGGATACGTATTTGCCGTTCACACACAATTCAGAAAATCCCGGACATGGCCCCGCGCCGGCTTGTGAAGGAGGGGCTTGGGTGACAGCCGGCTGTCAAACACACCCCTCCTTTCCAAGCCGGCGCAGGGCCTGGGCTCTGAGCAGAAGGGCCCCGTGCTGGCTTGGAAAGGAGGGGTGCGTTTGACAAACACAAGAAGGAGGGAAGGAAAAAGGAGCTGAGGAGGAGAAGAAGGAAGGAGAGGGAGAGGAGCCGGGAATAGCAACGGCTGAGGGAAAGGAGCAAGAAGGAGGGAAGGAAAAAGGAGCTGAGGAGGAGGAAGGAAAGGGAGAGGAGCTGGAAAAAGCAACGGCTGAGGGAAAGGAGCAAGAAGGAGGGAAGGAGGAAGGAGCTGAAGAAGAGGAAGGAGAGGGAGAGGAACTGAGAAAAGTATCTCTTGAGAAGCAAGAAGAGGGGAAGGAGGAAGGAGCGAAGGAGGAGGAGGAGGGCGAGGAGCCGGGCAAAGCTGCTCCTGGAGGCGAGGAGCCAGAAGAAGGGAAGGAAGAAGGCGCTGGAAAGGATGGAGGGGTGGGAGCAGAGGAACGGGGCGCCGAGGCGGTGGAGGCTCCGTCGGGAGGCGGTGGCGGCTCTTGGAGCCAGGCTGCAGCTGGAGAAAGCGGCCCCGAGGGGAGCCTTGCCTCGGAGGACGGGGGAGAAGCCCCGGAGGAGGAGGAGGAAGAAGAAAGCCCCAGAAAAGCAAGAGATGGAGATGGAGAAGGAGGAGGAGGAGATGCTGCTTGTGCCTCCTCCTCCTCCGCCGCCGCTGTCAAACACACGCCTCCTTCCCAGAGTCCCTGGCCCCGCTGTCAAACACACCCCTCCTTCCCAAGCCGGCACGGTGCAGGCGGGGGCGGGGAAATGCTCCCCAATACGTATTGCATGTTCATCTGTATTTCGGAGACTCGGGCATTGCGCAATGATTTCGGAAGCGCAATTGTACTTCCTAAAGAAACCGAAATTCAAAAGATCTCAATTCATTTCGGATTTGTTCGGGGTTCTGTCGGGGTTCTGTGCGGTTCTGTGTGAAGTTGCGTGTAAACACGGAAAAATAATACGTATTAGGTCAGGATTTCTTTTGGATTCTGTCTGCTTTGGACCCCGTGTGATAAGGTCCCATGATGTATCCGGAGTGCGACAGCTTAGTTTTGTCATCTTGGCTCCCAGGGAGATTTCTGGCTTGATCTGTTCTAGGACCATTTGTTTGTCATTTTGGCCATTTATGGAATCCTCTGCACTCTTCTCCAGCACCACATCTCAAATGAATGGCAATATTCTTTGGGAGCCTTACTATATTTGCTGCTGAGATTGGTGGGAATGTGGGACATGGCTTTTTCTGTGGTGGCACATGTCTATGGAGTTCTCTCCTAACAAGGTTACATGACACCATTGATCGTTAGTTTCAGGCCACCTGTAAATACATTTTGATTCCACATGGTTTTAAATACAAGATGAAAGATTTTGATCATGCTGCATTCATGTTAAAATAGCTCTGTTCTTCAACTAGTTTGTTCTTTAACTTGGTTTTAATACTTTATTTCTATACCCTGCTTTGGGGTTCTTATTAGGGCCAGTCAGATGGTTAGAATAATGGGCTAGGATTTGGGAGATCCAGGTCCTAGTCTCCACAGACTTGACACTCAGTAGAAGATATTGAGTTAGTCCATTGTTCTCAGCCTGATTCACTTCACAGAATTTTTCTGAGGATAAGGTGGGGAAGATGAAAGGCATATACACTACTTTGAGCTCATAAATAAATAATGAAGAGTATAAATGTAACTACCGTAGTTTCCTTACCTCCCCAAGCTGGTGTAGTTTCATAGGTATGAGCCCAAGAGGGGATCCACTAGCTTGATCCAACAGAAAAAATGGGGAGCAGACCCATATTATCACAATAAGTGTACATGTTGATGTTGTGTGTTTTCAAGCCATTTCCTGCACCCCCTAGTGATGCCACTGTCTATGCAACACAACCACCTACTACCACTTCTCAAGGCACTAGGTGACACCAATCCCAGGGACGCCACTTTGCACAGATAGTAGTCCCATTGTTTATTTAATCAAAAGGAGCTGGCTGAGTGATGAATCATGACTCAAGGACACAAACCACTCATTGTTGCATCCCCTGCAATTTCATGCTGCACCCCCTGGGGATGTGGACACCCCAGGTTGAGAACCCCTGCACTATTCAAATTGGGCTTGGCCAGAACGTTATTGGTATGGACGGGGGGGAAAGACTGAACAGGACTTCTCTCGGCACTGTAATACATGGCCTATTTTTTCCTCTGACAGAGAAGACAAGCCTAGATTGAAAGGCTGCCAAATGCTTTATCCTGTATCATGCACTACATAAGTATTTAGCTTCCCTTTGGGCTCGCTTGCCGCTGCCCTTGATCATGCTTCAGGCTAAAGGAGGGGAAAACACAGGCCATTCATCAGACAGACTCAAATGCTTTTCTACATTCCTCAAGCCATGGGAAAAAACAGAGTAGATTCTTTTTATTACTTATCTTTGCACTTCAACACTTAAAACAGTCTGAGGAGGGCGAATGCCAGTAATTAAAAGCAAATGTTTTCTGAATTCAAAATAAAACAGGACAGGATAAAAGCTTGTGGAGTAGAGCCCTGGAATAAAGAGCAAGGGGGAGAGCAATTCAATGTCAGGAAAGGGCTCAGCTGTAGCAAACTATTCAGGCAGAATTTATTTAGGGCTTAAGTAAAAACGGCAAACCCAACACAGCACCAATAAGAACACAGTGAAATAGGACCTAAGGGCACAATTCTACTCTAAAGGGCCATACAGTTACTGAGATTACTTTAGTCAAGAAGCTTTGCGACAACGCAACTTAGGTGGCATGAGAGAGTAGACTGCTTACCCTTAGATCAAGTCTTAGGGTCCTTTCACACTATGCAGTTATAGTGGTATGATTCCAGTTAACTCCCACGGCAACATCCTGTGTAACCCTGGGATTTGTAGTCTGGTGAGGCATTAGAAATCCCTCGCTGAGACTTCTAAACACCCCTCCCTAAAATACAAATTCCAGAATCCCAGAGGATGACACCATGATAATTAGAATGGAATCATCATGCTATAATTATGTCATGTGAAAGGGACCTTTGTTCAGGGTGACGAGATGTCTACACCACAAAGAAGACAAGGCACCACAAAGTATAGGATGTTCAAGACAAATATGGGACATTACCAAAGTGAGAAACACCCATATAAGTTCATGCTTCTTAGTCATGCTCAAAATGGAAGACATCTTGGAATTCCTCCTGGACAGAGGGCTGAAATGTAGGACATGTCCTGGAAAAGGAGGATGTCTGTTCACCCTGCCCTTGTTTACCTAACTTGTGTCTGGCCTGTACCAGGTGTGACTGCGGGGGCAGGTACAAGATTGAATGGGCCCCAAATTTAAGAACAGCAACAACACATAGTACAGAAAAATCTGTAGTGGAAAATTCTGTACTAGATCTCTTCTCCCTCATCACCACATTTCAGCTCTCTATGTACAAAAATGTTACTGAATGCAGGTTCTCTTTCAGTCATGAGTCCCACCTGTAATCTCAAGTAGAACAATCTCAAATCACAAGTTGTCTACCTGTATGAAAACTAAGATCAAATGGTGTATAGCTGCTACAACTATGGTATTCGTGTTGCTCTTACTTGGCCAGGCACTCACAACATTTAATAATGCAAGATGATCTACATTTGAAGAATGTTCAAAAAAAGTAGCTCTTACATCATAAAAAAGAAAGAAAGGAGAGGGGAGGAAATAAAAATGTTTTTATTTGCTTATGGGTTTTTATGGATATAAGCCCACTTCTTCCAATGCAGCACTAAGTGGACTAATTCCAACTAAAAAGTTGAGGTCTCCCCACTTACAGCACTTTGTATGATTGCCACCAAAAAGGGTGGCAAGGAGAAGATGGGAAAACAAAGACATCTATACATCTTATGTAAAGCGTTGTATAAATCTTATAGTGCTATATAAACTTTAATAATAATAATAATAATAATAATAATAATAATAATAATAATAATAATAATAATTGTACAGTGGCATTAGTGACATTTCATGGGAAAAGAACTGCAAATTTTATTCAGCTAGCAGATGTGTCCCTGCTATGTTGTTTTCTAAAGTGCAGCCATATTACCCAAGAGCTGGTCAAGCTGCACTCACTTTCACATACTCCTATTCCAAACTTTTCTGACAAGCAGTGAAAGTAGGAACCAATCACAGCGTTAGAACAGCCCCAAATAAACTTATGTAATAAGGTAGGTTCATCTGCTAAACTGCCTTGACAGATTAAGCCATACAACCTAGATCAGGGGTAGGCAACCTTTTTCAGCCCTGGGCCGGTCCCCCAAAGTCCTCTTCTCCGCTGGGCCGAGGGGGGGGATGGCGGCGCGCGCGCTCACCCCCCCGCCGCGCGCCACCCCCACCCCCCGCGCGTTGCCGCCGCGCATGCTGTGATAGCCATTTTGATCTCCAAAATGGTAGCCGTGCCACGTTTGCGCATGCACAGGAGTACTGCGCATGCGCAAACGAGTCGCGGCCGCCATTTTGGAAATCAAAATGGCGGCCGCGGCCGCACAGAGGCCAAAATGCGTGTCGGTGTCGGCAGAGGTCCGTCTGGGCCAGTAAGTCCAGCGACCTGGGCCGGAACTGGCCCGGGGGCCGTAGATTGCTGGCCCCTGACCTAGATCATAGGTGCTTCCAATTTTAGATTGCTTGAGCAGGCAAACCAAGTCAATTGTGTGACAGAAGATACCTTCTTCCTACCAACAGGATCACAATCCAATCTGTCATATGGGAAGAACTTCTTATGACAACAGATTTAAGCTCTGGTCAAAAGCCAAACACTAGGTCTCCCCAAAGTATTTATTTCTTTTAACAACTGAAACAACCTCTACTCCCAAAGAGCAAAAGGAGCCTGGGATTATTCTAGAATAATACTTTTGCTACTGTTTGTTTTGCTTCATTTCTCAAGCATGAGAAATAATTAATCTCCAACCCAAGTATGTCCATCTCAGCATTTTCCAACTGCATGTCACATCAACTTCAAACTGCAAAAAAAGTCAGCAATTATATATTTAAGCTTCACTTGCATTCATATTATGATTCCTGTTTGTGTCCTTTGTAGTCAAGTACATTCTAACCAATTAAGACTGCAATCCTATGCATAGTTAGCTGGGAGTAAGACCCATTCAGCCTAGTGAGACAAATTTAGGATTGTTGATGAACACAAAAAGACTGTACAGAACCTGGGATGACTAAAGAATTCTCAAATGCTCACATACTCCTTGAAGTTGGTGGAGTTGCTAATTTATTTATTTATTTATTTATTAAAAAAACCCTTAAAATTATAATGGAAGTCTGATCAAGAATTCAGCAAGAGCATGCTGAATAATTTTCCAGGACAATAACTTTCTAGTTGTCTGTGCTACTACTTCAATGACAGATGCTATACGGATTACAGTGGACATTTCAGAACCTCTTTAAACTATAAATAATATGCTTTATGAACTGTCACTCCACCCTATATAATCAGAATAAAGATATAATTCATCAACCAATTCAGCAAAGTGCTTAGAGAAGCACTAGGAAAACCCCACATGCCTAAAATTTGTGGCTGCTGGCAAGGAATTCGAGGTGCCCCCCTTTTTCCAGCACTTTGTATGGTTGCTACCTAAAAGGGTGGCAGGAAGAAGATGGAAAAACAGAGACATCTTTACACGTACTATGGTATCAGAGGGTTCAGCCAGGTAATTTTCAGGCCGCAATACTTTGTGAATTATCACACTGACACCTACAAGACTAGGATCTGACAGACATAACTCTGACTCAGATGCCACTAGCAAGATCTGATGCAGATCTAAGTGCATCAAAGTCCCAAGCAGAAACTGCAAGCTCATATACAAAACAATTAAAATGAAGCTTTAAATTAAATCCCTGCTTTGAGACAAATTTCATCAGAGTTGCCAATGCCACGCTCTTTCAATTAGAAACATTATTCCAAAATGTCATCCTTGCTTGCTCAGGCCAATAATCATCTCCCACATAGGGCAAGGAGAGCAGATCATGCTGTACTCTTTAAACCCAGGACTATTTCCTTTCCATAGTGGGGCATTGCCAGCAATAATGGAATCACAAATGGTGTGTTAAGAAGGGCAAAGTCATGCAGGTGCTAGGAGAGCAGACAAATGGAGACAATAGGGAAGAAGGGAATTTAGAAAACACATCTGGAATACTGTTTTATCCCAAGTTAAAACACTAGTGACCAACCCAATAAAATGAGGGAGAGGAGACTTATGAAGCTGCTTTCTTTTCAAGGGACAGCCAAACATACATGGATACTTAGATTAATGTCACAAATTCTGTTGCAAATCCACAACATGTGCCAACAGGACCAAGAGAGGGAAGATCTTGATTCTCCAGCTATAGAGGTTACAATCTAAATTAATAAATAGCATCAGACTAGAAGGAGTAAAGACTGGAAGTATTACCTTGGGTATTTTTTTTTTAAAAAAAAGTCCAACATATTTTATTAACATGAACAATAATAGCAGTTTTGTAAGATGGCCCCATAATTTGGGGTACATAAATTTGGTATATATTTAATTTATACAGAATCCAGAACAGAGCAAGATGACAGAAAGCAGACTAAAGTCTATTTCCTCAGATGCACTTTGTCTAGAGATGTTATCAAACAGGGGAAATCCCATGCAGAAACAGGGTTTTAAATAGAAAATCCCCTGCAAAAATGGGTTGATTTTTCAGACGATGTCACTGTTACAGTGTGGTTAACCCAAACAGAAAGTAGTCAAAAGCCACATCTTTTTACTTTTGGAAAATCCCGAAAGTAAAAAGGAGTGGCTTTTGACTACTTTCCATTCAGGTTAACCATACTTTAACAGCTATGTGTGTGAAAATCTACCTGCTTTTGCGGGTTTTCTCCACCTTTTAAATCCTGTTTCTGCATGGGATTTCCCCTGTGTGATAAGGTCCTAGCAAAGCTCATGCTGCCAACTTCTTTCTTTCAGTTAGTCTCAAAGGTGCAACAAAATCTCTTTACATGCTGATTCCAAAGGCTAACACAGCTATATCTTTGTATCCTATATTATATTAGCAAACCCATTCTCCAAGTGAGAATTCTTATGTAGCCACCATCCATGCCCAAGAGGCAGCTATAGGCAGGCCTAGAGTTCATCAAAGATCTGCAGATGTACAAAAAGAAGCTGGGTGGTGGTGGTAGGAGATAGCCCAATACATATTAAACGTGTTCAGATTGCTTCCACTTTGCTTCCAAGCAAGATGCTGGCCTTGACCTACAAAGCCCTAAACAACTTGGGACCAGAGTATCTGAAATACCACCTCTGCCCATATCGGCCTCATATTCAAGATAATAAGCAGAGGGGTTACTGTGTGTCCCAGTGTTGGAGACTGAACAGAGAGGAGTGAGAAAGAAGGTGAAGTGGGTCAGACATGCAAGTAGACGTCTGAGCATGATCAGCCCTTTGGAGCAAAAAAGATATTGTGTTGACACTACGTTGCAGTCCCATGGTCCAAAAAATGAATGAATAAATAAATAAAATGTACAAAGCCATAACGTAACAGAAGGTTCAAATCTCAAGTAAGTCTAAATCCTTCTCTGCCCTTCTTATTACCGGTAGTTCAGAATTTTACTCTTAATTGTAAGAAAACTTGCCCATTTCAGTTCTCCTTGCAATGCAACAGCAACATCTAGTGTTCAGTAAAATTATCACTGCAAGATGGGTTGCTAGTTACATAAAACCATAGCCTTGCTTATCATTTCTGCTCCAATTGTTCTCTGATGCTAGGTATCTGGAGATTTCTGCAAATGAGCTCCCTGCTCCCACTTCTGGTGAAAATCTTTGCATTTTATCCATACCAATACAGTTGGCCCTCCATATCCATGGATTTTTAATATATAAATTCCCAAATGCAAACCTTGATTTTGCCATTTTATATAAGGGATACCATTTTACTATGCCATTATATTTAACGGGGCTTGAGCATCCATAGATTTTGGTATCCATGGGGGATCCTGGAACCAAACCTCAGCAGATACCAAGTGACCACTGTAAATCACTAGTTTTCCTGAAAGTGAAAGACTTAAATTTTATCAGACATGGTTATTATGTATACTTTCTCCATTTCCATTTCCTCTAATGCCACTGATTACATAGCTCACCTACCCTAATAAACTGGGTAGCCACCATGCATTTGATGGAATGAACTCCTAGCCACGAAAGCTTGTACTCAATAAAAATTACTGTTTCAACTTTCGATGGTATTTGTAGGCCTCCAGCTGCTGCTGGAATACATAGCTTCTTATGACTGGTCATGCGGGCTGGGGCTGATGGAGTCCAATATCTGGAGGGCTACACAAGCTCCCCACCCTTGGTTTATAGACTGATTTAGAGCTTTCAAACCATTTTGCATACATCATCTTCTTACAGCCACAGTGGCTTAGCAATAGTAACCCCATTTTGCAGATGGAGGGCTGTATGAGCTTGCCTAAGGCTTCCTACCAGATGCAATATTTGAAGCAAGGAGGATAGAGGAAGAGACATACATCCAGACTTCTGGTTCACACAGTTAAGCACCCCACTACCATTCTGGACAATAATGGGTACTCTCGAGGACTCTCAGTGGTAGACCTTGACTTGCCTACAGACAGCCTCCAAACCTCAAACAAGTACTTACACCCTCAGGAGGACACACAACACAGATGTGGATGCTGGTACAAAGCCTTGCCACAAGCCAAGATGCCAACTCTGCCCCCACATTTATCCAGGAAATGTCATCACAGGACCTAGTAACATCACCCACAATATTAGGGGGGCCTTCACATGCTCATCCTCCGATGTGATTTATGTCCTACTATGTCAGCAATGCCTTTCAGCACTCTACATCAGGCAAACAGGCCAGTCCCTGCGCCAGAGGATAAATAGACATAAACCAGACATTAGGAATGGGAATACACAAAAAATGGTGACTGAACATTTCAACCTCCCTGGGCACTCCATCTCAGACCTCAGAACAGCGGTCCTCGAACTAAAGAACTACAAAGGTAGACTGGAAAGAGAAAAAGCAGAATTGGAATTCATCCACAGACTACAGTCCATCAACAATGGGTTGAACAAAAAGATTGTTTTCCTGGCACACTACACACATTTCAACACTATCTAACCCCCCATCCTCATGGGGGCGCTCTTGGCCTGTGTTTATCACATCACTCTTTGTTTCCCACACTCATCTATTCTCCTCACCTACAGGCTACAGTTTCCACCGCCTTTGTTCACCAAGGACCATCTGGACTGGCCACTTCATTTCCATACACAAAGAATTTGGAATTTGAATTGACATTCTCACACATTAATGGCATACATAGGTCCGTCCCTGGCTTTCTACTCCACCAAATGCATCTGAGGGAGTAGGTTTAAGTCTACAAAAGCTCATGCTGCCAACTTTTTTCTTTCAGTTAGTCTCAAAGGTGCTACAAGATCTCTCTACTTAATGGGACACGGAGAGCCAGTGTGGTGTAGTGGTTTGAGTGTGGGACTATGACTCTTGAGAACAGGGTTTGATTCCCATCTCACCCATGAAAACCCACTGGGTGACCTTGGGCAAGTCACACTCTCTCAGACTCAGAGGATGGCAATGGTAAACCCCCCTCTAAAGAATTTACAGCTATAGCCATGTTAGTCTGTAGAATTAATAGAGAGAGAGATTTTGTGGCACCTTTAACTGATGAAAGATGAAGTTTGTAGCATTAGCTTTTGTCGATTTTAATCTACTTCTTCAGATGCTTATGGTGGAGTGGAAGCCAGGGACAAGCCCCTGTAAAGAAATTTACCAAGAAAACTCTGTGATAGGGTTGCCATAAGTTGGAAAGGACTTGAAGGTACCCAACACACACACATACAAGGAGACCAAAAAAGAATACTTATGATATTTTTAAAAATTGCAGAATAAACCAATGAAGACTAAGAATACTCAGGGGTTATGGAATACATTTGGAAAAGGTAAGACAGAAAGCAGAAGAGGGCACAAGAATGGTGTACGGCAGTACAGTCGGACCTTCGTATCCGTAGGGGATCCATTCAGGACCCCCCGGCATATATGAAAAAATGTAGGACCTCAAATCCCATTGTCCCCAATGGTGGCGCGATGCACTGGGAACAATGGTGCTTGCTGTCTGTGGATGCTCAGATCTGCAGATGGCAAGCTCATGGATGGCGAGGCCCCACTGTACTACACAAAGTTGTGGTCCATGGGTTGGTGCCAGTCCTGGAGCCATTGGTGGTCCATCCTTGGCGAATTTCCAGGAAAGAAAGAAATACAGAAAGATTGTAGCCAAATGGCACCCCTATGCTACCAGTCCCTAGCACAGTGGTTCCCAAAGTTTGGTCCTCCAGATGTTTTGGACTTCAGCTCCTAGAATTCCTTACTGTTGGTCTAGCTGGCTGGGGCTTCTGGGAACTGAAGTTCAAAACATCAGGAGGACCAAAGTCTGGGAAGCACTTCAGGGGGTGCATCAGTATGTGTGGATTTTGCTCTAAGTCCCAGTTCTAAATACAGTAAACCAAAATGCATCTGAGGAAGTAGGCTCAAACCTAGGAAAGCTCTTGCTACCAACTTCTCTCTTTCAATTGCTCTCAAAGGTGCTGCAAGGCCTCTTTGCAATCTCATTCTGGAAGTGCTTCTCCTAAGAGGTGTGGATGTTGGACTCCAGCTCCCAAAACCTCTCAAGGCTAGGAGCCCTGAGGAGTGGGGATTCTGGGAACTGAGGTCCAACCAAATCCGAGAACCCAAATTTGGTAACCCAATAGACAACAGAGTATGGACTGTAAGGCTTCATCTGCACTGGAGAAATAATCTGGTTTGAGACCACTTTAACTACTGTGGCTCAATGCTATGGAATTCTGGGAATGGTAGTATTTTGTGGCACCTGAGCTTTGCCATAACAAACTACCATTCTCAGAATTCGACTGCACTGAGCCATAGCAGTTAAAGTGGTGTCAAAACAGATTATTTCTCCAGTGCGGATGCAGCTTAAGGTCCAAAACACACTGCAGAAATAATCCAGTTTGAGACCATTTTAGCTGCCCTGGCTCAGTGCTAGCGAATCCTGGGAACTGTAGTTTTGTGAGACATTTAGCCTTCTCTGTCAGAGAGCTTTGGTGCCACAATAAACTATGGTTCCCAGGATTCCCTAGCACTGAGCCAGGGCAGCTAAAATGGTCTCAAACTGATTATTTCTGCAGTGTTTGGGAACCTACTTCAAATGCACACATTGTATCTAAGGAAGGCAACAGTGTCCATTTCCAAAACTCAGGCTTTTCAAGAGATAACTATGGGTCAAATAGATAACTGGGTCAAAACAAAGTTAGCTGTAAATAATAGATCGGAGAAACTAAGGTAACTTAATAAGTAATCTGAAGTCAATGAAAATAAATGATTTGCAAATTGGGTTATCATAAGGGAGTATTGAAGCATAATGAAGATCGTAACAGATGTAGAAGACATGTAATGAAATGAATGTAAATAAAAAAATGGAACTATTATTGCTTTCTGGATTTTATAAATGATTGTTTTCAAATAAACATTTAAAAACCAAAACAAAGCTCAGACTTTTCCCGCCTCCTGGATGAGCATAAGTATAATATGAAGTCGAAGGCTTTCACGGCTGGCATCCATAGGTTTTTGTGGGTTTTTCGGGCTGTGAGGCTATCTTCTAGAAGAATATATTCCTGACGTTTTGCCTGCATCTGTGGCTGGCTTCTTCAGAGAATGGTGGCATGGAAGTGTGTGGGGGTATATATACTGTGTGACCCTTGGCTGAGAGGATTAGTAAACATGCCTTGTCCTCCTCTGTGGTTATAGGGCACCTGGTCACCCCAGGAGTTACAGGCCATTAAAAGAAACAAGGCAGGGGTTGGCAGTTACACACAATACACATAAATACACACACAGAGAGAAGAAAAAGGTGGTGCACTTTAAGGGCCGAGGGACTTCAGCTCCCAGAAGCCTCAGCCATGTTGGCCAATAGTCCCATATTGGCCGATAGCCCCTGGGATTCTGGGAGCTGAAGTCCCTCGGCTGCTACACAAAGAAACAAGAAAAACCCACTTGGAAGACACGACAAGCAAGTGAGGCTTTACAAAGAGAGAACAAGGTTACTCTGTGTGTCTGTCTATCTTTGTATCTATCTGTCTGTCTTTCTATCTATAGCTGTCTGTCTGTCTTTATATCTGTCTTTGTCTGTCTTTATATCTATTTATCTACCTTTCTTTATATCTGTCTGTCTGTCTATCTTTATATCTATCTGTTTGTCTTTGTCTATTTAGCTAACTTTCTTTATATATGTCTGTCTATCTTTATATCTATCTATCTATCTATCCTTATATCTGTCTGTCTGTCTATCTTTATATCTGTCTTTATATCTATTTATCTAACTTTCTTTATATCTATCTGTGTCTTTACATCTATCTATCCTTATATCTGTCTGTCTTTACATCTGTCTGTCTATCTTTATATATATCTCTCTATCTCTCTATCTTTAAAAAGCCGAAGGCGTGCCCCCCCCCCCCCTTTTACGATTAAGCGGGTTCTGGGTTCAGGTTCCGCGCTAACTCACCCCCACAGCGTCCAAGCCGCCCTCTTGCTTTTTCCCCGGAGAGAAAAGGAAAGGCGACAAGATCCCTGGTTTCCGGTTATATGGGAGATTTCCTTCGATCTCTTTCTCTCAAGACCCTCGAAGACCCAAGGCCTTCAAGGGGAAGCTTGCATGAGGGAGGGAGTCCCGCGCGATTTGCATGAAAACCCAGTGGGTGGACGTTGGGCAAGTCACACTGTCTCAGCCTCAGGGGAAGGCAATGGCAAACCTCCCTCTGAACCAATCTTGCCAAGGAAACCCCATAAGTCTGAAAGGACTTGAAAGCACACAGCAACATGAGAGAGAGTATTAATTCTGATCTGTGTGTGTAAGAGGAAGTATTTGAATGTATTTTTATTTTATTTTCCCAGGCAGGACGAGGAAGGTTTTACAGCTCATGAACCAACAATATCTCTGCGATTTGGAGAAAAGGGAGCAAACCCACAGGGATCCCATTCAGT
The DNA here is from genome assembly GCA_026167975.1 of Phrynosoma blainvillii. Classification (NCBI taxonomy): domain Eukaryota; kingdom Metazoa; phylum Chordata; class Lepidosauria; order Squamata; family Phrynosomatidae; genus Phrynosoma; species Phrynosoma blainvillii. The sequence continues at coordinate 198,749,102 of JANUYF010000001.1, read as the reverse complement.
TGTTCATCAACTGTAGAAATAATGCCGTTTTGGCAACACTTTTAAGCTGCTGTCGCTCCATCCTATGGAAAACCTGGGATTTGTAGTTTCACCAGGTCCTTTAGCCTTTCTCTGCCAAAGAGTGGTGGCGCCTCACAAAACTACACATCCCAGGATTCTGTAGGAAGGGGCCGTGGCAGTTAAAAGTGGAGTAAATTCTTTCTCCAGTGTAAAGGCATCATAAAAGAGCGCCAAGACTTCAAAAAATGACTTGGGAAATCCGGGTCCTTTGCCCCTTCGGGGCACTTCCTCTGATCCGCCTCGTTTAAAATGGCGGCCGCTGAGCGCACGCGCATTCTCCCAAAGTCGTTTCGGGTCGTTTCAGTGCCTTGTACCCGATTCAAATATGTCGGCAACGGCTTCGACGTTAAATGAAGGTCAGCGCGCAGCTTCTAGACCACGTGATGCGAGTCAGCCAATAAGGGTTTCTATTTGGAGCCTCTGGGCAATGAGCTTCCAGTTCAATAAGAGGCAGTGGAGGGTTACAAGGCCTGCCAGGACTAAAGGAGTGACTTTTATGCCCTTAGTCATTGTGTGTGTAAGGTTTGGCTCCCTGGCAGACATAACAACAACAACAAAAGGAAACAGATTTCTGTCTTGCATCGTTATTCACCGTTACTTCTAGCTAATTGTGCATGAAATTGGAAAAGTATTCGAATAATTCCTATTTAATTCAGAGCAAGTCGAATTTGGACCTAGGAGACCTAAATTGAGTTATTACAAGGCCAGATCTCACCTCTGATTGATTGACTCTTAGGGCAGTGCTAGCAGCTTTTTCTCAGCTTTTTTACCCTGAAGGAACCCTTTTCAGATCTCAGGGAAGCCTGGCTTAAAATTATAATATCTATAGCTCTAGATCAGGGGTAGGCAACCTTTCCCCTTTAAGGGTGGAGGGACTTCAGCTCCCAGAAGCCTCAGCCATGTTGGCCAATAGTCCCATGTTGGCCAATAGTTCCTGGGATTCTGGGAGCTGAAGTCCCTCGGCCCTTAAAGGGGAAAGGTTGCCTAGCCCTGCTCTAGATATATATATATAGAGAGAGAGAGAGAGAGAGAGAGAGAGATCACCAGGGATCACACTGCAAATATACGATGGCTAATGGAGTGCACCAGGGAATTCCAATAGAAAATCGGTATGTGCTTTATGGACTATAGCAAAGCCTTTGACTGCATAAATCATTTAAGGCTATGGAATGCCCTTAAAGACATGGGGGTGCCAAGACATCTGATAGTCCTAATGAGGAATATGTATTCAGAACAAGAGGCTACTGTCAGAACAAAACACGGAGAAACAGAATGGTTCCCAATTGGCAAGAGAGTCAGACAGTGCTGCATCCTTTCACCCTATCTGTTCAACTTGTATGCAGAACATATTATAAGAAAAGCAGGCTTGGACACTGAAGGAGGAGTGAAAATAGGAGGAAGGAATATCAACAATCTAAGATATGCAGGTGACACCATAATACTAGCAGAAAACTCAAGACCTGGAACACCTACTAAGGAAGATCACAGAAGAAAGTGCAAAGGCAGGCTTAATGCTGAACATAAAGAAAACAAAAATAATGACCATAGAGAACTTCCACACATTCAAACTAGACAATGAAGAAACAGAAGTAGTAAAAGGGTTCTGATACTTGGGATCAAACATTGACAGAAATGGGGGCTGCAGCCAGGAAATCAGGAGAAGATTAAGAATGGGGAGGGCAGCTATGAAAGAACTAGAAAAGATTCTAAAATGCAGAGACATACAACTCAGCACAAAAGTTAGAATCATACAAGCCACTGTATTCCCTATTGCCATGTATGGATGTGAGAGCTGGACAGTTATGAAAGATGATAGGAAGAAAATCAGTGCATTTGAGATAATGTGGTGCTGGAGAAGAGTGCTGAGGATGTCATGGGCAGCCAAAAGGACCAACAAATGGGTCCGAGAGCAGATCAAGCCAGAGATATCCCTAGAAGCCAAGATGACAAGACTTAGACTCATACTTTGGACACATCATGAGAAGGCATGAATTGTTGGAAAAGACAATAATGTTAGAAAAGGTGGAGGGAAGAAGAAAGAAAGGCCACATGCTAGGTGGATGGACTTTATTAAAGAGACCAGGAATATGAGTTTGCAGGAGCTGGGCAAAGCAGTAGAGGACAGGGGGGCTTGGAGAGGTCTCATCCATAGGGTCATCAGGGGTCGAGATCGACACAAAGGCAGATAACAAAAAAAAATCTATCTAAAATTTATACCAGATATATCTAGATATATAGATATCTATAAAATTTATATTAGATATATATTACTATTTTTTGTTTGTTAACTGTCTTATTATATACCGTATGTGTGTGTGTGTATGTATCCTTGAAATACCTGCTATTCATTGGTGGTTGATGCAGACAATAACCTGTTTGCATCTGAAAAAATAAAGAATTATTAATGTTTAAAACACATGTTTAATATTTAAAGGTAATATTTTAAAAACAATTTAAAATACTTAAAACAATGACAAAAAAGCAGGGGCTCAAGCAAGTAAATTAAGCATAAATCCTTCTGGTTTGGTACACCTGCCCCTGTCTAGTTACTTTTAACTCTTTATTTGACATAAGGAGAGGAGGAAACCATTAAAACCATTGTATTAATATTGCCTTAATATAGCTTTATTAATAACAATAATATCAATGTTTTGTCTTTCTTACAACTCTATTAATCAGAAGAAATAAGCACAATATAAATGTTGTTTTACTAGCTTTGATTGTTTACTATTTATATCTTTTGAGAAAACGTGTGTGTGTGTGTGTGTGTGTATATATATATATATATATATATTTGTGCATATCTATTATAATAAATTATATAAAATATATTTTTAAAAATCTTTTTATTGCCACTAAGGCTCAGAAAACACACACACACACACACACACACACACACACACATATATATATATATATATATATATATATATAGTGTATAATATATATATGTGTGTGTGTGTGTATGTATATGTGTATATATATATATATATATATGTGTGTGTGTGTGTGTGTGTGGGTATATTACACTGTTTGTGTGTGTGTGTGTTATTTCCAGAGCCTTATTTGCAATAAAAAATATTTTTAATGCAGTTTAAAGAAGAAAGCCGTGACATCTTCATGCAGTGTGTGAGAGGGCATTTTTTTCTGTCTTCTTTCCCATTTCTGGCTTTAGCTTAAAATGGAGAAGTTGAAATGAGGGAAAGAACCCAGCATCTCCTTTGAGACTGATTCCTTTGGCCATGGCCTTTCCTGGAGACCAGTACACTTCTTTCCCTGATGCACCCAGTATTTCCAAATGAATCAATGGCCTGAACAGACTGCCAGAAATAGTGCAAATTGAGTCCACTTTAATTGCCCTGGCTCAGTGCTAGGGAATCATGGGAACTGTAGTTTATTGTGGCACCAGAGCTCTCTGACAGAGAAGGCTCAATGTCTCAGAAAAAACTACAATTCTCTTGATTCCCTAGCACTGAGCCAGGACAGTTAAAGTGGTCTCAGGATGGATTATTTCTGGCAGACTCTTCAGGCCCCAAATTAATTTCAAAGGCGCCCCTTGATCAAAGAGACCAAAGGTCCTCTTTTCCCAGAGCATGTCCTCCATTACAAGCCTTCTGCCCAAGAGGGAGTTCCAAAAGTTCCTCCATTTTGAGCAAGACTCAGAAGCAGGCATTTTTAAGAGTGTTTCGAGCTTTGAATGGGGCCATGTCCTCCATTTGGCCGTGCCTTGTCCTCCGTTGCAGTGAGGACATGCAGTGAGGACATGTGACTGACCCTGCGACTGATCCCTCCATTCCCCCCAACCTTTCCTTTTGGCACCGCCATAACAAACTGGCCTCTCTCTTTGCAAGCTGCCTTTGGTGGGCGCATCGACTACTACAGTTCCCAGCATGCATTGCGAAAAGCTTTCCCACGTCCTAGGTCTTGGGGCTCCTGGTGCACCCTGGGATCTGTAGTCTCCACCCCTTTCCGGGGAAAGCAGGGAAGTGTGGAGCATTGGAGAGAAAAAGGGACATCACATTTTGCAGAGGATTTGCAGCACTGCTTCAGACCAGCCAGAGGTACAGGGAAGGGTTTGCAACTGGAAAACTATTTGCTTTCCTCCTTTTTTTTTTTTTAGTTTTAATTGCTATATTTATTAGCTTAATGGTCTGTAATGCCATGCAATACTTACTAAATATTGCCATTATTATAAAACATGTTTTTCAACCTCCCTCTGCCCTCCAATGGCTGTAACCAAGTGATTTAGTATCTATTACCTATAATGTGTGGAATATCTTGTTAACTGGCCTAAAACACACTGCAGAAATAATCCAGTTTGGGACTGCTTGAACTGCCCTGGCTCAGTGCCAGGGAATCCTGGGAATTGTAGTTTATGGTGGATCCCAAAGCTCTCTGACAGAGAAGGCTCAATGTCTCACAAAACTACAGTACATTTCCCAGAATTCCCTAGCACTGAGCCAGAGCTTTTAAAGAAGTCTCAAACTGGATTATTTCTGCAGTGTACCCCATTTTCTTCATTGTACCCCATTTTCAGCTTTAACTTTCTCAATCCAACAACCTCATTTATCCCATCAGATCATTTCCTTCCTTTGACCATTATATTTTCCTTTTTCTTCCTGAAATAATCAAATAAGAGATATTCTGCAATATACTGATTTCCACCACCACCACCCTTTCTTCTTTTTCCCCTTAGAAAGCCAGCAGGGCATAGTGGTTTGAGTGCTGGACTAGGACTCTGGAGATCAGGGTTCGATTTGTGCTCGGACATGAAACCCACTGGGTGACCTTGGGCAAAGTCACACATTCTCAGCCTCAGGAGAAGGCAATGGCTAACCTCTGAACAAATCTTGACAAGAAAACCCTGTGATAGGTTTACTTTAGGGTTGCCATAAGTCAGAAACAACTTGATGGCACACAACAAGAAGGAGAGGGAGGAAAGCCAGAGATTTGGCTTATCTACATGACCTTGGGCAAGTCACACTCTCTCAACCGCAGAGGCTGGCAATGGCAAACTCCCTCTGGAGAAACCTGTCAAGAAAACCTCATGATAGGGTCAGCATATGTCAGAAATGACTTGAAGGCGCGCAACAACAAGAACTTTCCATCTCCCATGGACATCCCAGAAATATTCTGTATTTTCATTTATTGTACAAAGATGTCAATGCCTGATAAGAATGAGCGAAACGCTTTTGCATGCAAACATTTTCAAACATCTCTTGCATGCAAAAGATGAGGGTCATTTCTGGAATAATCCCAATGCTCTACTAGGACCTGGGTTCAAGTTTCCCCAGGGATCTGAAACTGGCTGGGTGACCTTGGGCCTTGCATACTTCTCACCTTGACCTGCGTATTGCACAGTATTGCTGTGAGGTTAAAAGTAGGAAGGAGGAGAGAAATGTAGGATGCCTTGAACCAAGGAAAGGTGGGAAATAAAGGGAAACAAATAAATGCAAATGTACTTCTCTCTCTGCTTCCCACCTTTTAAAATCTTGGTCACTGAGTCCTTACAGATTGCTATTGTGCTCTAAGAGACTCACCAGCCTGGTGAGATCTTACCTGAGAAAGAGAGATGTGAGATATGCCTGTGTGTGTGTGTGTGTGTGTACACACACAAATACATATACACACACACACACACACACACACATATATATATATATATACATACACACACACACACACACACAGAGACATATCTCACATTTAAGAAACCTTGCTGTTGTGTGCAACCCTAAGGCAAACCTATCACAGGGTTTTCTGGGGCTGAGAGGGTGTGACTCATCCAAGGTCACACAGTGGATATCTAACAAAGATTATTTAATTTTTAAAATTTTTTAGTGTAGGATGGAAGATGTTCGGGTGCACCTACACCGTCGAAATAATGCAGTTTGACACGCTTTAACTGCTGTGGCTCCATCCTACAGAATCCTGGAATTTGTAATAGTCGTGAGGCACCAGCACCCTTTGGCAGTGAAGGCTACAGACCTTGTAAAACTACAAATCCCAGGATTGCATAGGATGGAGCATTTAAAATGGTATCAAACTGCATTATTTCTACAGTGTAGATACAACCGAAAGCTCAGATGCTTCCTCCCCGCAACTCCAAATTTCTACTGACCCTCCATGTTCCTCCAGCCTCCTGCAATTATTTAAGCATCTGACCAGCTATGTCCAGTTTGATGAGCGGAGGAAGAAGGGCTGATCTGGGATCATCAGACTGGATTATGGTCAGGAAGGAAGGTCTGTCCATTTCACCATGGTGCTTGGTAGATAGCTTGCTTTGTGCCCTGGTTGCTTAAGGGGACTGAGTACATGTTGGGTAGGGCATAGCCATTTGTACACAGGATGTATGCTCTTAAAATTTGTGTTAAAACATTTTTTATACCTATCCTACCTAGATTTTTTTTTTTTTACTCTCAGTTGCTAATGCATATTACTGTGTTTAGCCTGTGTGTTTTTAAGTAGTAGTTTTCTTTCTTCTCCTCTTCCATGCATGTTATCCAGATAAGAATCCTCCGAGATAGGTTAGGCTGTGAGATAGGGATTGGCAGTGGGTGGCCTTGGTCAAGTCACACTCTCTCAGCCTCAAAGGATGGCAATGACAAACCCCTTCTGAAGAAACTTGCCAAGAAAACCCCATGATTGCTCTGCAGAGGAGCGGGATATAAATAAATATGATGATGATGATGATGATGACGACGATGATGACGATGATGACGATGTAGGGTTGCCATAAGTCAGAAATTACTTGAAGGCACAGAATCATCATCATCATCCTTATTTGTACCCCATTTCCCCCCCAAAAAATTGGGGTTCAAAGCAGCTTACAGTCTAAAAATACAGTATAATTGAAAACTTACAAAAGAACAGTTAACACAAAATTAAACTACTACAGTATAAAACAGACCGTTTGTTTAAAAGTAGAGTACAAAAACAAAAGACAGCAAGCTTCATGACTGGGCAGACATTTTAACATTATGACAGTCTTGTCCAGTGACCACTATATTACCCCGGCTCTCCAAACAATTGAATGGTACATCAGATTTCTTATTTCATTGCCAAGTGTGCACTGGATGGTTGAAAAATAGTTCCCTTTATCCATTCAGACCTACTGTAAGTTTCAATGAGATGACCGTTGTTTTTGTTTATTTCTGAGAGTTCCTTTCATGTTGCAAACCTTGCAAAGTAGATTACAATGTATTTGAAAATGCAAAATAAATAATCAAACCATAAGCAACAGTAACCAGTGTTCAATACATAACAAATAGTGCATTAGCAGCTGAAATCAGACAAAAAGCACAACCCATTAAGCTCAACCAAATGGCTATATGCACTTTTTAGAATGGTATTTCAATGATGGGAGCTGCCACAGAAAAGGCCATTTTTCATACTTGCCAATCTCACATTTCTTGTTGGCTTAGGGCAGGGGTAGGCAACCTTTCCCCTTTAAGGGCCGAGGGACTTCAGCTCCCAGAAGCCTCAGCCATGTTGGCCAATAGTCCCATGTTGGCCAATAGCTCCTGGGATTCTGGGAGCTGAAGTCCCTCAGCCCTTAAAGGGGAAAGGTTGCCTACCCCTGGCTTAGGGCTTAGGACCTCAGATACTGATTTTTAATAACCTGGTCTGCAGTAGAAAGCCATTAAAGATGGCTTTATCACATGAGGTTGCACCAGCAAGATATTTAGGAAATTCATGCTGCACACAAAAGGAAGCTTCCATATGTTCGAATGGGACAAAATGATCAAGACAGCTGGAACACTAACAATGATGGGATTCAACTGAGAAGAATTGTCAAGCTTTGGGTGCAAAAATATAAGCACACAACTATAAGATGAGGAAATCTGATTTGAAAGTGTGGAAAGTGAAATGCCTTAATGAATAGGGCTATTTAGGGCTAGTACTGAAATACACCTAGAAAAGCTAGTGCCATCCTGGGCTGCCTTAACAGGAACAGTGTCTAGGTTACAGAAAGTAATAAAAACGTACCGGTATTCCCTGTTCACAAGGTTGTCAAGCCAAGTCCAACCATAGGGGATTTTATATGGGTATTGTGGTTTTAGTGTTTGTATTTTGTATTATTTTTAGCTTATGTTTTTAATGGTTTTATTGTGATATTGTTTTTTAGAATTTTATTTGTGAGCCACTTTGGGTCCCTTTGTGGAGAAAGGCGGGATAGAAATTAATAAAATAAAAGAATAAATAAGGGGTGATGCTCATCTCCATTACTAAACCAAAGAGCCAGCATTGTCAGAGACTACTCTGTGATCGTGTGGCCAGCATGTCTGCACAGAATGCTGTTTACCTTCAGACTGAAGTGGTACCTATTTACCTACTTGCATTTGCATGCTTTTGAACTGCTAGGTTAGCAGAAGCTGAGATTAGTGACAGGAGCTCACCCCATCATGCAGCACCTGGGCCTCGAACTGCCAATCTTGCAATCAATAGAGTCAGCGTTTTAACCACTTAAACCACTGTGTCATCTTACAGAAAGTAATAGCTCTTCTGTAATCTTTTTTTAAAATACAAAGCCATTATTACAGTGAACAGACCTCTAGGCAATACTAAAATTAAAAAAAGACATTTTAACACCACCATAGCATATAAAAGAGGTAAATTTAAAATATAAGTACATATATAAATAATTAGAGATAAAACTTTCTAGCTCCTCATTTTATTAATCTATTAAGAGCATAACCAAACCCTATTATAAAGCAGATACTACTACTCCGCATTATTCTGTATACTATAATGTTGGGCTGGATCAAGAGAAGACGTTACTGTTAATAGCTAACAGCAGTTACTGCTCCTTAGCTGTAGTAGTTACTATAGCCTTACAGGTCTTTATTGCTGCAAAACAGAATTTTGCCACCTCTTTTGTGACCTTTTTGTCAATGTCTTTTAGTAAATATCTAGTGTACCATCCCTGAGATCTTCCATGGAATTTATCTAATAGGGGTGCTATTAATCTTAATCTGTCATCCCTGTAGAAAATGCATGTGAGAAGGATATGTGATACGGATTCTACTGATCCTTTTCCACATGGAAACTCAACTTGTTGGAATCAACCTTCCATTACTGCAGATGGGATGCGTTAAATCTTGCTTTAGTAAATGCCAAGCGATATTTGGGAATTGTGAGGTGTTTAGGTAATTTGCACCACCCTTTGGATTAAATGCCAGGCCTAAATTAATGGGAGAACAGGTCATGTTGGCAATTGTTAATGAATGCTGGTTATCAGTATCTCTGATCTTCTGTAATCTATATTTGACAAATTGCATCTGGAATAGTAGCCTCTAGTCTGAACTAGAGTAGCTCCGTTTTATCAGTGGACTTTACTGAGGTGTGCAATTTATTAAACTGGTCCCCTCCAGTTGGGACTAGGTAGTAACTGAATCCAGTTCCAGATGGCCCATTTTAAAAAGGACATTGACACTTTTGAACTGATCCACAGAAAAGCAATCAAGCTGGTGAGCAGTTATAAGGCTCATTTGAAAAGAGTGGATATGTTTAGAGTGGAGAAGAGCTGATTAAGGGTAGACATGGTTGTGGTTTTCAAATATTTGAGAGGCTAACATGTCGAAGATGGAATGGGTTTGTTCTCTTTTGCTTCAGGTGACCAGATCTAGAGCCAATGAATAGAAATCAAAAGGAAGCACATTTTGGCTAAACATTAGGACAGGGGTGGGCAACTTGTGGCATCCAGATACAGTTGGACTCAACTCCCACTATCCCTTATTAGTCACTTTGTTGTGTGCAGCTGCAGTCTAACAACACTCAGTTGAGAGTCTACAACAGGGGTAGGCAACCTTTCCCCTTTAAGGGCCGAAGGACTTCATCTCCCAGAAGCCTCAGCCATGTTGGCCAATAGCCCCATGTTGGCCAATAGCTCCTGGGATTCTGGGAGCTGAAGTCCCTCGGCCCTTAAAGGGGAAAGGTTGCCTACCCCTGGTCTACAAGCTCCCAAATCCTGCAGTGGGAAATACATAGTGGTCAGAGCTCTTTGGCAAGATAACAGACTGCTTCCAGAAGCAAAAACCTCTACTTTGCAGGAGGCATTTAGGCAGAGGTTAGACTGGATAGTATAGGTGCATGTTGTTGTGGTGTGCACCTTCAGGTCGTTTCTGGCTTACGGCAACCCTAAGGTATCCTGGGATTTGCTTGGCAAGATTTGTTCAGAGGAGGTTTGCCATTGCCTCCCCAGAGGCTGGGAGAATGTGACTTGCTCAGGATCACCTAGCAGGTTTCATGGCTGAACGGGGAATTAAACCCTGGTCTCCAGAGTCACAGTCCAACATTCAAACCACTATGCCAGGTGCATCCTGAACTGCAAGACATATACTTCTGGACTAGTTAATCTCCAAGACCCCTTCTGTGAGTGAAATATGTATATTCTCTGTGTTGCATTACTTGAGGCAGCAAGTACATTTAGAGCAAGAACATTTCTATACCACTTATCAGTGCACTTACGCACTCCCTAAGTGGTTTACAGTGTGTAAGCTAATTGCCCCCAACAGACTGGGTACTCATTTTACCAATCTATGAAAGGATGGAAGGCTGAGTGGACCCTGGAGCCCTGGCTGGTATTGAACTCACAACCTTGTGGCTGTGAATGGCTGCAGTATCAGCATTTAACCACTATGCCACCAGGGCTCAGAGGTAGGATCAACATCTGAATACATGTCCTCATCTACATTTCTGTGAGACCAGTCACAGATAAATACAGTGGGTTGGACCCATACCTTCTCTTTTGTGGACAGTAGGACCTCTTGATCTCACAAAGGCTTATCTGGCAACAAGGAAGAGTCCTGCTACTTCCCCCTGTAGCCTCCAGCACTACTTTGCACACTGACAAGGAAGCTCCCTGCCCCTCTCCACCCACCAATTTTTTTTCTCAGGGCTGCAGAAAGGATGAAGAGTCAGTGATATTTACCTCTAATGTCCTGTTGCCGTATGCAACCAGGATGGATTTATTAAAGTCACCAAGAAAAAAACAACAACACAGAATTGAGTGCTTGATTTATATAATTTTTCCCATTGCATAATTCATACACGCACGCATGCATGACAAAGTAATTGCCTAGCTGTAACAGCTGTAACATAATGGTTTACAACTAAGTGGACTCTTTATGTAACCAAGGACAGGTACATGAACTTCACTCCCCCTTTGAACTTAAAATGCTTTAACTGTAGGTAGACTCTATTCAAAATGCCCACGCTGTCTGCTTGGCCTGTTTTCTCACAATGTCTGTAAAGTCAGATCTTATTTCCCACCCCCATCTCTTTCTCAGCTTTAATGCTTTCTTGTGTATGATAGGTTCCTGACAAAATAAAAGCTAAAGGCACTCATATAAAAGTAAATTCATATGTTTTAGGCATGCTCAAAGGTCCACACAGCAGTGATACAGACCTCTCTAGTTAAAGGGCTTATCCCATTTTTTACAGTATTTTTCTTACTTTAAAAGGAGAAAATAGGAAAACATGAGGAGGCACCTGCACTGTAGAAATAATGCAGTTTGGCACAATTTTAACTGCCATGAGTCTGTCATTCGGGGATTTGTAGTTTTGGGAGGCATCAACCCTCTTTGGCAAGGATCTTGTAAAACCACCCATCCCAAGATTCTGTAAGATGGACCTACAGCACTTAAAATGGTGTCAAACTGCAGTGTAGATGCACCCATGAGTCAAGGACTGGTATAACTCTGCTCCCCTATGTTTCTGTAACCAGGCTTGGTGATAATGGCTCAGCTGTGAGAGGTGTTATTTTTGTGCTGATACGTAGTCAAAGCTGCATTCACCAACATCATTGGAAGCAGGGCCTGCTTATGATTATTTATACTTCTTAGAATATATTGTTAGGATCAGGCTGCCAAACTGCAGTCATTCAGGTTTTACTTAATTGTTCTGCTATTATTGCTATCATGAATATTATTATTATGAGTACAGTTAGGAGGCAGTGTGCTTGAATTGTGTTCAGCAGAACGTATTCAAGAATCTCAACTTCTTTGTGTAGGTAGAGGCCAACACGCTATGGGGCTTAAAACGATTTGGAAGAACTACAGAGTTATGATTGTTATGGGAACGAGCCTTGTGTTGATACACTGGGGCTGGTATAACATCAAGTCCCATCCTCTTTTCCAACCCAAGACAGATGACTTTGTCCCAGAGCCTGGCATTGTGACATATGTGCTGCAACAGGAGAAACAAAATAAAGGAAAATAACCATACTGTGCTGTGGAATAACTGAAAGGTAAGTTCCTGTTGCAGCAAAAGCAAAATGAGAGAAACGATATAGATGGAAGAGAATTTTGTTGTATGGCTAAATCCAGGCCTAAGCTTTCTTTTTATAAACCCCCCCCCCCCCCCATGTAATGGCAATACTTCTCCACTGCAGTCTGGTTCCCTCTGCCTCAACTGCCCATGTTTGGCAGATTTCATCAGGTCCTTGCAATCTTCCAGGTGGCTGTGCTTCTCTAACACAGGTTTAGATTTACTTTTCCACTTTCTGGGAGTAGAATCATAGAGTTGGAAGGGACCACAAGAGCCATCCAGTTCACCCCACTGCCATGCAGGGATACACAATCAGAGCACCCCCAGCAGATCCATCCAGCCTCTGTTTAAAGACCTCCAAAGAAGGAGGACTCCACCACTCTCCGAGGGAGTGTGTTCCACTGTCAAACAGCTTTTACTGTCAGGAAGCTCTTCCTAATGTTGAGCTGGAATCTCTTTTCATGTAGTTTGAACCCATTGCTCTGGGTACCAGTCTCTGGAGCAGAAGAAAACAAGCTTATTCCATCCTCAATATGACAGCCTTTCAGATATTTAAACATATCACCTCTTAACCTTCTCTTCTCCAGGCTAAACATACCCAGCACCCTAAGTCTCTAAATCAGCATTGGTAACAGCACACATCAATCTCCCTGGCTATATTTGTGGCCCTTGCTGGGGTTCTCACCACTCTGGCTGCTGAATTTGCAGGATGGAGGACAGCAGCATCACTACCTTTTGACATGCAAACAAGGTGCGCAAGAGGTACACCTTTTTTTTTTTTAAGGATAATTGTGCTTCCTGGAACTGGACACCTCAAGGCTTGTTTTAAAAGTAGCCATTTTGCCATGGTGGCTTTGGCAGCCCAGCTGGAGTAATTGGTGAATTCCAGTACCCAGCCATGGTGTAAATCAATAAGAACAGCCAGAACATTTAATTGAACATATCTGCTGTTCTTCGAACTCGAGGATGATTTTGCTTGCAGTACCAAAACCTGCAGCAGTATTAGCAAAGCCTTTGAGAGCTGCTTCAGTATGGTGGTTAACAACAAATTAGGAATACTACTATGTACACAGTAGGTGAAGGTAGCAAGGCCATTCTCATCCTGACCCCTCCATCATAACATTTTACAATAGGAGGGACGACTGCAATACGTCTGAGGGCCAATTTTCTGCTGGATGGGCCATGTAGACTAAAAAAATCAAAAACAGAGTCAGTGGTGTGGCCAGCAGTCCACTTTGGCTTTTGAAAAACAGGTATTTTTTCATATTAAATGGAAGGGACTGTGACCCACTTAAAAGGTGTATAATTTCTTCTGGAGTCTTCTAAGAGAAATGGTTCACCCCTTTTGTGTCAGAAAGAGGAGAGTTGGAGGGGAATAGTCAAGAGCTGCCCAAATAGTATGAATCACATTTTCCCAGCCCATGTTTTACAACCCTGTTATATGAAACAAATTGTGAAGCATGCTGAAACCTCTCCAAAACAATTTGCAAAGCCAGAGCAATGTTATTGTTGATGTTTGCTGTACTGTGATAAAACTGTTAGCATAGGATCAGGCTAGCTCATAACAATCCTGATTTCTATTTTCTTCCTTTTCATTAAGTGACTCCATGGCTATGAAAACATATTGGGGTTAGGAACTGTTAAAGAGGAAGTGTGCAGCTAAATTTCTTGAGAACATGAGCCAGCTAGTTTGCTTGCTTTTTCTTTTACAATTGCAAAAGTAAATTCAAACATGGGGGTTGCGGTCTTTAATTTAAGGTATCACTGAATTTTTAAGACATACACACACATAAATACATACTCGTAAATATATAGATCTAGATATAGTTCATCATCTAAGACTGAAATGTAGTTTTCTGGCTGCTTGAATTCATGGGCTTTAACAGTTTCCATCTGTTTATATTTTCTTATTTGTGGCAAAACTGAATTCAGGCATGGGCTGAGCACTAATGAAAATGATGAAGTACAGTTGTGGTTGCCACCTGCCTTCACAAAGAAGCTGTAAATAAAGCCTTCCTGCATAATTCATAGCAACATACACTGAAGCTGTTCAATTGGGTTCATACCTATTGCTGTCTCAATATACCTTATTTTCCTGCGTATAAGACTACTTTTTTACCTGCAAAATCTGTGGCTAAAGGGGGGGGGGTCGTCTTCTACGCCGGGTATAAGAATAATGAGGATAGAGGTGCTAAAACTCTATATTTTGACTGGAAAAATGGGGGGGTCGTCTTATACGCGGGCGGGTTGTCTTATACACCGGAAAATACGGTATATATTTTTCTTGACCTTGGCTTCAAGCTTCAGTGATTATTACTAAAAGTTGTGATTCCCCCCCTACACACACACACACACACACACACTCTAAACTGTTTCTTTTGAGTATAGACGAAGAATAGTTATCAATATTTTTCAAATTTAAGTGCAAGTTTGCAGCCGTTTTGGCTGATCTAGATGAGTAAACATGGGCATGTCAGCGTAAATCGAAGAGGAAAGAGCCTGAGCTAACCTTTTGCATCCAAACACTACATCAGTACACCAAAAACACCTGAAGGGTCACAGTTGCTCACCCTTGCCCTAAGGCACTGGTCCATAACCACCTGCACAGCAAAACTATATAGGCAAGTGTAGCACTCAAAAACACCTTGCATCCAGCCTCATGTGTCCAGCATTTTCCAGCATGGCTGATGTAAGATAGGAAGGACAGCCAAGGCAAAACAACAAATGGGGAATACCTCATAGCACAACAGTACCTGCTTTAATGCCTGAAAGTGACCAGACATAAATATCCACTAGTGGCACTAACCCCAAGAATTCCCTTCTTCCTCCCACTATGGCAGCATGAACTGTGGAAGCCACAGCAGATACCATATTGTGATCTGCCCCTTGCCTTTGGCTCATGGCTATTTATAAGTTGTAGATAACCCAGATCATTTTCCTACTTGCATGCTTAACAACTCTGCTCTTAGCATCTACTACTGTATAGTATTTGAAAGGTCACAAGCAGATAATTAACAAAGGACCACACAAGTAACCTCAAGGCTGCATAGGATATTCATTATCCATGGATGGGTTCCAAGTAACGTAGACTGTGTTCTTTTTGGATATGCTTATTGTTACTTATTTGGCTGGCTTGTGGGTGGGACAGAGTACATCACTATCAACAGTCTGGGTTTGAGGATATAGTAGGACTTTTTAAAATGTCTGACTAGATTTCTGCTGGCCATCATTGTATAACCACCATCATCCCACCTTTTTCCCAGTTTGGAATTCAAGGCAGCTTACAACAGATAAAAAACACATAGTTTCTTACAGTTTTTAAAAAGGTGATTAAATTATCAAAATAATAAAATCAAAAACATAAATCATTAAAAAAACAACACAATAAAAATAGCAGATAGTAAGTCCATGCATTGTTTTCGTGCAGTCAACCTTGTATATTCATTCCTCAAAGGTCTGTCAAAACACAAAAAATTTCACCTGTCTGCAGAATGAAAATAAAGATGATGCCACTCTAACATCTCTGGAAATGCATTTCAGAGCTTAGGGGCAGCCACCGAGAAGATCCTTTCTCATGTTCCCACCAGATGTGCCTATGAGGTTAAAACTGATGTTAAGGTTAAGATGTATAATAGGGTAGCATGTAGCCCTAGATGTTGTTGGACTCTAGCTGCCATCTGAGTCGTGTTGCTAGCATTTAGGAATAATGGGTGTTGTACAACAACCTTTGAGGACCACACATTTTCTACCTCTTAATATAGTTTAGTGCTCCATCTCTATATTGGTTTTCTGTTTTGTTTTTTGTTTTTTGTTTGTTTTGTTTGTTTTTTTTGTTTTGTTTTTTGTCATAGTAGGGAAATGCAGATTGCATTCTGCATATGCTTGCTTCATTTTGATTGCAGTCTTTGGGGTTCTCCCCCACCACTTGCAAAAAAATCACATTTTTAAGGACACACATGTTGAATAATTGGATATGAAGTGCAGAGCAGCAGTAGCTTCCTCCATCAGCCATTTCCATGCTAAAAGCATGCAGACACTTCTTGTAGTTCTAAAGTAGAGCTTTATTGTTCCATAAAGTAAATAAGAAAAGAAAACATACAATCCACCAAAGGATCACATCTTGCTGATGTTCTTGTAGAATAGAAAAGTTACAGATCTGTGTTTCCAGATCCAGGAGTTACAGTTATATTGTAAAAGCAGTTCCAAGTATAAGCATACTCATAAGCTGAAAACCAAAACTAACTCCATAGCTAACCACACACGCTTGCACATATTAACAAAGAACAAAGGAAAACTCTTGGCCCTTCCCATACTCCACTTTCTGGGTATTAAGCTTATGCTGATTGGATAATGCCTGTATGATGTGCTTTAACCCAGCCTCTAGCTGTCCATCATCCCCCAATGTGACTGTCTTCCCATGAGCTCATATGTTGATGTATTGTATTGCCTATCTATTTCCCAGGCTGAAACTGTACTTTGTTTTGACTTCTCGGCCACCTGCTGTCGAGTTCTCTTTGTTTCAGTAGACACTGTTCTCAGAGAGAGATCTGACTTGTTTATCTTGTGTTATCCCAAGAGTCACTTCACCATTTTAGCAGTTTCCTAATATAAACAAATGTAAAGTTTCCCACCCTTGATGTACCTCTCTTCTAGTACAATCTGAGTTATTGACTACTGGTTCACATTATATGTCTCCTGGACAATGCATGAAACAATTTTCAATTAGCCCAAACTGAATGGCAGTCCTAATAATCCAGCTGGGGTCCAGTATTGTGCAAAGATGTAAGCTGAGAAAAGGTGTGAAAATGGCAGTCATATTCCTGCTGAAGACATCAAAACAGAAATGAAATGAAACCCTTCAAGTGAAAATTAGGCCACCTTCTTGGCAGAAATCCATAACTGCCTATATTGTAAATTTGGTTTGTTCTGCATTTCAAAGACATTAAAAATGATCCAGTGGTTTATTGGTTTGACACAAGACTAGGATTCAACTCCCTGCTTGGCCATGAAAACCCACTAGGTGACCTTGGGCAAGTCACACTCTCAGCTTCAGAGGAAGGCAATGACAAACCCTCCTCTAAACAAATCTTGCCAAGATAACCCTGTCATAAATTCACCTTAGGGTTGTTATAAGTCAGAAATGACTTGAAGGCAAACAACAACAAAAACATGGAATTTTTTTTGCATTATGCTTCCATAATGGATTGTGTATAGAGCGATGTTAGGTTGGAGAGAAAATTAACAAACAGTTTAAATGTGCATGATGCTGCAGGTATACTACAGAACTAATGCAGTTTGACATTGCTTTAACTACCATGGCTCAATGCTATGGAATTCTGGGATTTGTAGTTTTGTGAGATATTTAGCCTCTGTCAGAGTAGAGATGCAACAAACTACAAATCCCAGGATTATATAGGATGGAGCCATGGCAGTTAACGCTGTGTCCAACTGCATACATTCTGCAGTGTGGCAATAACCTATGTGACAATCACATATTTGATAGAAGGAGCCTGTTGTTTTTATTTATTTTTTTAAATGGCTAATTTGGATTCTCACTGCAGTTTCATAAAATCTTATGTTGGTGTTTTTTTTCCAGAATTGCAGATAGATTTCACTTGAACGAAAGAAATGAAGAAGATCAGCTGGATTAGAAAGAACTGGCTACTTGTGGCTGGACTTTCCTTTGTTGGCATCCATTTGGGGACCTACTTTGTACAAAGAGCCGCAAAGTCTTCTGCTAAATCAGGCTTGGAAATTAAATCAAAGGGTATTGATGAATGATACCATTTCTGCCAATGTCACACGGATCGCTTATATACCAGTTTGTTAAATATCAGATAAGCACGGCTGTATCCATATGTTTTCTCCTTGACCACAAATGAAGGCAGCAGCCTTGTTCTCACTTGTGTGTATATCGTTCATTAAAGAGTGTTTGATACACATGGGGTGCATCTAAGTCTTGACTGGAATTTTATCTGGGAAGATGGCTCATATTGATCTCAAAAAACCTTCCTTATGTACTGGTGAACCTTTAGCTAAGGAGCCCCTTAGCCATGCTCTGTCAGTATTCAGTCAAATAGTGAGGTCCTGCTATGGCCCCATGGGTAGGCTTAAGCAGCTTCACAACGGTGTAGGTGGATATGTGCGAACATCATCGCAGTCCTTGGCTTTGCTTGGTGGCCTTTCGGTCACTTCTCCGGTGTTAAAGCTACTGACAGCTTCCGTGCAGAATCATCTTGCACACTTCAGTGACTGCGGCTTGTTTACGGCCATCTTTTGCTGCAGCCTGCTTGAAAAATTTCAAGACTTGAACATCACTCCTTGTACTTTCATTAAAATCAGCCAACACCTTTTGAGCCTGTGCCTTGACTACCTTGCATCCGAAACATGTGGTTGTAGAATACCAGTGGATTTTGGCAGTTCTAAGATCCCTCTGACTCTGGTCCGTAGTATATTAACCAGCAAACCTGCCTGCAGGCTTAGCAGAAAGGAAGCCGACCACATCAGCATTTTGGTGCTAGAAGCCTTTCTGTTTACAATCCCAGAGAACATTGACACCCATGTGAAGCTAGGAAAATGTCTTTACATCCCTGTAAAGAATAAGCGGGTTATGGATTCTGCTGTATATCCTGGACTTTTGATAGAAGTACCAGAACCACACCTGGCAAGAATACATCTGATCAAAAAAGATACTTCAAGCACAATTAAGATGGCACTTTTCTGTATGTCTCTGTCTGGAGATCTGTCCAACAGTGGAGAAGGAGCCATCGTTGTCCCTCAAGGAGTTTCTTTAGAAGCAGTAGTCTTAGGTCAGTTGCTTCATGTAGGCAAGCAAATAGTACAGGATGGGGTAGGCGTTTTGGTGTGCCAGAAGGTCATCCACCCAGCCTTGCAACAGTACCTGAAGGAGAACCAGGTTGTTGCAATAGAAAGAGTTGGACTGATGTTGATGGAGCCCCTAAAACAAATGACAGGTAATGACTACACATTCCTCCTTAATAGCTGCATAATATGATTCTCAAGAAAGAGTGATTTGATATGCCACCAGCATAGATCTGCTATGAATATTCTTCTGATGAGCTCCATTAGATGCTGTTGGGTTGTTAATGAATATCTACTGTTTGACTATGGTGTATAAAGCTAAGCAAATGCTACAGTGACACCTTAATAGACTACCTCCAGCATCCTAATCTTTTAAAGAGTTGCTTGCAGTATCAGAGATGAGCATGTATTCAGACTTTCAGAGAACCCGCTTGTCCATTATGTTTTCTTTAGAACCAGAATCCATCAATGCTCTAGTTCCTACTGAACTACTAATGCTGTATCTGGGTTGTACTGCCTAGGGTTGCTGCCACACTGAAGGGGGGAAAAAAGCAGTTTGACACCACTTTAATTGTCATGACTCAGTGTTATGGAATTCTGGGATTTGTAGTTCGGTGGAACACCAGAGCCTCTTGACTGGGAAGGCTAAATATCTCACCAAACTACAAATCCCTGAGTTCCATAGCACAGTCGTGACTCCACAAGTTGCCCACCCCAGTGGGCAAAAGTGATGTCAAACTGCTTTATTTCTGCAGTGTGGCAGCAGTCTGAGAGACCCACATTTCTTGTTAGTCCCAACTAGAGTTGAATTAATGGGATCTTGTTAAGCCAGTATGTCTGTAAGGGCCATTAACTGGCTGGGACTAACAGTTGAATTTATACTGGAGTACAAGTGGTGGCTGATGTGACTGAATACTCTGCAGAAAAACCCTTTATAAGGTTAAATAAAAATCCTTCCTCTTGACTCCTGCTGCCTATGTAGGATTTTTCTTTGTTTCTTTCTTATTAAAAAAAATTAAGCATTAGATCATTTGTTTAATTGTATATAGAGCTCAAAGGAATTATGGCCTGACAACCTTTGGAGAGCCACAGGTTGCCCATCCTTGCAGTACGAGATATGAACCCTATTCTGCTTTCTGAATATGACACAATTCTGCTTTCTGAATATGACACAATGAGGGTAGAATTGCTGAGGCAAAACAATCCATATCCTTCTATTCCAGATTGGCATGTGTATGTATTATGTTTAGCAATTGAAGTTTGCTGGTGTGAGGTTGATGTCAGCTGCTGTTCTCTTTCAGATATGCAGAAAATAAATTTCTGTCTTCTGCCTACAAGGTAGAAAGTTCAAAGGAAAATGTCTTCAGAATGCTGAGGAGCAGAAAGCTGGTGGATATTTTCCATTATTATCTCTGTAAAACACAAATATCCATCCATCCATAAAGGAGAGCTAATGTTTTCACCCTAGCCTTGAGAATCCTAGCTCTTGCAGCAAAACCACAGCTCCCAAGAAACCACAAAGCTTCCCTGTTTATAAAATGCAAATATGAGTAGAAACAATAACATCTCCCTAGTAGCACTGTAAAAATGAAGGCACATGATGCTGGCTTAAATCCAAAGAACCCCTTGCTCAAAGGGGCTGTGATTGAGTTCATTCATGGGAGGTTGCTGATTTCCATGTCTTCTGCTGTGTCACACTCTCGTCCAAAGGGTCCTGTGAAAAAGACATCTAAATGGTTGTGGGGAGGGAGAAATACCCATTTGCATTTCTGCCACCTATCATTTTTGGAACTAGTCCCCATGTTAGCCTATAGAATGCTTCAGTACACAAAGACACAAGTTAAATTTACTAAAAATAAAAAGACATTCTCACAAATTTTGAATCTCTGTTTACAATTTGTTTGAATTATTTATTTATCATGTTTTGCCGTTTTCAGTGCCACTGGCTGGCAGAAAGAAAGTGAAAATGAAATTCAGCACATGACTTTTACCTGGTTGCCTGCCACCCCATCCTGAGTTTGGTATAATGTTATTGTAACAATAATCAAGAAGGTCATGGTGAAAGCACAGCCCATAGGATTTACAGACTGTATAAGAATTTTTTTAAATGTGTATATCGGGTTATATTTAAGTGATTAGCAAGGAGTATGTAACTGGTGGGTAAAATGTTGGGCAGTCTGACTGTATACATTTTCCCTGCTTATTATTTATTGAAAGTGATGAATGTTCATCTTGACTATTGCCACTCTACTTTTTGAGCAACATTAATCATGGTTAAACTTACATTTTGTTTTGAGAGTAAAACAGAAAATCATACTGTTCTTGCACAACAGTATCCTAGAAAATATTTCATGTATAGCAGCAGATACTTTGACAAAGGAAATAGTGGCTTTTCATTTAATCTTAACCTTATAACTGAAATCGAAGTGGACCAATTTATCCATGCCATTTCATGGCATAACTACTGTACAGTGTCTTTAACGTAAAGACATGAGGGGACTTCTAGTGAACAACTTGTGAGGCATTGTAAATCTTCAAACACGCTTCTGGAAGTTGAGGACTCCCTTGGATTGGTAAAGGGGACTTCTGGGGAGAGGAATCAGCAGAAATTTGTGTTTTCTGTTCGTACTAAGAGTCCATAATTTTTTGTTCTATGTACTTAATAATAATAATAATAATAATAATAATAATAATAATAATAGTTTTTATTTGTATTTTCCTGCCTCTCCCTGCAGATCAAGGCGAGATTACAGCAAAATATAAAATAATGTACAAAAATACAATATATAAAACCATGACAATAATAAAAACCTACAATCATAATAAAATCCAATACCCAATCATATACCAAGTTTGGTCATTATCTTCAACATCCGGGAAGCCATATCAGATGGTACTATTAGCCTTTAGATTACAATTAGGGAGATCAGGTGGATAGTCCTGCCGGAAGAGCTCTGTCTTAAGCGCCTTCTTAAAGGCTTCTAATGTAGTAATAAGACGGATCTCTTCCGGTAGACTGTTCCATAGCTTAGGAGCTGCGGCCGTGAATGATCTCTGGGAAGTTACTTTTAGCCTGGTATTGTAATATTCCAATAGATTCTTCCCTAATGTTCTGAGAGTACTTATACCAGATGCAGAAATTATAGCACAGATTATGGGAAGGTAGATGCAGAAGTCTCTTTAATCTGCTGAAATCTTTGAAAACAACTTTGCAAATATTTTTGGTTGTATCCAATGACATCATTCCACTGATAAGCAGAGGGCCCATTCACCCAGCCTTCAAGAAGACCCCATTTTCCCTCAGCTCATCCCATTAATTAGGGTCCCTAACCCTCTATATCAGGGGTAGGCAACCTTTCCCCTTTAAGGGCCGAGGGACTTCAGCTCCCAGAAGCCTCAGCCATGTTGGCCAATAGTCCCATGTTGGCCAATAGCTCCTGGGATTCTGGGAGCTGAAGTCCCTCGGCCCTTAAAGGGGAAAGGTTGCCTACCCCTGAGATAGGTAAACTAATATGCTAATTCCTTTCCCAATGTTGGACGGACTCCTCTGAGAATATTTCAATTGTTTCCAGTTAAGAATATGTACAAGTATTTCTTGTGCTCCATTTTAATCTCTTTTTCTTTTCTCCCTTTCTGTAGTACTCTTAGTTTTTAGTGAAACTCTTTTACCTTGTTATCAGCAAACATAGGCATTTCATGTGAACTTGTGAAATCTGTACTACTAAAATAGCAGAAATACAACTTCATTCAAGAATTCAGTTGGAATGACTGGTCCCTAGGCAAAAGTGTCCAAGTTCATAAAAGGCTGACAATTTATTAACGTTAATGACTAGCAGTAAAGTTCACTCATTTAGAACCTCCCCTCTTAATTACTAGCACATTTCCAGAAAAGTAATTTGGTTCCAGTGCCATTAAGTATATGAGTTTATGATTACAATCTTAGATTGTATGTCATAGACTGGTGGAAATTAGTTAATCTGTAACATGGTTCAACCGCCACTTTGTACACAGAAGCAGTCTGGGATCTTTCCCAGCTCTGCTACCCAAGATCTCATCAGAATAGTCTGGGCTTTCTAATAAGGCACCTTTGTAGGTCCTGAAGAATGGCCAATTCCTTCCTCCCTTGTCAATACATATAATTGTTTTGCTTGTCTCCTTAGGGCTGATCAGAAAATGACTAAATGTAATGGAGGTAGCAATTAGGAAAGATTTGTTGCACCACCGCTTCCATTAATTTCAGCAAGGTTTGCTTGAAGAACCCCATAGAAACAGGATCGTAATGGGAATAGCACCTCAGGAGTGCAGGATGGATTACTTCTAGTCCATGATTGGTTTGGGTCTCTTTGGTTTGTGGCTGCCACAGATATTACAGCCCCAAAATAAACTTAATATTGAACAGAGTTTTTAAAAGTTTGACATGGTATAAATTATTTAATGTGACAGAGATTCTTATTGCACCTGGAGGTTCATTTTAGTCCAGCATCCCATTTCCCACAGGGATTAACCAGATGGGATGGGGAAACTATTCTGTCCTTGAGGGCTGTATTGGTACCAAAAATACATGGTGGAGGGGGTGCATGCCCACAGTGGGCACAGCCATGAACACTTTTGCTACCCCACACCATTAAAATGCACATCCTCTCCAGAGAAGTGAAGAGGGAACTATCTTTCCAGAACTAGTGTTTCAAGGTGCTTTCCCCAGATGCCCCAAGGCACCAGCTCCCAGTGGAGCTGGGTTTGCTCACTCCTCCCATAGAATCATAGAACTGGAAGAAGCCACAAGGTCTATCCAGTCCAAAACCCTACCATGCAGGAAGACACAAACCACTCCCAACAGATGGCCATCCATCCTCTGGTTAAAAACCTCCAAAGGAGGAGACCCCAGCATGCTCTGAGGGCGTGTTCCACTGTTGGAACACCATTTACATTCAGGATTTACATTCACCATTTACGTTCTTCCTAAAGTTTAGGTGTAGTCTTTTTTCCTGTAGTTTGAATCTATTGCTCCGTGTCCTAGACTCTAGTAAAGGTAAAGTAAAGATATTCCCCATTGACAAAGTTGTTGAGTCGTGTCCAACCGTAGGGGACAGTGCTCATTTCTGTTACTAAGCTGAAGAGCCAGCGTTGTCAGAGACTACTCTGTGATCATGTGGCCAGCATGATTGCACAGAACACTGTTTACCTTCCCACCAAAGTGTTACCTATTTACCTACTCGCATTTGCATGCTTTCAAACTGTTAGGTTGGCAGATGCAGGGACTAGTGACAGGAGCTCACCCCATCATGCAGCACCCGGGCCTTGAATTGCCAACCTGCCAATCTTGCAATCAACAGAGACAGTGTCTTAACCTAGGGTAGTTATTGTCCTAGACTCTAGGGCAGGGGTAAGCAACCTAAGGCCCGGTGGCCGGATGCGGCCCCCCAAGGCCTTTGGATCGGCCCCAGGCTAGTCCTGCTGCTGCTGCCACCGCCGCCGCCCCCCGCCATGATGATATTGATTAATGTTGTTATTACTTGTTCTTGGGGTTTTCTTGGCAAAATCTCCACAGGGGTTTTGCCATGGCTTTTCTGGGGCTGAGAGAGTGTGCATATATATATATATATATATATATATATATATATATATTCTTTATTTATTTATTTTTGGTGCTTCGGCCCCCCAATTGTCTGAGGGACAGCAACTCGGTCCCTGGCTCAAAAAGGTTGCCTACCCCTGCTCTAGGGTAACAGAAAACAAACAAGCTTGCTCCATCTTCAATATGCCATCCTTTCAAGTATTTAAACATGGCTACCATATCACTACTTAACCTTCTCTTCTCCTGGCTAAACATACTCAGCTTCCTATGCCACTCCACATAGGGCATGGTATCCAGACCTTTCACCATTTTGGTTGCTTTCCTCTGGACACACTCCAGCTTTTCCACATCCTTCTTGAATTGTGGTGCTCAGAACCTTTCTTTTTGGGAAAAGTAAGGGTGAAGAGAGTTTTGGGGAGTTTTGAGACTGTGGCTCCCACTGGAGGAAGTTGGTGTTGACGGGGAAAGATCTCCTCCATGGAGAGTCTAGAGGCCTCAAGGACTAAATCTAATCCCCAGGCTGGAGCTTCCCCTTTGCTGTTTAGAAGATCCATAAGCAGGAAATGGAAGAAATTGCCATTCCCTATAACATGACTTGCAGTAATCAGCCAAAGTATGGGGAAATTATTAGCTTTTAGATTGGGGCCCCAGAATCATCCAGACAACATGGACTGGGAGGTGTCCGCAGTGGACACAGCCATGAACACTTTTGCTACCCCACACCATTAAAATGCACAACCTCTCCAGAGAAGTGAAGAGGGAACTATCTTTCCAGAACTAGTGTTTCAAGGTGCTTTCCCCAGATGCCCCAAGGCAAAAAAGTAACTTTACCAAGTTCAGTATGAACAAAAAAAAAACATTCAGCTGTGATGATCAGTTGTTGTTCTAGTTCTTATTGTCCATGAACTTGTCTAATGCTCTTTAAAGTCTTCTAAGCCGGGGTGGGTGGGATGGTGGTGGGATGCTCTCCAACCTGTGGTAGGAAACTAATTATGCCTTCTGAAAACTGTTTTATTTTATTTTACTTATTTATATGCTGGCCTTCTCATTGCACAGATCCAAGTCAGTTTAATAAGTTTAAAATCTGATAATAAAAAATTAAAGCACAGTTGAACGATTTATCGTATTAAAACACTATTAAATGTTTTAAAAATATGAAATAATTTAAAAAGCATAACAATAAAGTTAAAAATACAATGCAGACACACACCAGAAAAAGACTCTCTGCTATCAATTAATCATTAAATGCCTGTTTGAATAAAATGGTTCTGTCCTGCAGATGAAAGAAGAGCAACGAAGGGTCCAACCAAGCCACGCTTGGATGCAGCCTGGGAGCAGCCATCAAGAAGGCTCTCTCCCATGGCCTCATCAGATGGGAAACCAGGATTTTCTATCCTGATGTTACTGTTTCACAAATGAACTAGTCCCAGTGCCCACTATTCACAACACTGCTAGTTTCTTGACGTCCAGAATGGTTGAAAATATGCTTAGCTTAGGTCAAGGGAAGTGTGGCTCCCCAGCTTCTAACTGGGCAATACGTGGCCCTCTAGATGTTGTTGAGCCATCGACTCTACTGATGAGGGATGATGAATGATGGCAACTTGTTGTCTAGGAAAACCCGGAAGCCCTTGTGGTGCTCATCCATGGTTCCACAGGTGTATATCATGCATCCCTCCAGATATTGTTGGACTTTTAAGTCCCAGCAGCCCTAGTCAACATAGTCAATGGGGAGAAATATTGGCAGTTACAGTCCAACAAAATCTGGAGGGTCACATGATTTCTATCCTGGGTTACACCTTGAAACATTTCAATTCCTAATAACTGATTTGGAGTCAGTTTTATGCAACACTACAGAATATTTGGCTTTTCTGATTCTAAGATCATGCATGTCATTATTATTTTTCCTGTACTGAACAGGTTCTCAGCCAATACCTTCTCTACAGTTTATGTCTCCTGCATGTTATGGCCATTTGAAGGACTTGCGAACTCAGTATATTGCTTCAGAATGGTTCTTTCATCTTATTCCTAATGACCCAATTGTCTGCAGCTTGATGCTGTGTAACAGGAATGAAACAGCATGGGATGAACTGAAGGTAGGAGTGATCTCTATAAATATCTCCTGTAATGCCGACTATCAAATAAACATTTCAGGGGTCTTATGATTAAATGTTGCATCATTGGAAGAATTCTGCTAGCTCATCTCAGCTAACACTGACAGAAAAGAGACAGTTCATCAAGCAATTTAGAGTCAAACTAAATGTTGAAAATAAAGGTGTATTCCCATGGATTAACCTGTTTTAACCTTGGACTGTGGGATTTCCTCAAGGATTTGTGCCTCAGCTGTTGGACTTGCAAATTAAGTTCATGTTTATCTTCCAAATGATCGGTCACAAAACAAAGCACACATCATTCAAGATACACAGCTGAGGAAAAACAAGCTACAACAAAGAGATGTCTTTCACAACTTGAGGGAGCACCTCTTAACAAAATATGATAAGCATACTATATAGTTTGACACTGAGACTAATGGTATAAGACAGGAGTGGGAAATATTTTTAGTCTTGGGAATTTTACCCAGTCTTGAATGGCAGGTCAGGAGTCACACACATATGTGGACATATATAAACATATATGCATAACACATTGTTTCCTCTGCATACCCATCTCAGTACACAAGGATGGTGAGGTTGAGACCACAGCTCTCTGTTCAGTAAGATAGAAAAATAGAATTGGGGTGGGGTGGACTTAAAAATCCCATCTATATCCCAATCCAGGTCATTATTTCCTTGTTGCAATTAACAATATGCTTTGTTTCTATCAGGATTGGGGAAAGGAGACTTTAACCTTGCTCTTCTCCCAGCCATCCTGTTTCAGATATTTGCTGTTTCCTCTGTGTTGTTAGCCTGCACCTCTAGTAATCCTAATCCAGATTGTTGTTTTGCCACCACTATCATTAGTGAGGAAATATCAATCCTTTCATTGGGATATCTGCAGTTTCAGCAAAGAAGCACTCCTTAGTACTGTTTGCTTCACTTCAACACCCTCCCAGGGGTGTAATGGACTGTATGTGCAAAAATGAAGGCCATTGCTTTGAGAAATAAGAATTCTTCCCTCCTCTCAACATGAAATTTTCCTTCGGTCCTCAAATTTCTAGCATTGCAGACAGTGAGGTGTTAAAAAATCATCCACACCAAGTTTATTGTTGTGTTCCTCAAGTCATTTCTGGTGTTTTCATGGCAAGATTCGTTCAGAGGGGGTTTGCCTTTGCCTTCTTCTGAAGCTGGGAGAGTGTGACTTGCCCAGTCACCCAGTGGGTTTCCATGGCCAAGTGAGTATTCAGAATCATAGTCCAACACTCAGACCAGTACACCGTTATGGCTCTAATATTGTACTTATCATGTATTAGTTGTGTTGTTTTTGTTTTTGTTTTTGTGTGTGTGTGTGTGTGTGTTTTTGGGGGGAGGCCCAGAATAGCATGTTAACCTCAACAACTCTGTGAGGTAGGTTAAATTGGGAGAGAATAGCATCAGGAACTGCTGAGGCTAGAACTAGGAATACATAACTCTGTTGCTCTATGGGTTTAGCCATCAGGAACTACAAAGTGGGCCATCTCCCTGAGTAGTGAAGGGCTCCCAGGTACCTGGTCAGCCTGGTCAGTCTTATGGGAGCGGAAGTCTAAAACACTGCCTAGGTCAAAGGTTTCCCCAGCTCTGGTCTAACTCCTGGCTCAACCTCCTGGCTTCCATGTGACTCCTACTTGTCCTAAGCTCTGAATGAGCATTTTCACAAAACGAAAACAGATATTTTAGCTGGGAGGGCAAGCTTCACCCACATTTCCTTATCCATACATCTGCCCTGTTCATGCATGACAGGGTGGGCAACTTCAGTTGGTCCAGAAGCCATATCTACCCCATTTTTCACCATTCCTGAACCTCCACAGGCTGTCCATTTTTATGAAACCAAAAGTAACTGAAAGGTCACTTCCACTTTCCCCAAAATGCTAATTTGGGCCTAAACAAGGAAATGGGTGGCCATTTCAATGGTGAATTACATCCCCTGGAGACATGAATCTCCATTTTCATCTTCCCCAAATGGGGGTCTATGGAGAAACTACAAAAGTCTCCTTCAGGCTGTACAGTTGCCATTCAAGGGCCGGGAATGCTAATTTTTACCACAAACAGAATATATGCTTCAAGGGATCTGACTCCCTTGCCTACATCCTTGCTGTGGTCTCCCCCATCGCTTCAAGCAGATTTTTTTCTTCATCCTGGCTTCCTTCCAGTACTGGAGCTGCTGCTGAAGTGAAGTGCTTGCAGTGCGGTGAAATGGTAGGGAAGATTGCCCTCCCATTACTTAACCTGTTGTAAAAATCACAGACAGATGCTTATAGAGAGAGGAAGATGCCTTGACATACACTTATAGCAATGGAGCAGACACATGAAGACCATGCATAGTTGTCCTTGTCACATATATGTTACCCCTGAGTGAAAACTGAATTTCTGACTTCCATTCATGAAATGAAGATGTGGCATTTGTTATTTACTGGGGCTTGTTAATACCTGACTGGGGCACAATATTTCGATTAAACAAACAACTTGGTGTCTTTACTTTTGCATATCTCATAAAGGGACTTAACATAGATCTGGGAGACCTGGGTTAAAATCCCTACTCAGCATTAAAGCTCATCTACTGTATTGCTGTGGGCCAGAAGTGACTTTGCAGCCTGAATCCTCTCATGTGGTTGTTATGTGGATAAAACAGGATAAGCCCCCTATAGACTGTTGAGTGCTCCTTGGACAAAGTGTGGAATTATTGAATTTTGGAAAGTGGAGATGGGTGAGAGGAGAACTCCACTTTGAAAATAGACCCTTAAAGAGTGTTTTAATTTTTCTGGTGACTTTTTCCTTCCTTTGTTTGTGTATTTGTTTGTTTTCAATAACAAAGTGTTTGGTTTCTTTCTTATAGCTTGCCTGTCAAACTGCAGAACATGTTTTGCAATTAACCCTCCGTGATCCCTGGGTATTGCTAGGCGGTGGCTGTACAGAAACTCATTTGTCCTCATACATCAGGCACACGGTATGCAGAGCTTTGGGAGGATATTTAAAGCTGCTTAATGTACTTAAGTCCAGTCATTTTATAGGGGATTATGAGAAGAGGTGAAACATCTTATTGAGGCTCTGTGTGTTTTGCACAGGTCTGTGATTCTTACTTCTGTTCAGGCTTTTCTGTGTTTAAAGAACCCTTTAAAGACTCCACGGATTAGAATCTGAATATGATGTGTTTTCTATGCCCATTCTTACCCAGAGTATAACCCACTGAATATAATGGGACGCTCACAGGGGTGTGCTGCCTGTTTGTCTTTTAATCATAATTTGCTAGACCAGTGAGTAACACTTTTAATAGCCTTTTCTTCCCTTTCCTGTTTTAGAGCTCTACTGCAGCGGGAAGTACATTGGAAGATCTGTGCTGTTCTCAGACAGAGTTCAAGATGGTGGCTGACTCCTTTTGTTCCTCACTTGAGTCTGTAGCTTGCTGCCTAGACCATGATGGTGGCAACGTTCTCACTGATACAAAGTGGGGTCATTTTTGGTCTGTTCCACCTGATGTTCCTACCAGGCCTGACTGGTCAGACTTAATTTGGAAATGTGGGTGTGGCCTCTGTGACAAAGAGCAAAACTTCCATTGGAGGATGCTGCAGAGGTGTGCCATTCCTTTCCCTCCACAAAGTTGCGTGAATGAGTCTTCTGTAACCTCCGCTGACAATCTGATTCTGGACTGTTTTGCTGCAAAAAAGAATGGTCTTCAGGTTGCAGTGGAGACAGCCAATCTGATTCTAGATATCTCATATATGATTGAAGATCAGAATTAGCTGTGTTGGTATATCCTATGTACAGTGACCTTCTCAGGCATGCCATCCTCCTTGAAGAATATCTTGATGAAGATTGTGAGGCACCCCCTCCAAAAAAAAAAAAAAGGCATTCAATGTAGAAGCTGCAAGTGGAAGGCAAAGCTATATCCCACACCAACTCTTGTACATATGGAAGAACTCTACACATGGCTCCTTCTCTATTGATTTGGCATGGCCAAAAGATGGTATCTTGCAAAGACTGGACAAAATCTTTTCTTGATTCAAAATACATATTCCCGTTGTGTGTGTATTTAGTCTTATCCCACAGTGAATCTGTACATACACGGATAAAGCATTTTGTTGGGAAGTCTTACAAACTAATATGCCTTGAGTTCAGCAAGACAGTAGTGGTAACTGATGAGAGGCTAAGCACAATCCCATTACCACAAGACCATCAAGGTGATACTGGAGAGAATGGAGCTGAAGTTACTTTATACCCACCTTCCGAGATTGTGTTATTGCTGTTCAAATAATAGCAGACCTATCAGCCTAAAATGTGAAATTAGTTAGCTGTGAATTCATAGTAAGTTAATTACAGAATGCAAAACCAATGTAGGTTGCATCTAATTCATTTGAATTTATATCAAAGGCAGATCAAGTAAAGCTGTGAAATGAATATTTATTGCTTTAATAGTATTGAAATTGTCAATGCTTCAAAATGTTTTTCATAGTGTTGTTCATGTTCAATGATTATAATTTAATCAAACAACAAAAAAGAAAAATATTTTATTCCACTGCTTGCTGCTCTTGCCCTCTGCTTGCTGCTCTGTATCACCCTCAGTTTTCAAAAAAACTATCATCTTACTAATAATTAAAATGAGAATGTAGAAGAATAAAATATTTGTGTGTTTTCCTAAAACCCCTTTAAAATTAGCCAGATTGAATCTAGTAATGTAGCAGAATTTAAATTGCCCTCTGAAATAGTAATCCTATTGTATTACAGTTTAATGATGCAAAGATAACACTTTTAAAAAAAAGTTATTGAGAGCCTTATGATTTAATTCAAATAGATAGATGTTAATGGTTTTAAACTGTTGTAACTTTTTAAAATTGTTAAGAGGAGCCTTTTTGGAAGGCTTACATTACATTATATTATTTTACATCACATTATTTTTACTGTTTTCAATTTTAAATTGTTTAAACATATTTTATTTGAAACCACTAGGAAATCTTATGGTTATAGGATGGGTAATAAATATTTTAATAAAATAAATAACAAAATTATTCCCTGACATGATAATCCTGTTCATGTTTTCCTCACTGTCTGGAACTTATATTGTGTTTGTTCTCTTCCTCCTGACAAATTTGCAGGCATTGTCCATGAGTACAAGAGGGATAAGCACAGTCTGAATATTGTGAGGCTTGTTCAACCTTTGAATGATCAAATTTCATGGGGGTGTGTGGTTCTGATAAGGTATATAATTTTTATTTTTCATCCTCAAGTGCACCCAGGTAGAAGGCTTATGTCAAAGCTGCTCATCCAGCTTTTAGAACTACATCAGTCTTGGGTTTACCTACTTAGAAATAGCAGTGAAGCTCAAAAGAAGCCCTGCAGTTCTTCTCCAGTTTGGATAGATTATTCATTTATTATAAACTCTCCTTTTTCTTGAGTACAAGACTCAAGGCAGTTTACAACATAAATTAAAATGGAATATAGCTAAAGAATGAATCAGTTATAGCACTAAGGAATAATTTCGTTGTATTATTTATTTATTTATGTTAATATTTTATTAAAACATCTTATGAACATATAAACATATAACACGTATAACAAACATATACAGCTACATTAACTAAAATATAACATAGGGACATTAAAACATAAAATAACTTCCCTTTCTTTACTATGAATATTATAATTATGACTTCTTCAAAACGACTTTCTAATTCCCCCTATTTTTTTTCTCTCCACAGCATGACTCTTCCTACATTCTTACTATTCAGTTCTACTTCAAACATCTTTCATACTCTTTCTTCAGGTCCCACACTGTGCATATAAGTTCTGAATATTCCTTTATCTATTTGTCTAAGCCAACATTATGTTCATCCTCAATTATTTATTTATTTTTTACAAAATTACTCCTTTTAATCTTTTAAGGCTATCACACTCTTTTCTCCCAACCATTGTGAGAAGTACTTAGTGACTAATAACCATTCTCTTTCGTATATTTTTCTTGTTTGATCTCTCAACAAACATGTTAATTTATCAAGTCCTATTATATCATTTAAACAGCCATTCATTTAAAGTTGGTTCTTTATTTTTCCTTTTTTTTTTTTTTTTGGTAAGGACAGATCTCACTGCAGATATCATGTAAAATATAACCTTGCCAAATTTCCTCTCAGTCTCCTCACCAACCATTCCTAACAGAAAGGTGGAGGGTTCCAAACTCATCTTGATAGCTAATTTTTTTTTCTATTTCTGTATGAACCTGTTTCCAATTTTTTTCTTTCTTATACAGTTCCACCACATATGCAGTAATGTACCCTGCACTTCCATATGATTCCAACATTCATTTTTACTATTTTTGTAATTTTTTGATATTTTCTCCAGGGTTAAGTACTATCTGTATTGTATTTTATAATAATTTTCTTTTATATTGTAGTTTAGAGTGTATTTCAATCTCTTTTTCTAGTTCTCCCAATCTAAGAGTATAAGTTTACCAAAATCTTGTGCCCAATTAATCATAAATTATTTTACTGTTTCCTCTTCATTTCCAACTTCAACAACAATTTATAAAATTTTGATATAATTTGTTGTGTATCATAGATCATCAGTTTTCTAAATTCTGTGTCTTCCTTTTCAATTTGACTTAATTTTTCATCCATTTTGAATTTATAATCCGTCTATAAAGGAACCAATCACATTTTAGGTCGTTGTTTAATAGTTCAACCACTGTTTTCATTCTGTATTTTCCTCTTTCCAGGATAAGTACGTAGTTCATTATATGTTACCCATTCTTCTTTCATTCTTTCTCTTCTGTAGAAGGCTTCATTTACTGATGTCCATTTTGGTATCCTTTGTATGAATAGTTTTTGATATTTCTGCCATACCCTCAATAACAATTTCCTTATGTAATGATTATTAAATTCTTTATTAACTTTAACCTTATCATATATCAGGTATGCATGCCAACCAAAAGGTAATTCATGTCCTTCTAACTGCAGAAGTTTTCCATCCTTGATTTTCACCCATTCTCTGATCCATTCTAAGCAACAAGCATGATAATATATATTTTTTAATTCAGGATACCAAGTCCACCTTTTTCTTTGAAGTCTTGCATAATTTTCATTTTTATTCTAGGTTTCTTTTTATTCCAGATAAATATAGAGAGATCTTTTCCCCATTCCTTGAAGGGTATATCATTGGTTATGATAGGTAAGGATTGGAAAAGGAATAGCATTTTTGATGTTACATTCATTTTAATAGTTGATATTCTTCCTATCCAACAGAGGTTCATAGTGGACCATTTCTGTAAGTCTCTTCTTATCTCCTGCCACACTTTGCCATAATTATTCTTATATAATTCTGAATTTTTTGTTGTAAGATAAATCCCCAGATATTTCATCTTTTTCTTTATTTCAAATCTTTATAATTGTTGAAGTTTATTTTTTTTTCCACTCTGTCATATTCATTACTAACATATTTGTCTTTTTTTCATTAATTTTCAGTCCAGCATATTTACCATATTCATTTATTGTTCCCAATAAGGGTAGAATACTCTCCAATGGGTTAGATAAAGTTATTGCCATGTCATCAGCATATGCTTTTATTTTATACTCAAATCTTTTGATCTTTATTCCAGTTATTGATTCTTATGCTCTGATTTTATTGTTAAGCACCTCTAATGTTATAAACAATGGAGGAGACAAAGGGCAGCCTTGTCAAGTTCCTTTTTGTATCTGGCATGTTTCTGTCCCCCCCTCCCCCCGTTAATTATTATTCTGGTTTCTTGTTTCTTATAAATCGCTCTCATCCAATTTAAAAAATCTGGACCTATTTCCATTTTTTCAATGTTTCTATCAGAAATTCCCAATGCACATTATCAAAGACTTTCTCTGTGTCCAAAAATATTAATGCTGCTTGTTTATCTGGCCTTTTATCTTGATATTCTATAATGTCAGTTATATTTCTTATATTTTCTTTTATATACCTGCTAGGTAAGAAACCAGTTTGATCTTTATTTATCCAATTAATTAATATTTTCTTGAGTCTTTCTGCCAATATAGATATAAATATTTTATAGTCTGTATTTAGAAGTGCAATTGGTCTGAAGTTTTTGAGTTCCTGTAACTCCTTATCCTCTTTTGAAATTAAAGTTATATGTGACATTTTCCAGGATTCTGGTATCTCACCTTCTAAGATTGCATTCATTGTTGATTGTAATGGCATGGCAACACAATTCGTAGGTTTCTTATAATATAGAGCTGTGAATCCATCAGAGCCAGGCGTCTTTCCAGTTTTTGCTCTTTTTATTGCCTGAATTGTTTCCATAAGTGTGATCTTTTTGTTTGATTCTTCCTGTTGTTCTTCATTTATTATCTGTAGGTTTTGTTTATCAGTAAAGTCTTTGATTTTATCTTTCTTGATTGATTTCTGTGAGAATAATTCTTTAAAGTATTTGTGAAATAATTTTTAAATTTGATTTTGTTCTGTATATATTTTTTTCTCTTTCTTTTATTCTCCAAATTGTTTTTTTTTCTCTATTGGTTTTTAATTTCCAGGCAAGCCATTTCCCCAGTTTGTTAGCAAACTCAAATTGTTCTTGTTTTGCATACCTGATTTTCTTCTCCATCTTTTCAACCATTAATATTGAGAATTGTTTTTGTAGTATTTGTATTTCTTCTATCAATTATTTTTTCATTGGATCTCTTTTTAATTTATTTTCTTTACTTTTTATATTTTGTAACAACTGTTCCAATTTTAATCCTCTTTTCCTCTTGTTTTCTACATTTTTTTGAATAAAGAAGCCGTGCATCACTGCTTTCGAAGGCCCACAGATAAAATTGGTTAGAAACTTACCAATGCAAAAATACTATCATGTTAAAACCGAGCACTGAAACAGAACAATTTTAACACATTTGAAAAACATAGGAAGGCGGTGGGAGGAATACGATACAAGCACTCCCATTAAAGATTCTTCTTTAGCAACTAGTTAGTGGTCAAATGCTTGTCTAAATAAAAAGGATCTTTGCTGAGAAGGGCCCAGCCTAGCCTCCTGTAGAAAGCAGTTCAGCAGTGTAGGAGCAGCCACTGAAAAGGTCCTCTGAGCCAGAGATGGTGTCCTCACTTAAGCTCTCTTGAAGGTTTACTCAAGGGACAGGAGAACCAGAGTCCCCACACCAAGATCCTCTGTGGAGCTAAGGTTTTGCCTGCCACCTTTCCCTGGCAACATTTTTTCTTGAGAAACCCTTTCAAAAAAGCTCCTTAGGGTACAATCCCCCCCCCCCCAAACCTGACTTAGGAAAGAGATCTGTCCTCTCCTTCAAATGTTCTGGATATAAATATTTTAATGAAAATGTTTTTTTATTAACATTAAAAACCAGGTGACAGTTCACCTGTCTGAAGATGCTGCTGGTGAATACCACGTCAGTAAGTGGCAAAACGACTACTGTTCAGGACTTGATCCTTTGTGAGCCTGCTGA
Source organism: Phrynosoma blainvillii (assembly GCA_026167975.1). Classification (NCBI taxonomy): domain Eukaryota; kingdom Metazoa; phylum Chordata; class Lepidosauria; order Squamata; family Phrynosomatidae; genus Phrynosoma; species Phrynosoma blainvillii. Next base: position 198,712,824 of record JANUYF010000001.1, on the reverse strand, counting down.
CCTGGCTTGTATCACAGATACCTGGTTAGATGAAGTGGGGAGGGATAATCTCAGTCACGTTTGTCCTCTGAGGTATTCTGTGCAGCAGAAATTGAGATCTGGGAGGGTAGGGAGGTAGAGTTGCAGTGATCTGTAGTTATTCCACCCATTGACCAGGCACCTTGTCATGCAGTCTGCTAGGGTTGTGTGTACTTATTTGAAGGTAGATGGCTGGAACAGAATAAGGATTATATGAATGTACTGTCCATCCTGCTGCTCAACAATCTCCCTTTGTGAGCTAGTCAGGGTGGTCTCAGGTTTGGTGTTGGAGTTCCCTTGGCTTTTTGATACTGGGGGACTTCAACATCCATGCTGAAGAATTCCTCAGGATTTTATTTCTGCTGTGACAACCATGGATATCTCCCAAGTGATATCTGGCCCTATTCATGCTGCTGGGGCATACTCTGGATCTTGTTGTGTAGGTGATACGGGTGTGGAGGACTTTTTAAATTCTTCTGTGGTTTCATAGTTCCATAGTTATATAGTTTTTATAGTTGTCATGGTCAGATTACCTCCTTGTTGGATTTGACACACTGGTGTTACCCTATTTGCATTACACTGGGACTCTGAGCCTTTGCGTTTGCGGGGGGACCTATTAAGATGGTCTTTGCCAGGAGCAAATCTGAGTCAATGTATAGATCCAGATGTCCTTGGGATTTTCCTCTTGCCTTGACAAGTGATTCTGTCAAATCTCTAGTTGAATTCCAGAATAGGGAAATGGCTACAGGGAGCATACAATTCTCGTTTTGCAACAGTTCCCCTGGCTGCTGGTTCCTTTCTAGAGGAAAAGTTCTGGTAACGACCTATAAAACCCATAAAGTGAGGGTTCATGCTATCTGGGGAACTATATAATCCCATAAGAGCCAACGAGCTCTAAGATCTCATTTCTCTTGGTCCTACTGCCCTCATTAGGCATGTTTAGTGGGCCTTCTGTGACTGTTCATAGACTAGAAGTCCCATTCTTGGGAAATTAGGGTGACCCTCTCTTAGCTGTTTTTTGTTTGTTTTTTGTCAGCAGACAAGGACCTTTTTCCCCCACCAGGCTTTTAGGAACCAATTGTTTTGAAAGAACATTCAATTTGTTAAAATGTACTGTACTATTTTAATGGTTGCAGTTGTCTGCATTCAAGTTGTTCTTGGCCCTAAGGTGTACTTATCATGGGGTTTCCTTGGCAAGATTAGTTCAAAGGGAATTTACCTTTGTGTTCCCCTGAGGCTGAAAGAGTATGGCTTGCCCAGTGCATTTCCATGGCTGAATAATGATTTGAACCATGATTTCCAGGGTCATAGTCCAACACTCAAGCTTTGAGGGCAAGAGGGGGTATAAATAAGGTTACCATATGCCAGTCCCTCATATCCAGGCATCCAATTGCTGTACTGCAAATTATTATAATTATGCATATTATTAATTTGCATTCTGATAATGCAGATTCAATACCTTGATTATTGCACTTTTTTTACCATTATGTTTCAACCGCAGTACCAATACCAAGCTAGAGCTCTCTTTTTATCTTTCCCCCCTGACTGATGTGATGGCATGGCATCCTCTAATCTTCCCTCAGGCAAAGCTAGAAACATTTGAACTTAATTCAGACTCAGGTCAAGCAGACCTTAATATGCAACATTATAGAAATATATAGCAGAAAGGCTGAAGTCCACATACACCAGTTCTTACAACTGGGATCGAGTCCTAGTTTTCCTGAAACCCACAAACACCTTCAGTGTGGGTTGAATTCAGAAGAGGAGAATGTAATAATAGCAATGCTTGATAGTATACAGTTGTTCCTGCCCTTTTTGTTTTTTAATATGACCTATGCACACATTCAAAGTAACCAGTAACCATGCCTGAAGATCCATGTCACCACCATCACATTTTCCTTTGTGCAATAAAGGCAACCATGTCAGAGGATGTGTGTTTCACAGTAGCAACTTCTTTTGATTCCCCTCCATGTTGATGGCTTCATTCACATTCCTAGGGCCACATTTTCTGGCTGATGTCTGTTGTTGGCCACAGGGCACGGTTGTCCTACTGCCCCTCCAGGCCTCAGGTACTTATGTCACCTGCTCCCTTCTACTAAGCTGACTTTTCTTGTGTGGTCTCTTTTGCACAGGTCTCATTTCCAGAAGGAAGGGAAGGCGCATCTGAAGGGCTCAATGTTGCTCTAAATTAGGTGTGTGCACTAGATTTTAATTCTCATTATTGAGCCTTTTCTTCAGAAATAAATGCTAAGTTTCTACAGATACAACCTTTATTTGGTCAGAATTGGCACATTTATTTTGAGAAGGGCTTGCTGTTTGCAAAAATGCATCATTTTGAAAGGTATGCCATACCATCTGGTAGCAATGGAATGATGCCAAAGAATCCTGCTGAATCAAAGCAAAACCACTAGATTGTTAGGGAAAGTGCAAACATCTAATGCCAGCATCTTTAAATATTGATGTATCTATAGGGGAGGGATAATTAATCTAAAAAGCTTTTGCTTTCGATTTGCCTGATTGTTTTGTTTTTTAAAAGGGAGGCAGTAACTGTAAGCAGTCTTTGGACTAATATTAATCTCTTCCATTTCTGCTTCAGATTCACTAGTCTGCAAAGGTTGTTACTGTAAGCTTGATATTAGGTTCTTTGATAGCTGATAGTAGCAATCTAGGCAGATTTTACGGCTTTGGAGTTTATCACATGGGATGGATCCCATGCAGAAACTGGATTTAAGGTGAAAACAACCTGCAAACTGTTGTTTTTCACACGACGTTCGGGGTTAACGTGAACATAAAGTACACACAACCCTCAAAAGCAGTTGTTTTTCAGACGACGTTGGCATCAAGGAAAAATAATGCGACATTAATCCGAATGGAAAGTTGCCAAAACCTGCGGGTTTTGGCAACTTTCCGTTCAGGTTATTGTCGCGTTATTTCTCCTTTATACAAACACATATGAAAAACAACCCGCTTTTGTGTTTTTTGTTTTTTTCTGGATTTTTAAATCCTGTTTCTGCACAGGATTTAAGCAATTTGCCTCCATGTGATAAGGTCCTTTGCCTTCCAAAACCCATATGGTGAAAGAGAGGAATAGCCTCTGCCTGAATTGATACCTCTGCAGGCCATCTTAACTGACAACAACAAAAACAAAATCTTGATAAAATATAAACCTGTAACTCTAACATTGTCATTTTTTTTTCTTCCACTGTATGATTTTTAACACCTTTGCCTGATGAAGAATCTACCAGTGGAGCTTTGAAAGCTTCCATGATGTATTTTGTACATTTTTGATTGGCCCAATAATAATAATAATAATAATAATAATAATAATAATAAAATTTATTTATACCCCGCCCATTAGTAATCCAATCCGGGCGGCATTACAGTTAAAACACACAATTTACAATAAACATACAATGTAAACAACCCCTCCCCCCCTTAAAACAGGATTAAATCGAGACAATATAAAACAATAATAAAACAATAATTCAATTTGGATATATTAAAATATGTAGCCATCCTGCCCAGTGACTCCAAGAACCTGGCTTGACGATCCTCCCATCACATGATGGGGCCACGTGAGGATTGTCTCATGGAGGGTTGTCAATCTAGAGCGGGAGGATCAATTCAGTGTACCTAGTCTGGAAAGGCCTGCCGGAAGAGATCCGTCTTGACAGCCTTTTTAAAGCTGTCTAAGGATGTTAAAAGACGGATCTCGTCCGGCAGGCTGTTCCAGAGCTTAGGCGCAATAACAGAGAATGCCCCCCGGGAGGTAGCCACAAGCCTCGATTTCTGTAGCTGTAGCAAATTCCTCCCGGAGGACCGAAGAGCGCGGGGAGGATTATACGGGAGCAGGCGGTCCCTGAGATAGCTTGGACCCAAGCCATTTAGGGCCTTAAAGGTAATAACCAACACCTTGTACCTGGCTCGGAAGCTGATAGGCAGCCAGTGGAGTGACTTCAAAACCGGAGTAATATGATCCCTCCGAGATGTTCCTGAAACAAGTCTGGCTGCCATATTCTGTACCAGCTGTAATTTCCGAACCAGGGACGAGGGTAGCCCCATGTAGAGTGCATTGCAGAAGTCAAGGCGTGAGGTTACCAACGCGTGCACCACAGTCTCGAGATCCCTTACTTCCAGAAACGGGCGCAGCTGGCGTATCAGCCGAAGCTGATAACAGGCGCTCCTGACTGTCGCATTAACCTGATTTGTCATCAGGAGCAACGAGTCAAGGAGCACCCCCAAGCTGTGAACACAGTCACTGGAGGAGAGTGTGACCCCATCCAGGACTGGAGGTTGCAACCCAATTTCTGATTTCGGGGCTGCTACCGTGAGCACCTCCGTCTTGTCTGGATTCAGCTTCAATCTGTTTTTCTTCATCCAGCCCATTACCGCCCCAAGACATTCATTGAGAGAAGAGATGCCGTTGGAATTCGAGGCCGACGAACGAGATATGGAGAAATAGATTTGGGTGTCATCAGCGTACTAATAACACCCAGCACCATAACTCCGTATTATTTCACCCAGCGGCTTCATATAGATGTTAAACAACATCAGGGACAGAATAGCTCCCTGAGGGACCCCACAAGTGAGGTCTCTCTTACTGGAGCTACAGTCCCCGAGCAGCACCCTCTGGGACCGACCGAGAGTAAGGACCGGAACCACTGCAAAGCAGTGCCCCCAATACCTAACCCCTTCAGGCGGTCCAAGAGGATGCCGTGATCTATTGTGTCAAAAGCCGCTGAGAGGTCTAAGAGCACCAACAGGGTCACGCTACCCCTGTCGATGCTCAGACGCAGATCGTCGGTCAAGGCAACCATGGCAGTCTCAACCCCAAAGCCTGTCCTGAAGCCGGTTTGAAATGGGTCTAGATAATCGGTTTCATCCAAGACTGCCTGGAGCTGAAGAGCAACCGCCCTCTCAATCACCTTGCTCAAAAATGGCAGTAATGACACAGGCCTATAGTTCTTCATGTCCAAGGGGGAAGGTTTTTTCAGAAGCGGCCTCACCGCCGCTTCCTTTAGACATGATGGAACATGTCCTTCCCTGAAGGATGCATTGACGATATCCGTAAGGAATCTCATCACTGCATCCCCCCCCTGGATGGCCAGCCAGGATGGGCAAGGGTCGAGAGGGCAAGTCGTCTTCCTCACCTTACCAAGCAGCTTGTCCATGTCCTCGGTACTCACAGATTGCCACTGATCCAGTAAAATTACATCGGCGGAGTCAGTGGACGCCTCGCCTATAGACTCTGTCCCAATGGTCGCGTCAAGGTCGGCTCTTATCTGAGAGATTTTGTCTGCAAAGTAGTTGTTAAATGTGTGACAGCAGGCCGTTGTCGGGTTAAGCAAGGGATTTGGCGCAGGAGGTACCTGCGTCATCTCCCTCACCACCCTAAACAGTTCTGCCAGACGAGACTCTGCAGACGCGATACGTGCAGAGGAGAACACTTTCTTCGCTGCACGTATCGCCTCCCGATAGGAATGAATAAAATTCCTATGGCGAGTTCTGTCAGATAGGAGTCGAGTCTTCCGCCACTTGCACTCTAGCCATTGTCCTTCCCGCTTCATCTTCCTAAGCTCAAGTGTGTACCATGGCTTACGATTTGGAGCGGGGTGGCAAGGGCACTTGGGAGCGATCATGTCGATGGCCCTGGTGAGATCGGTGTTCCAAGTATCAACCAGAGCTTCGACAGGATCACCGGCATTCCCAACCATTAAACCCTCTAAGGCTTTCCGGAATCCAATTGGCTCCATTAGCCTTCGAGGGCGGACCATTCTAATAGGTCCACCACCCCCGGCGGGGCAGGTACTGGCTCTAAGTTCCAACTTGACCAGGAAATGATCCGTCCATAACAATGCGGAGGTATGAACTACCTCCGCCCACGGATATTCCTGCTCCGTACTGAAGACCACATCGAGCGTATGACCTGCACAATGTGTGGGCCCATTGACCAATTGGGAAAGGCCCATGTTTGTCATGGAATCCATGAACTCTCGAGCCGCACCTGTTAAACTGGTCTCGAGCGGAATGTTGAAGTCTCCCAGAACTAAAAGTCTAGGAGACTCCAGCAATAGCTCACAGACCAGCTGTGTCAGCTCGGTCAGGGAGTCTGCTAGAGAACGGGGTGGTCGGTAAACTAGCAAAATCCCCAAACTATCCCTGGTCTTCAGGCTGAGGTACATACACTCGATGTGGACTGTGTTCCGGATAGGTGTCCTGGTTAAGATCAAGGTGTTCTTATGGACTAGGGCCACACCGCCCCCCTGCCCACTGCCTACTTCCCCATACCTGCTCACTAACAGAGTACCCAGCTGGGAGGGCTTGTGCCCAGATAGCAGCACTATCCTCTCCCAGCCAGGTCTCCCAGCCATGCCGACCTGGCGTAAAACACGCCAGGTCGGCATCCTCATCCAGGAGTAAATCCTGGACAATATGAGTCTTATTTTTCACCGACCTGGCGTTACAGAGGAGCAGAGTGAGGCTCTGTGGAATGGAAGGTCTGCTCTCCAAACTATTCTGGGAAACAGAGGGGACTGAAGGCGGGATGGCTACTAAACAGCGATCCCGCCTTCTTTTGTAACATTTGTCCACTCTGTTGCCGCCATATCTCCCATTCCCCAACGCTACTTCGATAAGCGACTCTGTATCCCTTCCCGTCGCCAAAACCACAGACAACTCCTCTCACACAGGCTATTTAGTTCATAAAGGCTTGTATTACTAGCCTTGGAGCCCCAGAATCAATTCGACTAGCGGCCAGAGATCTCATATCTCTCTGATGCCAGTGAAGGAGTTTGAGGCCCTTTCCAGGGCAGCTGGAATTGTCTCTCTCCCACCACGCTGGCCGCAGAGGAGGTAAGGCTCAGAGGAGGCCTTTAATAGTCTCAGATAATCCCGCGTTCCAAACGTGCCGCCCCAAGCCTCCAGGAAGGCTTGCTGTGTCACCGCAGCTGCAACAGGTCCACGGGAGAGGGGATGTTGGGCGGGGTGTCTTGGCCTCCGCCTTTTCGTCCCGGGGCTGCACTGCTGCTCCGCCACCGCTTGCCTCTTCCTGGGGGAGGTGGAACTGGGGCCGGCTTTTGAAGAGTTCCCAAAGTGCCGCCCCAAGCCTCCAGGAAGGCTTGCTGCGTTGCCGCAGCTGCAACAGGTCCACGGGAGAGGGGATGTTGGGCAGGGTGTCTTGGCCTCTGCCTTTTCGTCCCGGGGCTGCGCTGGTACAAGTGATAGAAAACTGGCACAGGTGACAGTTATTTTGACAAGCAAATCTCCTGTTCTCTGTCATTAAAAAAACAAAGCGAAATGATAAAGTTCACTACATCCTATCACCCTTTTTATATAACCTGTATCAGAGGTTACAGAGAAGATCATAAGAAGACTCAGAAGAAGGAGTGAAAATTGAGGAAGAAACACCAAAAATCTAAGATATGCATATGACACCATATTACTAACAGAAAACTTCCTAGATTTGGAACAATTGCTAAATAAGGTAAAAGAAGAAAGTGCAAAGGCAGGTTTAATGCTGAACATAAAGAAAGCAAAAATAATGAGCACAGGGGGACTACATAAATTTAACCTAGACAATGAGGACATTGAAATAGTTAAAGAATTACTGTACTTTAGATTAAACATTGACCAGAATGGACACTGCAATCAAGAAATAAGACATGACTAGAAACAGGAGGGGCAGCCATGAAAGAACTAGACACGATCCTAAAGTGTAAAGATATTCAACTGAAGACTAAAGTTAGTATAGTCCAAGCCATTGTATTCCCATCACCATGTACAGATGCGAGAGCTAGACAGTGAAGAAAGCAAACAAAAGGACAATTAACTCTTTTGAGATGTAGTACTGGAGAAGAGTGCTCAGGATACCATGACAGCCAAAAAGACAAACAAGTGGGTTCTTAAGGAGATAAAGCCGGAAATTTTGCCAAATTAAGGCTCTTGTATTTTGGGCACATTATGAAAAAGCATGACTCATTAGAAAAGACAATAATATTAGGGAAGGTGGAGGGCAGTAGAAAGAGAGGAAGACCACATGCCAGATGGATGGACTTGATCAGGGAAATCATGGGTATGAATCTACAAGACCTTAGCAGACTAGTGGAAAGGGTAGAGGTCTCATCCACAGAGTCACCATGAGTCGGGGACTACTCAAGGGCAGTCATCATCATTATCATCATCATCAACAACAACAACAACAACAAACATGGCACTTGCTGCCATTTTATCACACCTCCAATTGGTTGCCTGAGAAGCCTGGCTCACATGCCTAAGGGCAAGACTGGTCCTGACACTTATAAATATTCCATTTATTACTGTTCACCCTTTGAATGCATAAGTCCCTTCAAGAAAGGAAGGAGAGCTTGAAGTGAATTCTGTTTAGTTTGATCCCACATGAAGGCGAGAATGGCAGAAATACTTTTCTTTCCCCTTCATATTTCCAGCTGCCAAGTAAGATCAAACCGTTCTTGTTAAGACTCCCACTCTCCCCCCACTTTCCATCCAATTTGTCTGATTTTCTACCCACATGGGAAAAGCTGTTTTCAGCATTCTTTACCATAAACTAGGTCTGAATTACTCATGCAGGGAATCTTTTTGTCTCATGCTCCTTCCAATTTGTACAAAGGATGCAACTGTAAGAGGCCGTTTTGTGTAATTTAAAATGAAACATATAATTAAACACTGATCTCCCTGCCCTCACCTTTCTTCTTTCCACCTCCTCCCCAAACTTACTTTATCCTTGACCCTGTAATTTCAGTAGCTAGGAGCAAGCAATCAGCCTCTTTTTGCTCCTCCTTTTGCATATGTGTGTATGAGTGGAAGAGAGAAGGAAATCAGAGAATTAAACCACAGTAAAATATATACAGGCATATCTCAGTTAACAAAGCTTCTGACAATCTCCTTTCTACAAGTCTTTTTACATCCCTTGGGTCTCTTTTTCTTCTTGTCTTCTGTCTAGCTGGATGGTGTTTTTTTTTTTTTTTTAGTAGCATTGGCACTGAAAGGTTGGTGAAGGAGAATTAGAGAAAGTCTGTGGACTTTGATTATTGGGTTGCAGAAGCATGTCTACAGTAAACTAGGCAATAAAAACTTGAGTTAGGAAACACTGGGATTATATTCTAGCCAATCCTACTGTAGCCATGTGTGCCTGTATACAGGCAAGGTGAATAGCAGTTGCCTCCAGAATCTCTTGCTGAGCATGTGTGAACAGCAAAACAGAGAGCAAAGACTAGTGCAGGTAAGCCCAACACACTAGATATCCCTTCCATGTTTTAAAAAGTTTGGCCATGAAAATGGAAATTGTAACTGGAGACTGCTGACAGTGGTGTCACTAGGGTTGGTGTCACCCGGTGTGGTAACTCATGGTGTCACCCCCCCCCACACACACACACCCATTGACATCCTCCCATTTCACACCACACAGAATCCTTAGTCATGCTTTTTTGCACTTATGTTACTCTTAAATTGTAATTCCCATATGCCACTGAATGTCATGCGAACAGTTATGACATCAACAACTAGCAAAATTAAAATTATATCTTCAAATTACAATATCATACATGCAACCTAAATGTATGTACATATACATAGTGAATATTTGGTTAAAATGTGATGTTTTCAAAGAAAATTTAAAAGATTTTTTTTAAAAAATTCAAAACATTTTGAATTTTAATTTTGAAATTTTAATTTAAAAAATTCCAGGGCCTCTCCTTTCTGCTCCCATTGAGCTTCACCCTACTCCCACCATCTCTTAAAACATTTTAAAGGGAAGCAGATGAATGCAACAGCCTGTTTCTACCAAAAGGTAGATGTTTGAGGAGAAGTAGTGTCACCCTCCCCTTAGAGTGTCACCTGGTGCAGTCTGCACCCCCGCACCCCCTAGTGATGCCTCTAACTGCTGAAAGAAAGAAAAAAATCACATTAGGATGCATTTGGGATGAAGCCTTCAAGTGAAGGTTCTAAAAGGTTCAAACAAAATTGTTTACTTATGCAAGGCTTACCTGACCTGGTTGTTTTCTTTCATGTGTGCATAGTGTTTAGTTTTGAATAAAATCTTTGCTGAAAGAAGCTGAACTGCTCTTTTTTATTGTGCAGGAACCTATTCTGATTTCCCTCCCCCATGCTATTTCTTCCTCTAGCATCAAATTTTCTGTAAAAGAACAGGAACATACCTGCTTTATTAACTAGCCATACCAATTAAAAGTGGGATGTCTGAAAATTGTATGACAGAGAGAAGTGGTAGAGGCAGGTAGTTTCCTGGCTATTTTGTAGAAATATGTTGCTGCTACATTGCTGTTGGCCATTTTGTTTTTAAGCAATTTAATTTTAATTTTTTCACCAATTAGACTTGCTATTTTGTGGACCCTAGATGCAAAGAGTATAGTTCAAATTTTTGGAAAACTAGCATTTTCTCATGTTAAATTGTATGCAGCATATTACAATGGCATATTAATACTTGGCAACGGCAACCCACCTCTGAAGAAACATGCCAAGAAAAACCTGTGATAGGTTTGCCTTGGGATTGCCATAAGCTGGAAATGACTTGAAGGCATGTAGCAGCAACAACAACATTATATGTTATTATGGTATGAGTTTTTAAAGCCATTTACTATCTTTTAAGATAGAAAAAGAGTGGTCCAGAGCATCTGTCCTGGTTGCAGTGAGCAGGGCTGCACAAAGTTCCAGAGCCGTGTGTGTGTGTGGATGTCTATGCATAAACACAGAAGCACTAACCATATCAACATACTATACATACATACTATACACAAGCCCCTATCATACTCTATTACAGCTTATGTTGCATCATGTCCATTCTATATGAAGAATGCCATTCGAAATGGCAAAGGTGCATTTTCATGCCACAGAGGAGGTATCTACTTTAGTGCTACAAAAGTGATTTAAGCCTTGTGAGCCACAACTGGAAACAAGGGAAGTGTACTCAATGCAGCAGGAAACTCTGTGCTTGGACCGCAGTACTAAAGGTTGAGTACAATCACTACCATTATGACTTGAGCAGCAATTGATACCCTCACCCACCCAAATAAGGGTTTACATTTACCCACGGCCAGCCATGTTGAGGTAGAAAATTACACAGGTGCTCCCTCCCTCCCTCCCTCCCTCCCTGTGAGTAAAAATAACTCTGGACACCTCTAATGTGCCTAATAATAGGAACAGTTGTGAGTGCCAAGATGTTTTCACATAGACATAGGCACCCCTATCCAAATCTAAAGATGCCTTTCCTTGCAAGCCAATAGAAAATTTCCATTCAGGTGGAACACAGTTGTTTTATTGAGTTCTCCCCAAAAATATGCAACAGGATTTTCCATATCCTTCATATGTTCTGAATTGATTGTTTCCCCCTCTCCCTTCCACTTTCCTCTTTGTCCTCAACTTACTTCAGTTGCTGCAAACTGAGTTCAAAGTATAAAAGTAGTTTACACTCAATTCACTCAGAGTGAGGAAGAAGAGAGGAGGAGGTGGAATTATCCCCTTCCCAGAAGACTCAGGCAAAAGCAAACTGTTTCAGCCTTTCCTAGTTTGTATGTTCTTCCTCAATAATAACTTTTGCCACCTTGATCACATTTTGATGTTGCTTGGCCACACGTGTCTAATTTTCACCTATGAAATGTTGGAAGATCTGGATTCTGCCACATAGATGTCTGCTCAACATCCAGTATGTGCAAGAGTGATAGTTGCAAGGCTTCCCTCTTCCTCTCCCAGTCCTCATTGCATACATTAAATTTATTTTGCATCTTCTCTCAAGGCTATGTGCTACGACTTATTTTGATAAGTGTTTGGCACAGGCCCAGGCACGAGCAACCTCTGTTGGCACATTCAAGGCTGAAACCAAACATCTGAGCAGACTATTCATCCTTTGGTAGTGCAAAAGAATCACTCTTTTACTTGGAAGGTCACAACTAGAAACTAGAAGAATTCTTTTGCCATATGCTTAAGAAAAAAATGGCTACTAAATGCAGGGGGGGGGGAGAGAAATAAAAAGTATACTTTAGGATACAGTAGGTAAACAGCAGATGTCACTCTTGTTTTTAGACATTTAGAACAAGAAGCTTGTTTGCTCATCCTGAAGGAGATTTTTTTTAATTATTAATATCTTGTTGCCATTATGACATGTTGAGAATTGGTTAATATTCTCTGTCGAGTCTATGATTTCAGCTCCAGTTAATTTCTTTTAAACCTCCCCACTCCAGCTCTGGTTTTCTCTCTCCAGTTTTATTGCTGAAAAATCTTCCATTTCTTAATGTCACACATTGGAGGGTGTGTAAAAGAAGAAGGGACTGACGACAAAGGCATCACCCTTCTTTGCCAAGGGACTGGGAAGAAATAATCATCTAAATACATTCAGAAAATCTATGTAGGGCAACAAAGCTCTCTGCCTCCAAGACATATTTGATGCATGAATAATACACTATGAAATGATTTTAAGGATCTGTCTTCACTTCCAATGCTAAGTACTGATGCACCTGATAATCCTGTTATGTGAGACATAATAGCAATGCAAATAACCCTCTCCTCTCATCCCCTAACCAAAAGTCAGTAGGCATGGAGGAGACATGAAAATGGATCAGAAATTTGCAGGTGGGGGCTCGCTTTTCCTTGGTAGGATGTTTCAGAAGACCACCTTATGAAAGGAATTACATGCTTGGGCAGCTACATATATTAAAAAAAAGAAAGAAAGAAAAGAAAAGAAAATGCATAAGCCCAAAAAAGGACAGACATTTTTGTCCACTAATATGGACAGAAAGGCAGAAAGACAGATACATGCAAATGCAGAAAGTATTACTATAATTTAAATAGAAATGCAATACTTCTCAGTATAGAGGGCGAGACTATGACCTGGGACCCATTCACATGACACAGTTATAGGGCTGCAATTCACTTTACCTGTCATGGGAACTACCTGTACAATGTTGGGATTTTCAGTGTAGGAAGAGGCATTTAGAATTCTCTGCTAGAGAGCTCTAGTGCCCCTGACCAAAGCAAGAATGCCAGGATTCTATAGATGCTTCGTGGAATTAAAGTGGAAGAATAATTCTATAATTGTGTAGTGTAAATAGGCTCCAGAAGACTGTGTATGCATGCCCTATCAGCTTTCCAAATACTGATGGGCAACTTCAGAGTGCCTGCTTTCTCTGTTTGCTTAGATTTCTTTAAGTTAGACTGGATAGACCTTGAAAAATAGGATGGTCCTCCACAAAGTAAGACACATGACCATCTGATTACATGTGGTCAGTTATTTACCACCTAGGAAGTGTTCACCTCAGGAAATGTCATGGCTCAGTAACCTGAGGCAATCTCCTTTAACTCTCCCTAGACTTGATCCAATAGATATATGCAACTCATTCCAAGGGGTATTTAATTGGGTTCACATCTATATAAAGCAAACCTCCATTATTCAGGTCACAGAGGCCTCATTCGTTGAGCTGGTCAACCTGGGTTTAAGCTGTGCTACTTCATACTGAAGGAGATAACTCATAAATGTTCCTCCATTGAAACTCATACAAATAGGAAGAGATAGTTTCAGGAAAAGGCACTGAAGCCTGTTTCCCTTGACTATATGGGGTTGCAGACTGCCAGAAATAGTGTGAATTCAGTCCACTTTTAGGGTTAGGGTTAGTGCTAGGGAATCATGGGAACTGTTATTTTTCTGAGACATTGAGCCTTCTCTGTCAGACAACTCTTATGCCACAATAAAATACAGTTCCCATGGTTCCCTAACTCTAACCCTAACCCTAAAAGTGGACTGAATTCACACTATTTCTGGCAGTCTGCAACCCCCCTGAGTTATCTTTCTGAACGTATCTCACAGCATTAGGTTTGAAAATTAACAATGTTAAATTAAGGAGGGAAAGAATATTCACCATTATTCATTTCCTACCCAAAATGAGTTCCCACTACTCATGAAACCCTGGTGACAAGAATAACACAGAGGTGAATATTTTGTTCAGTTTTCACAGAGTAATGGCACATTTTGATCCTTCCCCCATCCCAATCAGTTTGTGCACAAAAAGACATTGTGGTTTTTGGGGGGTTTGCTTTTGCATGAAAATCACAGGGACTTGTGCATAACAACAAACAAGCAAGCAAGCAAACAAGCAAATGGACAAGCAATGTTGCACAAAAAGACAGATGTATTTCTGGAAATAGTGGTGGTTTCCATGAAAATAAAAATTGTGGGATTTGTGTGAAAAAAATGTATTTTTTTGCCTACAAAACACTTTGTTCCAGAAACACATTGAGGTTTTGTGCAAAAAACCCACAAATTTTGCACAAAAGCATTTCTGGAAACAGTATTTTTTGTTTTGGCCATCTGTTGGGGATGCTTTGATTTTGAGTTCCTGCATGGCAGGGGGTTGGACTGGATGGCCCTTGTGACCTCTTCCAACTCTATGATTCTATGAAAAACAACAACATTTCATTCACAAGATCTACAATTTTCACATAAAAACCCAACATGCATTTTTGTGCAGAATAATTGCTCCAGACCACTTCAGGATGTGTGAATATTGGATGAAACAAGCAGAAATATTCACTCTCTCCTGCAGTTGAGAGAAAAATGTCAAAATTATTTGTTTTCACATGTGAGGATCTACTGGGAAATTTATTCTGTACTATCAGTCCTCATAACAGAAATATGATAGTTGAATTGCATTAGTTAACTTGTTATTTTGGCAGTTAGTTGTGGCCAGACCATGGGAATTACAGAGAATGACATGGCATGTTGACTCTAAGGGTACTTTTAAAATCTTGGTACTTCTCTGAAGGGGTATTTTTATTTTTAAGGTTGTCTTCTTCAAACTTAGATTTTCATCCCCATGGACAACAAAGCTCATAAAATGATTATTTCCTGGAAATGGTAGGAATCCAATATGTCTAGTAATTACCAGGTTGGGAAAGGCAATTTTGTACTTTAGTCATAGCATACTGATCCACCAGAAGTGCAGTAATAATTGGATAAGTACAAAAATCTGGTAATGAATCAAGTTTGAAGAACTACTAATCAGAAATATTTTGAGAGCCTCCAAGCATATGCAGAAAATTTTTCTTGCTGTATATACATTCTGCCTCTTCATCCCCAAACAAGAAGTATAATCTGTAATGACCAGCAGTTTAGTACATGATTTGAATGCAGGAGCCAGGATCCCAAATGCCATCTGTGGCACCTTCAGTTTAAATGATCAGGTATCCAATCAGTCTATTATTCTTTGCACCAATGTTATATTAATTTTATAATTACAAGGGGGTAGGTAAAAAGAGATTTGTACATCACCTTGGCTTTCATTTTGGGAGAATGATGGGATACTAAATAATGAATGAATCAATGAAAGAGAAAGAAAAACAGGAGGGTAAAAAGAAGAATGGGAGGAATGAGAGAGGAAGAGGCAAAGAAAAAATTAAATGGAAAGTGGAGTGAGGTATAATATTTCCTAAATATCCAAGTGCAGTATAACTCATCCCAAATAATACTATACCAGATTGTATATTTTTCAATACTATACAGAAGAAACCAGTTCAGAATATAATCAATAAAGAAGGAGATATTATTGAAGAGAATCACAATGCACACTATGCCCCAGAAAGACTCCAAACATCTTTCTTTCATATTGGCACACGTGACCCAGAGGGACACCTGCCTTTCAGGACTAACAGCCTTGACATACTGAAAGGCCTTTGCTATTTGTGGTCCTAAGTCTCCAAGTAAATCATTCCTCCCCACTTGTTCTCCTGAGTAGCCTGCCTATCAACAGAGCCATGGGATGCATTTCCTCCAATCTTAATATTCACCCGAGGCAGCAGGCATTCATATTTTACTGAATGCAACAGAAGGAAAGGCAGCTAAAATAATTCTAATGACCTAAAACATATTTCTAATATTAGTGTTAATTCAGAGATTAACAGCCTTATCACATGACAAAAGAAAGCTGAGATGGGGCAGCAAAGAAACAGCTTTCTTCTTGTCTCTCCACATGCTGTTAAATTCCATTATTTTCCCGAGGGAGATAATTGTAAAAGCATGTCTTTTGTTACGCTGGAAAAATCTCTTTGGCAAAAGACATGCTTTTTCAACTGTTTCCCTTGGGAAGAAGAAGGAAAGTGTTACAACAACATGCGGAGAGGAAAGGAGAAAACTGCCTCTCTGCCACTTCATCTCAGTTTTCTTTTGTCAAGAGATCAGGCTTCTAGTAAGTTAGATGAAATTGCTAACAAGAAGTTCATAGTTAACTATTTATATATTTATATAACTATTTATTTCTAATCTCTGATCTACTGGTCTATCAATATGTGAAGTACAAATGTGTGAGGATTGACCTGCAGTCTGAAATGCAGACATAAATGTAAATCATTCTGAAACAAGCAGATACAGAAGACATTTTGCTTAGCTTTTACCTGGGTGGAAGCTTTTATATTTTCTGAGCTTTGATAAAATACAACACAACAGTCAAGGTTTTATTGCCTTGAAGAAATTATGCAATAGTGCATGTGTAGTTTGGGATGTAGGATATTGATGTCCAATTTCTGTTAGGACAGTTCTAACCTGCCAGAAGCAAATAACTAATTTTCAGCCTGTTCTCCACCGCAGCTCTTACAAGGACAAACAAAAGACTTTCACAGGAACACATCATATGTACAAATGGGCACAAAGAGTGGGACCAGATCCAACCCCCTGCTCAATGCAGGAAAACAATAGCTAGAGCTTTCCCAGCAGTTAGTGACTTAGCTTCGACTTGAAGAGCTCTGTTGGCATCTATGTAGTACTGAACAAGACACTTCAACATCCAATGCAGTGCTGTTTTTCGATGGTGTAGAACTCCATTCTGTGTGCAAACTATTCTCACTAGATGAAAGCAGATGTGTGCTCGTATTGTATGCTCCAAGACCACAGCTGAAAATGTAAGCATGATGCACAAGAAGCTTAACAATGTATGACATGCAGTACCATATAGATGCCAGTGGAGCTCTTCAGGCAGAGATGAGACACCATCTGTTGGGGATGTAGTACCTCTCCATTTCCTGCATGTAATTGGATTATATGATCAATAAACCCTTCTCCAACATTATGATACAATAAATTAGCGCTAAAAAAAGCACCCAGCCCTCACTACTACACTGCAGAAATTATTTTCTTGTTATACTTCTATTCTAACTTTTTTCAAGAAGCAATAGCTCAAGATGATATAACTCTTCCCCACTCCAAGTTTATATGCTCACAATAATCTTGTGAAGAATACCAAGCTGAGAGAGAGTGACTGGTGCAAGCTCACCCAGTGGAAATCATGAGTAAGTATGGATGTAAATCCAGCATTCATTGGTTGTAGTTCAGCTTGATTAAGATATTAGTGTATATAATGGATAAAATGTACTGTAGAGTAGTTGGTTAGTGAAAAGCTAAAAATATAGCTCTTCCCTGGTATATTTTCCCAATTACCGTAATGAGTTTTCAAAACAACTTAGAGTTAAACTCAGCCATTTCCTTTTAGTACAGCAACTCAGAAATATCTTCAGGGTCCAGAAACACTGTTTATAAAATGATGGTAGCAGTACAGAGAAAGGTACCTAAGGCAGCAATCCTGGACGTCCTATATGGAAGTAAGCAAGCCCCACTGATCAGCAAACAGGGGCTGCATTCACACGGCAGAAATAATCCAGTTTGACACCACTTTAACTGCCCTGGTTCAATGCTATGGGATTCTAGGAGTCTACAACTCCCAGAATCCCATAACATTGAGCCAGGTCAGTTAAAGTGGGGTCAGACTGGATTATTTCTGCAGTGCGGATGAGGCATGAACCAGGTTTTCTTCTTGTAAAGAATTTAAATATCAGTCCTGTAGATAGCTGACAGATCCTGGTTGTTTCCCTTCTCTTTTTGTTACTGTACATTTATTGTTATACTTACTCTTTCTTTCCTGGCTTCTTTCTTTGAGGTCATCTCCTGCATCTTCTTTTCTTATCTGGAACAGGCAGCTAGTACATGGAATCTTTAAAATGGCTTCCAGGACAGATTTGCACACAGAAGCCAGACTGAGGGGCTTCTATAACAAAGTCTGGTTTTTGTCCTGCTGTCCTATCCTTGAATAGATTTCCTGAAACAATAAAGTCAGAGGATATTTACTTTATTATGACCATCAGGAATAATTATTTTTGATTTATACTCACAGGCTTACAGGACTAGCCCACTGTACTTTTCCAGTATAATACCAAATATTCCAATATTTATCAGTAAACATGATTAAGATCAGACTGTATCCTAGTATTGAAATATCCTGATTTAGCAAGAATACTTCCAGTTAATCCTCTGCTGCTCTACCTTTTCAGCTACTTTTAAAATGTCAGTTTCTCCTCCTCCTCCCATTTTATCCCTTTGTCCTCAGCTTATTTCACTAGCTGCAGACTGAGTTCAAAGTGTAAAAATAGTTAGGACTCAATTAATTTGGGGGAGGAGGAAAGGAGGGGTGTATTCTTGCCCTTCTTAGTAGGCTCAGGCAAAACCAAACTGTTGCAGCCACTCCTAGCTTGTATGCTCCTCCTCTTTTGCAGTCTTGACCACACTTTGATGTTGTTTGGCCCCATATGTCCCAGTTTTCATCTGTGGAAGATATGCTGTATATTTCCTCCCCTAAATTAAGTCCTTGCTTCAAACTATTAAGAAATTCTTCACATGGCATTTGTAAAACTTGAAAACCCCAGTCATACTACTCACTTCAATACCCCAATTTGCTCAACTACAGTGGCTTTTCCAAATATCAGGAAGACACAATCAGGCTTGCCTTTGGCAATTTCAATAGATCAGAATTTAGGAAGTTTTGTTCATGTACAACAGTTGGAAAATATCTTAAACAAGTGAAGGCACTCAACTCTTAGTTGCAGAAGTCAGGGCTGGGAAACAAATATACAAATCCAATTATAAGTCATAATTTATTTTATCACTGCATGAGATGGTAGACATTTTAAAGATATATGAGATATTCGACTTAATAATAATAAATATATATATATATTTCTATCCTGCCCCTCTGCAACGCAATCGGGGCAGCTTTCAGTTTAAAAATCCCACAATACATATATCCATCAATATCCTAACCCACCCACCCGTTAAAATAGAATTAAACCAGAAAAAAAAATTAAAACATGCAATAGTTAAAGTACAACAAACAACATATTACAACAATCACAGCAGCAGGATTCCCTTTGGTTCAAAGCAGTGGCAGGATCAGGGGGGAGAAAAATAGCCAAAATCATAGCGCTGGGATGACTAATCAGGAAAGGTCTGCCAGAAAAGATTTGTCTTGACTGCCTCTTTAAAGCTGTCAAGGTTGGTAATGAGACAGATCTCATCTGGCAGGCTGTTCCATAATCTGGGAGCGGCAGCAGAGAAGGTCCTCTGGGAGGTCGCCGACAACCTTGTTTTCATGGGTTGTAACAGGTTCCTCCCAGAGGACCAGAGTATATGTGGGGGATTGTATGGGGAGAGACAGTCCCAGAGGTAAGTTGGACCCAAGCCATGTAGGGCTTTAAAGGTCAAAACCAACACCTTGTACTCTGCCCAGAAACTAATAGGCAGCCAGTGGAGAGCTTTTAGCACAGGTGTTATGTGCTCTCTTCTGGGGACACCAGAAACCAACCTGGCTGCCATGTTCTGAACTAATTGGAGTTCCCGAGTCAAGCACAAGGGTAGCCCCATGTAGAGCGCATTACAGAAATCAAGACGGGAGGTTACCAGAGCATGTACTACAGTTTCCAGATCCCTACTTTCCAGGAAAGGGCGCAGCTGGCGTATCAGCCGAAGCTGATAACAAGCACTCCTGACTGCCACATTCACCTGATTAGTCATGTGAAGCGACGAATCTAGGAGTACCCCCAGACTGCAAACACAGTCCTTGGAGGAGAGTGTGACTCATCCAGGACTGGGAGCTGTATTCCCAGACCTGGTTTTGGGCCCATAACTGTTAGTATCTCCGTTTTTCTTGATTCAGTCTCAATCTGTTTTTCCTCATCCAATCCATTACCGCTTTAAGACAATCATTGAGAGGAGAGACGCCATCTGAAGTCAGAGCTAACGACCGGGTCATGGAGAAATATATTTGTGTGTCATCAGCATACTGATGACACCGCGCTCCATGCCTCCGAATGATCTCTCCCAGCGGCTTCATATAGATGTTAAATAGCATCGGGGACAGGATGGCAACCTGAGGGATGCCACAATTAAGCTCTATTTTGGAAGAGCAACTGTCCCCGAGCCTCACCCTCTGGGATCTGCCTGAGAGGAAGGAACGGAACCACTGCAAAGCAGTGCCTCCAATTCCTAACTCTCTCAGGCGATCTAGGAGGATGGAGTGGTCAATTGTGTCAAAGACCACTGAGAGGTCCAAGAGCACCAACACTACCCCTGTCTATACCCAAGCGGAGGTCGTCAGCCAGAGCAACCATGGCAGTCTCAACTCCATATCCTGTCCTAAAGCCAGTTTAAAATGGATCTAGATAATCGGTTTCATCCAAGACAGCTTAGAGTTGGGAAGTGACTGCCCTCTCGATGATCTTGCTTAAAAAAGGAAGCAAGGAGACCGGTCTGCAGTTGTTCCTGTCCAGGGGGTCCAGGGAAGGTTTTTTCAGGAGCGGCTTGACAGCTGCTTCCTTTAAACACGATGGAACAGAGCCTTCCCTGAAGGATGCATTGATAATATCCCGGAGGAATACTCTCAATGCATCACCCCCCTGGGCGACCAGCCAAGATGGACATAGATCAAGGGGGCAGGTCATCTTCCTCACTCTACCAAGGAGCTTACCCACGTCATCGGTACTCACAGATTGAAGCTGATCCAGTAAAGTTACATCAATGGAGTTGCTGGACACCTCGGCTATAGATTCTGTTGTAACCCTGGCATCTAAGTCGGCTCTTATCTGAGATATTTTATCTGCAAAGTGGATGTTAAACGCATCACAGCAGGCCGTTGTTAGGTTAAGTAAGGGGTTCTGTGCAGGAGGAACCTGCGTCAGTTCCCCCACCACCCTAAACAGCTCCTCTGGACAGGACTCTGCAGACGCAATACATGCAGAAGAGTAGGATTTCTGCCCTGCACACATTGCCTCTCAATAGGCATCAAGAAAATTCCTATGACGAGTCCTGTCGGATAAGAGTCGAGTCTTCAACCATTCACGCTCTAGTCGTTGTCCAGCCCTCTTCATTTTCCTAAGCTCTTCTGAATACCAGGGCTTACGGTTTGGAGTGGGCTGGAAAGGACGCTTGGGAGTGATTGTGTCGATAGTCTTGGTAAGATTGATGTTCCAGGTATTAACCAAAGCTTCGACAGAATCACCGGTGTTACCAACCACTAATCCCTCCAAGGCTTTCTGGAATCAGATTGGTTCCATTAGCCTTCGAGAGCGGACCATTCTAATGGGTCTGCCACCCCTGGTGGGGCAGACAAGGCTCTTAGTTCCATCTTGACCAGGAAATGATCTGTCCATGACAAGGCGGAGGTTTTAACAACCTCCGCCCATGGATATTCCTGTTCCGTACTAAAGGCCGCATTGAGGGTATGACCCACACAATGAGTAGGCCTGACGACCAATTGGGATAGGACCATGTTTGTCATGGATTCCATGAACTCCTGAGCTGCGCCAGTTAGATTTGTCAAGTTTTCCATCTATAAGTGTATTCTTACTGTTGGCAATATGTAGACATGTATCTATGGTAATCTGGCCCACACTCCTTAATTTTTAATCTTTTCTACAAGAGAACATTTGGCTGCAGCAAAGGAATGCTGAGGCAAGGGGAGCAGTAAAGCTGGTGGTAATTACTAAGGCTCCACACACAAAAAGTGGTGGGGGATTTTAGCAAAGGGAAGAAATAGATATCTTCAAATAACCAATGGAGATATAACTTGTTTCTGTGCTTCAGGCAAGAGGATTATTTTTGTACAGAGAAAGTAAAATGCATTTGGTTTTTATCATAATCACGTGAAAAGGACTTCTGTCTCTCCACAGAGGAAAAAAATAGGCCGATTATTTTTAGGAAAGTAGAGCAGCTTAAACACTAATAATAAAAAAGCTTGTTGTAAAGATTATAAAGTGTTACAGTTAGGAAAAGGTCAAGTAAATACTTTTTACTGTTTGGATATATAAAAGAATAGAAGAGATCCTGTTAATTAAATTACCTTCTCTAGGCCAGTGTGCCCATCGAATTGTTGGAATTGCAATCCTTATATTCCAGTCCTGAAGAAAATGCTGAGTAGTCAGAGGGAGCATCTCCCACTTTCTCCATGTTTCTACCAGGAGATCAATAGCTCATCAGCAGGTTTCAGGCACTGGGAAATCTAATCTGGAAGGAATATTAAAAACATAAGATATGGAGATGATACCATACTGCTAAAAGAAAACAACAAAGACCTGGAAGAATTACTAAAACAAGTCAAAGAAGAAAGTGCCAAGGTAGTTTTAATGCTGAATGTTAAGAAAACAAAAGTAATGACCATGGAAGATCTACATGAATCATCCTAGATGACAAGAAAATTGAAATAATCAAAGAATCCCAATAACTTGGATCAAATATTGATCAGAATAGAGAATGCCATCAAGAAATCAGAAGACTAGGATTGGGAAGGGCAGCTATGAAAGAACTAACAAGATCCTAAAGTGGAAAGATACCTGTATAACACTAAACACTAAAATTAGGATCATCCAAGCCATTGTAGTCCCATCACAATGTACTGATGTGAAAGCTGAACAGTGCAGAAATCTGACAGGAAGAAAATCAACCCATTTGTGATGTGGTGCTGGAGAAGAGTGAAAAGCAAAAAAAGGCAATCAAATAGGTTCTATAAGAGGTCAAGCCTGAACTCTCCCTAAAAGCTAGGATGACTAAATTGAGGGTATCATACTTTGGCCACCATTGTGTGATTGCATGAATCATTGGAAAAGACAATAATGCTAGGTAAGGTTAAAGGCAATATCAAGAGAGGAAGACTACATGATAGATGGCTAGACTCAATCAGAGAGGTCACAGGTCTGAGCCTGCAGACCTGAACAGAGCAGTATAGGACAGAGGATCTTGGAGAAGTCTCATCCACATGGGCTGCCATAAGTCAAGGTTGGCTCAAGGGTAATTAACAACAATTTACAAGAACCCTGAGATCCACTATCTACACAAACAGTAGGTCATGCACAAACTCAAAAGGCAGCGATATGTGACTGACATTTACCAGAACCCTGAGAGCCACTGAGGGCTCATCCCCACTACAAAATAAACCAGTGTGGAAACCAGGTTATTTTGTGATTGGAACTCTCCAGGGCCATTTACTCCCCTTTTAATCCCTTTTGTTGTTCACATTTGAGGGGTGAGGAAGAGGAAGAACAGCTGCCACAGAGAGAGGAAGAGGAGGAAAGGAAAGAAAAGAAAAGAAAAGAAAAGAAAAGGCAAACTCCTTCTGAACAAACCTTGCTAAGTTGGAAATGACTTGAAGGCACACAACAACAAGAAATAGATGAGGGATGGTGGCATGGCAGGAAGGCTTGGTCCCCGGTGACTCCTCCTCCATCTTCTCCGGATGGGTTACCCTCCAGTGCATCCAAAGGCTAGCAAGGAAAGGTGTGTGTTGTGTGTCCAAAGGCTGGCAAGAAAAGGAGGAGCATGTGTATGTGTGTTGTGTCTCCAAAGGCTGGCAAGGAAAGGAAGAGTGTATGGTGTGTTGTGTCTCCAGATGCTGGCAAGGAAAGAGAAGCTGCAAACACCAGAGAACCAGGGCTGTCACCGGGGCTGGCTGAGAGTAGCCAGCAAAAGCCAGCGCAGCCCCTTGATGCGAATCTGACCCGTCATTCCCACTTGTTGAACACGGTTTGGATTTGGGTCTTTTCAAAAGAACCACCCCAAAACTAGTGTCAGGAAAAAGTTTTTTGTTTTTTTTTGCATTTGCCTCATTTCATCATGATTTAAACCAAGCACAGTAGGATCTGAACCAGTTTCAACTGGGAATGACGGACATATAACCCAATCAGCAATTCAGGTTAAATCCTAGTGGGAACGAGGCCTGAGACTGGAAAGAGGTTTTGACTTTCTTAACAGTGAAGTCACAAACTCCTTCTGATCTACTGGAGATCACCCATGGATCTACTCCTAAATCCATCTAACTTCTGCCCATTCCTGATCTATATGGCTTAGGCAGATATGACAGAAGCTCTTTGCATAAGTGAATATACATATCTCTTCCAGCTTTAAGGAAGGCCCTTTGTATGTATTGTAACGTAGAATTAAAGCACAGAAACACAATGTTTCAAATTGTTTTATATTTGCCCTCTAGTGTGTTGTTTTTCCCCTCTTGCTTTTAAAGGGTGTGATGGCATTTTAGCAACCAAACATAAATCTCCTTAGTGCTGCTGTTGTATAGAGGATAGCACATACCTATTTACATTGATAAATGTCAGACTGTGTAGTGCTACACCATTCTACAACACACAGTGAATCTTATAACCCCTCTGGATTTTGTCTCAATTACTGCAGGTTTTCAATTACTGGATTTTTCAAAATATGTTATGAAAAGGAGGGCAGGGAAGGAAGATGAACATACATAGGATGTGAGCATAAGCTAAGCATATGCACTATGAAAGATAATTATGGAAAGATAAATGTTCATTCACCATCTATTTGTTCAATGGTCAAAAGGAGTGATCTCACTCCTTTAGCTACTCATGAAGGTGCATTTTACAGACATCAACTTCAAGAAAATGTGGTTTTGGCCCCAGTTGTTGCTGTTGACATCAGCTAAGGAGGAGAACAGGGATCTGCTTTCCCAATGTGCCTACACATCCCTGCTCATGCCATCTGTGAATTATTATTCTTATTTTGGTGGTGGAAAAAGGGAGGTTCTGGTGCCTCCTTTTTCACTAGGATAGTGAACCTGCATTGGGTTTTAATCCAAACATTTAAAAGGCTATCCAGAATGCTCAGCCTTGTCCAAATAGATTCTGTATTTTGGAGAATTCTTCTAAATTAAATATTAAAATCTTGAATGGATTCACTGGTCCACACGCATAGAAACCACAAAATGCTATTGGAAGAAAGGAGCCTGCTCTAAGTACTTATGGTTCTGTGATGCAAAATTCAGATTGTGCAAGGTTGTTTTACATGATGGGGAAGCAATAAGCACAGAGTAAGTTCCCCTTTTCACACTTTTCTCCTAATGTTTGGATGGCAGGACATGGTTTCAGCTATGACCAAGGCTGTTCTTAACTGTTAGGTAGATGTGATAGTTGTTTCAGGCAACTGATTTGAAGTGTCATGAAGAAGAAGCAAATTGTTACATCATTTAATTTATTGTTATACTTGTATTGCCAGGGATGGGGAAAAAATTGTGAGGTTTGGCTTCATCCTGCTCCATAGTAACTTGGCTAGGATTAATACTGTGCATCTTGAATTGTCACACTTCTGGCACCAAATATCTTGGGGTCTCCATTCTAGCAAATGGGAGAACCCTATCTTCTCCCTCACATGTTAACCATCTGAGGAGATAATGCCCTGTCTGGTCATGTGTATGACTACGTAGAAAATGGCTATCAGGGGGCATTTTGCAGCAGCTTGGTCATGTGTGTTGTACCATGAGCTGCTAGGTGAAGGATGGGCTTCCAGCTGAGTGTATAAGACTGGTAACTTTTATTCTTGAGCCATGCAAAGTATAATGGATGAGATGTTCCCTCTTCTGTTTAAATAGTAAAGGGGACAAAACATTGGGTTGGTGGAAGAGAGAACAAGACTTGAAGCTCAACAGAGCTTTCTTCCATGATGAAACCAATTGTTATTTGCCACCAAGAAAGACTTTCAAGATCCCTGGTCATCAACTGCCCTGCTCGGATCTTGCAAGGGGAGGATGGTGGGGGGGGAGGAACTCTGGAATTTTAAAAGCACTTGAAAAAGTAGAATCACAGAGGATTATTCAGGACTATCCCTGTTGAATAATAGAAACTGGAAAGTTTAAAATCAGCTGTCATCAGATATATTTTCCTTGCTTAAAATATGCAGTAGAACTATATTTAGGAACGCATTCCATCATGCACAACCCAGTAATTCCTGCTCCAAGGCTCAGAAATATTTGGTTTGTGAAAAAAATTCAGGTGAATTGCAGTTTTGTTTTTTAAGCAATGGGTTACAGAGGGCTGCTTTGTACCAAGAAAGTTCTGACAGGCCTGACTGGATTCATTTGAGATTAGCACTATATTACATTCGTCTCTTTCAGTTTCATTGTTAGATTAGCACGGTGAAACCTGTCTAGGTCACTTAAGGAAATGACAAAAAATGGTTCTCTTTAAAAACTAACGATGCAGTTGACAAAGCAAAGCAGAAATGTACTTGGAGTACTGAGGTCTGAAGAACCTAAGTAGCTCAAGTAGCAGAAAAATAAGAAAGTCTAACGAATCCTCATTGCAGAAATAATCCAGTTTGAAACCAGTTTAGCTGCCATGGTTCAATGCTATGGAATTCTTGGAATTGTAGTTTGTTTTGGCACCAGAGCTCTCTGACAGTGTAGGCTAAATGTATCACAGAACTACAGTTCCCAGAATTCCATACCATTGAGCCATAGCAGTTAAAGTGGTGTCAACCTAGACTATTTCTACAGTGTGGATGCAGCCAAAGCCTCCCCCAGTTATCTCAGGGCCTTTACAGACTGCCAGAAATAGTGCAGCTTGAAGCTACTTTAACTGTCCTGGCTCAGTGTTAGGGAATCATGGGAATTGTATACATAGTCCACCCACCTAGTCTGCGGCCATCCTCTCTTTCTACTTCCCTCCATCTTTCATAGCATTATTGTTTTTTCCAGTGAGTCATGCCTTCTCATGATGTGTCCAAAGTTTGACAGCCTCAGTTTTGTCATTTTGGCTTCCAGGGAGATTTCTGACTTGATCTGATACCTTATTTATTTTTATTTTTTTTTAAAAAATCTTTCATCTCAATATCTCACCTTCCCTTTTAAACCATAACTTCGAAATTGGATTGGGCACACTCCAAAGCATTTGCTGCTTTTCCAGAATTCCAGAGAGCTACAATGAATATCATACCCATAATTTTGGGTAATTGGAGTGATATTGTATCACTCCAAGTTGTCATTTGGGAATTTTCCAGGAGGTTTCCCTGTTTTTTTGGGGGGGGGAGGGGTTCAAGTCCATGAGAAAGCATTTTAAAAATGGTTCTGGGTGGTGGGGAGTATTTCTTCAGCTGATTTTTTTTTGTGGGCTTTGGGCTATGTGGATTACCGTATATACTCAACTACAAGTCGAGAAATTTATGCCCCCAAATGTCTCCAAAATCCCGGGTCAACTTATATACAGGACAATATGGTAATGCTGCTTAAAAGCTCTTAAAATAAATGCCCAACCTTCTTTTAACCAGTGATCCTTAAACAGCTACTGAGGCAAGGGCACAGAAAGAGAGAGAGCACACACAAGAGAGAAAAAGCTTGCTTCTCTCTTTGAGTTCCCTGGTTAGTGTGAATGTCTTTCCTCCTCCAGCCTTTCCCCCAAAGTCAGGGCTCTTAAAGGAGCAGCTGCTGAGGCAAAGGCAGGGACACAGAGTGAGGGAAGGAGAAAGCTTTCTTCTTCCTTTGAGTTCCCTGGTGTGTCTCTCTCTGTGTGAATGTCTCTCCTCCTCCAGCCTTTTCCCCATAGCCAGGGCTCTTAAAGCAGCAGCTGCTGAGTCAAAGGCAAGGACACTGCCCGGGGTTTGTAGTTTCATGAAAAATTTAACCTTCTCTGTCAGAGAGCTCTGGTGCCACAACAAACTACAAGTCCCAGGATTCCATAGGATGGAACCATGATAGTTAAAGCAGCATCAAACTGCATTAATCATGCAGTGTGGCAGCAGCCTTAGTCTGTAAACCTAACAGTGGAGTGTCTCCAATAACATCCAAACAATGATACTTTTATTGGGCCAACCAAAATGCATAATTACATGTTGTAAGCTTTTGAAGTCACACTAGCCTCCTCATCAGGCAAACAGGAGAAAAAATTGAAGATTAATTAATTATGAAGTATTAATACCCCACTATTCAGCCAAAAGGCTATCAGAGCAGCTTATAAATGGATTAATTGGACAGTTCCCTGCTCTCAGGCTTACAATCTAAAAAGACAAGACACAAAAGGAGTGTCTTGACCATAAAGGAGTGGGGAAAAGGAGTAAGTCCAGCAGATCTTCTCTCCCTCTGAAGCCTGGACCAAAGCAGATGGACTGGAGGGAGGGCCCTTCTTCTTTTTCAGGCTAGGCCCAATGGAAATGGCCTGCCTCCTCTCCCTCGATGATGGTGGATGGAAGGAGGACCCTTCTTCATATTCAGGCTAGGCCCAATGGAAATGGCCTCTCCCTCGATGATGGTGGTCATAGGCCTGCATTTTCTGTTTCTGGTTTTAGTTCAGATGGTAGGGGAGGGCTATCTGCAGGCTGGTACCTCCCCCTTTGGCCAAGAGGTCACTGGAAGATTTTCAAAGTCAAGGAAATTGCACTTCAAAGAAGATGTTTCCTTGGAATCCAGCATCTCTGTCATTCTTGAATGCCTGTACAGCACTAGAAAATGTTAGTTACAAGATATTATGCTGCCACACTGCAGAATTAATGCAGTTTGACACTATTATAACCCGGGAAAGAAAAAACAAACCATAGGATAGGCTATGTGCACTTCCTGAAGTCCCCAGATATCCCCCCAAATTTCTCAGACCCCCATCCTCTTTCAAAAATGGGTGATATTGATATAGTAGGATAAAACTCTTGGTTGTTATCACACAAAACATCAAGGCCTTTTCATTTCCATCCTGGGCTGTTTTTATTTCTGTACAGTAACAACATTTTTTAATATAAAAAGGCTATCACACCTACATATTTGGAGAAGAAAGCACACACATCTCCATAGCAACATATATGCAACAATGGGGAGAAAATAGAGTGGCTGTGGTTGTCTGATTAAAAATGGGCCTATTTGTTTGAACAAAAGAAAAAAAGTGGGGGAGATTTTTTTCCTCTTTTCCCTAGTAACTTAATCACAAGAAAATCGAGGGATGATGTGTCAGTGGAACTGTGCATTGTTAAGAGTTGGAGATCTCTCCAGAAGGAAGGCGAGCTTCATTGGAATTCAAAGCACTACTCTGCAGGCAAGGAAACCTGCCAAGAATGTTCCACATAAAATGCACCATGACCCATTTATGCTGTCAATATGGCAGTGATGTCTCACTTAAAAATCAATGTGGATTTTAGGTTCTATTCTGTTCACTGCACCCACTTTGTCCCATTAGAGATGGTAAGGCGACACAAGTTAATAGGGAGATGTCTCTGAGAAATGGAAATGTTCTGACCCAAAGAGTAGAGGCACTCCTATTTTTTCTCTTTCACATATCTGTTTGTTGAGAAGGAAGGAGTAACATGCTTTGCTTCCTGTGACATTGTTTAATTATCTATACTATAGTAGTGGTCAGTATGTTGTCCCCCTGTTTCACAGAGTAACAAGGAAAGGTTTCCTTATTAACTGCTAAGCTAATTTGGGTAACTCTGGAAGATGTTGGGTTTTTTTTCTTGCTGTACTGACTGATGCATCTTGGGTTTCTTCTTGGAAGGATTTTTATTAAAAAAAAACTTTTTGTAACAGGATAAAATTAAATTTAAAAAAAGCACAAAAATCATGTGGCATTGTTTGCACAGTTAGGGGGCATCTCTCACCTTAGTATAAACCAGGAGGGTATCAAATTTGCAGATGACTCCAAATTAGGAGGGAAAGCTAATACCCCAGAGAACAGGATCAGAATTCAAAATAACTTTAATAGATTAAAGAGTTGAGCCATGCCTAACATAATTAATTTCAACAGGGAGAAATGTAAGTACTACACTTAGGCAAAAATTTGAAAGGTTCAGATATAGGATGAGTGATACCTGGCTTGACAGCAGTACATGGAAAAAGGATCTAGGAGTCTTGGACCGTGGGCTGATGAGGCAGCTAAGAAAGCCAATGCAATTCTAGGCTGCATCAAAAGGAGTATAGTGTCTAGCATGAGAGAAATAATAGTAACACTATTCTGGTTTGTTCAGACCTCACCTGGAATCTAGTGTTCAGTTCTAGGCACCACAATTCAAGAGGGATATTGATAAACTGGAGCATGTCCAGAGGAGAGCCACAAAATGTTGAAAGTTCCAGAAACTATGTCCTATGAGGAGTGGCTTAAGGAGCTGGGTATGTTTAGCTTAGAGAAGAGAAGGCTAAGAAGTGATATGATAGTCATGTTCACATATTTGAAGGGATGTCATATTGAGGATGGAGCAAGTTTGTTTCCTGCTGCTCCAGATAGGACATGGAGCAATGGATTCAAACTACAGGGAAAGAGATTCCACCTAAATATTTGGAAGAACTTCCTGAGGGTAAGACCTGTTCAAAAGTGGAATAGGCTGCTGGAGAATGTAGTGGAGTCTCCTTCTTTGGAGGTTTTTAAGCAGAGGCTGGATGGCCATTTGTCAGGAGTGCTTTGATTATGTCTTCCTGCATGTTGCGGGTGGGATTGGATGGCCCTTGTGGTCTCTTACAACTCTGGGATTTTATGATTCTATGGTTCTGCCTAACCCAAACATATTGGAAGTGACTCCTCTACTCCTCTTTCTTTCCTCCTTCATATTTCACTTCTAACTCTATACATATTGTTAGACTGACAGATAAATATTGTAATTTATCAGTTCCCCATACAAAGGCTATGTAGAGATGGACTTGCCATTAGGTAGAGCAATGGTTCTCAAATGATGGGGTGGGACCCCTGGGGGGCATGAGATTTGGAGGCTGTGATCCTTCATCCTCCTCTTCCCAAACCATTTTATGTATAAAATTTACACATGCATTGAGTTAAATATTGAATTAAATAAAACTGTTCTAATTTGAACAATGTTATTTTCTTATAATATGTTAAAATATTTATATACATGATTGTATGAATGAAAATACACACTAAATTAACAAAATATTTTTATTCATATACTATGTTGAGTATGGGGGGGGGACGTCTGCATGTAGATCTAAAGAAGGATCCTTAAGGGTAGAAAGTTTGAATGTCAGTGAGGTAGAGCTTTGAATGTTACTTTTAAAGTAAACAGTTTTGGGGTCACAAGGGCCAAAAGTTGTTACTTTTATAGTTGCATTTTGGAACAGTAACTCTTGTTTCTAAATAAAATAGTTGTCTTATAGTTACTTTAAAAAAATTAAATGTGGCAGCTTTCTAGCCTATGAAATGCAAAACAGTCTCTCCATGTTCACTTTCTTGTCTCCTTGACACCTGAAAGAAAGCACAAGGCACCAGTACCAACCAGTACTTTCTCTCTCTTTCCACTTTTTAATGAGGTCACACCTCCATAAAGGTAAAAGTTATGGTTGCATCACAAAAGGAAGTTATGCCTTGCCAAATTACAATCGCAATGTAGCTATACCTTAATTGTTGGAAAAACCAGTTAATTACAAGTAACCAGTTATTGGTCCATGCCATCATATTTCCAGTATCTATGTATGGTTGTGAATGCTAGACAATGAAGAAAGCTGGTAGAAAGAAAATCAATTCATTTGAGATGTGTTGCTGGAGAAAATTCTGAAGATACCTTGGACTACTAAAAAGATAAATAAATGGCTCCTTAAACAAATCAGCCTTGAACTTTCCCTAGAAGCCAAGATGACTAAACTTAGGCTATTGTATTTTGGCCATATCATAAGAAGACATGACTCATTAGAAAAGGTGATTATGTTTGGTAATGTCAAAGAAAGTAGGAAAAAAGGAAGACCATATTCCAGATGGATAGTCTCAATTAGGGAGGTCCTGGGCCTGAATTTACAGGACCTGAGCAGAGCAGTGGAGGATAGGGGTCTTAGAAATGTCTCATCCATGGGGTTGTCATAAGTCAGAACTGACTCAAGGATAGTCAGCAACAACAAACAACCACCACCATCAGTTATTTGCAATTAGCCACTTCCAAGCTCCATTCCATTCAGCCAGGCTGCTGGTTGTGGTTGATAGCAGACATCACTTTGGCTATTCCTCCTGAGCTTCCTGGCCATTGCCTTCTCTTGGAGGTCAGAGCTCCATGTACCATACAACTTACCCTGGGCCACCGACATTAACCTGCTGCCCTGGGGAACATTGTAGAATGTTGTTCCATCACTACTATTGAAATGCATGGAATGAATGAGTGCCATCTTTTCCTTTGCCTGAGGCAGAAAAATATGCTGGGCCAGCCCTCCAGCCACTTATGTGGATGTCATCCTCAGCAAGGCTTAATCAGCCACTCAGGGCCACAAGTCAGGCCAGCCATGCAAGAAGCAACTGTGCCATCCTGAAAAAATTTGCTGTTTGAAGCAATGGACAAGAATATATCCCCTTTCTGATCTGGAATGATATTCAGGCTGCCACTCCGCTCTCATTTAGTGGGGTGTTAAGCCCTACTGAACTGCTTGGCAGATGCATCTAATCAGCCATGTAGAGACTGCCCAAAATTTCAAACCAAAGGAGTGTTTGCTCTTCATATTCAATCAAAATTTTATAGTCATGAATAGTCACTACAACAGAAGCCTGGATCCCCTAATACAGAGTGGGTAATGGTGTTGTGGGTAGAGGCAAATTTCACCCTTGCATCCACCCCATTGGGCTACATAATGCCTCTCCAATGGACTGCAAGGCATGTCATATTGCTATTGGTTTAATTTTCAGCCAAAAAAATCAGCCTCCTCCACTCAGAGTTAATGGGTTTTGGTGGTGAGAAGGGTACTACCCAAACTGTTGCACTTGAAGGTCATTTAGTGATGGGTTTGGGTGTTATTGTTGTTTAATTGAACAGCCATAGAAAATCTTTCAACCTTCAGGAATCTTTCATGATAAATATATTCTAATATCTCTGTGCAATTGTCTTTCTTTTCATTTTCTTTAGCTACTCCTCCAATCCTTCTGTCTCTTGCCTATGTGAAACTTCAATCATCACCCCTTAAATCAGAGATGAGGATTTTCCCCCTCACAAAAACTCATTCACAGCAAAATGTTTGTTGGGAAGGGGCCAGATCCAATGATGGGAAGGGTGGGATTTAGACACCATTTCTCATTGGAAGGGGGAGGAAAGATTGGCAGAAATGTAATAAACATCCGTTCTCTCTTATCATTGAGGGATAGTGCAACTTCCATCATCTCTAACCATTGACTATGCCAGCTAGGGCTGATTGGAATGGTAGCCCATAACCTTCTAGCAAACAGAGCTTGTAAAAATTATTAATATTCCCAGAATAGCTACAACACCCAGAACTCCCCCAGCCATTAGTGATGGTAGCTGGAAGAATTCTGGGAGCAGTAGTCTAAATAAATGACTTTTCCATGCTTTGCCACCAAATCAGTGCCCACTCATGGAAAGCTTCTTTGAGAATATGACTTGAGAAAGCTTCCTTTTCAACAGGTCAACTTTTGCCTTCAGATGTTTTGTATTATCTCTCTCAACAAGTCCTGTCTGCATTGACAATGATGAGAGCTGATGGGGCCCTGACATCTAGAGAGACCTAGGTTGGAGAAGATTCTTCTTCTTGTTCTTCTTCTTGTCTCCCTTCAAGTTCTTTCCAATTTATGGCAACCCAAAGGTGAGACTATCATGGAGTTTTCTTGGCAAATTTGTTCAGAGGGGGTTTGCCTTTGCCTTGCTCTGAGGGTGAGAATGTGTGACTTTCCAAAGGTCATCCAGTGGGTTTCCATGGCTGAGTGAGGAATCAAACCCTGGTCTCCACAGTCATAGTCCAATGCTCAAACCACACCACACTGGAGAAGATTACCATTTATCATTCTCCTTTTGACTGAGTTCAGCATTCTGATGTGTGTTCTGTTCAGTTTAGAAACAAATGGCATGACAGTCACATGAGCTTCCATTTCACGTCTGTCCTTATTTGAAATGGTGCTCTTGTCCAGTATAGATTCTCTACAAAGAGGATCACATTACATAATTCATGATGTGTGTGCTTCAATGACGTTGGCAGCTAATCCAGTTTAATCCTGCACTTTCTTTAACGGGCTGCATTTAAAAAACAAAACAGTTGGGTACATTTTCAGGTCAGATTTTAATGGATGGGAGTACATCATCCTTCCCACTCGCATTACCACATTATACATTGAAATATGGAGAGCAAAGATTAGGGTTAATGAATTGCTGACACGCTACCAGAATGCTATACCTCAGAATTCCTCAGTTAATGAAGTACAGTAGATGTATTCCTGGGTTTGATTTAGTAGCAGAGTTAATTAACCCGAAAAGAATAGGGATAGATTCTTACATCACACAAAAAGAGCAGTTCAACATGTGTCAGCAAACTATTCATTCAAAACTAACATTATACAGATATGTATATGTATAAAATAGAAATGAAACAACCAGGTCAGGTAAGCCTTGCATAAGTAAACAAACATATTTTGAATCTTCCAGAGACCACTTGGATGCTTTTCCCAAAATGCATCCTGAGGTGATTTTTTTCCCCTCCCAATAGTCTCTACTGTTGTAATGATTTCCATTTTGGTGGTGAAACTTACAGCTTTAAGCTTTTACAACATGCCAGGGTAGCTGGTGAGGCAAGCTAATCTGATTTCCCCTTTTCTTTCTGTTTTGCTCTTCAAACATGCTTAGTAAGTGATTTTTGGAGGCAGCTGTTTAACTTCCCTGTTGTATGAAGGCAGACAAAATTACACTGGGATCACCTAGAATAGAATCCATTCTTTCCCAGCTCAAGCTTTATTGCACTGTTTACTGCAGATATACTGCTGCACCACTGAAAGTCTGTCTTTCTCCAGCCCTTCTTCACCATCCTCCCAATGCTAATGCTGCAAAAAACCTTTCAGCTAGGCAGTAGGCAAGAAAGGTGGGGGGTCTCATAAAAAGACTTTATTAAAAGGTGCTTCTTTGACAGAGGCTTTGGGCTTTTGCAGACTGCTAGACATAGTGCAAATTGAGTCCACTTTAACTGCCCTGGCTCAGTACTAGGGAATCATGGGAATTGTATTTTTTTCTGAGACATTGAGCCTTCTCTGTCAGAGAGCTCTGGTGCCACAATAAACTACAGTTCCCATGATTCCCTAGCACTAACCCTAACCCTTAAAGTGGACTCAATTTGCACTATTTCTGACAGTTTGCAAAGGCCCTTTGTTAACTGAAGTATGCCTGTACTTGATTCTTGAATTTCAGGTCCTTCCCCCCCCCCCCCCCCCCATAGCAATGTGGTTGCTCCTCCACATTTGCAACTTTGACTTTTGTGAATTTAATTATTCATGGATTTAACTGATATGTTCTCTCTAGGAATTTCTAAATCCTCCAGTGTGACTCTGCTGGAAGTTGACCATAGTGTCACTCTGGAGGATCTGTATGATTCAGTGGTCAATTTCAGACTGATGCTGGCCATAAAACTGTGTTGGACAAGAGATTTTAAGAGAGATGTTCTCTCAGGTAACAGTAGCTTTTTATTTGCATTTTTCCTACTTGCATGGGGGTTCTGTGGCCCTAACCACATCAAAAGTGGAGGAACCACTGTAGTGTTGTAGATTGCTGAGAATTTTGGTGATAGTGCACTGGATTGCTATTGCAATGTATGAGAGGGGATTATGATTTCTTACTTTCTTTTAATTTATTACCTGACTTTATACAAGAATGTGCCAAAGGCAGTAACCTAATAACAATAAAAGAAAAGTAGTTACAGCCCTAGATTTTATTCCTCACTCTGCCATGAAGCTCAGTGTGTAAGATACCAGGTTTCAGGGCACCAGCTGAAGTCTGAGAGAATTGCTGCACATCTCTGAGTCTTCAGTAGGGGAGACAATTATCAGAGCAGGTGATACTGGAAAAGAAACAAGTTTACCCCCCCCCCAGCATTAAAGCCTGGGCACTCATCTCCACATATCCCCAGTTCGTATCAAATTCATTAACTCAACATGAATTGCTTTTGCAGGCATGTTGTGTTTGCCCCAAAAAGACAGGAGCAGGAGAGGACTGGAGAGAGAGATGCAATTGGGTCCATGGTACCATTTGAAACAGAACAGGGAATGGAGGGCTAGTGTCATGACTGAAAAGCATTTTTGTTGCAGAAACCTCAGTAGCAGGAGTGCTGTGTTTGGAGAAAAACTTCCCCATGGACTGATATGGAGCCTTCCCAATGAATAGAAACTGGTAAAAACTCTCCATGTGTCCTGAATACTATTGGTAAGGCCATGTGGGATGCGACCCCAGAAGGAACAGTAACCACTGCAGATGCTAGGTGCATTTGGCTGCCATATTTCCTCCTCGCCTCTGGGTTTCTATGGTACCTGGTTTGCCAAGTTTTGACAGATCCTGTAACCATTTACCCAGATTCCCTTGTGGCCATTTCGACAAACACCTGCCCAATGAGCCATTTTAGCCAAACTCCAACCCTTGCATGCCTGCCTCTGTGACATCACAAGGACCCATCCTGGTGGCATCACAAGGATTTCAGGTTTTGAGCCTGAAATTGCCAGGAGTGAGATGCTGGTGACCTGGAAATACTATCAGTGGGCAATTTCTGGTTAATTGCTGCCAGCTGCTCACTTTGGAATGGTCTTAATGACAGAGCACATGCCTTCTTTGCAAAAGGCCCTTTGAGTCTTCAATCCCTGGAGTCTTCAGCTAGGGATGAAAGGAGTTCTTTCCAAAACCCCAGCTTGCTGCTCCCAGTCACTATAGGCAATAATGACTTAGATGGCTTGTGGCAGCACAGATTCCAGTGTCTTGCTCACCATAACTTACTTGCCAAGATTATTTTGAGTGTTAAATGTAGGAAATAGAGGGGAGAGACATTTGCTGTCTTGAGATAAATACAATAAATTCAGACACCTTTATGCCAGAATATTCTTCGTTTCTTGATATGATCAGGGCTGAGCCTACTATTAAGCAAAAATGAGGCCCCTTTTTGAGATATACAAAAAGGCAACACATGATTTGCAATGTATAATTATTCTGTTTTTGCTGCCAGGAAGATGGAAAGAGGTGCCTCAAGTGCTGTGATAACTTGGTTGAACCTGGTTACTGGGTACCATGATTTGGACTGGAGAAGGAGTGAGGATTTGCTGCTGTGCCTCAAGCAGCAAAATGTCATAGGCTGGGTCTTGATGTGATCATTTCTATAATGAGACCAAGGATGTTATCACACGTGGGCCCCAAAGTGATAATAAAGTGGAAATGAGAAATCCCGAAAATAAACCGAAAATAAACTTTGATTCCGCAAATGGCTTTCACACTTAATTACCTTAATTCTGAAATTACAGTAAGCTCATGCTAACACCGCATTTAACGTTCACACACAAATGAGAAAAGCCCGTAAATGTACTAGAAATGATCTTCTAGCACATGCGCAGATATAGCTATGCTCGCCGTGGCTGGCAGATGTTGTTTTCATCACTTCCTTTTCCCCATTTCGTCATTGCTTTGGCCACGTGTTTTCGCCATTAACATGATTTCTCTCTTGCAGCACCCATCCCCAATTGTGCTCCTTCACAAACCCCACGGCCTGATATCTCTAGTAAAAGACAGATATATTTAGAAAGACGAAGCAGAGAGGCTCAAGTCTGGCCGGCAGGTTTGTTGCCCAAACAAAACCGAAAGTAAATGTAATAAGGAGACGCTGCCTCGATGACCCATGGGAAACCCCGCGGAACCATGGGAAAATGTGGGGAAATGCTTCCAAATGCGCATTTGCTTTTCACATGACGGTAAATGCAAAATTACTGTAATTTCGCAAATGCGTTTGCTCAAAACAACCGAATTTCAAACGATCTCAGATAACACCAGTTTCTGTCCACTTTCTGTCCAGTTTCTGTGCGAAGTCGTGTGAAAACGTGAGGCACAAATCCAGTTTTTGTTTGGGATTTGTGTGGATTAACCAGCAGATTTGCCCCATGTGATAACGTTCCAACTTAATATAATTATTTCAGCCTGTTTGTATTTCAGATACTCCTGCCCTTTCATAGCTTAAAAATTGTTCAAGAAATATTATGCAGGATTTGCCCCTTGTACAAAGGATCCAGAGCTTTCCTTGGGCATTCAGAATCATGTGATTGACTTTTTCTTAGAGTGGAAGCACAGGTCCACATCTCCACACCTCTGAAATCACATCTTCCCTCCCATAAAATACAGGCAAACAGTACATATAACATAGGCTCCATAGATATTTTAGAATAATGTTTTCAAGCTAAATTTCAGGTGTACACACTGAATACTCAGATGGAAATTTCTCTCTCTAGCCACTGGTAGATTTCCAAGACATTGACAGGAGCAGCATGCTTTATCATCACCAACACATTCAAGGGATTCCTATTAGCATCCTGTTCACTTTGCCTTTTATTGCATCACATAGTCTATGCTATCCATGCTATCCATGAGTCAGTTTCCACAGATGACTAATTCACCTTCTCCTACTAATGTCCCTACAGTGAAGCCTTTCAGGGAACTAATGCTCTTCTGATTACTTCCACTTTTAATTGCCCCTCAGATGTCTGTTATGGCGCTGGCTAACATGTATTTCAATTTGAGGTTAGTTAACTGAGATGACCTTTTAAAAAATAATTTTTCTGAATTCTCTCAACCAGGAAGATTTGTTCTTGCATCCCACCATTTTAAAATATATTACTTAACCTCTCCTGCTAAATGCTAGACAAGCTGTTCCAAATGTCTTCTTCCGAAAAACAACAGAATGCCTGAGGAGACAGCATTCATATCACACGCCTTCAGAGGAATATTAAAATAGTCTGCCTCTGTTGTGCTTAGTTGGTCTCATAATTTGTCTCTCATTTTTTCTCCTCACCTCTCCCTCTCTCTATTAGTCTTAGAATATAGAAATAAAGAAAGATCCAGCTTTTAACAATGTAAAATGGCAGTAAGAAGGAGAGTCTTGTTGATTATGGACTGTCCCAACCTTAAGCTAAAAAAACCTCTTAGGATAATATTTTCCTAGATAATCTTTTTCTCTGCTAGAACAGAGAATGGTCATGGGCTGGTACATTCTTGCCCATGAGAGGAGAATGAAGGCCACTCAGTAAACACACATCACACAAAAAGCAAGCCAGAAAACACATACACAGGTAACACACAAACCACATAGCCTTCCTCAAGTAAGGTTGCCAGATCAGAAAACTAGAGATGGTTCCTTTGCTGTTAATGGTTGTGTAGAAGAGGAGATTTCAGCAGATTTTGCTTGTCACACAACCAGGAAACATGCAACACATGCTGACATTTCCTCTTCTACACAACTATGAAGGGGACAGGATCCAGACCCAGTTTTCCATCTGGCAACCCTATCCCTAACTAGGGCAAAACATACATACCACAATGGCACATACTGGACAGACAAAAATCCAGTGAAAACACACTATATCAAAAGATGGAGCAAAGAAACATGCTAGTTAATCAGCAAGCTGACACCTCAGCCCCTACAAAATACACAGAGATACAGAGCACAGGCAAGGTACTGTAGTTACCCTTGTGTCACAACACCCCATCTAGAACCACAGGATGGTCCCTGTTGCCCTCTTTAGGGCACCCATTCCACAAATCATTTTGCCATTTTCTTTTTTTCTGGCTGGTTGATCAGCCACCCTTTGAAATGAAGCACTGGACTGTAGCAATTGCTATTTTTCTTTCCAAAGGGTGCCTCTGTGACCCACACAGAACCCAGAGGTTTTCTTGAGAAAACGGCTGATGCCAGGGGACAGCACTTTGCTCTAGTCTACAGCATGCCTATCTTTGGGCTTCCTACCCCTCTCAGGTTGGTGGATTGTTTGGTTAAATGCCCAGATAATATTTTATTTAAAAACTCTAAACTCTAAAGAAAGTAAAAGCAAGAGGAGGCTAAGAGCCTGGAGGATACCAAGGGAAGAGTCTGTGAGCATACTAATGTGCACAGGTCTGTATTTGTAACTGAATCTGTATCTAAACCAAAGGTGTAGTAATGCAACTGAAATGACAATGTCTCATTTACTCTTCTTGACATCTGCTTCCCCTCCACCTGCCATTCCCCCCCCTTCTCCTTATGCCCAATTTTAGACTATGAGCTCCTTGAGGAAGAGATTTCATAATCTTGTATTCTGCTAAATGCAATGTGCAGTGGTGGTCATAAATAAGTAAATAAATTTTTAAAAAAATGGTTATGCCATGAGGAAGGAAGGATGAAAAGTAGCATGCATATGCTCCCTTTTCTGAAGTAATGGGAAAGAAGGGGATTTGTCATCTTTCTGTAAGGGGCTAGCTCAAGGTATTTTGGCATCTAACCAAGGTTAAATCCCCTAGCCCAGGGGTAGGCAACCTTTTTGAGCTGGGGGGCAGGTTGCTGTCCCTCAGATAATTGGGGGGCCGAAGCACCAAAAATAAATAAATAAATAAATAAAATAAAAATATATTTTTTAAAACATTAAAAAATTAAAAAATATATGCATGCACATTCTCTCAGACCCAGAAAAGCCATGGCAAAACCCCTGTGGAGATTTTGCCAAGAAAACCCCAGGAACAAGTAATAACAACAATAATCAATATCATCATGGCAGGTGGCGGCAGCAGCGGGGGGTGGCGGTGGCGGCGGGGCCGGCGGCAGGACTGGCCTGGGGTGGGTCCAAAGGCCTTGGGGGGCCGCATCCGGCCCCCGGGCCTTAGGTTGCCTACCCCTGCCCTAGCCCAAAAGTACTGGTAAGTCATAGAATCATGGGATCTTAAGAATTGTCATGAAAACAGAGATGGGATCCTCACCAGTGGTGTAGTCATCAAGTACTGAACATGACAGTCCCTATCATAACATCG
This sequence comes from Phrynosoma blainvillii, assembly GCA_026167975.1. Classification (NCBI taxonomy): domain Eukaryota; kingdom Metazoa; phylum Chordata; class Lepidosauria; order Squamata; family Phrynosomatidae; genus Phrynosoma; species Phrynosoma blainvillii. The sequence goes on along the minus strand of JANUYF010000001.1, from coordinate 198,671,993 downwards.
ACAGAAAAAGGAGACTAGTCCCTACATGATTCTTTAAAGAATACCTTTTGACTATCAATAAGCATGTGAAGATCAGCCTCCTTTTTCTGCTGATTCACAATATGAGCATTTCAGTATCTATTCCTGCTCCTATCACAACACTCTCAAGACAAGTCCAAAAAAGCAGGTGTCTGTGTTGGTCTACATAAAATGATATTTCTTGCAGATTTCATTTTTACCAACAGTAGGTCTTTCATAAAGCTAATGATTCCTGCTCACTCAAGACTAAGCCACCCCAAACTACTTTGGACTACAACAGGGATAGCACATAACAGTTCAGTGTTGCCAGGATAATCCATTTCCCCTTTGGCTACAGTGGGAATTGCATCTCAAAATAGAGGAAACAGGAGAATCCATAGTCCCTAGTAATCAGAATCCAGAGGCTTAACCAAGTAAGCCCTAGTTCAATGCAACATTGATCTCTGGAATACCACTGAATTTGGGAAGGGGTTAACAGATCATGGGTGTGCACAATACACTCTGTGGCCTGCATGTGGCTTCCAGACACTTCTTTTGTGGCTCTGGAATCTTCCCACTAGTCCTGCAAAGTTCTCTGGCTTTCAAGTTTTTTGTTTTTTGTTTTTTTACACAAGCACAATTTTCAGGGAATTTTTCTTCCCCAAACATGCAGACGTCCCCCACAAAGGCATGAAAACACATGGAAATACTCCTATGCCTCTACCACAAGTACCACAAAATCCTATACCACCCCCAAATAACTGTTTTCTCACGTGATCCTTCTACAGTGCCATTCACTGTCACTATGCTGAGGGAGACTGCATAATAAAACAAACATATATGAGCTTGATACACACACACACACAATATGGAATTGGGTGGCTTAGTGGTTAAGATGCCAGTTCTGATGATCGGAAGGTTGGCAGTTCAAGGCCCGAGTGCTGCATGATGGGGTGAGCTCCTGTCACTAGTCCCAGCTTCTGTCAACCTAGCAGTTAGAAAGCATGCAAATGCAAGTAGATAGATAGGTACCACTTCTTAGTGGGAAGTAACAGTAGTCGGTGTAGTCTTGCTGGCCACATGACCACCAGAGCAGTTCTCAGACAACGCTGGCTCTTCAGCTTAGAAACAGAGATGAGCACCACCCCCTATACTCGGTTATAACTAGAAATTCACGTCAAGGGACTACCTTTACCTTTACCTTTACCTTTACCTTTATGAAGTCTGTATGGCCCATGGAGGTCAGTGGATGGTGGAGGAATTGCCCTCTCTGCTTGCAGTTGCTCTCCAATAGATCATGGTGCAAGCAGATGGCAGGGTTTTGGGATCTATTTTGTTTTTTACAAGAACCCCAAGATCCACCAACTGTAGTTTGGTGCAAAAAGTTGTTATAGTTGTTATGGAGAGCTGAGTGGGACATATTCCGAGAAATGAGTATCTTGAATTCCCCTTGCCAGGTACTTTAATTGGAAGTTTAATTTGTAAAAGAACTCAACGCACCTAATCTGTTTGGGGTTCAGTTTGTGCAGGGTTTTCAGTGCTTCCAATGGAATGGAAGTCCCCTCCAGAAAATGTTGCCATGCCACCAAGGCCTGCTGAATTGATTCCTCCCATCCTGTGGCAATTGCCACATCTGATGTATCCACTTTAACTACAAAAGGTTCCATGGGGCTGGGATGCTTCAAAATGTGTTCAGAGATGAACAGTCCCTTTAGGGGGTCAAAGGCCTCAGCATTTTGCATTCCATGAATTCAGTAATTAGGCTGTCATGATCCCACATCGAGCCTTCCCCAACCAGCCTTCTTGGTTGAAGGAGCCTGTGTGGCTACCAGACAGTTGGTGATCTGGTGACCCTCCTCACTGCACCATAGGCATAAGACCAATTACATTTGCTTCTTACACTCTAAGGACGTTATCACACGTGGACCACAAAGTGATAATAAACTGGAAATGACAAATCCCGAAAATAAACCTTGATTCCGCAAATGGCTTTCACACGTAATTACCTTAAATGCGCAATTAAAGAAAGCTCCTGCTGAAACCGCATTTAACGTTCACACACAAGTGAGAAAATCTCATAAATGAACTAGAAATGAGCTTCTAGCACATGCGCAGATAGTGGAATGCCAGGATCGGCCCATGGAAAGGCAGAGGCTGACAGCTTTCCTTGGGCCGATCCTGGAAGCAAAGGGCGAAGCAGGGCCATCCTCCGCTTCCAGGATTGGCCCAAGGAAAGCTGTCAGCCTCTGCCTTTCCTTGGGCCGATCCTGGAAATGGAGGACAGGATTGGCCCAAGGAAAGGCAGAGGCTGACAGCTTTCCTTGGGCCGATCCTGGAAGCGGAGGATGGCCCTGCTTCATCCTCCGCTTCCAGGATCAGCCCAAGGAAAGCTGTCAGCCTCTGCCTTTCCTTGGGCCGATCCTGGAAACGGAGGACAGGATCAGCCCAAGGAAAGGCAGAGGCTGACAGCTTTCCTTGGGCCGATCCTGGAAGTGGAGGATGGCCCCGCTTCGTCCTCCGCTTCCAGGATCAGCCCAAGGAAAGCTGTCAGCCTCTGCCTTTCCTTGGGCCGATCCTGGAAACGGAGGACAGGATCGGCCCAAGGAAAGGCAGAGGCTGACAGCTTTCCTTGGGCCGATCCTGGAAGTGGAGGATGGCCCCGCTTCGTCCTCCGCTTCCAGGATCGGCCCAAGGAAAGCTGTCAGTCTCTGCCTTTCCTTGGGCTGATCCTGGAAACGGAGGACAGGATCAGCCCAAGGAAAGGCAGAGGCTGACAGCTTTCCTTAGGCTGATCCTGGAAACGGAGGATGAAGCGGGGTGAACCATGGGAAATTAAGGGGAAATGCATCCAAATGCGCATTTGGCTATCACATTACGGCAAATGCGAAATTACCTTAATTGCGTATTTGCATTTCCTCCAAACAACTGAATTTCAAAAGATCTCCGTTAACACCAGTTTCTGTCCACTTTCTGTCCAGTTTCTGTGCGACATCGTGTGAAAACACGGGGCACTAATCCAGTTTCTGTTTGGGTTTTGTGTGGATTAACCAGCAGATTTGCCCCCGTGTGATAACGTCCTAACTCTGCTGGGTTGCTGGTGAATCGACTGGGCTTCTTAATGGTGCTGCCTCCTCCTCCTGACTTGATTCCCCATAACTGCCTCTGTTTGGGAAATTTTATGCTGAGCTGCATAGCTTACACTTCTCTGGCCAGCTGCACCCATCTGAGCAGGGTCTCTGGGTTTCCTTACTGCAGGGATCACTCCAGGATGTCTGGGTTCAGGCCATCCTGAAAGTCCTTGGTGGTTTCAGACCAATCAGGTATGCAGCCTGCCAGATACCTGAACTTTGCTGCATACTCCACCACCCACCTTCTTTCCTACCAGAGCTGCTGGAGATTGGTGCATGATTTTTTTCTGTTGGGTGTTCAAACCAAGCTTGGAACCTGTTCTTAAACATATTGAAGTCATCTAATTCAGCTGCACCCACATCATATAGGTCAATCAGCCATTCAGCAGCTTCTCCCTGCAGCTGCACCAACACATAGCACATCTTAGCTTTTTAGGAATGAAAGGTGTGCTCCCACTCAAACATGAAACTTCCAACTTGCATTTAGAAGAACAGCTTGTTGGGGTCACCATCAAAGGCAGCCTTCAAGCCCTAGCCCGTATATGGCCATGGCTCAGAAGACTCAGGGGATCTTAGCTTTAGATGGAATCTCTTCCCTCTGCAGGCCTTGGACCTCTCCTTGTCAGAGGACTGCATGTCATCTCCCATCAGGTCCTCTCCTCCTGCTCTTCTAGTGCAGAGTCTGCTAGTTTCTCACCCTATGAATGCTGGGCCAGGATGTCTTGAACACATCCCTTGAGTTCCTTCATCTCAGTGCACATGCTCAATAATTCTGCTTCCAGGTCCCATGAATGGTCTCTCTCCCTCAGATCGGGATAAGGGCTCCACTTGGCCTAGCATCCCATCACTCCAAGTGGTGACATTCCAAATTTCTTCCATGACTCTCCATCATTGGGACCCACAACCACTGGCTGTTGGCTGTGCCAGCTCCTGGGATTTTCCGGCTAGCACCCTCCAGCTCTCTTGCTGGACTGCCATTAACCTGCTCCCGTCCTGCTGCCTTTGGGTTTGAGCTTTGGTCCCTGAGTCTGGGGTTCACCGCTTACATTTATCTCAGGTTCCCTCTCTGAAGATTTAGGGGGCTTGCAGACTGCCAGAAATAGTGCAAATTGAGTCCACTTTTAGGGTTAGGGAATCATGGGAACTGTATTTTATTGTGGCACCAGAGCTCTCTGACAGAGAAGGCTCAATGTCTCAGAAAAAAACCAATTCCCATGATTCCCTAGCAGTAACCCTAACCCTAAAAGTGGACTCAATTTGCACTATTTCTGGCAATCTGCAACCCCCAATAGTTGCTCTGGATAGAGTCCTGTACTTATTTCTATTCTAGCAACTTATGAGGTCCTCTCTTTAATAACCTCAATAACCAGGCTTCATAGATGAATCAGAAAGAGTTTATTGCAGATCAGCCCAGAAAGCCATCCTCCCCCCTCCCCCCGCCCCGCGGAACTGATTCAAAGATGTCAATTTCATGGTTATAACTCCCTGCACACACACACACACCTCCAACCCTCTACATTCTTCTTACATTCCTCTCCCGGGAGAATGATCTTGGAGCTTCCCAGTAACAGCTTATGTCTGAAGCTCCCACTCTCATCCACACAGTTAGGCCCAGCACCTGCTAACAAGAACTGCAAAACTACAGTTAACAAATATAACAATAAAATAATGGCAGAGGGAACCTGCACAGGAGACCCTGACAGTTCTTAGGGAGTTTTCTTTTTGGGGTTCTGTGCTACTCCTTGTCTTGCTAGTACGTGTAGAAGAGTGCTGCTCAACGCTCTGTTTTCCTCAAATGGCATGATAGCCCAAGTCAATGCATCTATTTACCTTCTGTCTCTCCAGTCTCCTCTCCTTACTTTTGGCAAGTGCATGGATCTGAATCTGCAAGCCAGCAGTAGCTGTTCCTGTGGCCTCCAGGAGGCCAGGAGGACCCCAGTTCCCCATTCAAGCCCAAATTTGAATGCATTACTAAAGTGGAATGATAGTTCTGCACAACCTCCAAATGTCCTGATTAGCAGGGATGGATGGTCCTGAATAATCCTCTGCTTTCTATCATTGTAGCTGCTTTTAAAATGTCCCACATTCTCCTCCTCACCTTTACTTCTTAGCTTATTTCAGTTGGTGCAAACTGACCAAATAAAGCAAAAGTAATTTGCAGTCAATTAACCCAGCAGGGAGGGGGGAGATAGGAGTGTGTAGAATCTTACCCTTCCCAGTAGGCTCAGGCAAAAGCAAACTGCTGCAACTTCTCTTAGTTTGTCTGTTCTTCGTCTTTAATAACGTTTGCCATCTTAACCACACTGATATTGCTTGACCACAGGTGTCCCAGTTTTGATCTGTGAAATTTTGGAGGGCACAGTGCTAAAGGCCCCTTGTCTCAACATCTGAGTAGGTTGAAAATAGCAAGGTATGTATGACAAGGAGTCAACCAATGGATTAAAAAAAACCTTAGCAAGTGTCTGAGGTCTATAATTTTTAATATCTTTAAACTAGCTACAAAATGTCAATCACGTCACAAACTGACAGGAGACAGAAGGAATTTCATATTACATGCGGCAACTATACTTAATCTCACAGGTTGTTTTTGTTTAAATCTAGATTTCATTCATGTAGGTCATTTTTATTTTATTTTATTTTTTTAATAATAGCTACTAAACATTGCAGTGATTTTGGTGTGCATAGCTCTAGGTAAGCAACAGAGAACTGTACCAATAACAAACCACACAAGGGGAGAGGGAGGGGGAAAAGAGAGAGAGAGAGAGAGAAGCTAAAAAGAGAAAGAGAGAGAGAGAGAGAGAGAGAGAGAGCCTTATAAAAATTACATTTCTCTGCAACATTTCACAGGGTGGCCATTCCCTCCCCCCCGAAAAAAGACGGTCTTTGAAAGCAGCAGACAAACTCTATATATTACACTTATTTCTTAGTTGTTGATGCTTGCTTTTTAAAAAATCCTTGACATAGTTTCAGCCAAATGTTTAATTTGCTGGCAATGGTTAAATGATGAGTGCCTATTCCATCAAATTTTTTTGTAATTAAAGTTTGAAGGAAAAAAAAATAAGAAGAGAAAAGGAAAGAAATGAATATGGCTCATAACTATATATATATATATATATATTGAGAAGGAGAACTATATATATATATATATATTGAGAAGGAGAACTATATATATTGAGAAGGAGAACTAAAGTGGCACTACTGCAAACTTGCTGGTATAACATAGTCCTGACAGTGTCCCAATACCGAACATGCGAATTTTTTTTGTTTTCTTTTATCATCGCTGATGTTGCTACTGCCATGGAAAGGTCTCACTTAAGTTAAGGAGTCTAAAAGTCTATTTCTCATGCAATAAATGCATAAATCACATCACTTTTTTGTTTTAGTGCAATGCTTGTTATAAGTTATATAATTCCACATTGTTTAATCATGAACTCATAACAACTGATGACAGCAATGGAGAACTGAGAGAACACCAAATTCTTAAGTGCTTAAACAACATGACACCCGAAGAAAAGACTTCTGGGAGTAGCTCTGTGGAATGTTAACAGTTTTACAAGAACAATACTGTATAGTTAAAAGTTTAACAGCACATTGAGCATTCCTACATTTTTTTGTCATTCAGCAAAAACATCATAAAGTTTTAAAAAACAAACTCACCAACCAAAAACTGACAGAGAGACAGAAAGGGTGGAGAAAAGGAGGGAGGGAGGGAAGGAGAGAGAGAAGGAAGGAAGGAAGGTTTAAAAAATACCAACAAATTGATTGAACATTGTTATGAGCTATAGCCAGCAAATTAGTACTATATACAACCTTTGGAAAGAAAGAGATTTGGAAAATAAAAATAAATTTACAAGTATCATTTTTGGAAAGCTGACAACTTACACAGGACAACATTTACAACAGGGGGCTGAACGGGATTGATATGTGCATGTGTGCAAACCTAGTTGGTAAATACCATGAGAAAAGCATGAAAGTACTGTCCATTGGGGACAGTGTTCAGAAGAATCTCCACTTTGCTGCATTTAACCGCTGCCCAGCATCTTTGTTGCACGTTGATTGGCCTCATCAATCCTGGTTTTGTTGGAAACAGCCTAGAAAAGGAGAAAAGAGGGAGCAGAGGGGGAAAGGGAATCATGGAAGATGTTGAATCCATGTAGGCAAACTGTGGCCTGTGGTCTGCATGCAACTCCAAGGCCATTTTTATGTTTCCTAAAGGTCATCCTGCATCTCCCTTTCCAAGTTTCCCACCTTCCCTCATTCCCAATTGTGGCAGGCACAAAAACCCTATTACTGTTTTTCTTCCCATCTTTGCAAACACGTGATAACCCTCTCCCTTAAATTCCTACACTGAATTCCTATCTGATCTTAGATCTACCACATGCTTTAAAACCTTCCAAAACCTTCTCTCTCTGCTGTTCTGCCATGACATATGCCCTTGCTCACCCAGCATCACCATTTTCAAGCATGTAGAGGTCTTTTACTCCTTGAATTTTCCAGCCCTTTTGCCTTGATCAGCCTTCCAGTATGGTTCAGTGAGACAGCTTGCTTGCTTGCCTTTGGAACAACCCTCATGTCTCCCCTTTCCCACTGCAATACAGTGCCTATATTTGTTACACTGAAATAATTTAAATGGAATTAATCTTGTCCTGAAACTAAACACCATAATATGATTTCTACATCTCTATCTGCTTTTGGATCCATAACAACTACTTGTACTGTTGTTGTCATTATTTGCCTTTAAGTCAACTCCAGCTTTTGTCAGCCCTATTGTAGGATTTTCTTGGCAAGCTTTATTCAGCTGAAGTTTGCTATTATTTTCCTCTTCAGCTGAGAGTGTGTGACTTACCTAATGTCACTCAGTGGGTTTCTATGACTGAGCAGGGATTTGAACCCTTGTTTCCCAAAGTTCCAGTCCAGTAATCAGACTACTATACCACAATATCGCCAAGTACTCTATATGAAGGATATAGGATGTGAATAGTTGGTCAGGCCTTACCTTCTCCATGATCCTATCAATTTGGCGGTTCTGTGTGTCAATCTCATTGCCCATATCCAGGGCCATGTGACGGAGATTTCCGATGATGCCGCTGACCTGTTCCAGGTTTTCATCCATCTCACCTTCTCGGGCATCATTTGTTACCCTGTAAAGAAATGAAGAGTAAAAGTGAATGACACTTATCATATAATTACATAGTGATCCATGATCATTTGTCTTTCTTTGGTCTTTCAAAGGAATAGTCTTGCACACTCTTTATTATTCAGCTATGAAACAGGGCTTTTTTTTTTTTTTTTTTTGCTGTTCTGGAAATATTTACATTAAAGTAAATATTCTTAAAATATTCTTAAAATAATGCCACAACAATAATGCCGCAATAATGACACAAAAATAGTTTGGCACTATGATAGTGCCTCTTTGCATGTGCCCTCCATTGTGGTGGCAAGCTTGTTATATTCTGTTGGCTGTTCTTTAAAACTCTCACACAACAGAACATTTCCTCCTATCTCCCCAACAAGCCCCCTGTGAATTCCCAGATATGAACTCTCCAGAGCAGACTTGGGGGAGGAGGCACAAAAGACTGACAAGGGAGAAAGAATACCCCCTGTTCTGCAAATGAAAGTCTCCCATCAATGGAGAGAGAGAGAGACAAATAGGATTCTATAGGTAAACAAGGTAAACAAAAACAAGATCCCAGAGTTGGGGCAGCACTGTGCAGTGATATCAGGATAACACCAGCACATTCTCATATCTATGCCTTACTGTATATGTTGGAGGCACTCTATATGGTGGGCACATTTGCAGGAATCATGTTAGTGACAAGTGTGTGCAAAAGTATGGTTCATGGGCATATAATCTCTTTTTCAATGGCATGCAGGTTGCTATTCTGTCACCCTTTGTGTGACACCCTTTGTGTGATGTCTAAATGCCCCTTCCAACTGCTGCTGCTGTTCCTGCTTCCCAGAGGGAGAGGAGGAACTGGAGGAGATAGTTCAGATAATGTAGGACTCTCCATCAGTGAGCATGCTCCCATTTCCCTTCCCCTCTCAGCCAAGATAGTTCTTCATTGCTTGCCTTCTCAGTCCCTTCCTTCACCACCTTCTGGGGCTTGACAGCTGCATGGTAGGGTTGAGGATTGGATTGGGCATGAAAAGATGGAGGACAGTCCCTTGTGCATCCAAAAAAGGCATATGTGGGGAATGCACATGCAGAGCACTATGTGATGCAGGATCTCAGCTGTTATCGTTATCCATTTACAAACAGAAAGGTATGATGAGCTGCTTCATAGCTGTTGTTGGAGGGATCAAGCAATGAGTTTCCTGATGCCTCATATCACCACCATCAAACAATGAGTATTATAAAGTTTGTTATGGTTTTCTGCATTCTTCCTCCTACTTTTCTCTCCTACCACTATCACCAAACTATGGGCCTTTGCAGACTGCCAGAAATAGTGCAAACTGAGTCCACTTTAAGGGTTAGGGTTAGTGCTAGGGAATCATGGGCATTTTTTTTTTCCCTGAGACATTGAGCCTTCTCTGTCAGAGAGCTCTGGTGCCACAATAAAATACAGTTCCCATGATTCCCTAACCCTTAAAGTGGACTCAATTTGCACTATTTCTAGCAGTCTGCAAAGGCCTTATGTGTTTCACATAGTTATGGCTTTCTACACGGCTTTCTACACTCTCCTCTTTGTCTATCACACCCAATAAATAAAAGTCTATCTGACACTAACAGTGGTTAAATGCCTGTACTGCAGCCACTCACTGATAGACCAAAAGGTTGTGAGTTCAATACTAGCCAGGGCTTAGGCTAGACTCAGGCCTGCATCCTTCCAAGGTCACTAAAATGAGTACCCAATTGTTGGGGGGCAATGAGCTTACAGTTGTAAACTGCTTAGACATCCCATAGTGTGATATGAAGCAGTATATAAATGAAGCTGCTTTGCTTTGCTTGCTTTGCTATAGATTCCTGTCCTCTTTCTTACCCATCACCATCCTGTCCACCACTACTATCACCAAACTCTGTGTGAACTTCTACAGCATTTCTTATAGTTTCCTATATCCCACCCCCCACTTATTCAAGAACAACCAACAACTTTGGAGGCAGGAGTCCTACAGCCTGCACCTCTCATTGAGGCTAGATAGATTGTCAGTGAGGGTCTGGGACTCTCCCAATACCCTCCAATCAAGTCCAATATCTAATAACTGTAACTTGGTTATGTCTAAGCAACCCCAGGGAAGTGCTGGGCTAAGGAAGAGAAGTGAGGGAAGAGATGATTGTTGGATTCTGCCATGGCAGCAGCAGCTCTCACAGCTTCTTGTCAAATTAGAAATGGTTGTGAGATGCAAGAACAGCTATAGGAGTCCTTTTCCCCCACTCACTTTTCAGTTCCATTGGAGAAAGATTACCAGCCTCTGTTTTCAAAAGCCAGCTAATTTTGGGTTCCTTCTGACTGATCTGGTGGGTTAGAGAGCCCCTCCCAAATAGGACATGGAACGTCAGTGGAAATTTTTTGAAACAGTTGGAATAATTAACTTGGCCGTGATCAAGTGGGAATAAACAACAATAAAAACACAAAGACCATATGGAAATTGTTCTCAGTATGTCAGCAACAGGAAAGAAGGGGAGGAAAAGACTGGATATTTTTTTAAAAAAGAAAAACAGCAATAACCACAACTCTCACCTGCGGATAAATCCACCGCTGATGGCCATCTGTTCTCGTTCATCCACAACACGTGCCGGCTGGCTGGCTACAACCCCATCTTGATTATTGCCCCAGGCTTTCTTATAAGCATCACTTGATTTAAGCCTATGCAAAAATAAAAGGTGAGTAACAAAGCACAGAGGGCAGAGAGACAACTGAACCTCCCCCCTTCCCCCATTATTTATACCTTCAGGCTTAGAGCTGAGTCAAGCAAATGAGTGTTTGAGAAGGAAGACATTCTGGTATACCGATATATCATAAACCTGAACAAAAGCTTTTTTTTGCTTTTTCCTTTTTTTTGCTTTTTGCTTTTTTTTTTTTTTTTTTTTGCCTCTACAGCTGTGTTGCTAGCAAATTTAACTTCCAGTCAAGTCAATTGTAATTTTGCCACATTGATGACAATTTTATTATTTTTTCTGGCTTCTTTAATAAAAATAAAAATGAACACAACTAGAGAACATTCAGCTGTATTTCATGACACATGTACATTTGGACATATAACACAGAAAACACACTGCTAGACAGACATGGAAACAAACCCACTGAGGATAGTGTGTACATCACATCACAGAACACACCGTTTTATATTTTAAACAGAACAGAACAGAACTGGCCTCCATTTAAGTATATCGCCATGGCTGAAGTTCCTCTTTTTAACGTGTGGCACTGTGAATCTTTACACCCATCAACTTTTCCAGTGTTAAACTAGAATCGTGGTGACATTGGCTCTTTTGCCTTACAGAATCATCATTAGACCAATTGGTTAGCTCTTTTAATAATATATCGGTACTTGGAAAGAGTAACTATACATCAATAGTTGATGTACAAACCTTTGTCCACAGAGACAAAAAGTAAAATCGGGCCATAGTGGGATGAGTGCAGGAAATAATAATAATAATAATAATAATAATAATAATACAAGCATGTGTAGCATCAGAAAGGGAAATTCCTCTATGTATTTTTTCATGCACCATCTACAGGCATGAATAAGAAGTGAAGCATTCTCAGTAAAGCACACTGCCCCAGTGGTTCAACATTCTCTTGATGCACTAGCAGAAACAGCCTACGCAGCAAGTGGGACACAGGCAAAAATGGGGCTCCAGGTGCAGCAGAGAATCTTAAACATTAGGCCACAGGAAATAGTGGAGAGCCACTATCTGAATTCAATTGAACAGAGTTTCAGAGGATCCATCTTTGACTGAGCCACCACAGAGAAATTAAAATCTAGGCATACCAGCAGTGAAGGGTAATATGAGCAGCATTCCTTTTAGTAACACAACCATCCTATATTGCAAACTGAATTTGACAGAATCTTATGATACACCCGGAAATGATATCAGTTTTGGCAGTTCTCTTGGGGTTAAAAGAAAAAAAAATTATTATTGTGGTGTGCACAAGAAAGCTCTCTTACATATGGAAATAAGATTTGAAATTTTAGAGTAATTTTAGTAATAAATGCCCAATATTTCCAATACATAAGATTTTGTAATGGAAGAGAATATAATCTGAAATTCTTAAAATGATATTCATTTGGCCATATGTTTTAAATGGTGCTGATCATCAACACATTTCTTGAAGGTGATTGTTAAAATTGCTTGATTAAAGTAGCTTGAGTGATTTTATTTCTAAACATTTTCTGTAGTTCTGTCAACTGAAGGAGACTGCAGTTTGAACAATCACACCTAGATCTGTATTGTATGGCAATAGTCTTATGTATAATAACATAAAGGTAAACATTTCAATATAGAGGTTGAAATCAATAGGTCTTATACCCAATTAAATATATTTAGAACCATGGTGCATAGTTTTATATCCTATGCAAATCTGCTTAGGAATAAATCCCATTGAATTCAGTAGGTTGAATTCTACTGAATTCAGAGCCATAGCCATGTTAGTCTGTAATATTAATATACAAAGGATTGTGTAACACCTTTGAGACTAACTGTGCAAAAAACATTGTTGCATAAGAGACTTGGTCTAATCCATGCATCTGAGGAAGCTGACAAACAGCTCTATCTCTCTACATTGTTATAGTGTACTTATTCCACTTTAATTGCTATTGCTACCTCTTGTGGAGTCCTGGGATTTACAGTTTAGGGAGGAACATTTAGAATTCTCAGCCAGAAAGCTCTTGGGTCTCACTAAACTACAAACCCCAGAATTCCACAGAATGTTGTTAAAGTAAATATAGCATTATAATAGTGTAGTGTGATAAGGGCATAAGTCTACAAAAGCTTAAGCTACAACTTCTTTTGCTCAGGTAGACTTGAAGATGCTACAAGATCCCTTTGTCTACTGAATTTGGTAGGCTGAATGCCCTGGGGAAATGTCCAGGGGAGTAGACACAATTGCTCCTGAGCATCTGTTCTTATGATGTGGATCTAAACCAGCCCCCTGGTTTTCCAGAGAGCTGTCAGCGATGAAATGAGTAAGACAGACACTGGAGTGATGTTGGCAGAATACTCAAAGTGAGTCTGACCAAACATGGGCTACAGCCAATTTGAAGGTCTATTCCTTGGCAGTGTGGACAGCAAAGTAATTAGAAGAGTTTCTTTCTGACATTTCACCAGCATCTATGGCTGGCATCTTCTCTGAAGATGCCAGCCACAGATGCTGGCAAAACGTCAGAAAGAAACTCTTCTAGAACATGGCCACACAGCCCGAAAAACCCACAAAAACCTATGGATACCGGCCATGAAAGCCTATGACTTCACAGCAAAGTAATTTTTTTTTTACTTTCACCATTGTATCTGTAAGGAGCTGACCAGCAGAGCTATTCCATGTCATCAGAGGTCTATTATGCACTGGTCCTCAAGTAGAAAATACAGAACACTCAACAGCCCACTGCAAAGAATTTTCATGGCACTTTGCAAATAAAGTTGTTAAGATCTGCTCCAACTTGGATGCTGTACTTGACATAGTGCCAGTGAATAACCTCGGTACCCGTTTATCCAGTGTCAATGGATATTTTTCAGTTTGTGAAGTCCGAGGTTGTGGACAGGATCCTTGAAGAGGAGAGAGCCACCACATGTGTGCAAGACCTTTGTCCTTCCTGGCTTATCAAACAAGCTGGAGGGGGACTGGCTGAGTGGGTAAAGTGAGGAGTCAGTGCCTCCCTGTGAGGCAGCATTCCAGCTTGCCTAAAGGAGGCAGTTGTGAGGCCTTTGTTTGTAGTGGATAATTATTGGCCAGTATCCAACCTAACATTTTAAAGTAGGTATTGAAGCATGTGCTGGCCTCCCAATTTCAGAGGATTTGGGATGAAATAGATTATCCAGATACATTTCAGTCTGATTTTAGGCCTGGCTATGGAACAGAGACAATTTTGGTTGCTTTGGAGAATGACCTACACAAGGAACTGAACAGAGGGAGTGAGTCCCCTTTGGTTCTGCTGGATCTCTCAGTGGTTTTTGATATCTTGATTATGATATCTTTCTGGGCTTCCTTGCTGGGATGGGACTTGGTGGCATTGTTTTACAGTGGTTCTCTTTCTTCCTGGAGGGGTAAACCCAGAAGATGGTGCTGTGGGACTTCTATTTCATCCCCTTGTTATTGTGCTGTGTGTGGCCCTCAAGGTTCTGGTTTGTCCTCTATGCTATTTAACATATACATGAAACTGTTGCGAGAGGTCATTCAGAGTTTGGGGGTGCAATGCCATTAATATGCAGATGACACCCAACTCTACTACTCCTTTCCACTCCAATCTAATAAAACTGTTCTAGTTCTAAACCAGCATCTATCATGAGTAATGGATTGGATGAGGTCAAACAAATTGAAACTTAATCCAGACAAGACAGAGCTGCTCTTGGTCAGTTGAAAGGCAGTTTAGGGAATAAGGATTCAGCCTGTGTTAAATGGGATTACATTCCCCCTGCAAGACACAGGTTCACAGTTTGGGTTTACTTTGGGACTCAGCTTTGAAACTGGAGGCCCAAGTTTCTGTGGTGGCCAGAAGTGCTTTTGCACCTTTAAAGCTTGTGGGCCACCTGCACCCATTCTTTGAAACATTAGATCTGGCCCCAGTGGTACATGCATTCATTACATCCTGTTTGGACTACAGTGATGCCCTCTACTTGGACTGCCTTTGAAAAGTGTTCAGAAATTCCAGCTGGTCCAAAGAACTGCAGCCATTAACTGGAGCAGGTAATAGACAACATATTAGGCCACTGTTGAAACAGCTCCACTGGCTCTAGCCCTATATGAGACTGCCTGGGCTCTTAGATTATCAGGAGAGGTTCTTCTCTTATGGTCTCACTATCATCACAAGCACAATTGCTGTGGAATGCAAGAGAGGGCCTTCTCAGTAGCTGCCCCTAGACTCTGGAACCCCAGGGAGACCAGAATGGTTCCCTCCTTGTTTTCCTGCTATCAGACAGGCCTTTAAAACAAAAAGTTTTTAAAAATTGGCTAGAGGGTACTATATTGTTTTAATTGAACTGTTTCTAAAAGCCTTTAAAATATTTTAATTGCATCTTATTCTTTTATTGAAGTTGATTTGTTTTAATACTGCAAATAGCTTAATTCTATTTAATGCTCTCTTTTTGTATGTTTTAATTGTATTGTTCTTTTAAATTGTGAGCTGCTTTGAGTTCCAGTTCTGGGGGGGGGGGGAGTGGGATTTACATTAATGTAATAATAATAATAATAATAATAATAATAATAATAATATACAGGATAATAATAAATTTGTTAATGTTAAAGGCGCCACAAAATCTGGCCATTTCTCATGCATAGGATGAAGCTGCATATCAAATTAAATAGGCAAGTAAATAACTATGAAAATGAATACTAGTTTGACTTTAAAATAGCCAAAATGTAGACTTGAATTATTTTTAGCATAAAAATTAAGATATGATAGGCGGTTGTGTGAAATTTCCTTTAGATTTACTTTTTTAATGACAGCACACTCTCTCCTTTTCAACATATATACCCTTTAATTGGCTCCAGTGATCTATTGCAAAGTAGTAGTAAGATGATGCCTACAATCCTATACACAGAGACTTATAAGAAAGTACATTAACTGAACTCAATGGGACTTAATTCTGAATAGACATATATAGGATTGTGCAATGCCCTACTGCTGTTACAGACTACACTGTTCAGTGGTCAGAACCCTTTAATGCTTCCAGGCAAGCACAAATTCATTTTGTTTACTTTCATGAAGAGACTGTGTCAAAGAGCAGCATTGCAGTGTAATTTGGGCAGTTGTGTTTCTATCTCCCCTCTCTTCCTAAAGAACATCACCAATAATTTTCTTTGTCAAGGAGTTGCTTCCATGATAGCAATATGGAGCCAAGGCCACAATGCTTTTGTCTTATCCAGGGTTGCTTTTGAGATGAAATAGAGATAGGCGGTTCTGAGACCCCATTTTTGACCTTCAGTATCTTCCAGGGGTCAACAGACTGCCAAAAATTAAAAAAAATATGAGGAAAAGAAAGAAAAGTGTAGAATTTGTTTGGTATTTAATGAACCTTCGCCATTTGAAAAGGATGACTTTGAGCGATTCACCTTTTTTGTTGAATTTTTTTTTAATGGAGTGGGGAAAGTGAATTTAGGGTGTGTCAGCCTCAGAAATGGCCCTGGAGGTCTCAGATGACCCCTGGGTCACACTTTGCCCACCCCTGTGGGGATAGAAGGATAACTACTCCAATACATGGATAGTTAGGCATCAGGCTACAAGCACTCATTCATGTGGATCTTGCAAAGGTTCAGAATCACTTGTGTTTTGTAAGAAATTTGGCCAGTTTTCTTTGCTCAGGCTAGGACTGCTTAGAAAGATTGATTGACCCTAGCAAATAAGTGTAAGGAACACAACAACTTAGAAACATTATTAAAATAAAATATGCTGCTTTATACCCACACATACCTACCTTTCATGGAGCAGTGTGACTTTTGTATTTAGTAACGTAATTACCCGGGGGTAATTCACTCAAAGTGAGTGGGTGAATAAACATAAGAAATTAGACTACAGATAGACAGTGGTCTATAAGACTTTAAGGCCATAAGACTAAAAAATGAAATGCTAACAACTACATCATTTTAAGGCTACCTACTTATAAACATATTTTTACTCATTCATTCATGCAAAAACTCAGTGCATGCTAAATCTGTTATCCATAAGGAAGTCCACTCTTTCATGTCTGTATTCTCACTTCAATGTCCACACATCACATTTTTATGCTGCATTTTCATTTTATGGTCATTACATGCAAGCAAACTCAGCACATTTCAACATTTCTGCTTGGTGTACACAACCCATTTAGGGCATGATAGTTTCCAAAGTGGGGTCAGTTTTCCTGTTGATTAAAATAGATAGATAGATAGATAGATAGATAGATGATAGATAGATAGATAGAGTCTCCATAGCTTGGGTTCAGACAAGAAACATGTCCCCAAAGTTTGAGAAGAAAGATATTCAATGAAATATCAGAGTGACATCATTTAGTTTCAAATGGCCACTTTGTGTATTTTTGAGCCACAAGGGATGGGCAAGAAAGTCTTCCATTTACAGATCTTTGGGAGTAACAGAGAGTATTCAGAAATAAGAGCATAATGGTGCCATAATTTTGAAGCATAGATTATTAACACTACATAGTACACACACTGTAAAATGTTGAAATCTTCATCATTAAAATGTATTTACAGTAAAGATCTCACTGTGGTATGCCTGATTTTAATACAGCTACAGTAATCCCACTATTGTCTACACCAGTGGTTCCCAAACAGTAAGCCCACAAGACACGGTTGCTCTCTCAGATGACAGGAAGTGGTTCACAAATTGTTAACAGAGCCACATTATCCCAGCCTCATCTAGTCCTCCATGTCACAGTAGCATCCATCCATGGAGGGGAAGTGACAGGACATTGCTACTTCCTTTTCTCTACTGGGCCTGAAAACTGGCCACATGCACCCTATGTCAGTATTCAAGCTTCCAGCCAAACCATTCAGGTTCTGATAGGAAGATAGATTCTGAGTTAGATCACTGCCACCATACTGGATGCCCCCCTTGTTGGGAATTTGAATACTGACAGTGGAGGGGGGGATAAAGGGTGGCCTGGGAGGAATGTCAAGGTCAGTGCAAGAGTGGATTGTTGGCTTGGCAAGTTTGGGAACCCCTGGTCTACGCTATGAGATGAACGCATTGGAACCAGAATTCTTTTCTCTGCATGCCACATGCTCATCCTGCCCAGGTGCCTTAAGCAAGGATGAGCGTCACAAGGCTTGGTGGTTTTGAAAACAGCCTTGGTTGCTCAAGAAATCAGGCAGGCAGGCAGGCAGGCAGCACCTACTTGTTACATGGACAGGCACAAAGACCACAGAATTTTCCTAGGTCCGTCAAATTCTTTTCTGCTTCTTTCATGTCCTTATTGATTTGGTCCATTCCCTCTTCGATGCGTTCCAGTTGTTCTGATTAAACACAAGTATTTTATCCCCACAGTATGAAGCGGATGGAAAGGGACAAAGGAAAAAAAAAAGACAAAAAGAAAAGAAAAGAAAAGAAAACAACTTCAGACATTCACTCATGACAAAGAACTGGACACTTACAGAGCAGAGCTGGCACCCAGTACCTACTTGTTACAAGGACATATGAAAAGGCCACAGCATTTCCCTAAATCTTTTAAATTTTTCTCAGCCTCCTTCATGTCTTGGTTGATATGGTTCATGCCTTCTTCAACACGATCGAGTTGTTCTGGTCAGGACAAAGGGATGACAGTATGGAATGAATTGTATTTTGTTGTTGTAACTGTTTGTCTTCAACAGAACATGAAAAGATGGTAGATGCAGGAACTGAATTATTATGGAGGTGTTTCAATGCATAAATTGCAGCTGATGCATTGAAGCAAGGATGAACGTGAACCTAGAGGCTGAAGAATGATGCCTTTTACCAGTATGGTAAAGCACACACACATTCATGTACAGAAAAAAGGAGAAATGTTTTGATGTAGATTAATTTGAACAAAAACATAAAAGTGGCAGAGGAACTACCAAATACCTCAAAGCTCAGAAATATAATACAATACATCCAGTTACTAAGACATCAATGACATCCAAGAGAAAGAAAGAAATGGGGTTATTACCTTGTATTTATGTACGTTAATAAAATATTTAAATGGTTGCCTTCCATGGAAAATATCTACAATACTTTCACTTACAAATGTCTTTGAGTTTGATGATGGTTGAAAATGTAATTGGTTTGATTTTGAGAATTGGTGAAAGAGTGTACAGTTAACAATGATGTTAAGAATGGATATGAGTAGTTGAGTTAAGATCCATGTCCAGATACAAACTTTTTCAAAGACTGAGGCTCTTCAGATCTGAATTTTTGGCCGTGGTCCATCTCTAAAGAAGAGAAGACCATGGGTCTGTCTTATTCCTCTGTCAGTGACAATGTTATATGCCAGGAGTAACCACAAAGGAGTAAAAGGAATTATATAAATTACGAGACCCAATTCCATGTCCAAAGAAACAGATGGACAGATGGCCATAGACTCTAGGGCATTCGGAACAGATAATATATATATATACGAATGAAATTCACTGTTGCATTTTCCTTTCTTGACTACCATAGCCATTTTGTTGGCTTCCCATGGCTTCCAGGACATGATTAGGCCAATGTTATTCCTTTCACTTTAATGCAGTTACACCTGATTTGCATCAGAACAGCATAACACAATCATCAAGCACACCACAGAGGGTTTTTACGCAAATAATAAGTGACATCCATGAACTCCAGTGGTCTGTTTCTTGCCTATACTAGAAGTAGGGCCTACATTTTCACATGGGACAGAGAATATTGTTGCTGTTGTTGTTAATTTTTGCTACCACTATTACTATCTTCAGATGCAAAAGTAATGTCAAATATTCCAGGTATTTCAAATATTCCAAATATACCGTAAGACTGCAATAATGGTTAGACAGCATATTCCAACACATGTTGACTCTGAAGCAAGTCCTACTGTATCAATAATGTTCACTCCCAGATAAGGATGCATAGGATTGTCATGGAACAGTGCAATCCTATACATGTCTATTCAGAAGCAAGTACCCTTGAATTCAATGAGTCTTATTCCCAGGTAAGTGTGCATAAAATTTCTGCCTTACTGTTTCTCAATAATTTTGCACTACTACAGATATTTTTGCTTAACTGGCATGTCAACAGTAAGCCTCCTCATCATGGGAATCTGATGCAACATCAATTTTTCAAACAGTATGATGGACAAATAGGAATGAAACATTTTAATTAGAGGAAAAGTTATACCACCTACATAGATTGAAAGGAGTGAGGGGAAAGGAATACTAGATTTTTGAAGCAGGTTCTGTTCTCATTTTTTTCATTAAGATCAAAAGAATGCAGAATCACATTCCCACAGATAAATATGAAAAAGAAGTTGTAACAATTCATAAACATGTGAGAAAAAATAGTGTCTGGGTGAATCCATACTGTAGAAATGATGCAGTTTGACACCACTCTAATTGATGTAGCTCCATCCCATGGAATCCTGGTATTCTGTAGTTTTACAAGGTCTTTAGCCTTCTCTGCCAAAGAGTACTAGTGCCTCAAAAACTATACATCCCAGGATTCTATAGGATGGAGCCATGGCAATTAAAGTGGTGTCAAACTGCATTACTTCTACAGTGTAGATTCATCCTCTGAAACTGAACTAAGGGAGGAGAATCTCTGTATGGTAAATGATGCATAAAGAACAGGTGTAGCGAAATAAAGGAGCTACAGATTTGTTATAGTCTCTAGAGCTGAGGAAAGTTATTTTTTTCAGACTATAACATTCAAAATCTTCTGTGCTGCCAATATTGCCTTTGGGTGTTGTAGTCCTAAAAGTAACAATTTTAAGCTTTGTATGTGACATAACCCAATGCATGGAGGAGGGGCAAAGGCAGTCATCTGATACTTCTAGATGACTGCAGATCCATGAAAGCTGTTGTAAGGACACAATGTTCATTTTCCAGAATATTTTAAAGCAAAATGCTAGGAGAAAAGAGGACATGCAGGGAGAACTCCTGTTGTAGCAGAGAACTAATTTCTAACTAGGAAGGCTCAGTGAGCCAGGCAAGCCTGGAAATCATCACCATTGATGCAGATTCTTTATCCCTGATCTGATTTGGGCCTGGACATATTATGGCTCTTCTAGGGTGAGGCATTTCCCCTCTACATGTGCTTAGAAGCACTGATGATTTTCATTTACTATGTATACTGATGGGCAATCCTGATCTTGAAAGCGTTTTAGGATTCATCATGTGTGAAGCCTATATTAAATCCTTCTAAAAACCATGAAGCAGAAGCAAATTGGAAGTTAAGCAAAAGAGGCTGGGGTGATCTAATTTGGATCCCTACCCTAGGTCAATGGGATGCAATCATGTTAAGATCCTTTGACTTAATGTTTTGGCTTCAGGACTGAAGGACACAATCCTAAACATACCTGCAGAGGACAACATTCTTTTGACCCTTGGTGGAGCTACATTGATATGAAGGTCTGATAAAAACTATCTCATCAAAATGGTTTGAGGAAGACCAAGCTGAGACAAAATCACTTGGGTGTATGAAGGCTTATTGGTGATTAATGGATGTAACCAATGTTTCATGCAAAAAACAAAACAAAACAAAACAAAACAAGCCTCTGCCCATTGCCATTTGTGGAGGGTTCCAACAGGGTGTGTCCTGAGACCACCAAGTATCCCAAGCCTACATGTGTATCTTCTCATTTTGGGAAGAAAACAAAAGCATGGGACTAAAGCAGGGCTTATATAGGTTGCCCAAGAATTACATAAAGATATTGCTCCTTCCTTCCTTCCTTCCTTCCTTCCTTCCTTCCTTCCTTCCTTCCTTCCTTCCTTCCTTCCTTCCCCTGCTTCTAGAAACTCAAAGAACAGAGAAGCAGAGCAACTCTAGCAATATCTTTGCCCTCTCCCATCCTTGTCTAAGCCAAGAGATGTAGGAATGGAAACTTGCCAGTTTCCTACAGGAGAGGCATGATCTCATACACTTGTCTCATGAAAAGCCATGCCAGAGTGAACAGTGTAATGAGACGTAGCTGTGGTATTGGTTATTTTATGTGTAAAATATATCAGATTTGGGCAGAGCAAGAACATTACGTGAATTGTGCAAACACACATGGCAAGTTCTCCCAGTGGCTGTTCTCAGATTCTGACTTACTTCTTAGGAAGCATGCATAAAACTCTGCTTTGTGGCTGCAATATGCACTTTTATATAGTCCTAAGCAGAGGGACTTACTTCTGAGGGAACATGTCCAGATTGGAATGTGTATTATTTTATCACCTAGAAAAGATGTTTGACTATCTAAGGGCACATTCCCACTTACATTTAATCCAGTTTGCGGATAGTGTTGACACTGGGTTGTGGATTCAATCGAGGACAATGTCCCCACTATGGATGCGAATTATGTCCTTATTCCATGTCATTCCCACTAGCGATATGGAATAAGCTGTGCCCCAGCTTAAAGCAGGAGGAGGAGGAGGACAGGGAGCCCAGGGCCCTTTAAACGGTGGCTTTAAAAATGCCAGGGACCAAGGGAGGACCCAGTGCAACCTCCTGTGCCAGGCAAAGAATTGGGGCCTAAAGTAAATAAACCCCATCACAAAGGCCAGACTAAGCCGCGTGTAGCTGGCTCCGCATTCGAGGCTGCCACGGTCAGCCTTTCCCCCATGCCCCCAGAGCACCTGAGCAGGGCTGAGGAAAGCCTTTCTCCCTTCCTCTCTCTATCTCTTTTTCTCTCCCCCCCCCCCCCCCCCCCCGTCCCTTTGCTGCTGTTGCAGCCACCGATGCCCCTTCCTCTTTCTTTCTTTCTTTCTGCTCCTCAGAACTTGGGGGAAGGAAGGACAGCCAAGGGTGCACTGGGAGAAGGTGAGCCCTTGCCAGCAAGTCAGTTCCATGCCCCTCTGTCTGCCTTTCTGGGCTCTCTTCAGCCACTGGACATCCCTCAGAAGCCACTGCCTGAGAGGAACCTCCTCTCTCTCACTGCAGGGAGCTGGGATGGGCTCCTTCCAGGCAGAGAAGAGAGGGCGAAGAAGTGGCCAGCTGGGTGACCTTCCAGTGTGCACCGAGGAGTAGAAGCTGCTCTCTCTTTCTCTCTCATGCCCAGCTCACCGCCTTGCCTCAAAGCTGATCCAGACTGAGGAGTGAAGGAGCTATGTGGGGAAGAAATTAAAAATCTGAGAAAATCAGACAGGTGGTTTGCCTCATATTCTCTTCCCAATTCATCACCCAGTACTTTTTAATGGTTTTGTTTGTAGGAGTTTGCATGTCTCCTCCTGGATACGCCTCCTCTCAAAAGCCTTTCTTCTCTGCCTTCCCACCATGCCCCCAGAGCACTGGGAAAGGGCTGAGGAAAGCCGGCGAGAGCACCCGATGTGAATCAGACCCATTGTTCACACTTGTTGAACTTGGTTCGGAATCGGGTCTTTTAAAAAGAATGGCCAAAAAACTAGTGTCAAAAAAAGTGTCCCCCACCCAATTTGTCTTGCTTTAACGTGACTTTGACCAAATGTAGTTAGCTCTAAACCAGTTCCCAGTGTGAATGATGCACATATAACCCAATCAGCAAATCAGTGTATATCATAGTGGGAATGAGCCCTGAATTCTACTTAGTACTGACAGAAAATCTTACTGTACATCCAGTCCTATGATTTGCTCCTTGGTCATATAATTACTGCAAGGGAATGTCTGGGGAACAGGAAAGTTAAGCTCTCGAGGCTTCCAATGGCCACATCAATCATTCCAAATGAAACAGGAAATGCCTAGAAGGTCACTTCTAATAATAATAATAATAATAATAATAATAATAATAATAATAATAAATAATAATAAATCTGTTTTTTTAAAAAAAAAACAACAACCCAGTAACAACCAAGTGTTATTATTTAAAAATTAAAATAAGGCACCCTCACCACTTTGTTTTTCGAGGAGAACCATTCCCCATATTCTCATTTTTGGCAATGGAATCCAAAAGAGGGCTCAAGCAGTCACAAAACATCTTTACAGGCCTGTAGGTGGCCCAGGAGCCCATGTAGCTACACATGGATACACTAGATATGTGAAAATGTTTAATGAAAATGCATGATTCACATGTTTATATGTGAATATGGAGAGGATTTATAATACTTTTCTGAAGTTTATCTCTGAACACAGGAAAATGGGGCACGGCAGAAGGTATATCTGGATACGGGAGGAGTGAAATGTGATACTTCTAGTGACAAGGTTGGATTTTAGAATATGTTTTCGCAGCTTCTGGACACTGATTAGTGTACATGGGAGCTACACTTCATAGAGGGTCACTCACTGACTACAGTTAGGATTGGAGTCCTCTGCATTCTATAACAACAGAGCTGGAGCTTCTTCATTTTCAGTCACCAACAGCTAGTCTTCCATGTAAGATCATTGTTCGCATTTTGGGAAGGAGGTCAAATGATCCCTTCTTTGTAGCAACCCTTTCCTTTCCAGACCAGGAGAAGGAAATATACTGTTGCAAATGCCAAACAGTTCTCAAAAACTCACAAAATTCAATACCACAAATGTCTGTAGAATTAGTGAGTTTGTATAGCATGGTCTATTATAGGAGAGTTCTCTGTGATTAGCTGGCTATGTAGTATCTCAGCTTTTCAGAAAACATGTCATTGCATCCTTCCCCTTTTAATTTACATCTGCAAATCCATGAGGATTTGAAATGAACTTCTTTTTCAAATTAACACTGAGATCTTTCAGGTATTAATAAGAGAACTGTCAGAAAGGCTCTGCGGCTTAGCATGTGGCTTTTGGTTTGCACCCAGATCACCCCTGTGCTGCCTGGATGATCTCAAAGACATTTGCTTTTTATGCCAGAAATAAACACTTGCACTGTGCTAATTACACTGACAATCTCTCATGGGGTTTTCATCCCTTGAAATGTCAAAGTAAACAAGTAATCTAGGAAACCTAAAGACATAAGGAGGGAAACCCAAAAGGGATGTGATCCTCTTTGTCATCTGCACATTCAAATGATCCATGTCAGAGTCTTTATCTAAATCACACCTAACAATCTTACTGCCGGGGTCATCTGAAAAAAGATCACATGGCAAGTTTAACGGATGGTTTCATTAATCGGATCATCTGCTAAGACATGGGCGGTTTAGACACAGAGCACAAACAACAGCAGGGGCCCAGAAGTTAGCAAAGGAATGGCTGTTTCAGTTACACACAACAGGTAAATTACTTTTCCCCCCAAATATTGAAAAATAATTCATCCAGCCTGCATATTGCTAAAAAAGAAAAGTGATACAAATTTGGTTAGAGAGCATTAAGCACAGTGTAGCGATCACAATATTTCCAGGTTCAGAAACATGACCAGTCTTCTGCTTAAACTATGTAAACTATCATTCAGTGAGTAATTAAGCTGACACCTGAAGGCATGACTAGTACCAACTGAATGAATCTTTTGGGTATTTTGAGATCTGATTCTTTCCTGTTTGCAACTGCTGCATTCCCATATGATCAGAAGTATTCTTCAGGTCTGTTCAATAGGAAACTTGTATCAAGATTCCTTTTTCTACCAGAAATGTAGAGGTTAGCAACTGTGACTTGCCAGATGTTGATGGACACAAATTCCATCATCCCTAGTCAGCATAGCTAATGCATTCCAAAAATAACTGGAGGTCCACAGTTGTGCACTCCAATTTAGAAAGTATGACCACAGCCTCAGAGTAGACTTTTTTCATGTATGCATGCACTTCCCATGCATGGGAATTTGTAACTTGCAAAGTAATGGGGTAAACAACTATGCACCAGATTAAGACAGTGGTGTTTGAAAGTCAGTAATCAGTTTCCAGCTCAGCTCTCCCATAAAATTTAACCTATCAGTGTTTCTCATAAGCGAATATTATGATTTCTTTAACCTGGTGGGAGAAACTGAACTGGAGCCAATCAAACATATTGTTGACTTCTACACACATGTGCCTTAATCCAGTTCCTTTGGTGTACAAATGAGATCTCCACATGCTACTTCACATGTTACAGCTGTCCTAAATAGGAAATACACATATGCATGAAAAAGCATGCAAACTACATGGAAGTTATCCTGTCTGATTATATGTAGGGGCCAGCTCAGTGGAAGGTTATATGGTTTCCATGCAAAAGGTGGCAAGGTTAATTTTTGGCATCTCCAGGTAGGTCTCGGTAAGGTTCATATCCCAAACCTTGGATATAATGCTTCTGCCAATCACTCTTGGTAACACTGGGCTAAATGGACCAGTAGTCTGACTCATATACTGCAGCATCCTATATTCTTATTGTACTGTAACTAGCTTGGGCATCAGTGAAACAGATGCATGTTCAGTCCTTTGCATGATGTTCTGTGTATGCTTTTCAGGTCTACTCTAAAATGAAACGCTATTACTTATTTGTTTATGTGATTTATATCCCACCTTTCTCCCAAAATGGGATTCAAGGTGGCTTACAATAATTGAAAAAGCTAAAACTAAACATTCACAATATTTTGAAATTATTGTTAGTTTTGTGAAATGGAACAGAATGTTTAAGAAAATGTTTTTATAGTTTTTTAAGACACTAATTCCTAAAACACCATTCTTTATTTTACTGTGGTTTCCTTGAAGAATGATGCTTGATGACTACAATCTTACTCTGCAATTCTCTATACTAAATAAGTTCAGAGTTCATTAAGGAGTTCTTCTTGATTTCAGTGAAGACCAGAAAGCTCATTATCTCTACTAGTCAGGTTCATATTTTATCTAGTTGTAGATTGAGAGCCACAAGCAAACATCCACCCATATGTTTTACTAAGACTTTTAATAGATAGCTAGTTAATTATTAACTTAAATAGAAAGGTGTTTTAATTTCTTATGTAAACAATCTGAACTTACCTCCTTGCTCATCCAACATAACCAAAGTCCTGATACCAGCATCTTTGCTCTACATTCCAGCAAGAATAACAGGATGAAATAAAGAGACAGAGATAGAAAGAAATTAGTGAGAGAACAAGTAGTATTTGATATTTGGGGGGGGGGGAGGTCAAAGATAAACAGCAGAAGGTATGGCAATGAGTAAGGGACACAACAGGAAGTGGTCATACCCATATTAAATATAGGAGAAATTTAATATTTCCCATTGCACCAAGAGTATTGAATATTCATTGCAACATCACAAAATTTCAGAAGAGGGAAAATGTTATAATCATGAAACATTAATTCAGACTTTGTCCCACCACTTGTGGCAGCCAGTAATTGATATTTTAGGTCCCATGTAGATTCTAATCTCACCATATCTCTTGTAAGAGTCATATGGCCCTCCCGATATTGTTGGATTGCAAGTCCCAACAACCATATGCAACTCAGATAATGGTGAAACATACTGGGAGTTGCAGTTTAACATTTGGAGGGCTGCATGGTTCCCATCCACATCCCAGATACAGTCCAACAGTTGACTGTACAACCTGGACTTGCACTCACTGGAGTTCACAAACACACACACCAACAAAATGCAACACTGACATGTTGACAGCCAGCTATCTTGGAGGTAGGACAGGTGAACCAGAAGGATAGGAAGAGAAGATATATTCTTTCTCATATTCCATTCACAACAGAAAGATTGGGGGACAGGTATCATCCAAACAGACCCTCAGCAGATTTCCCACTCAAGGGAGTGATGAACCAAATCTAAGACCAAAATATCCACAATCTTCCATAATTTAATTCAGTCAAGAATGATGAGTGACAGAAAAAGAGCCATTCCATACATATGGTGTCATTTTCTGTATAAAGATGAGGATGCAACATGGGTGAGCAAGACTCTTTTTACTGGATTGATATTAATTGATTTAAAAGTGTAGCAAATTATGACTGATACAAGCCCCCTCCTCCACAAAGTACTATAGTACTAATCATGTTTCTTTTTTCTTCTCCCTTAGATATCATGGAAATTCTAGTTTGTACTAGAAAACAACTGGGCAGGAACAAGCTCCAAGGAAGGGATTTACTTGTAATTTGTTACAAGGTAAGTTGGGAGAGCTACATGATTTCTGATCTCAAAGCTATAAACAAGCATGGGAAGAAAGAAGCACCAGTTGTTTGTGCCTATGTACTGTTGGAAGACATTCTGTGTTGTAAATGAAGCACAATTTGTGTGTTTTCTTTTTACTTCTGGTGTAGTGTGAGAAACAGAGCATGTTGCATACTCTCCAGCATTTCTCAGTTGAAAACCAGAACATCAGTGACTGAACAACATGGCAAAAATTATTAATGAAGAACAAGATGCAAGCTAGGAGAGGTTGCAGCAGTTTGCTTTGCCTGAGCCTGCTGGGAAGGGCAAGATTCCTCTCCACTTATCTCGTTTCTCTGCTGATGAGTTAACTAAATGCAAACTGCAGTGGGGCCTCCCCATTCACTGGAAATAGGGGCATAGTACCTCTATGAAAGTGGAAAAACATGAAAAAAAAACATACTATTTTTTTCACCTGTGAGATCACCTCTTTAGGAATCTCTAGGCCCTCTTGCACAACTCTGTGGTCAACATCTGGTGGAAGTTGATCATATAATCATGCTGGAGGACTTACAAATGCCTAGAGAAGATTTTTTTCTAGGAACCCCTAAGTTCTCCAGTGTGACTCTATGGTCAACGTCCTGCAGAGTCATGCTGAAGGATGTGGTTCCTAGAGAGAACATGTTCATCAAATATGTGGGATGACAGAGAAATAAATGTGACTGTTTCTGTCAAATGGGGACTGATGGAGTGTATGCACACAGATTTCCCCCTTGGTGGCCTTTTCTTGGATCACCTCCCTTTCTTTGCTTGCCTCTGTGAATGATATTTCCCATAAAATGTCAAAAGCAGAAAGAAGAAGCAGGGACTTCTCACTTTTTCTTGTCACTGCTTCTCTGTCTGTATCAGTTAGGAGTAGATTATCAGTTATATAGGTGTCAACATCAATATCAATGTATATGTGAGAATCCAACAAGTGTAGATTAAACAAACCAACAAATCCCCTAATCCCCACAGAAACTGAGATCAAAATGAAAGACAGAGAAGGGAAAAATGTGACTAGTCCACGAACAGAGTATCTTTAAACAAGAACCGAAAGCTGAGTTTGACTTTGGTTAGTGAATGTCACACAAGGGTTTGAAATATATCAGCCTATCAAAATTCTCCACTTTACTTGTGGGTGGCAAAGGAGGATGGGACACTGTACAGAATATTTTCTGGTGTCAGTGTGTGGCTCCACCTGAGGGGATGTAGAACTAAAATGAAAAATGTCAGGAAAAAAAAGCACAGAAATATTTCTTCTGAGAAATTGCAGTTCAGGTAATACCAGTGAAATGGCATTTTTATCTCACAGTGTTGAATGAAAGGCAGTTGGAGGACATGAAGGAACAGGGGCCAAACCTATGAACCTTTTCAGCAACATTAGTAGTGCAATCCTGTACAACTCTATGCAAAAGAAAGTCCCATTGCCTCCAGCTGAGTTGAACCCCAGGTAAGTGAGTACAGAATGGCAGCTATAGGCTGCAGTTTTAAACACATTTACTAGGAGGTTAGGGGGGTTGCAGACTGCCAGAAATAGTGCAAATTGAGCCCACTTTTAGGGTTAAGGTTAGGGTTAGAGAATCATGGGGACTGTAGTTTATTGTGGCACCAGAGCTCTCTGACAGAGAAGGTTAAATGTCCCAGAAAAAAAACACACTTCCCATGATTCCCTAGCACTAACCCTAACCCTAAAAGTGGACTCAATTTGCACTATTTCTGGCAGTCTGCAACCCCCCTTAGTCTCACTGAACACAGCAGGACCTACATATACTGCATTCTAATATATCACATTATGATAAAATATCCTATTATGAAATGAAACTTGTATATCAATACAACTGTCCATAAAAGTTTTCACCCTATTCACGTGCAGCACAACTGAGAGAACATTGACAGAATGGGCATGAGAATGGAGTTTCCTTATTTTGGAGTTTTCAAATTTGACGTGTGCATTAATTTTATTTCATTTATTCTGGCATAATAGTTTTGGTTTGAATGTGGCTTCAGAGATTTTAATCTTCTAAGACAGTGTGACACTGCCAGCAGCTAGAAGACACTAAAGGGAAGTGTCAGTTGGCAAAAGCTACAAGGATGACTTGCAGAACAGTTTCCTAGGCAAAAGAATGGTTCTCTTGCTCATGAAATATGCTGATGGATTCCCTTGAAATGGAAAATAATTTTCTATTCTATCTATCCACAGCATCCCAATTTTCACTTTGATATGAAGGCATTTATATTGGCAAGCTTTCAAGCATAGCTTGGAACCTGAGCACCACTCACAGTAGAATTCAAGCACAATAAGCATATGTTGATTTTAAACTTTCATTGTGGGTACACATGTTCTAGACAGATAAATTGATACATCTATAATATAACAACAGTCATTAAAATCTATATACAATATAGACATAATAGGATGAACAGTCAGACTATGCTTCAATCTTTCCTTTCCTTCTTCCATATTTTCTTCAAATAGCCATAATGAATTCTAGCCTTCTGATTCCCATTTTGAATTGAACACACACACTCTCTGTCAAAAGAAATGAATAAACTATTTGCTTACTTCCTGCAGCACCACTTGAACAAAGAATACCTCTTACCATTATGCCTTTTTACAGCAGAAAGCCTTTCTCTCTTTAAATTTACATTTCATTTCCACTCTCCTTCTTTCCATCATTGAATACTTTTGTAATTGTTCACTAGTGTAAAAGTGGGAAATCTTTTCCATAGAATAGGATCTCCTAATTTTCATCAGGCTTTACAAAACAGGATTGCACCGGCACAAAAGAGTCCGCACACCTTTTCTTGGATAATAAATTAGCCACAACTTTATTTATCTGTACAGGGTCTTAAAACAGCTTTCAATAACAGTTTCTCAATTAACCATAATTTTGTTCTTGACACATGTGTCCTTGTTCTTAACTGCAGTATCAATCAAGATTAAGCCATGCCCATCACAACATGTGTCAAGAATGTCCTGTTCAAATTAGTTACACAATTTCAACAAATCATCCCCCCGACCAGAAATGATGTCATAATTAAACATATGACGTAAGCAAGTTATGATGCCATCAATGTGGTTGATGACATCATAGAGAGTTTAGTTAACTTGATGATTATACCCATCATCCACATTAATTAATCCGATTTGGTAAGTTCTAATAGCTGAATTATCCCCTGGGGGGAGGGTCCCTGTCTGCCAGAACTAAATAAGATATCAACATTAAAATTGACCAACCAAGACCCTGACCCCAAGTTGTGACAAGATAAGCAATAACTTTTAAACCACTCATGTGTAACTCACAACCAACAATGACAGCACCAAATACAGCTATTATGCAAACCCACACTATATTATTCTCAGGGAGGGCAAAAACCCCAGGCTATAATAACTCTGGGAAAATTCCCTCCCGGCCCCCAAAGGCGACCAGCCGAAGCCTGAGAGTAAATAAGTAAACAGCTGTTAATTAAGGGTGGGTGGCTTGGGTCGCTTGATTGCCCCAGCAAAAATGGTTGCCGCCATGTGGCAGCCAAGGGCTATATAGCCCACAAATCTCGCAGGCAATCTCGCGAGATCCAAAGATCTTGCGAGATCCCCCTGACTGGCTGGGTGGAGCAGGAAGGGTGGGACTTCCTGTCCGCCCAGCCAATCGTGGTGTCAGCCTCTTAAAATGGCTGGCGCAACAGAGAGCCCCTCCCGACGCATCGGGTTTTTTTTTTTCTGATCATATAGTACCATGTTCAGGAAGACCTTCATACTGGGCTTCTATTATGGTAATGTTAGCAGAGAGATCAAGCTAAACAAGGAGCTACCTCTCACAAAACCTTTTGCCTCTTCCATAAAGGGAACCCCCTTTTTGCAGAGCATTTACCTCTCATCAAGAGGTTTCCCATTTCAGCAGGGGGATGTTAATGGGGTAAAATGCTCACCTACTTTAAGGCCATCAGCAGTATGATCTTTCCCTCTTTCTTAGTAGGCTCCTTGTATGTGTTTGGGGGTGGGATTGGGAATACTGACTTCACAGCAAAAGGAAATGTGCAGTGACTCATATATACCTCCATGGAGGTAGAATTCAAAGACAAAATTTAATGCAATTAAGCCTCTCTCTGTGTGTGTCAGTGTCAGTGTCTGTGTTGCTCTTTAGGATAAAATTTCACATCTTCTCCCATATATAATGTGTCACTGCAAAAAAATGACCTCCTAAAAATTCAGTGCTGCCAGAAGAGAGTAGGTCATGGCATTTCCCTTAAAATGATATGTGATTTTCTATGATTCAGCCTGCTGAAATGGCAAGCTGATTTATCACTAAAACTTGCTTTTTCCTTCATGTTTTTCTTCTTTAGAATTGACCCTGAGGTCAAACATTTTAATTGGAAAGACTGCTCCAGATTTAGTAGTACTGACATATATGGGAAACATAGATTACATGTTGATACACGAGATGTGATATTTTCTGTAGCAGCACACTTTTAAAATTATATAATCATCATCTTTAAACAACTCTAAATAAAACTCATTTTCCCTAACTTCTGTGGCTGAATTTCTCTTGTCTTTATTACATCAATCCTTAAGTTGTTTATAAGCAAACTAGTTAAGATCTTTGCCTTCCATAAGAATAATCTCTCTTGATTAAAACCTCCAGCTGTCTTTTTCAAAATACAAAAGATGATCATAAAAACCCATTATTTCCTTTAAAAAAGCTTCCACCAGTGAGGTGGATAATATTTTTGTAGGAAAAAGTCAGTTTATACTTGCACCAAATTTGTTGGAAATCCTTTCTAATACAATTATTTTAAAATTCACCATGTGCCTTAAATGTGAAAAAGAAATAAAAATCTTGGGGAAAATGCTTGCTTTTAAAACTGCAAAGAAAGGATACATTTAATTTCCCCCACCTTTTAAAATTTTCTTTTAATTTCTTTCCAGACTTTTTCATAGTTGTTATGAAATAATAAACTGTTATTCTTTGTGATAGTAATTTCCAAATATTTAATCTCCTTTTTTGCAGCTTTAAAATTCGAAAGAGCAATTAGTTCATTATCCTCTTTTGAAGTCATATTTTTAATCTACAATTTTGCTTTATCATAATTTAGCTTAAACCAGAGCATGTCTTCAATGCCTTATTTTTTCCCCCAGAAGAGCCTTCATTGAATTCAGTAGGTTTTGTGACATTACCACAAGACAGTCTACTTAAACCCTCAGTTTATAGTGTTTTTTCTAAAAAAACTCTCACTCCATAAATTCTGTTGTCTGATATCCTCAGTTGTGTCTTCAATGCCGAAACAAACAGTAAAGGTGAGAGGGAACTACCCTGTCTAATCCCCTTTTGTATTTCAGTTATTGTTGTTGCATTGTGATTTAGTAAAATTGTCTTAATTGCCCAAATAATATTTTCACCAAAGTACATTTTCTCCAATAATTGAAATAAATAATTGAGAAAATATTATTAAATGCTTTCTCAGCATCTAAAAATAAAAATAACAACTTCTTTTTTGCCATTATTTATTTATTTCATTATGATGATCAAAAATTCAATAATGTTAAAAACAGTTGTTACATTATTCCTTAATTGTCTTTTTGACAAAAATGCACTCAAATCCTCATGGATATTCTGAGAAATATATTTTCTCAATCTGCTTGCAAGATAATAGTAAATATCTTATAGTCATTATTTAGTAATGAAATAGGTCTATAATTCTTTGTTAATGTCTAGTCTGATTTTCATTATGAATCAATGTAATACAGGTACTTCTCCAAGAATCTGGCATCAATTGTTTTTCTAATAACTTATCACTAGCCATTTTTAATAACTGAAATAGCTCATCTTCAAATTTCTTATAATATACTGCAGATAGTCCATCTGGGTCTGGTGCTTTTCTAGATTTAAATTTTTAAATTGCTTCAATAAGTTCCATAGTTGTCACAGGCCCATTCAAATTTTGCTTTTGGTGCAAGCATAATTTGTCCAATTGGAGTTTATCCAAATAGTCTTCTATATCATAGATTTTCTCATTGCCTCTTACATATAAGTCTCTGTAATTCTCCTCAAAAGCTTTTAATATTTTTAAATTATCCATTACAAATTGATCTCTCTTCCTGATCTTTGTAGCATTTTTCTTTATTCTTTCCTGTCTCAACTTATTGGAAAACAATTCCCAGGTGTATTTGAGAATTCAAGGTTCTTTTCCTTAAGCTATTGTATGTGGCATTCATTTCTTTGACTGTAAACAATGACAACTGTTGTTGGAGACACTTAATCTTATGTTAATTCTCTTTATTAAAATATTCTGCTTTTCTTCCAAATTTTGTATTTCTTAAATCACTTGCTCTTTTTACCTTCTATTTTCTTTTTCAGTCTGGAACCATATTTAATTAATTGTCCTCTCATATAAACTTTGATTGCATCCCAAACTGTTATGGATTCTATACCCTTATTTAAGTTCAGCTTTTAAAATAGTGGTTTGAGCACTGGACTATGGCTCTGGAGACTAGACTTGAAGATATACAACAACAACCCAAGAATTCAAGCAGATATTTCTATCTCCCAAAATAGCCTCAGCTAAAGATAGTGTGTCTCCCCTGAATGAATGCCTGGAGGAGGTAATGGATTGGATGAGGAAAAACAAATTCAAACTGAATCCAGACAAAGCAAAGGTGCTTGCCATCAAGGGTCCAAATCTGGGAATGGAGGTGTGTCAACCAGTTCTGGATGGGTTACAGTCCTGAAGGACTGTGTCTGCAGCTTGGGAGTGCTTCTGGATCCATCTCTCCAAATGTCAGCCCAGGTAGATGTGATGGTCAGGAGTGCTTACTATCATCTTTGGCTTATGCCAGCTGTGCCCTTTCCTAGATTTGGAGGACCTAAAGATAGTGGTGCATGTGCTGGTAACCTCAAGGTTGGACTTCTGCGATGCACTCTACATTGGGCTACTTTTGTGCCTGTTGGTTCAAAATATGGCAGACAGATTGGTTACAGGAACATCCAGGAGTGAACATATTACACCCATACTCAAGTCACTCCATTGGCTGACAATTAGTTTCTGGGTAAAGTACAAAGTGTTGGTCTTGACCAGGGGTAGGCAACCTAAGGCCCGGGGGCCGGATGTGGCCTCCCGAGGCCTTTGGACCAGCCCTGGGCTGGTCCTGCCACCGCCGTCGCCAACCCCCCTCCATGATATTGATTATTGTTGTTATTACTTGTTCTTGGGGTTTTCTTGGCAAAATCTCCACAGGGGTTTTGCCATGGCTTTTCTGGGGCTGAGAGAGTGTGCATGCATATTTTTTTAATTTTTATTTTTATTTATTTATTTATTTATTTATTTTTGGTGCTTCGGCCCCCCCAATTGTCTGAGGGACAGCAACCCAGCCCCCGGCTCAAAAAGGTTGCCTACCCCTGGTCTTGACCTTTAATGCCCTACATGCTTTGGGTCCAGGTTACCTACAGGATCACCTTCTCCCATACAATCCACCCCAAACACTGAGATACTCTGTGGTGGCAGCGGCGACTATTACCTGCAAGAATTCGACTGGCAGCCATCACCCAGAAGACCTTTTCATCAGCCACCCCAAGACTGTGGAATGATTAGCCAGAAGAAATCCGACAGCTAAACCAGCTGTTGGAATATAAAATACATTTGAAGATCTATCTCTTCTGACAGGCCTGCCCAGGCAGTTTTAATCATGAATTTTAAACATGAATTTGATATTTAATCATTCTTTAATGTATTTTAATATACATGTTGTGTAGAGATGCATTTTAATATGTGTCTTTTATGTAACAATTGTGTTTTAAATAATAATAATAATAATAATAATAATAATAATAATAATAACTATGCTGTAACCTGCCTTGAGCCACGAGGAGAGGCAGGTAAGAAATAAAAAAAATATTATTGTTATTGTTATTGTTATTGTTATTTTATGTTTCCTCAGCAAGTCCCCTAATTGTGAAACAGATGAGGAGGGAACATACAGAGTATGCCCATAAACAGCTCTGTAACTGAGCACATGCTTTGTATACAGAAGTTCCCATGTTCAATTCCCAGTGAAAGGAACAGGAGCAATAGACTTGACAAGGAGCCCCATACAATCCACTCCATGCCAGAATAAGAAGGACATGCCACATCCATCAACACAGTCTAAGGCAGTTACATAGTTATATAGTTACAGTGTTAAGTACCTGTGTAATTATGAAAGATTTTGAGGAGGGTTGTGGCAAACTGAAACCTTAACTCCTTGTAGAATTTTCAGATGGCTGGTTCATTAACTCATATTGACAAGACACCACACATACACACACAGAAAGAGAGTAATTGGCTTGACTGACAATAAGCCTAATGTGTTATGCAGTTGTGCACATTAGCCTTAAGCATCATAATGTGCTAAAAATATTACAGATCAAATGCTGCTGGCACTTTCTGTGGCTAGAAGAATTAAAGGCTACCCTCATAACCTTTCAGGTGCTCCAGAAATAGATTTCAGAGTCTTAAGAATGTTCCACTGCAATGACTCTTTAAGATCCCCTTTTGCCATCTGCTTCTGTGAAGAGGCTTAAATGGAAATGGAAGATGACCAGTTTCCTAGACCTGAGCAGACTCAGAGGCAAGTTATGTCATGCAGCTGCAGGTAAGGAAGAGCCAGCCTTCTTAGCAGCCAACTTCTCCTGTGGGATTTTGCACCAGGGAGAGAATATGGGGGAAAGGAACTACTTAATCCTTTCATTGGAGTCTCACTTCCTGATTTTGTCTACATGGGGTTCTAGAGCTTTGTCTTCAGACTAAAAGAAAAAGTGAAATGTAGCTGGGGAGAGGGGGATCTGAGAGAAAAAGAGACTGCAACAGGAAGGGATAATCACTCACTTTTCTCTTCTGCTACTTTTCTGACATAAAAGCATCCTCTAATGATAGTGTTTTGCTTGGGAATGGGTGAGAGTCTTACAGACATGGAGCTACAGTGATGCATGCAGATTTTTTTTTCTTGGCCAGCTTTCTCTATCAAATTAATCTTTTAGATAAATCAAATATATTGATCTTCAAAAGCTGTCATCCCCCCTGCTTCCCAATTAATTCTAATAGCCCACCGTTTGAAAGTGGCAGGAGCAGAGACCCTTTGTCCAAAAACACCCTTAGTCCAAAAGTGACAGATGCTTTGTGTGAATAAACACCCAGCATCTTTGGAAAGACATCTGAAAGTCTTATGAATATAAAGGAACAGAAAAGTTTAATGCCTGCCAGCTTGACAGACATATACTGATGTCAGGTGAGAGAAACCACTTCCAGGTCTTCAGATGTTTAGAACTATAGCCCTCCAAATCCTGGATGATTGGTTATGCAGGGATTTATGAGAATTGTAGTCCCAAACATCTGAAGGTGAACCAGCTTGTCTTCCTCTGCTATTCTATCATGGCCTTAACTGTATTAAGTATTAAGTGGATATTGCTGAGAAAGTTCTAAATTAGGATGATGCCAGTTTGAACCTTGCCTCTGTGATGAGATCAACATGCAGCCTTATGCAAGCAATTTTCTCTCATCTGCATCTCGCACCCCTACTTTGCAATATGGAAATAAAAATGCTGACCTAATGTACAGGGTTGTCACAGGATTAAGAAAAATTCAAGCATGTGAAGCATTCTAAAATGTTAAGTAAGGTAAGGTAAGGGTATTCCCCATTGAGAAGGTTGTCAAATCATGTCCTACCATAGGGGCGGTGCTCATCTCCATTACTAAGCCGCAGAACCTGCATTGTCAGAGACTACTCTGTGATCATGTGGCCAGAATGATTGCACAGAACACTGTTTAACTTCCCACTGAGAAGTGGTACCTATTTATCTACTTGCATTTGCATGCTTTCGAACTGCTACGTTGGCAAAAGGTGGGACTAGTGACAGGAGCTTGCCCCATCATGCAGCACCTGGGCCTCGAACTGCCAACCTGCTGATCTTGCAATCAACAGAGTCATATTGTTATTATTGCTTCTCTTGTTCTTGAATATTTCATTGTGTGGGTATTGAACAGGGACAACACTATTGCTGACTGTACATGGCAGAGCCTTTTGATTTATTATGTTGTGGAAGAAACACACCATATCCACTGCAGAACTGTTTGACCTTGTACTGGTCAGCCAGCTTAGTTTGCATTAATGTGATCTCTTCACAGTTTAGTTCAAAGCATGACATTTTGGGTTGTACCTGTTAAAATCTATCACCTAGCATAGCTAAACTGTGGATTAGGCCCTACATACACAGGAATGCATCCACCTTCAAGGAAGGTTCATGGTAGTTTGCATGTCAAAGGGCAGAATGTATCTGCTCCAAGTTTTAGTTCAGTGTTTAAAGCAGGGGTAGGCAACCTTTCCCCTTTAAGGGCCGAGGGACTTCAGCTCCCAGAAGCCTCAGCCATGTTGGCCAATAGTCCCATGTTGACCAATAGTTTCTGGAATTCTGGGAGCTGAAGTCCCTCGGCCCTTAAAGGGGAAAGATTGCCTACCCCTGGTTTAAAGGAACTATTTGAGCAAGTGAACTCTATCCTCCAAATAGGTTCAGCACCATGGATAGCTCCATGGATTAAAACCTGGAACAAGATTCACAGCCTCACTGTCATGGTTTGGCCCAGTTTAAGGGGTGCTCTTCCTTTACTCACCCCATTCACCTGGTCTCTGACCCACTAGATAGGTTTTTTTTTTAAGGAAGGGCCTGCTATGTATTACAGGAAAGTCTGTCCACCAGCCTGCATGTACCTGCCTACATCTAGATTCAATCCTTAAATACTATTTCCTTTCCTTTACTCCACCATGACCTTTTAAGATAAGCTTTTAAGGTAAGCTAAAATAAT
This sequence comes from Phrynosoma blainvillii, assembly GCA_026167975.1. Lineage (NCBI taxonomy): Eukaryota > Metazoa > Chordata > Lepidosauria > Squamata > Phrynosomatidae > Phrynosoma > Phrynosoma blainvillii. Next base: position 198,633,297 of record JANUYF010000001.1, on the reverse strand, counting down.
TAATAGCATCAGTTGATTGTTAGGTCTGAATGACACTGGAGGAGTTTTCAATACCCACACCATAATCCTCAAATTCCTTTCAGTTAGTTCATAATCCTCATTCCTAAGGAAATGTATGGTGTGTGGGAATCAGTGTGCACACTTAAAAGTAGACAGGTGTGTCATTATTGCAGTGACAGTAGGAGGCCATTTCAGATTAATGGGTTGGATCCAGTCTTAGTCATATATGCTTTAAACCCATTGAAATCAATGGGATATAGTTTGGTCATGATTTTGGTTAGCTTACTCTAAATATGATTGGACACAAACCATTATCTTTTACAATTCATCCTTCATATTCTGGATTTTATCAGTTTTCAAATGAGTTGTTTGCAACCTGAGAGCATTTGTAATAGTCTAAAACCCTGAAAGCAATTAGGGTGTATTTATATGTCCATATGTAAAACATAAAGACTGGTGTGTTGTTTTTTTACTGCTCCCTGTCCCTTATGATATCCATACAAATATACAAGACTTTCTTTTCTGGCATTATGTATAATCCTACCCAGAATTTGGAAAATTAACTTTTTTTAAGAAAACAACTCCAAATCCGTCAGCCAGCAAGGGGCCACTTGCTGAAGATTTGAGTAGTTTGCATTGCTCATATTTATGGGAGTTGTAGTCTAAAAAATAACTTTTCAAACTCTATTTCTAACATAACATCAAATTAATCCACAGGAAACTTTCATTTTGTAAGATTGGTATACATATGATCAGAACCATCTGCCTATAAGTCACAGTGGGGGCACCACACATATACAAAAAATGTTGACTTCATGTGTCAATTATCATGTGAGTACTCATGGGATAGTTCACTTTTGGGTCATCATAAGTAAAAACAACTTGAAGGCACACAATAACAACAATCCATGCTGTTAAACTAAGCTTTGGAAAACAAAACCATTGCTTTAGAAAAGGTCATCATGCTGATTTGACAATCTGAATGACGCAAGTAGTGAGGTTCATCATAATTTGCTTCATGGGCTTCATGAGGGATCAACTCCTACAAACCACTAGATGCCTCAGGAAAACTTTAATGAGAAATCATGATATCCTTACCTCTTCAACAAGTTGCAACATACGACGAGTGCTTTCGAGTGACTGGGAGGAAAAAGAAAAGAAAAAAAATAAACAATTGGTAAATTTGTGATATTGATACTTATTGGTAAGCATAACAGTTATAATTGGTAAACTTGGACACATTCAGTACAGTCAAATAAAGAGAATTTACAAATCATTTTGCCTGGAGGAGCTCAGGATAGTAGTCATTCTCCCCTCCTGTCACTTTATCCTCACAACTCATGTGATAAATTAGTCTGAGAAATAGCAACTAGCACAAAGTGACTGAACTTGAACTGAAAAGGGACCTTGAGGGCAGAGTAGGGACCTGAACTAGAGTTTCCACATCCCTAGCCCAACATTCTCCCCATTATGTTGCATAATGGTTGTTCCAATTGGTTTCTCAGAACAAGAATACTTTAGGTTGAGTGTGACTGAACAGACCAAGGTTCTTACCTGGCTTTTAAGCATGAGAAGTTGCAAAAAAACCTATGGTTAAATTCACAGCATTTGGAATTCAAGGTGATTGGACAAAGCTATATTCTTATTGAGTGGTCTAAATACTCTTAAGGCACCAGATCCCATTTGATCTTGGAAGCTAAGCAGGGCCAACTCTGGTTAGTACTTGGATGGGAATCCATCAGCAAATATCAGGTGCTGTAGGCTATATTTCAGAGAAAGGAACCGGCAAAGCTACCTCTAAGGATTCCTCACCTAAGAAGATCTTATGACATTCATGGGATCACCAAAAATTGGCAGGCAACTTGAAAGTGCTCACACACACACACACACACACACACACACACACATTGTTATCAGCAATGGAGGATAATTTTAGGTGATGGTGACACCTCGTGGATCAACTTCCATGCAAAGTAATAAGCATTTAGTGAAAATCAAAGTAATTCAATATAGACTAATTAAGTTCTTAAGATATTTTTTTTCCTTAAAAAAGCATTCAGTTAGCTGATCATAGACATCCAGACAGATAGCCAGACAGATGGTTCTATAGAAGAGGCAAATAATCTATGGCCCTCAAATGTGCATGGACAGCAACCGCAATCATTCTTGATCATTGGACATACTGGCTAGGCCTGATGAACATTTAATTTCAATTAACACCTGGAGGGCTGCAGTTTTCCAACCTTTGATGTATAGCCAGGTAAACGAAGAAGAAGGTCTGTGCTGGATTGGAACAAAGGCCTATCCTGTTCAGTATTCTATTCTTAGAGTGGCCAACAAGAATCCGATTGAAAGCCCATAAGTAGAACTAGCTAGCTAGATGCAATGGACATTTAGTGGTAAAGCCTAAAACAGTCACATGGTGCCCTCAAAATGTGTTTGATTAAAACAGCCAACATTCCCAGGCATCATGAATATCATCTTCATTGAATACACTGCCCTATGACAATGGAAGGGTTGTGATTGAATGGTAGAGTGCTTGGTCCCAGGCTGAACCCTCACTCTGTCCAGTTCACAAGACTACAGACAGCAGATCTAAGAGATCAGGATCTAGTAGATCAGTCTTAACTTTGAATGTAGTTGGGGCAACTTCAGCTGGAGGACAACAAGCTACATGAGGCTGCGGTTTCCTTGTATTTGGTTTCAGTAATATTTCCTCACCTCATCAGTCATCTGGTCAGCACGCTGCTGCATTTCTTCCAGTTCATTGCGCATATCAGCATCTTCTGCCATTTTGGTGGTGAATGTGTTGGCCTGGTTCCTGGATCAAAAGGTTTCCTTTGTCCTACCTGTAAGCCTAGAAGATGAGGAAGAAGGAGAATATCATAAATGAATAAAGTCAGTGAAGTAAAGTTAAACATGTTGCATGCTGGAAATTGGCATGATCCTTAAGTACTCTGAAAAACAGCATTAGATTAGTGTTCTCACCAACAAATTATTTTTGATGATTTGTGCGTCAATGCCAGTAATTTCAAAACCTCTCTTAGATTATGGCTGTCACCATCAAATCATTTAATACTGCCTGGCAATTCTCATGAACCAGAGAACACTCATAGATTGTTCCCAAGGTGATGTTCTATTTCTGATCTGTTAGTCATTCTCTTGAATAGGAACCCAAAAGTATGCTTGGTACAATCATGAGACAGAACTGATTCATTTCTCTTTTGCAAATACACTATATCAACCCTCTTTGAACAACAAACCTAATGGAAAAGAACAGGTTCACCCAGTGAAGAACTTGCATCTAAGTTTAGCCCCCAAACACCCAGAACTTATCCAAAGTTGGTGACAGCACAAAATCAAATATTATAAGGACAGTATACATCAACAAGGGTACTTCCTGAGAAACAGCTCATACTGCTACCAGTCAAAAACACTGTTTATTATTAAGAAAATAATTGAAAGGAATGTTAGGAAAACACAGGAAAATTACAAATAGAAGGTGACACCAAGCATTTCCAGATAGAAATGTCATGCTGCTTACAACCAAAAAGCACTGTACCCCTATTCTATCTGTTGTTCCTTAATATGGTTTCTCTAGTAAGGAAAAAATATGGAAGAAGCAATAAAAATAAGGAGGGTTATCAATAAAGGATGACTTCATATGAAGCATCCATAAAATTCAATGAACGGGACAAAGTTTTGGCATGAACCTTATTCTAAAACCACTTGTCAGCTCCCATCCTCTCCCCATTGCCAGTAAAAAGGTTGATTGCTCAACAAAAAAACTCATCTGGATACATCTAAATCCCTGATTATTCCAGTACCTCCAACTTTACATCTTGAGTAGACATTTATTAGGACTGGTACAAAGTATTTTGCAATGTGATAGAATTTGTAAAAACCTTTTTTGCTTTTCTTCATTGAAAGAAAAATGTGACAATATGTCCTGAGGCGCTCCCTCATCACCCTCAAGAAAATGCATAGTAACGGTTCCTGTTAACACTAGCAATGCTAGTAGGGAAAAAGCCTGGCCTTTGGATCATAGATGATGTATTGTGGATTACCTTTTTCATTCAGTTCTTCAGGGTGGCAGAGGTCCTGAGGGGAATACACAGAGTGCTCTTCTTTGATTTGTGTCACAGAATGGGAAGTCCCATCTAACTCAAATAATCAATTCACTATCAGTGGGAAGTGATAGAGCCCAACTGTCTTCTGTCAACATTGAAGACAGTCATGTTGAGATAATTGACAGGAATAAAGCTACAGTCCAGGCTGACATTGGTCTCTGAGATAACAAGCACACCATAGCAGCTAGTTAGAACAGGGTAGGCCCAATTAGTTTCCTCCTCCAAGGTCCTCTGAAAAATGTTTCCATCCTCCCAATTCCCCCCCCCCCCCGTTCTTGCATTTCTTTGGTAAAACAAGATACCTCCCTCCTAGATATAAAAATAAATAAATAAAATAAACAAAACTTCTAGCCACTGATTCTGCCCCCCCCCCCAGCTTTTCTTGTGGTTTGGTGCAGCATTCAGTGGATCTTGGAAAACCAAAATTGCATCCTGAGCTGTTATCAATTATCCATCTTTAGTCCTTTTAAAGTGATATATACATGAGATGCCATTATTAACTTGCACTAGGTAGGAAAAATGAACAAAGTGAAGAACTCTCTCAAGATGGAACTATGGGTTGCAATTTGAGTTCCTCAGGGTGTTAACCCTTTTAAAGGTAAACTAAAATATGCAGATATGAAAGTTAAACTTGTTAGAGTTCACCTTTCATCAGCAGAACAATAAAAGTGTGGGGTCAGACTATTATTTTAAATATGCTTTCCTAAAGAAGAAAGACTAACTCAAAAAACAACAAACATGTAGTTGTGGTTTAAAAAACCCCAATAATGGCTTTAATAAATATTTACACAAAAGAACTAAAACCTAATCTAACTGGCGATGATGTAGCAGGAAGAGACTGCAACCATAACCTACTGACTGCAGTTACTGGCAGCTTACTGACAGTTTAGAATCTTCAGAGTCAGTTAAACAGCCCTCCAAGAATGAGTGACAGGAAAGAGGGAATTCCCTGTCTAATATAAGGAGGGAAAGGAGAATGCAATACATAAACTTTCCAACAACCCCCTTCTCATTCTCTTGGACTGACGTTGAGGATTTTCATTCCTTCACGTAGCCTCTGGAACTGACTTTTTAATAGAGGCTTAGTAAGGGTGTCCACAATCATCACCTCAATATTGCAGTATTTCCATTGGACAAGTCCACTTTTGAACATCACTTGCACTTTGTGAAATACAATGTCAATATTTTTCTTAAGTGGTTTTTCACTTTCAGAAATTTTGATGCAGCTTTTATTGTCTTGCATAAAAATTGTTGGTTTGGGTTCTGTTATCCCAAAGTCCAGGAGTAAGTTGTGCAGTCATTTGATTTCATCACATGCTGCTTTTGCTGAAACACACTCAGCAAAAGAATCTGTGATTGTAGATTGCTTCTTACTTGTCCAACTTACAGCTCCTCCACCTTAGAAGACCAGGTTTCCAGTGGTTGACTTTCTGTCTCCAGATCTGCAGCCTAGTCAGCATCCACATAGCTGATCAGCTGTGGTTGGTGACAGACTGGCAGCATCAGTTCGTGATCTGCTGTTCCTTTTAAGTATCTGGCAACTCTCTTCACTGCAACGAAGTCTCTTTCAGTAGGAGAGTTGACCATTCTGCATAAGATGCCAACAGCATTTGCTATGTCAGGTCTGGTGGAGTTGGCCATGCATAGGAGTTTTCCAACTGCAGTTCTATACTTGTCTCCATTTTTCAAAGATTTGGATTTCTTAATGTCCTTTAGGAATCTTACTTCCATTGGAGTTAGAATAGTATTTGCCTCTTTCAGACCAAGACAGCTTTTGATTTTGATTTTGATTCAGGAAGAAACTTCCATCACTGTTTCTTTGTATTTGCACTCCAAGATAGTGTGAGATGTCTCCTAAATTTCTATATCAATCACTTTCTTCAGATTTTGGATCATCTCTTCACTATCTGCTTTGTCCTCATTGCACTAACTTGTGATGTAAGTCCATTTATTATTTCTGCATCCCTTGTATACACATTTGTAAACAGTGCCTGGAGTGAACCCCTCTTTGATAAGAAGCTGGTTCAGTTTCTCACTCTATGCTCTGGAGGCTTACTTTAAACCATAAATACTCTTTTGTAATTTACATACAAGATGTTCCTTACCAGATATTTGGAATCCTGGAGGTTGTTCCATATAAAGTTGTTCAGTGAGATCACCATACAGAAAAGCTGTGCAAACATCCAGATGTTAAACATTCATTTCCTTGTAAGCTGCAACAGCTAGGAGAGTTCTGATAATTGTATGAGTGACTACCCCAGCAAAAGTTTTGTTATAGTCCTCACCATACTTTTGAGTGTAGCCTTTAGCAACAAGTCTTGCTTTCTGTCTTTGAATCTCCCCTTCTGCATCTAGCTTTGTTGTAAGTAAAGACAACAGCCAATTGCCCCTTTTCCTTCTGGCAGTTCTGACAAAGTCCATGTCTTGTTTTTATATAAAGGTTGCATTTCCTCACTAGCAGTTTGCACCCACTTCTCAGAAACTGTCTTTGGCATTCCCTTGATCTTCTTCCAATCAGAGAGTTTTGGAATTAATTCCTCTGAATTAATTAATTGCCAAAAAAGGGTTCTACATAGAAAAGAGTGTATTACCCACAAAAGGTGCTGTTCATATGGGGTTTTGTCTTTTTTAAAAACTGCCAAGGTCTACACAAGACATTCTTTCACAGAAAGGCCAAAAATATGAAAAATCTTATGGTGGTTGATCTTTTTTCTTGACTGCATGTCTCAAGGTGTCAAGATACTATTTCTCTTCAAGGACAAAGAAATGTCTAAGGGGGGAAGCAGACGGCCAAAAGGGCCGTTTTGGGGGTAGGAAAGGGGAGGGGCAGCTGCACGGTGGGTGCCCCAACCCCTTCCCCAGGTCGTCCTCGGAGCAGCCGGCCTTCCGCACAGCCGGCGCTCCGAGAAGGACCTCCCACTGCAGCGTTTGCACACGCTGCAGCGCAAGAGTTGCCAAAGGTGTGCTGCAGCCTTTTGCGGCATACCTTTGGTGACTTGTGGAAGGAGCGCTAATTTAGCGCTCCTTCCAGGGGCGGCGAAGCTGCACTGCGGGGCCAAGGTGTGAGGATACCTTGGCCCCGCGGCGCAGCTTCTCGGGGCAGCCCATGGCCGCCCATCTGCTTCCCCCCTAAGTACGTGTCTAAACATTGGTCAAGACTAGGAGATATGCATTAAGAACAGGCAGAAAGGTAAAATGTGCAGAACATCAGAATACCCCAAAGCAGGGGTAGGCAGCCTTTTTGAGCCGGGGGCCAGGTTGCTGTCCCTCAGACAATTGGGGGGGCCAAAGCACCAAAAATAAATAAATAAATAAATAAATAAATAATTTAAAAAAAATGCATGCACACACTCTCAGCCCAGAAAAGCCATGGCAAAACCCCTGTGGAGATTTTGCCAAGAAAACCTCAAGAACAAGTAATAACAACAATAATCAATATCATCATGGCGGGCGGCAGGAGTGGCCTGGGGCCAGTCCAAAGGCCTAGGGGGGCCGCATCCAGTCCCTGGGCCTTAGCCTACCCCTGCCCCAAAGTATGTTTTACATGTGTCTTCTCTTCACAATAAGGGATTTTGAGGATCTGAGTCAAGAAAAGATGCAGGATTTGCCTAAAGAATAGATGTAGGACTTACAGAACAATATCTTGGAAAAGTCACAGCCCTGTACTTATTAAACTTTGTTCTGTGCTGTAACACGTTTTAGATAGTCTTCAATCTTGGCAAGTTTATGATTATTTATTTATAGCAATATAGCTTCTGATGAGCTATGACATCCACAACAGGGGAGAATTTAAGAACAGATAACTGTGGCTTTGCAGCTATCTTAGAATCACATTGGTCAGAACAAAGTATTTTGTAATCTGTGATTCATCTAACATGATCATTCTGATTTCTAAAGAAAAATGATTGTGTATCAGAATTTAGTCATAATTCACAGTGTTCTATAGTGTGGCTGACTTATCTTTGTTTACTTTTTAAAAATTCCAGTAATTGAATCAGGTTACTTGTTTGCAAAAAGTATGGCACTCAGAAGTATAATTTTTGATTTCCAGCTAGAAACCCTACAGAGATGACACTGTTCACTCCTGTGTAATCTCTTTGCAATCAATTCTCTTAATTATGTGCTATTAATGTTACAGCTCCTCTGCAGAGCACAAGCTAGAAAAAAATGAGATAATGTTTTTGGAATCAACATTGGACTCTCAAACAACTCATTGGATCAGATTGGAGGGAAATGTTTCTTACAATGCTAAGCCAAAACAGGGCCATGGGGCAGGATGATAATGATATGTTTCATAAGACTATTGCCAAATTTCCCTTCTAAAAGGAACAAGCCTCACTTTGAAGGCAATTTTGGACCCTTTGAAAAAGGTTGTGAAACTTGGTTAGCATGGGAGCAGTATGGAGGGGGAAAATGTTCCTGTTGCCAAGGCAATCATGATGCTCCTATCTCCTTGAAAATGATACAAGGCAGAGAAAATTCATCAGCATGCAGATGCATATGAATTCAGTGTCTTCTGCCTCACAAAGGGGCCTGTGGCCTCACAAAGGAAGGAGACATACTGGGTTGCAAAGAAAGTATCTTTTTGTGATGCAAATGGATATTAAATTGCTTGGACTTTTAGAATCTCCCAGTAGCCACATGGCCAGAAGGAGAAGGTGTCAGTCTGCAAGAAATACACCTCCATATCATCTGAACTGAGAACAAAAATGCAGACTTATAACTAACATCTTCAATTTTTCACCTTACTCTACGGTTTTTAACACCTTGCCTGATGAAGAAACCAGTGGAACTTTGAAAGCTTGCAATATCTGTATCAGTGATGGCAAATCTTTTTGGGGCCGCATACCCCAAGTAATTTTTTTTTCTGGCACTGGGTAGCACCAGTGGGACTTCCACCTTCCGGGGGCAGGACTTCCGAGGTGGGACTTCTCCCCCCACCCCTTTCTCAGTCCCCAGCTGTCTCTTGGAGACAGCTGAAAGCTGGGAAACGTCCAGGAGGAGGAGCCACAGGTGCATGCCTGTGGCTCCTTCTCCCCTCATGCTTTCCCCTGCTTCCAGCTGTCTCCAAGAGACAGCTGAAGGCCAGAAAATGGCAACGGGGAGAGCCACGGGCATGCACGGGCCTGTTCTTCCTCCTCCCTAACCCTTGCTGGGTGAAATGGCATTGTGTGTCACCAATGGCACGTGTGCCATAGGTTTGCCATCACAGATCTATATTGTACATTTTGGTTGGCCCAATAAAGGTATTCCTGTTTGGTGGATTTTTGATGCTATGTTTTTATGCTAGTGTAATGGCCCAGCAGGATTCTGGCTCCAGATTAGCAGTCAAATGCAACATCTGAATGCAGCTGTGATTTCTCTGCACTGCAATGGATGCAGTAGAATATGTGTTCTCAAACTCTCAAACAACAGAAAACAAGGGAGCATCTTGAGAAATGAAAGGGGTCAGTGGAGGAGAGACTCCAAACAGATAATAAAAAAGGACAGTGGCTAATGCCGTGAAAAACATACAGCTAATACGGTACTGTGAAAAACCACAGAAGGTGATAAGCAATACAATGGCTGGATATCACAACTTGTGCGGCCTTGTACACACAAATGACAAGTATATAGACAATGCATAACACTTATAGGAATGTGTACAGCTAGATAAGAATGGTAAAACAAGAGTAGCTTCACATGAGTACCTGCCTCATGGTGTGACAGGTAGGATTGCTTTGTAACATCTTTTGCAGTTTTCTCAGCATTTCCAAGGTGCAGTCTCTGAATTGGCCACTTGGGAAAACCAGAGAGTATTTCCAATATCATAATAGTAGCAGCAATGGTAATTTTTTGGTAAAAACTCATTCTATATTGTGGTAACAGTAACATGTAATTACTTGTTGGATGATCAGAGTAATATGTAAAGAAACTAGTTCCTTTTAAAAATTAATGTCTCAAACTCTGGACTGACATTACCTTTTTTTGAGCTTCTAATAGCAAGTCATAACTGTACTATTATGCTTGGCCATTGTTTTTTATTTTATTTTAATGGTTTTTAGACTTTTATAGCTTGCTTCTGTTTTTATTTTTTTATGTAATTGTATGTTACTTTGGTGGCCCTAGTGGGCAGAAAGGCTACTTTTAGAAATACTTTAAATAAATAAATACAATGTAAATATGGAAATTCCACAGCACTGGAAATGTAATTGGAAGAGATCTGTAGGTATCCCTTGCAGAGACTGGTGTCTATATCTACTGGAGCTTCAACTGTAGTCTATTTTTTAGAATAAATAATTTTGAAAAGGCGAAATGGCTAAGGTGTATGTGTGCTGCAGGAAAAATGCAACTAGTAAGTGCAAGTACTTTATTTTGCAATAGGAACTTTTCTTTTAAAGTGGTACACTCTTTCAATGTGTGTGCACATGCACACACATACATATACCAATGAGACATATTTTTTTAAAAAATACGTTATTTCCCAATTCTAAATTAGTTTTCTCTGTGTTATCACATATGTTTTCTATTGGTTATGTATATGATGTCAGCAGCCTTGGAGAAATTCCAAAGTATGCAGAAGTTTAATAAACTGTTGTGTGGGAGGATGAGTGGGGAACAATCTTGTAAATGAAAAGGTGTGTGTGTGTGTTTGTGCATGCACACACAGATGTCTAAGGCCAGAATGGGTAACTGTTGGGAGCACTTTGATTGTGTATTCCTGCATGGCAAAGGTTGGACTGCATGGCCCTTGTGGTCTCTTCGAACTCTATGATTTTATGATTCTAACTGAGTGTAGGGAGAGGAAATATATCAGAATGGCTGAACCCTGAATAGATACATTTCATGCCACAACATTTTGTTGCAAGTCTCACTTGGAATTGGTTTAATTTATATCCCACCTTTCTCCCAGTATGGTACCCAAGGGGGCTCATAATATATATCAAGATAAAATACTGCTAAAACCAATCATAAAAGTAAACACCAGTTAAAAACTATTAAAATACCATGTTCATTCAAAACCATTGAAATTATTAAAAAATATGTTTGCACTTTGTATTCCTGATAGGTGTAATCAGACTATGAACTGATCAAGAATGGTAGATCAAAACCAGAATAATTCAGCATGCACAAAATGGCTACCCCTTCCCCTGCCAAACATTTTTTTCTGTTCCTTTGCCAATTCTTCCCATATTTGCTATTTTCACCAGAAATACAGAATCAATGATGCAGATTTTGAATCACTATTATTAATCTGTATCTGAACTGTATTACACTTGAAAATTTTAAGGAATACTACAGTTCAGTACACTACAGGAATAGTATCAGGAGGAGGGGGAATCTTGATTTGACCTGTGAACAGCTGAACTTAAACTATAGATATCTCATCCAGTAGTGACCGAGCACTAATGAATGTGTTTTACTTTCTATCATGTTTGCATTTTCCCCCAGCCCAAATTCATTCCATTTTCTTTCTGCATCAGTTTGAATTTTTTTAGAAGTCTGTATGATTATATGGATTTTCATCTGTTCCCCCCCCCTTCCCTATTTTTTTTTCTACTGCAGTTTTTCATGCTCTGGCAAACATATAAAGGATATTCAGTTGTAAATCTAGTACAACCTCCCCACCCCCACCCCCCCAAAAAAAAACCCACTCTCAGGGGAGCTATATGATAACACACAAACATTATAAGCTGGTAGTAAACTCTTGGAAAATAGATGTGCTTTCCTCCTAAGGGTGCTCACTGACAAAGCCTGTAAATCTTATTCCAAATCAAACCAATGGGCAATCACCCATCATTACTTCATCTTCAGGCTTTTGAATCACCTGAGCAAAATAATAAGGAATCTTTTTTAAAAAAACTCCAGACATGGATGCTTTCTGAGGGGAAAGAACACACAGTGGTAATATTCATGTGTTTCAGAGGCCCAGGGTTGTCCTTACTTCTGTCGAGGTGCTGACAGGTCCCAAATACTCCCCTTAAGGTGCATCTGCACTGTAGAAATAATGTAGTCTGCCATCTTGTTAGTGACTACTCCGTCATAAGTCTAATTTATGTCTGTGCATGTCTTCTTTTTGGTCATTGTGGTGGTTGAAATTCTCTTCCTTTGTACAACAATCAACCACCTCAGACAATCCACCATTTTCCTGAGCCCCCACCCACCCACAGCCATATAGTGGCCAGTAGTTAGAAGGAGGGATGCCAAAGGTGTGTCTGGCTATGTAAGTATAGCCAGATGTGCTCTTGGGTCTAATATGCACTGCAGAAATAATGCAGTCTGACACTGTTTTAACTGCCATGGCTCAATGCTATGGAATTCTGGGATTTGGAGCTTATGAGATAATTAGATTTCTCTGTCAGAGAACTCTGGTGCCACATCAAACTGTGAATCCCAGGATTCCACAGAATTGATCCATGACAGTTAAAATGTTTTAAAAATGCATTATTTCTGCAGTGCAGATGCAGCCTGAGTAAGACATCTTCTGTTATCTGGTGGTCCTCTGGAGATCCTGGAAGATGACGTTGTCGCTATGTGTCTAGCTATAGTTACATAGTTCCCCCATTCCAGTGGCCAGTACTGGCCATGGGGTTTGTAGAAGGAAATTGAGTCTTGCAGAAGGAGGGAGATCTTTGTAGATGAACAATATATCTCTTGATGCAGAATCTCAGGGGGGTTGCAGACTGCCAGAAATAGTGCAATTTGAGTCCACTTTTAGGGTTAGGGCTAGTGCTAGGGAATCATGGGAACTGTATTTTATTGTGGCACCAGAGCTCTCTGATAGAGAAGGCTCAATGTCTCAGAAAAAAAACAATTCCCATGATTCCCTAGCACTAACCCTAACCCTAAAAGTGGACTCAATTTGCACTATTTCTGGCAGTCTGCAACCCCCCTTAGTCAGTGCTGGAGGGAAAGGCTTTCTGCACAGTTGTCCTAGTCACTATAGAAGTTGGATTCACTGGCATGAGCAATCCAGAGGGGATTGTTATTCAGGGCTGTTCCCCTCTCTGTGAAATTTCAGCATGTTTTAACCTCACTTCCTTGCTAATAGTCTTCAGCATGTCATTTTGCACCTTCAAGGATTTAAGAGACTCTGTTCTGTGAATTCTGTGCTAACTACTTGAGGTATCAGTTCAGATTTTTATGTTCACTAAATGGTCCAAAGATTCTATGAAGGATTTCTGAGGAGGTACTTATATAAGAATTCATGTAGCCAAAATTATCCTGATAATTTACACCTCTTCCTCAGAATGGGAGCAAAAGGGTATCTAGAAGGGATAGTCCCTCAAGAGTCTGGTAACTCTAGACAGCCACCAAATTTGCCCATTCTATGGCCTGCTAGTCCAGAAGAAGTATGCAAATACTCACCAACACCAGCAGGTTTCCAACACAATCATTCAACAATAACTGATTGACATCTGAAATAAAACCTCTATTTTTCCAGTTGCAGCTCATTTAAAAAGGTACAAATGATTTGATTTAGACATGCTACTATCCCCACAGGTGAGTGCATTCAAACATTTGAATGGAAAAATCACATAAGCAATCATAATAAACCATTAGTCAAATGTCAAATTGCTCCAGTAACATTACAGAACTGAGATCAGTGACTGCATAAAGCATATAGCTTTGCCTTTCATAGATATTTTCAACACTCAGTATTTGTAGGTGGAGCAAGAAATTTTATTAGCCACAGGAGTGTTCAACAGAACCCCACTGATGTACAATACCTATTTGTTCATTCTCCATGCAGACTGCTGATTCACTTCCATGACTTGAAATGTGTAGCTATACCTCACTTTCTTTTCTGGAATCTTAATAAGAAGAAATCTCAGAAAGCTACTCTCTGCAGGATATAGTAGTATTTGTGATTACACATTCCTAATTCAGCCATTCAGTGCAGAATGCTATGCAAAACTTTATTTCCAGGCCAGAGAATATTCTATATGCACACATCCTTTGTGTGACACCAGTGGTTAAATCTGTGACTAGCCAGAAAGGATTCAACTTGTACTAATATAGATGCAGAATGTCTTTTCATCTTTTGTGCCAAGGATGTGGATTGTGCTCCAAGGGCATTGGTTTCTGTCACATGACTGACAGATTAACGGGAAGATGCAGCAAAATCCTTTCCACCCAAACTCTGTCTGTCAGAGGGTCAAGATCTATCCTTGTGTTTAGACAGGTTTATCAATTTGGGTTTTATTTCACTACTGTGTATTGGTGTGTGCCAGCTTTAAGGGTACATAAAGTGGCACAAGATCAGGATGGGTCTTGTCTTCCATCATCAGGGATGGATATTGGATTTTATTTCATAATGTTACAGCAAAGCTCCTGTAGTTCTCCTATTTCCCAGGGGAGACTTATAATGCAGCAGAAAACTGGAATGTGGAACAAATTTTCTTGTGACACTCTGAAACTCATACTGCAACTGAATTCAAAATGGCTACTATCTGAGCTTATGCTGATGTTCTCAGAAACGCTTCCCTCTCTTTACAGACTCAGGGAACACTTTGGTTCCTTCTATCATTACACAGCTTTCTGTTGAAAATTCTTTGTCTGTTACAGACATTTCAGATTCTAAGGAAGGATCTAAGGAAGGGAGAACTGAAGCCTTAGCATCTCCAGTGACAAGGTATCAAGGCTCAGGAAGAAAATCTATGCTTAATACCTTGGAGAGCTGCTCCAGTTATAGGGAGTAACAGTTCAGCAAATTGACCAAATGTTTGACTCAGTTTAAGGCAGTTTTGTCTGTTCATTATACCTATATGCAGATATATTTCTATAGAGTGATATGGCTATATTCACTCCAGTCTGGCCAAATAACAGATATCTGGTGAGTAGGTGGCCAGAATTATCAAACAGCTTCTCTTTCTTCAACCAAATCTATATTCACTGAATAGAACAGGTAAAATAGATGTGAATTGGTAGTTCCAATAGAGGGCTCATATGGACAAGGATCCAATCTGGTAAGGTGTATTTATAGTTTTAGGTCAGCATCAAGAAATACTGAACTGTCCTCTGAATCTGAACTCCTTAAAACAGGAGTTCTCAGACTCTTATCTTCCAATTCTTTGGGACTTCAGTGCCTAGAATCTTTGAGCACTGTGGAACTTCTGGGAATTAAAGTCTGGAAGACCAGAGTTTGAGAAGCACTGCCTTAGAAAAAGGGCATCCAAATGTGGCAAACAGACAATAACTGAGTCTGTGACAAATCAGGCCTATGAGGCTTTGTTTAATAATGGGGCATGGGATTCATGGTAAGCCACATAAACAAAATGCAATAAAGAGAAAATGAATTCCTGTTGATCCTGATGGAATCCACAGGAAGTCATTTTTTTTCCTTTTTCAGGAAATTAGAAGTGGTTTTTCCATCCAATGACAATAATTACAAAAAAAGCCCTTTCCTCCCCCATGGCTACTCCTCTCTCTAAAGGCAATTAAGCTGCAGTCATCAAGTGGTTTGTTTATTACTAATGACTTATGTGGATCCTCCAGTGTACCTCCCTCCACCTTTTTTAAAAATCTTGAATGTCTGAAACTCCGTTTACCTAATCAATAGTACTGTACTTCTATGTGTCCTCCAAACTTATTATACAGATACTTTGGATGATCCAATTAAGGATGACTGGCACAATTTAATATTTATTTATTACTGCTGGCTGTGTGTGAAACACTGTGCAGATCCCAGAAAAGAGCTGGATGCATTCGTGAAAATGTACTTGGTACACCACACCCTGAATACAAAATTTAAATCACTGATGTGATTATATGCTATGTTGATTTCATTTTGTCTGAGATGGTGATGTGCTTTTCTAAATACTAATGGCAATGTTTTTGGTTTGATTAATTTTTTCCCCATTTATACAGAATATTTAACTATTTTAATGTTTAAGATAAGCATAAAAAGTAAAAAGTTGGATGGTAACAAGCATAAAATAATTCAATAAGTTATATGAAGTGTTTTGGATTCACTAAAGGGTAGATGTCAGTTATAATAATTTTCATATAGATCCAAGACCTTTATCCAAGTATTAGTCCCAAATAAATAGGCATATTCAGCCAATGGGATTTACATAACATTGATTTACTAAATTCCTACTGATGTGGTGGTCCTATTATAGTTAGGACTATCAATTGGATTTAGGCCTTCGACTAGCAAACAAAATATTTTAATGAATAAATGGATAAAAAGCATATTCAATATCTCAGTAACTATGATCAGAAAAAAACCTTTTCCTAGATTTGATTGTTTTATTTTGTGCTTGGGATCAAAAGCTGACCTGATGGCTAAAATTAGATAGCACGATTTATTTGTATTTACCTCATATGTTACAAAAATCCTGACAACTCCTAACGGCAGAACAATTTTTAATAGATTCAGAACATAGTATAGATCAGGGCAGGGAATCATGCAGCCCTCCAGATGTTGGTTGACAGCATATCCTAGCAGCTCCAGGTGGTTGCAGAAGAATTATGGGAGTTGCAGTTTAACATTTGGACAGTCACGTGATTCCTGCTCCTGATGCCAGTGGTTGCACAACTGAGTCTACAGTATTTGAGACCAAATTGAAAACACATAGGAGAAAAAAGGCATAAATTAACATAATATAATGGAATAAAATAGTTTATCACTACAAATGTACATTCCTACTCTGGGGGCTTATTTTTCAAATTCAGAATGGCTTTGTGATCCTGACATGACTATCCATATGCTGAAATGATGTTTTTGAGTCTCCTTCTTCCATGAGCAACATGGTCAGTGGTTATTCTAGCAGCGAGTGCATTGAAAACATGCATTCCTTGATACTGTCTCTTCTGCAGGCCCTTGAGTTCTGTCTCTGGTTCTTAGAATAAGCCCTAAGAAAACCATGTTTCATTTGCAATTGTTTTTGACTTGCAGAAAAGGAGCACTGGAAATAAGCCTGCTATATCCAATTAATTTACATGTCAAAGGCCTAGATGTCACTGAACTGGGCAATCTGTATCTGAGTTGTGCCATTACAGATTGTGACCACTGAGGTAGGTACATGGAAGAGGCTTGGTGGAATGTTCCTCCATAAAGACCATAGAATTTATTTGCACATAGAAAACTAGCATGTCTGGAAAAGAGAACCTTAACCTAGACTTCTCTATTTTTTATATGGAGGATATATGGGTGAGACAGGAAGTTAGTGGTGTTGATAGTATGCAGGTTATTCCACCATGTGACCCTCTACCACTGTAATGGAGTGGTCCAGACACAATCTGGGAAGTTCAGAAGGAATTACACTGGAGAGGAAAGAACCAATATAATTCTACAGAGGTCAAGGAGTAGCATCAGATGTACCTGGCATGCTTAGACTACCTCAGGCCAGATTTATATGGAAGGTATGTAAAGTACAATTAAGAGTATCACATTATGAATAGTTTTTAAATATTAAAAAAACACCACTGAAAACATAACATCTGTCACAATAATACATAATTTGAGGGCTAACGCTATGTGGCCTCTTACACCTATTATAGTTTAATTTGCCTATGGACACATAGAATCATAGAGCTGGAAGAGACTACAAGGGCCATCCAGTCCAACCCTCTGCCATGGAGGAACTCATAATCAAAGCATCCCTGACAGATGGCCATCCAGCCTCTGTTTAAAAACCTCCAAAGAAGGAGACTCTATCACACTCCAAGGGAGTGTGTTCCACTGTCAAACAGCTCTCACTGTCAGGAAATTCCTTCTAATGTTTCATTCATCAGTGCACAACATCTGAGCAAGGCCTACTGCTGATACCTGTACTGGATTACCTTAAATTCCTCCCCATCCATTCTGGTTCTTTTCACTATGCTGGGTGGAGTTAGTCTGGTTGCCATTTAAATTTGATGCAGTACCCCAATGCATACATCAGGCATATTGTGGGAAATTAAAATGGCAGCTTGGCTTAGTTGTCTAGTACTGTTTAGGCTACTGCTGGTGGTTGTGGAGTTGGGATTACTGACCACTACCAGTCACGTCAACTGAGGGTGGAGGTGAAGGAAGAACTAGAAAGCATTTTGACAGGGCAGCATCAGAGAGGCACTTTGCCCACCACCGCCTCCAGCCTTGACTATGATAGAAGAATGGGCATTTTAAAAAATAGGTTTGTGCCTCCAAAGACTCTATAGGCTACATTTGTTCTTATTTACATGCACAGAAATCCAAAATAACCTTCAGTGGAATTAAGTTGGAATCTTGTCATTCGGAATTACTGGCAACTTTGGCCGAAGGGCAAAAGAGATAGGAATAGAAGTGGCTCCGCAGCAAGATATTAAAACAACAACAACCATGACTCAGGGCTGGCTGCCCTGCTGAGAAGGAAAGCAAAAGGGCATCCTTTTAGTCACAAGGCTTTCTGAGCCAGGCTGACCACAGGGCAGCGCTGAGGCTGCTGAGCTTAGAATTCATACTGCGTCACACAGAGCTGGTCTGATGAGGAAGCAGATTTGACAGTAATGCCGAGGAAACAACACACAATATATCCAAAGATCATCACAGTTACAATGCTACAGGGAGGACTCTTTTAGAAAGCCAGCTGGGTTTCAGGAGAGAAAAGCATGAGTAAGACAAATGCCGCATTTGACATCCACTGCAGTAGGCTCAGCGGGAAACCAGACACCACTGCTGATTACTGAGGAATTGTGTAAAATGGATCTCTCTGGGTGACAAAGTACTTTATCCTTTCAGATTGTCAATCTATAGGGCTCTGATCTGATAGCTATGAGCTCCCAAAGGATGCAACTGATTCTTTATAGTTCCATTGTACTGTCTCCTCAGTGGTCTTGTCAGGTTCTGCCCCTGCAAGGTTCCACGGTGCAGCATGACCTCAAACAGGACTGCAACTCTCTGATGCCTATACACCACATTTAGATCCCTCTTTTCCCCACCACCATCTTGCTGCAATGCAGGTTCAAAGAGTGAACCTCAGAGCAGGTGTTCTCTCTTTGCTGCCAACATTCCTCATTAGGTTCATATTCTGAAAACTGAACTACAGATGGAGGCAGTGTCCTTTCAGTGTCATTTCAAAGCGTGGTGCAATGCATTACTTTAGATTCTGACTTGCAGGCTGCAAACCACCAGATCTATAGAGAAGGATAAAACACTTTGAGCTTGGAAGATCTGTACTTCATTGTTGTTGTTGTTGTTGTTGTTGTTGTTGTTGTTGTTGTTAGAATCCCAAGATTCATCAACTGGAATTAGCTCAAAAAGTCACACCCTTAGAATTAAAGAATTCTGAGCTCAGGAATTTGAGTACCATTAACAGAATGGACCCTTTGTATCTTCCCGACAAACCCTCACTCCTGGTTACCTTTCTTCATTTCAGCCATGCAATTTTTGATGGGGTGGTGGGATGTGGTTGTGTTGTTGCTGTTATTAAACAGTCATAGGACGTTATAACACAGGGAGTCGCGGGGAGAAAGTGGAAATAAACCGGACGAGCGGAAGACTTTAATTTACGGGATTTGTCCCGTTCTGCCTCGTCTGATATCTAAATTCCAATTTAAAAGGGGGTTAATTCGAACGAAAACCTGATCTTTTCATTTTCGGGATTTTTGAGGAAATGAAAAGATCAGGTTTTTGTTCAAATTAACCCCCTTTAAAATTCGAATTTAGTTATCAGATGAGGCGGAACAGGACAAATCCCATAAATTAAAGTCTTCCGCTCGTCTGGTTTATTTCCACTTTCTCCCCGCGACTCCCCGTGTGATAACGTCCATAGCTTCTATACCAATATTAAACAGTCATATCTTCTATATTTTTCTCCTAAAACATTCTCTTAGTGTTGCCTACTGCTAACCTTAGGAATGCTCATGGAAACACCTCTTTTGAGCCATAATCATTAAACTGATAATCAATTTGAGAGGAAATCTGCATCTGAATCTGAATACCAGATGTTGGGGCAAACAAAAGGGAATGGTCATCAGAGCTTTGAGTTCGTTCTAAGCTTTGAGACCAAAGGTAGGGAATCTGTGATTATCTGGATGTTGATGAACTGATGGGAACTGGGGTTCATCAGCAACTTTTTCTAAGGCAGTCTAACATGCCAGATATTTGAGCAGAATGTTGATGCGGAGAAATGATTTGCAACCAAATCCTTCACATGCTTGGGTAATTTATCTATCTACAGTGGGTACGCCTATAGTTCCCAAACTGTGAATGGGAATTTCTGTGTGCTACTCATGGGCCCAAAGAGGTAGAAGTAGTTTCTGCATTACTCATTTCATGCATTTTCCACCCTTGAGTCTGGGCAGTGCTCTTTCCTTTTTATCTTAAAAAATTCTATGAGATAGGTTAGTCTTTGAAAGTGTGATCAGTCCAAAGTCACTCAGTGAGCTTTCCATCTGACTGGGTATTTTAAGATATATCTGCAACTGGAAGATCCCCTGAAAGGAGAATGTGAACTTCCTTTCTCTACATGGTTAATTTCTGTGTCACAGAAAATCTGTAACCACCAACAACCTGTAGGCCTGCTATTATTATTGGAACAATAGAGAATTCCAACGTATTTTTTCCTTGATGAAACATGAGGAAGATTGCAACAATGTGGATTTTATGATTACCACATTTTACAGAAGATAAATGCAAGGTCAGAATTAGCCATAGTAACTAATGCTTCTGTTAGTGAGATTTTATTCAAGTCTGTAACCAGTTATTACTTCACGCCTTGGCTAAGAAAGCTTAGCTGTGGCTAAGTAGGCTAAATCCACCCAACTGACAAACAGTGGGCTAAATCCAACACTATTTTTTACCCAGGATAAATCAACTTAAATTAACAGTACTTGTTAGTTGTGAGTAAGAAGAAGGATCTACATTATGTTGGACTAATGTTGGATTTAACCCATTGCCTTATGATTGACTGGCAAATCAGAACTGGAAATCATGGTGTGGAGTGGGTTTTATTGCACACCATGCTTTGTGCTAAGCATGGTTAGATGTGATATCTGAATTCATAAACAGTAGTAATGACCTTCACTCCCATTCTCAACAGTCCTTCACTGTGGAAACAGACATGAATTCATGAGGCTGAGAGTTGGGTGAAAAGAAACAAAAGCAGATAGACAGCCATAGACCTGGGTTTGCCTGTGGTGCATTTGAAAGCTTCAGCCACAGTTGGAGTTTTAAATTATGGTTAACATAAACCATGTCTTAGCACAAATAGCCAACATGTCAACTTGAAAACAAGTTGACCATTACTGCTTGGTACTTTCCCTTCAATTTTCTAGCAGTCACCCTTAATTACTCTTTCTCTCATTTCCCCCCAACATAAATTCTGACTGCTAGCTGAGTATTTGAAATTGTCACAGTAACAATTTTTGCCTCCTTTTATTACCAGGCTACAGGAAATATATAAAAAAGGCTGATTCATGCTAAGTCTCTCATTCATTTTTATTCTGGTATATAAGAGGTGAGTGGGTGTTATAATTTGTGTGTGTGTGCATATAGAAGCTACAGGTAGAAGCATGAGTAAAAGAGGGATTCATTATTTGAATTCAGTTTAGAGAAATGAAGTTAAACCTCTGCTCTGCTTGGAGTCTTACAGAAGTGGATGTGTTTAACAACCATGACATTTAGGTGATTACCACAATTATCACATGATAACATATTTTCTATCTAGTGTTATCCTAGACATATCTATTCAGAAATAAGTCCCACTGAGTTGAGTGAGCTTTATTTTCAGTTTAGTGTGTATAGGATTGCTAACATAACTACCATGGCATATTAATTCACCTTGAGATTGTCTTTACATATTCCAAGAGCAGTAGTAGTCAGTGAGCCCCAGACAGCAAGACTACTACCTTATGAATCAAAAGGTCCCTTGAATTTAATCATTGGATTTCTAAATTCTTCTCTGAAAATGATACTGTTTACCAATATACACTTCTGGTGTGTGTTCATAGGTGTCCAGTGTCAGAGGTGAGAAAATAGTTCTAATCTTCCTAGTTGTGGATTAAAACAATAAATGTGCAAGGTCTGAAACATCACTGGGAGCCAGATTTCTTAGATCTGGAAGTATGTCCAATTTTACAAATGCATGGAAACAATTTTCTTAAAAGGGACTTGGATAGCAAAGTCACGTTATACTGTGTGAGCTACCATTTTGCCAAAATTACAATATTCCTTTAAGTTCTCTGTGATAATGTATTATCAAAATGATCTGGATGTGATATCTTGCTTTTAGATGGGAAAGTCAGAGTGTCAAAGAGCAAAGCAGTCTTTCATGTTGAGACCAAGAATCCCCTTATGCAGTTTGTTGTACAAAGTAGAATTGTATTATTAGTTCCAGGCAAATTTTACTTTAGAATAAAAGTCCCATGCAAATCTCTGGTCTCTCGGGTTATCATGTGCTTTCCATACTGCTCCTAATTTATCATGGATTGCAGGGTGGATCTACACATAATGAATGCAGTTGGACACCAACTTATTTGCTATGGCAAATCCCTATGGAAACCTTGGATTTGTAATTTTGTGAGACACCAGCACTCTTTGACACAGAAGCCTAAAGACTTTGTAAAACTACAAAGTCTCAGGATTCCATAGGATGGAGCTACCGAACTTAAAGTGGTGTTAAACTGCATTATTTCTACGGTGCAGAGACACCCTTAGAAAACATTGAATACACTGTTTCAGGGTAGAGGTCCATGGCAGTCCAATTGTTGTTGGACTTTATCTTCAGAATGACCAGTAGCCAGGGATTATGGGATTTGTAATTTAACAGCATCTGAAGGACTAGCTCTGCTTTTATTACTCATACAATAACATTTTTTTCTTTTCTCTTCTTTTTGGCTAAAAAAATAATCAAGTAGTTTTATGGAACTTCCAATATAATAACTTCTATTACAAACTAAAGTATATAACAAATGTTCAAGATGTTTTATTTTGACTTCTTAAACACTGAAAATGCATTTCCATAGTTGTAATTTGAGGACATTCCATCTAAGAATGCTTGATGAGCCCAAATACTCTCTTGTCCTTGACCACTCTGGGTTGGAAATTGCCAGCACTTCAAAGACCTAGAATACTTGTTAAATATTTTTAAGACTGAATAAAGCATATTGTTCTATCCTCTTTGGTTCAATGCTCTTTGAAAATGGGGTTTGGAGACTGAAATGGAAGAGTAAAACTAGTACCTCATTATCAAAATGATGATAATCTCAAGCAACTCATTCTACCTTTCTTCTCCTTCCCTCCCTCCTACCCCTGATGACAGACAGACAGATGCCACTTTCTCATTTTTCACTTTAAATTTAGAACCTACAATATTTAAAGAAATATCAACAGGCAGTTCACATGAGCAGGAATTAGACAAGAGTAGGAAATGGATTAGAGTAGGGAACTCTTCAAGTTTGCTTCTCTGATGCTTTCCAGGTTCACTACAGAATGACTACTGGAAAGAACTGAATCAATGCACTACACTACAGAGCCTTTTGAAAGCAACATTAGGTAAATAAGCAAATACTGTCATGAATACTCAGCTATTGTTAACCAACAGAACAAAACTATAAAATCATTACATATAATCCAGTTGACACCAATGCTGTCTGGACCATGGTCATATGTCAATAGATGCTATCCATTCCCAGCAGGCCAGCAGGCAGGGGTAACAATTTCAGAGGTTTCAGAGACCTTTCTGTCATTGAACCCTTTGGGGTCCATATAGGGTGCCTAAATGGCAAAAAGGGTGAAAATTGAGTGGGTAAAGGTCCACTTAAAGTGAGGTTAAATGGGCTATAGCCTATATGAAAAGTGAACTGATGTTCCTAAGGCCTTCCAGGAATGTCTATTCACTCTTTGTTTTGGCTGGAAAAGGAGGGGTATTCAGAAAGACTGTGGAGGTGAAGAGCTTTGGATGGCCAAATGCAGCCCCAAGGCCATATGTTACCCAGACCTGCTGTAGCAAAAAGAATGAAGTATTGGACTTATGTACTGACTCACAATTGCAGTGAGGGGGAAACTACTCATCCATGCCAGACATTGGGTGGCCTGTCCATTACTTGGGTGGGAGGGAGGAGCCACTCAAACATCCATTGTATTTCTGTGTGGAAAGCAATGCACAGGGATGCACTGAAGTAATGCCCATCCCTTCAAGATTCTTCCAAAATTCTTCCATTATTCTTGGCATGCATGTACGCAAACACACACACCAGCCACTATCATGATATGCACTTTTGCTAGTTGTAATATGAACAATTTCACAGCTGCATATTCTTGCACTGTATGCACCTTTAAGAGGATGGTTGGGAGCATAGAAAGCTTAGAATTTATTTTGTACCTTTAAGAAACCCTTTTACTGCATCACTCTTTCTCTCTGCAATGAAGGAATGTCATGATTTTATGAAATGAAAAGTCATGATAGTCCCATGACAGGATAACCTGGAAGTCTTAACTGTAGCACAAAACAGGACCAAAACAGTAACTAAAATTACAAGTATCCTTGATTTTTTAAAAATCTGCACCAACCTTAATTCATTGTTAAGAATGCAGAGGTGCTATTTGGCTGATGTAGACTGCCAGAGACCATGCAGTACTGGTGTCTTAGTAATATATGCTTTCTAAATATATGCTGCATTCCAAATATACGTTTTTAAAAAGCAAGTTCCTGATGCATTTTATATAAACGTCAGTCTGGAGCTGTTGGTTTAATATTTAATGCTAACATCCGTTTTTCAGTATACCAGCTGTAAGAAAAGATAGTTCCAGAAAGTTACAGCCATCAGAAATGCAGAATCCCTTTGCATTGCTAAAGGTGGACAAGACAAGAAATTAAATCAGACTAGATCTCTTCTGAAGAAATACAGTAAACTGTCATATTCCATGATGCCTTTAAAGATGTACAAATGTGGCCATTTTATTTTCATAAAGCACTGCTAGAAATGTTGGCAGACTCCTTGGACAGCAGCCATTTTGTGAAGCATAACTTGCAGAAGAGCAGGCAATCGCAGTGCTACATGAGTTACATCTTGACTTTCAATAATACGTCAGATAAAAAGAAAGCCTGAAAGCACAGGATGCTGTACTGTGTAGACAAACTAGAAACAATAACCTGGTCAGACGTTGTTCTGTTCAGGAATTAAAAAACAAAAAAGATTCTGTTTTCTCTATTGTGAACGGCTGATCAGTTCTTATGATAAAGCTTAGGTTTTGAAATTGGCAGTCCCTTATAAAACTTGTTTAATGCTCTCCAACAAGAATGAAAAATCATGTAGGTCTAGTTTTTGCTGGGGAACGTCCCCCTGTTTCTGAGATGTATTTATTGCTTCAAGACTATGGCTGCAGGCTCACTTGACCAAACTCTCCTCGATAGATAGACAGAACAGGAAAAAATGCCCTGTGGGTTGGCAATGAGGCCCAACAGCAACATAAAACTTGGGAAAATTCCCTTCTCAAGTGTAGTGTAGTAAAGATGCAAAGGAGATGAGTCCTAATAGGAATGGTGGCAATAGCTGAGGCTGCTGGAAGCATTTTGCCACTTGCCTGGCCATTGAAAAATGCTTTCTTTTTCTCTGTCTCTGGGTTGCCATGTTACCTGATTTGCCTAGTTTTATCCAATTCCTGGACCCAATTATAGAGTCTGCCTTCACACCAATTTCCATAATCTGTTACCTAAGAAGCAGCCCTAGCCCACTCCAACCACTGCCTGCCTCTTTGACATCAGAAGAACCCATCCCTATATCATTACAATGATCTGTCCCTGTGACAGCACAAGGACCGGCCCCCTGGTCTCAGGATATGGCCCTGACATTTCCTGGAATAGGATACTGTTGATCTGGAAACATAGACAGACTATCTATCTATGTATAAATATTGTTTTTATTTTTCTGTCATGCTAATCTAACCTACCTATCCATGCATAGAATAGATAGGATTAGGGGACAGATCACTATCTCTAATCTAATCTTTCTATCCTCTGTCTTAAATTAGTGAAAACTTGTTTGATAATAGATTGGGTGGGTGAGCTCATGGATGAGTACATGTTGTGTTCACTTTGCCATGATGTCAAACAGTTAAGGAAGGATGGAAAATAATATCTCCAAAGCTGGGATGGGTGAGCCTGCAGTTGTGGTTTGATTGCAACCCCCATCATCATTCACTATGCTGGTTAGAACTGATAGGTTTGCATTCTAAAGACATCCGGAAGGCACACCTTCATCACATTTACTCTAGGTCAGAATCTAAATGATGGTCACCTCACTAAGGGATTAAATACACACACAAACACACACAAATGAACAGTGTCCTAAACAGTATTTAGCAATTACTTAAACAAATCAAGTTCTTGTGTAACAAGGACCTTCTCTTGTTATAACTGTGTCCAAGAGCTGATAACAAGAAGAGTTGAACCTTTCCATAAATCTGTTCATTTTTCATCATTACACTTGAAATCAGCCAATTTTAATGTCCTTACACAGGACCACTCTACAAATTACACTTTACTGTATTGGAAAAAAATGACTATTATATTCATTTATTTAATTAATTCATATATCAGTTATTTACATACCTCTGATATAATATCTCTGAATCAATCATCTTGAAATATTAATTGTTTAATCAATGTACATATTTCTCCAAAGTACTGGTGACATGATCCATCTACTAATAATAGAACGTAGGAGGGGGGAAACCTACTAAATAGTATATGTTACAGTTTTAAAATGCAAATATTAATATCAGTACAGACAATTAAAATGCATTCACCTTAATTTAGAACAATGTTTGCATTTTATATTAACTACAATTTACTGTATCATCCAAGCCTGACAAACTGCGATTAATCTTAACTATAGTAAATTGAAATTATGGATTTAAACATTCCACTAATGATAATTTGCCTTAACCACAGCTTAGCATTTATGTTATGCTAAAATGAAGTTTATCTAAAGTGAAAGCAGGAACTTTTAATTTCCTATTTTAGAAAAGACAAGGGGAGCTGGGGAGGCATGCAAGTCCAAGGCTTGCTGTGGTTCTTTCTGTTCATGTTAAACCTGTGATGGCCAAACACAGCCATTGAAATAATTTCTCTAAATGCTGTGAAGTTACTGAAGTGCCTTGGTAAATCAGAGGGTTGGACCAGTTTTGAGTATAGGAACTGGATGAACAGAATACACTAGAATGGAGCCCATATGTATCCAATTAAAGTAATGCACATATCATGTAAATGTCATCTATAGTCAAAACAATAGAAGATTGTAAATTTGATATTTGAAGTCAATTATGAGGAACCCAGAGTTATGTATAGAAATTCAGTAATGGATTGCAAACATGCATTGCAAATTACATGCATGTCTTGGATGATATCAGTGGAAATTAAACAAAGAAAAAAGAAGTATAATTTTACTAGATCTTCTGTACTGTAAAATTCTACCCCTCTGTCCAAAACATGAGTCATGTATCAAATGTTTTTCTTCATATGATCATATGGCTACTGAACTGCTGATTAATTATTTGGCTCTCTGTGACATTCTGTTTAACATTCCACTTTCTCTGCTGATTAATCAGGAGCAGTTCAACCTTTTGAGAAAAGAAGACTGACCAAGTGCATCTTTGGACATAACATGTTGTTAATTAATGCACTCTTTCCTGAGCAATGTTTCCCCATAAATACTTTTTCTGGAATATTCTGTGTTTGATCCTCAGTCAATGGATACCAATACAGATTCATTTTGTATCTACCTTTAGCGGGTTGGGGAACATTTGTCACTCCAGAGGTTCTGACTACAATTTCTACAGCCCTTTAGCATTGATCATGCCAGATTAGACTGATGATAGGCCAAAGACTTGTCTACATGGACAAATTCCCCTCAATTCCACCCCTCACCAGGCTTCCTGCATCCTGTTTACATGAAGCAGAGCCAAATCCCTGAATCAATTGTGGACTGTGGACTGACACCCACAGCCAATGTGGGGCTTTCTTCCTCTAACCCACATTTAAATAACTCACCATTTGCTGTGGGTTTTTGGTTCTCTTTACAGCAATGGCTATGCTCACTCACAGTCCCTGCAAGCTACCTGGAGATGCTGCTGTGGGCACAAATCACACTGAGTATTGATAACATACTCAGTGTGATTGATACGCCAGCTGCGCCCTTATCTGGATATGAGGGATCTGGAAACTGTTATACATGCCTTGATAACCTCACGTCTGGATTACTGCAATGCACTCTACATGAGGTTACCCTTGTGCCTAACCTGGAAACTGCAACTGGTACAAAACATGGTACCCAGGCTAATTACCAGAACATCAAGGAGGGAGCACATAACACCAGTGCTCAAATCCCTCCACTGGCTGCCAATTAGTTTCTGGGCACAGTACAAGGTGTTGGTGTTAACCTTTAAAGCCCTACATGGCTTGGGTCCATATTATCTCAGGGACCGCCTCTCTCCGTACGATCCCCCCCCCCCGCGCACACTTTGGTCCTCTGGGAGGAATCTGTTGAAGCCCATGAAGACTAGGCTGGCACAGACCTCTCAGAGGGCCTTCTCTGCGACCGCTCCCAGACTATGGAATGGCCTGCTGGATGAGATCTGTCTTATTACTACCCTTGCTGCTTTCCAGAAAGCAGTAAAGACGGATCTCTTCCAGCAGGCTTTCCTGGAATAATCCCCCGGCTCTAGCGGAGGTTTCCTTATGCCCTTAACCCCCCATAGTACATGGACATGCCCAAATTGTTTACTTTGCTTTTATTTGTTTTTGTTTTGTTTTTGTTTTTATTATGTTTTTAAGAATCGGTTTTAACTTTTTTATTATAGTTTAATTTAGTTTTAAGGGGTGGGAGGATTAGGGGGTGGGATATAGGAATTTTACATTGTCTCTTGTTTTTAAATTATGCTGTACGCCACCCGGATTGCTGAGTAGAGGGGGGGGGGCTTAGAAATAAAATTATTATTATTATTATTATTATTATTATTATTATTATTATTATTATCATTAACATGGGCCTTATTCTGACCTCAGTAGTGGAGACAGGCAAAGAATGGGAGCTGCATGAGAAGGAAGCCACTCATCATTTACTTTGAGAGCTAAAAACTCACAGCAAAACAGAGCAGGTAGGGGAAAATTTGGGAGGAATTCAGGGTGGGGGCACCCTGGAGTATTCTGGCAAATGAAGATGAGACTCAAACATCTGCAGAGCCCCACAACCTAAGACTCAAAGCTAAAAGACGGATATGTTTGACTTAAGAGTTAGGCCGGACTGGATAAGGAAAAGGGCCACACACTTTCCTCCCTAAATGAGAAACAAACATCACTGGTTTTCAGGAGTGTGGCTTCCAGATTAAAGAATACAGTGAATCTGCTCTGAGGGGTATACCACTGTTAGAGGAGCTATCCAAGGTCCTGAACCTATTTTGTGCTAAGGTTAAAGTGTTGGCTACGTCCTTCAAAGTTTGAAGAAAATCCAGCACAGATTCACTGCACAGACATGGAAGCTACAAACTGCCACTGCTTCTGTTTACTCTAATCCATGCCAAAAATCATTAGGGCTCACCATTTTACACTGGAAGTGAAGTCCAGAAAGGCACATTTCACTTCTGCTCAGGAATCCCCCATGTATGCAGCCAGTTGTAATTAGTGTCCTGAGAGAGCAGTTTGTAGGCTGCAGGGGTTAGGCAAACCTATCACAGGGTTTTCTGGGCAAGATTTGTTCAGATAGGGATTTGCCTTTGCCTTCCTCTGAGGCTGACAGAATAAGACTTGCCTAAGGCAACTCAATAGGTTTCCATGGCTCAGAGTCCTAGTCCAACACCAAACCATTACACCATGCTGGCTCTAAGGTTATATATGTGCTTGTACATGCTTTCAAATAACCTGTCAACATATGGTGAACTCATGAATTTCAGAGGATTTTCTCAGGTAAGGAATACTCAAAGGTGGTTTTACCAGTTACTTCCATTGACATATAGCCTACAGCACCTGGTATTCATTGGCAGTCTCCCATCCAAGTACTAACTTGGCTGTACTAACCAAGTATTAGCTTCCAAGATCAGATGGGATCTGGTGCCTTTGTGGGTATTTAGATCTATAAATAAATACAGAAATAAAATAAAAATACAACAATGATCATTACCCACATTCAACCAGTTTTTAGAGGGATAGGAAGGCGTGTTAGTCTGTTTTAGCATGTAAAGGAAAAAAAGAAGGGGAAAAGGATGGTGAATGAGAAAATAATCCAGCAGCCCCCTTAAGACTGATTTATCTTAGTATGACATGCAACTAGTCAGACCTTTGCCCATGCCAACTGAAGAGGCTCGTCTCCCTCACAAGGCAGTTCTAGCATTCAGTTTGGGAATCTTCAAAGTATTTGTGCTGAATATCTCACTCCACTGGTGTAATACCAGTGGGGGGAAAATCATGACAGGCTTCTCTTAAGCAAAACAAAACAAAACAAAACCTTCACTTTGGGCTATGCTTTATAGTCTGTCCAAAGACTGAAATTATACATTTTGCCCAAAATATATGTCTTATATTGTCTTATATTATTCCCTTGTTTGGTAAAATATTCATTATGTCTTTTAATATAAAGTTTCTTTATAGGTTTGTTGTATCCTTTTTCTATCAGTTTTTTAAAAATATGGTTTGCCTTTTGATACAATGGTTTTCTTAACTGCTTTGAGCATCCTTGCAATAGGAAAAGTAGAGTACAAATTGATAATGAAGAATCATTTTTTTGTCAAGCAACTCCAACCATTGGGCTCTGAACAAATTACCATTATTATAGAACATGATGAGACCCAGCATGGCATAGTGGTTTGAACATTGGACTACGACTCTGGAGATCTGAGTTCAAATCTCTGTTTGGTCATGGAAACCCACTGGGTGACTTGGGCAAGTCACATCATCTCAGCATCAGAGGAAAGCAAAGGCTAGACTTCTTTGAACAAATCTTGCCAAGAAAACCCCACGTTAGAGTCACCTTAGGCTCACCATCAAGAGTTGCCTTAGGCTCACCATCAGGCTCACCATCACCATCAAGTCACAAACTACCTGAAGGCATACAACAACACAACAACAACAAATAGAATATGATGAGCCTGGGGAATGGTTAACACAACATTAGTGATCTAATTAGTTTTTATTTCCATTTCTTGGCTTTTAAATCACTATGTTATAAACCACTCCTGCATATATGTTTAATTTCGACTATTTAATTTTTAAAATTTTATGTTTAAATTTTTTAAATAATCAACCTTTTCAAATATGTGCCCAGAAAACATTGTTCGGCAATATTATCTTAGAAACACTTCAGATCTACCACATGAAACCCTCTTCATGTTTGTTATAATATTGTGAGCCCTGGGTTAGTCCAAAACATGGGTCTGAGGCTATAGTATTCAAAGAGAAAGAGAGAGCAGGCATATCCAATGTCACACCCAAACACAGCATTATTTCCTGCTTTGTTCGCAAGCCTGCCTCTCTGATAAATCTTCATTTGAACTGCCATACAGTAGCTGTCATCAGCAGACACTGCTTTCATGCAGACATCAGGGCATACAGAGGTTGTCTCTAGCTGTGATAACAAAATAAGCTAACACCAGAAAGAGTAATTAGCAGACCTCACTTTGGACAAAGAGTAGAGGATAAATATATGGGGATGGCATGGTCATTTGTCTACAAAACTCTAGAGAAAAAGAGTAATGAATGCTTTATGCCAAGGGTTGGCCCTCCAGGTGTTTTGGTCTCTAATGCTCTCAATCTCTTGCCTTTGGCCATGCTAGAGGGAGCTACAGGACCAAAGATATCCCATCCCTACAAGAGGCTACTATCAGAACAGAACATGGTTCCCAATTGACAAGGGAGTCAGACAAGGCTGCATCCTTTCACCCTATCTGTTCAACTCGTATGCAGAACATATTATAAGAAAAGCAGGCTTGGACACAGAAGAAGGAGGAGTTAAAATAGGAGGAAGGGAGATATGCAGATGACACCATAATACTAGCAGAAAACCTCACAGACCTGGAACATGTACTAAGGACAGCCAAAAGGACAAACAAGTGGGTCCTAGAGAAGATCAAACCGCAAATCTCCCTGGAAGCCAAGATGACCAAACTGAGGCTGTCATACTTCATGAGAAGAGAGGACTCTTTGGAAAAAAACAATAGAGAAGGTGGAGGGAAGTAGGAAGAGAGGAAGGCCACATGCCAGATAGATGGACTCTATTAAGGAGGTCACAGATTTTATGAGATTGCAGGAATTAAGCAGAGGAGTGGAGAACAGAGGGTCTTGGAGATGTCTCATCCATATGGCCACCATGAGTCAAGATTGACTCGAGGGCAGTTAACAACAAAACTCTGAATTATGTCCTAGTTACAGCCTGATTCACACCATTTCCCCCATATAAATACAGGTGCTCATGTTTGCATGATAGCCCATACAGTGTATTGCTTAGACTCCTGGATTGGGAGTTGGGTAAAGTTGCCATTTGTCCAAGAAAACCTGGAAAATCCCAGACTGAAGGGACTAAAAAAATGTCCCAGCTGGCTGGGACAGTTGAGGCAGTAAATTCCAGATTTTTCCTTCATCACGGGATGATAGGTGGGCTAAAATGTGGCAGTGGCAATTAATCAAGAAATCATGCAAGAAGACTGGCATTGGCAGAAGCCTCATCTCTTCCTGCAGGCTCCAATTGCTACTGCACAGATGACACCTTATTCTTCCATTTCCTCCCCCACTTCCTCTGACAGGCTAGAAGTTAGGAAAGGAAAGGAGGCAAGCAGAGTGTTGTGTGGTGACTGAGTCAATGGCTTGAGCCTAGGGCTAGGCAGCATGGTGGAACTTTGCTTCCAAACAGCCCTAGGAAAGTAAAGGGAGTCCCTTGTCTGGGGCTACCTGGAAGCCTCCCTCTCTTCACAACAGCTAGTGGGGGAAAGAAGGGGGGGAAGAGCTCTTAAGTTGATACTGGTACTGAAGTTGAAACGTAGTGATAGAAAATGTGCAATAATTAATGTATTGAATTTGAATAATCAGTTGCAAATTAATAATATGCATAATTATAATAATTTGCATAATATTTGCATAACATGCAAATTAGATGCCCAGATATGAAGGACTGGAATATGGCAACCCTATATTTGGAAGATCTTGATTCAACTCTCACTGAACCGTTTAACCCAGTGAGCAACCTTGGGCCTATTCCCTTTTGTTTTTTTAAAGCCCCACCTGCCTCTTAAGATTATTGTAAGGATAAAATGGGAAGAAGAGAGGCATGTGTGCTGTTTTACATGTATATGAGGAAGAGCAGGATGTACATGGAATGACATAAATGGATGGAATGATGGATAAATACAGTGTGCATCTACTTTTATGTACAGGAAATTCACTACAATTTTACATGAGTGCCAGTTTCTGCATATAAAATGCTTCCTCAGAAATCAGGTCATATAATAAATATATGGAAAAGTAAAATTACATAATAACATAAATCCTGCTCTTTAATATGAAATTATGTAACAATGTAAAGCCATATCTCTCCCATTACCATGCATACATCCAGTGCACAAAAGGGAAAGTAGTGCATCTCTCTGGCTGTGCCCCCAACATCTGCACAAAAGGAAGGCCTATGTGTAGAGTTGAATGTGTGTAGACATCCCATGTATTTGGGAACCCCTATTACATAGTGTTCCTTATTGTATGGACAGCCTATCTGCATATAGCTGTATGTGCATAGCTTTTTCTTTGCAGTAAAGATAAGGGAAACGTTTCACAGGGGTAGGTGAAATTAGCATACTTTTCCATCTCAGTCAGGCATAGAAAATACATGGTCTTTCAGATTTTGTAAGAGAGCCATTGTTGCTCACCACTGGCTGCGTTGGCTAGGGCTAAGCATCAGTCCAAGTAGTTCAGGTTTAAAAAACATGTGGCCCTCAAGATGATGCCAGATCATCATCTCTAAGCATTGGCAATGTAAGCAAGATGAACAACATCTAGAAAGCCACGTTTCCTACCCATTCCAAGTTCTTCTTCAGCTTCCTTATGCAATTTGCAAGCTCTGGGAAATGGAATTTGTTGGTCATTGACTGAGCTGTAATCAACACATGAAAAACATGATTATGTAAATCCATTACTGCATAAGGAATTTCGTGACTGGAGGGGAATAACAGTCAGTTGCGTGAAAAATTCCAGGTTCTTTCTAGAATTCTCACTTATCAGATAGATGCAGGTGTTATTGTAATGTGATGATGCAACCTAAATCACACTGCTGCCAGCCTCTTGCCAGTCAGTGAATGACGTGGCAAACACAGTCTTACAGATTTCCACAGAAAGGTGGAAATTAACAGAAGGGCAGTTCACCTTCATCTCTTCTTTACAATGTGTGCTACAAATGTGAAAGTGGTTGGAAATATGTGTCCCTAATATTAATCACCTCCTCAATGGTTCTTCTATATCAGTCCAACCTCATGAAATATAGGACAAAAAGCAAAGCATCTACAGCAGGAATGGGCAACAATTTTTCTTTCAAGGGCCAAGTTCCTTGGGGGCAGCCTGTTGGGAGCTCCATGCTTCTGATGGGCAGGAAATATGCTAGTAGTGCCAAAGGTAGATATACCCACCACTTTTCTCATGCTGTAACTCCCTCCTCATCTCCTTCCTCACATTGTCCTTGCCTTCCCCTCTCCTTACCGCATGTGCTACTGAAGAAGGGACAGACATCTTGTGCAGAAACTTGAGCAGATCACTTGCACATGAAATTTGGACAAGAGTCATGTGATATGAGATCAGGCCAACTCCCTGTACCTCTGATGTACAAACTTCATTTGGGGAATTTTATTATTTATTATGTATTATTTATTATTATTTTATTATCTTACATCCCGTCTTTCTCCCAACATAGGGTCTCAAAGTGGCTAACAGAAAATTTAAACACAATACAATTTAAAACAATACAACATTAAAATGTATAAATATAATTTTTTTTAAAAAAACAGTTAAACCATTTTAAAAGTTAAAACAGTTATGAGTTAAAATAGGATGTGTTAAAAATAGAAACCTTAAAATTTAGGACAACATTCCCAGCATTTATCAATTTGCAAAGGCCTGATGGCACAAGAATATCTTTATCTGCTGCCGGAAGGATAGCAGGGATGGAGCCATCCTGGCCTCTCTAGGGAAGGAGTTCCAAAGCTTGAAAGCAGCCACTGAGAAGACCCTCTCCCTTGTTTCCACCAAACATGCCTGAGAGGGTAGTGGAACAGAGAGAAGGGCCTCTCCGGATGATCTCAACACTCTAGTGGGCTCGTAAAGGGAGATAATAGTCCTTCAAATAATAATAATAATAATAATAATAATAATAATAATAATAATAATGTTATTTATAGCCCGCCTCTCTGCCAAGCAATCGAGGCGGGTTACACAAGTTAAAATAGACAATGTAAAACAATCCCAACCCTAATCCCTCCTCCCACCCCCTTAAAACAGTATTAAACAAGAAAATGTTAAAACAATGGGCTACTACATAAAACAAAGCAATAAATAAATAACCTGCCCAAGCATCACAAGGAGGCCGGTAGAATAACAGACAGGAAACGACTCCCCAGGAGTCGTTTCCTGTCTGTAACCTGAACCCAAGCCATATAGGGTTTTATAGGTCAAAACCAGCACTTTGAATTGTGCCCAGAAATGGACTGGCAGCCAATGAGGCTGTTGCAACAAGGGAGTTGTATGCTCCATGTAGCCAACTCCAGTTAACAACCTGGCTGCAGCTCCTTGTGTCTAGAATATCTAGAATTTCTAAGATGGCCTACTCATTGGCATCTCTCTGGCATTCAAAGTTTGAAATTGCTGTTTCAACTGTCTCAGAACTGGATTCTAGGATTGTTTTTAGACCGCTTTTAGGAGTTTTAAAAGAGTATTTTAATGTGTTTTTAAAATATTTTTATCTTTGTATTGTTCTGATTGGTTTTTCGTTGTTCATCACCTTAGGAGCCTTTGTGGGATGGGAGGTGCTACAGAAATACTGTAAATCAATCAATCAAATCAATCAGTCCATGCTTTGGGAGCATCCTGACTTACTACTGCACGGTTGGGCTGCTTCTGAGGAGTGCTCAAACTCTTCAGCTAGCTCAAATGCATATGGCAGTCAAGTTGTCAATTGACACTCATTATGGTGAATGTATTTCCCCAGTAAAGTTGTTCAACAGCTTCCAGTTCATTTCTTGGTGCAATTGAAACCAGGCACACTGAATCTTCAACTGTGAAGCCATAAAAATAGTCTGGAACCAAGATCCTCAAAGACTATCTTCTCCCATGCCTATCATCCACAATTGTAGCCTCAGGTGGCCATCCAGCCTCTGTTTAAAGACCTCCAAAGAAGGAGACTCCACCACACTCTGACAAAGTGTGTTCCACTTTCGAACAGCTCTCAGTATCAGGAAGTTCCTCTTAATGTTAAGGTGGAATCTCCTTTCCTTTAGCTTGCATCCATTGTTCTGGGTCCTATTCTCTGAAGCAACAGAAAACAAGCTTCCTCCCTCCTCAATATGACGTCCCTTCAAATATTTAAACAAAGCTATCATATCACCTCTTAACCGTCTCTTCTCCAGCTAAACATACCCAGTTCCCTAAGTCGTTCCTTGTAGGGCATGGTTTCCAGACTCTTCACTATTTTAGTTGCTCTCCTCTGGACCCACCCCAGTTTTTCAACATCCTTTTTGAATTGTGGTGCCCAGAACTGGATACAGTATTTCAGGTGGGGCCTGAGAAAAGCAGAATCCAGTGGCACTATTACTTCCCTTGATCTAGATACTATACTTCTATTGATGCAGCCTAAAATCGCAATGGCCTTTTTAGCGATCGTATCACACGGTTGACTCATGTTCAACTTCTGGTCTACTAGGGCTCCTAGATCCCTTTCACACGTAGTCTCATTAAGCCAAGTGTCCCCCATCTTATATTTATGCATTTCATTTTTTTTGCCCTAAGTGCAGTACCTTACATTTCTCCATGGTGAAATTTATTTTGTTAGCTTTGGACCAGAGTGAAAAAGTAACCTTTTCAAGTTCTGCTTATCTTTTATTGTCTCATGTACTGTATTCATATTCTTTCCTGCAGTGTGAAACTGATTTTTCCTGTCTTGTGTGTGTGTGTGTGTGTGTGTGTGTGTGTGTATATATCTCACAACACAGTATCATTCTCATCCTGTTTATACTTTTGGAAAAAGTGCTAGCCTATGAAAGGTCTCATGAAAGAGTTACAAGATTACATGTTGATTTTGCCATTCATAACAAGGTATTATCAGTCCTTCTGATAATATCAGCAGATCGTCCAGTTCCATACAAAATGGGAGAAATTTTTGTTTTTCTATTCCCAAAATATACACAGGACTCTTCAGATATAAGATATTTTTATATATGCACATATACAAAAAATGTATGAGTGCTAAGCCATACAGGAGGGTCTGCTAAACTTTGTTTTTGTTGTTAACTGATATCAAGTCAACTTCAAGTTATGGCAACTCTATGAATGACAGACCTCCAAGTCACCCAGCCATCAACCACCCTCTTCAGGTCTTGCAGACTCAGGACTATGGCTTCCTTGATTGAACATATTCGTGATCATGGTCTTCCCTGCCAGGTAAGTAAGTTCAGGTAAGAGTTCAGACTTCATTTGCTCTAGGAACTATTCATTTGTCTTTTTAGCAGTCCATGGTATCTCCAAAACTCTTCTTCAGCATCACATTTCAAATAAGTTGGTTTTCTTTTTATCAGCTTTCTTTACAATCCAGCTTCCAAAGCCTAGTCTTCTTCTGATTTCTTGACTACAGTCTATTCTGAGTAATAATGGACCCACGGTATGGAAAATCTTGAACTATTTCAATGTCTTCACCATCTACTTTAAATTTATGCAAATCATCTGTGCTCTTTATTTTTGCTTTCTTACTGTTCAACTGTAAACCTGTCTGCAGTTTTTTCCTTGACTTTCTTCAGTAACCTGTTGTTGTTGTTGTTGTTGTTGTTGTTGTTGTTGTTGTGTGTCTTCAAGTTATTTCCAACTTATGGTGACACTAGGTCTTTGCTGTTTTCTGCTAGTAACATGGTGTCATATGCATATCTTAAATTGTTGATGTTCCTTCCTCCAATTTTCATGATTCTTTTCTCTGAGCCTAATCCTGCTTTATGTGTTCAGCATACAAATTAACCAGATAGGGTGATAAAATGTAGTTTTGCCTGATCCCCTTGCCAATTGGAAGCCATTCTGTTTCTCCATATTCTGTCCTGACAATAGCCTCTTATCCTGAGTACAGCTTGCACATCAGGACAATCCAATGTTTTGGCTGCTAAGGTACATTCTCCAAATATCCAGTGTGGGGTGTAGTGACAATAGCTTTGGATACTAAGAAGACTTGGTCTCAAATTCATCCTCAGTCAAAAAACTCATCATGTTAGTTTATGCCACCAGCTACCAAATCCCCTAAATGTTGTTGGACTTCAGATGATGGTCAAGGATTTAGAAACCTCTAGTATCTCTGGTTTGGAATCTCTGGCTTAGGCAAATCACTGTCTTCCTATCCAATTTTCCTTGTCCTATGATCATCTCATTGTACTTACATCAGGAAAGATCAGATTAACATATGGATGTTATAGATTCAACATTGACAGCAATAATTTCCCTGCACACTACTTTGATCACCACACTGAGGCAGTAAACAGGTAGCCACTTTTTCAGTGTCCAGAAAGATTTCAAGGTAATTTAATTTGAGTGGAAAGGGAGAACCTTAAGTGTACCAATACACTTTTAGAGCAGAGGCTAAAATAATGTGGTTGATGAAATGTAGGATACAAAACCTAACACTAATTGTTTTCCATCAAGAAAGAGAACATTTCATTGTTTGTACATTCCCTTTGCCACACAGGAAATAATTTTTACAAATGTTTAACTTTCCCTAGAGTATAACATGAAAGATGACAACTATGGATACTTTTTTTTAAAAAAATCTTGCTCAGTGAATTCTCATTCCCCATCTTTCATTCCTGATGCACTTGTTCCAAAAGATACCAGATTGTGAGTTCTCCACATTAACAAGCCCATGCAAAATCCCTTTCTCTAAAAAAACGATTTGTAAGAAAATATTCTGGTAATGACAGTCTTAATTATATTACATTTGGAATATTGAAACTGCCAACAATTTAAGGCTGATGAATTTGGTGCAGTTCTTTCTTCCCTTTAGACTCATGATCAGCACAACCCACAAGGCCCTTTCCATAATTTAGTGTTCTATCATTTAGGATTCCAAAAGGGCTTTCATGGCCTCCTATCACATCCTGATAATGCAACTGCAGTGATACTATTTGTTTATCAGATCCCTGGTACAGGGTCAGCATGAAGAGTCAATGCTGTCTGGGATCTGTCAAGGTCTGCACTGCAGCTGAAGGCTCACTGTTGATTCCCAGAGGTCTCCTGGTCCTGCCTCTTCTTTCTTCTGCTTGCCCTCACCAAGTGCACTAGGTTGTGACAAGAACAAGAACAAAGAGTAGCATCCTCCTTTTGAATTCCTTTGCTTTCTCATGTGCATTGTCCCAGAGGAGGAGGACAGGTGAATGGGCAAGTAAAGTGGCAGTAATATACACTTGAGTCAATTGACTCAGACTCAAGTCAGACTCAAGTCACTTCAATGACTTGACTTGGACTTGACTCTGCCATAAATGATGCACTGACTCAACTCGACTTGGGACTTGTATATTTCTAGTGACCGATTTGCTGGCATCGTTCAGTTTGAACAGTAGGCAAGATCTGTCCCCAGAGTGCTGGGCATGTTTCTTGGAGGGGAACCGCAAATGTGTTAAGCAATGGTCTTAAGGTGGAAGGATTTTTTGAAAGCAGTGGGGACAGGTGGCTGAGTAGACCTCAGCTTCTGCCTCAAGCTCATTGCATAACATGTTTGCTGTTCCCATATGCAAAACATGCCCACCTTCCTTTTTTTCCTTTAAAAGTTGGCTCTCAGACTTGAGACTTGACTTGAACATATCTTGCAATACTTGAAACTCGACTTGACACTTGAATGTAGAATCTTGAGATTTGAGTTGTTGTTGTGTCCCTTCAAGTTGTTTCTGACTTATGGCAACCCAAGGCTAAAATATTGCAGGATTTTCTGGGGCTGAGAGACTGTGACTTGCCAAGGTCACCCAGTTGGTGGCCTTGAATGCAGTCTTGAGACTTGGAGTAAAAGACTTGAATACATCACTGTCAAGTGGTGAGCATGATAAATGAGAACAAGTGACAGTGGCAAATAGAGATTCTATGTAGAAATGTAGCTTACAGTGGGGATTTTCCCAAGGAGTATACCAAATATGGAGCCTACACAACTTCTGCACAAAGTGAATAAACATTCTGCAGGCCCTCCAGAGTTCACAAAGATGGAAAAGTCATGCTGGATCTCTAGTGTCATCAGTATTTCAACAATTGACTAGACTATGAGCTTCATCAAAATGAAAGGGAATTTCCTGAGCACACTGCACTAATGGATCTTCCAAGTGGATTGATAAATGATTTCAGAATCACAGCATAACATGTAGAGGAACTGGAAGTTACTTTACATTAAGGGCACAAACATATGAGCCTGGGAAAATGTTCGAGTTGAATACTTCACTCCAGTGCTGTCCACTTCTAATTAATTAGTAGGTTTCAAAGCAAGAACAGAATAGTAGATCTTAGCATCAGAAATCACATGTAGAGAAGCATCTTTTAGTATAGTTTAATAAATATCTATTTGTTATTATTAGCAATTGCCCCAACTATGACCATTCTAATACTACTCAGAGTTTCTAATAGTAAATTTTGTACAAGATACTGTATGAAATGGAAAAGTATAATTACTTAAACATTTATGAAATGCTAACTCATTTGTTAGAGAAAGAAAGTCCTCCTCCTTGCCCTAAAATTCTTAAATGTGGTGTCTTACTCTTGGCATCATAAGGAGTTGGTACTAATCCTCCATATAGTCCACTTCTGCCACCTCATTGTGGAATGGAGATGAGTCTGGATTCTCAAAGGTAGTACCAGCAGACCATAAGGTTTGGCAGGATCTACCACTTTGGTAATGCTTCAAAGCCCTAGAGAAGGACTGTGTCCATTATCTGAGGATCTGCCTAGGTAAGTATAAAAAGAAGGATGACTGCCAGGTAACAAATTGGCCACAGCTACTATGCAATGAAAAGTTACAGTCCTCACAGGTAGGGGGACTATCTATCTATCTATCTATCTATCTATCTGAACGATAGCAAATCTTCAAATACACATTATCAGCTTATAATGACCACGTTGAGCCTTTTGGTAATTTTTAGATGCCAACTTTTTCTTAACCAAGGATATAAGGAAGGGAATCACATACAGGCACACACACAAACACAAGAATAGTCCCCCATCATGTCCTTCAATAAGAAAACATTGCAGTCTGAAAGTCTGTAAAAAGCTTAATGTGGATGTTAAAAGGTAATGTCAGAGTAAGTTTGTTGATGCATAAAATTGTATTGACTCATTTACCCAAGGCTTAGTGCTGGAGCAAAGTTATGTCTACAGAAGGTTCTAAGTCCTGGAATCAAATAATAGTAGGGTAGGGAAGGGTCTCTATCTGAGAGCTTGGAAGACAAGATCAACACTGAGGAATGTGTGGACTTCCAGATGTTGTTGGACTGCAACACCTATCACCCCCTGCATGCATAGCCAATGCTAAGATATGGCAAGATTTATGACTTGACATCTTCTGAAGTTCCTCATGTTTCCTAGCCCTGAGCTAGCTGAACCAATAGTACATCTTCAAACATTCAAAGGCACTTCCATTGTTCAAACAGTTAACACTGGCACTAGATTCATATCTTGAATATCTCACTTGAAATTAGTCATGATTATATCTTTTTAAAATCAATTATACTTACATCTGACCAGAATCTAGAATCACCAGAGTCTTGTTATAAGTCTTGATTAAAAGTACAAACCTCAAGAGAAGAATGCAGTAAAACAAAGACTTATGTTTTTCCTTACCACAAACTATACAGTTTGTCTTTAAACACCACCAGCATCACCATTTTTATCCCTCTCATCCTTTGAAAGAAATACATTCCAGTGGAATCATATCAGGTATTCACAGTAACATTTAATTACTCATACTCTAAAAGCTGTAAAACAGAGGCTGTATGCATATAAAAAGTCAGTTAGCAACCCTCGAATTAAACCATCAGTTTGTGTGAATATAGTTGTGAATGTGTAGTGAAATGAAACAGACATATGATGGCCTGCAAGCTTGCATATTCCCATTGCACATCATAATGTAGCTGTAATGGTTTGATGATGAAAATCAGGTTCAATTTATGTTAATGTGGGCTTTTTAAAACACAAAATGCACATGGCTTGGGATAGTTCCAGCTGAAAAGCTAAATGCATGTGAAGGCTGCAGCCAGCATGAATTCAATTTGGCCCATGCCAGATAAGCATCTGCCATCCAAAGAAACAGCAAAACATTCATGACAAATTGCTCCTGGTCTTTCTTTTATCTTAGGTTCAGCAGTCACCCTCAGAAAAGACATTAACATCAGCAAAGAAAGGACATTATAAAGCAAGGATAACACTGTTTTTTTTTTTAAGGATCATTGTGAAAATCACATGACCCTCCAAATATTGTTGGATTTCAGCAATAGCCAATGGCAATGACATCTGTAAGACTGCTCGATTCCCATCATTATGTTAGGCAACGCAGCAACAAACTTGGAAGAAATGCTACTGGTTTACATTTTAATCACACATACATACACATTGGTGTGTTTCACTTCACCAATACGTATGTATAGGATTTGCTTTTAACATTTAAAAGACACAATATTTCCAATATGTGCCACAAAAGTAAGCTATAGTGATTTGATGGGATGTTCCCATCAATTGAGAGTGGTGAATTTATACTATATCATGAAACAACATGCTCTGACATTGTATAACAAGCTTGGCTTTGTACATCCTTGCTGCAGTTGTGACAAGAGTCAACACTCTATTGCTCACCCGTAAAATATGGATTAATTGGGACTATTATAACCCCCAGTACAGAAG
The DNA here is from genome assembly GCA_026167975.1 of Phrynosoma blainvillii. Classification (NCBI taxonomy): domain Eukaryota; kingdom Metazoa; phylum Chordata; class Lepidosauria; order Squamata; family Phrynosomatidae; genus Phrynosoma; species Phrynosoma blainvillii. The sequence continues at coordinate 198,590,144 of JANUYF010000001.1, read as the reverse complement.
ACAGTGGAATAGATTTTTGCATGGCAGGGTTTTTATATAGGGGACATAAACATTTGAACACTGCTTGCTGGAGGATTGCTTTGCTATCAAAAATAACAAAAGGACAAATATTTCCAGATATTGCTCTCCCACTCCAGTAAATTAGAATGCAAATAGCTTATTCTGTAATATTGTTCAGCAAAAAGAAAGAATGAAAGAAAGAAAGAAGAAAAGATGTTCATCAGTAGAAGATAAATTCAGCTAGAAAGGATGATTATTCAAGCAAATGAACAGGATCAAAAACCAGAGCAAATTCATGACAGCAGAATAAATTTATTTCAACTGAGACCATTTACGTCAGTAATGATATTTCTAGATTTTATAACAGGTTGTCAGACTGAGCCGTAAGGCACAAGGACAACATGGGTAAGGATGCATCTGACAGCCAAGCTCCACAATCTGCAGCCACATGAGATATGTAGGTGGTGAGACTGTACCACTTCAGATGGGGTGGGAAAGTGATGGAATGCTTGAATGCCTCATCTCCACCAAATCACCAGCATATCTTCCAGTAAATGGTTGGCAGAAAAGCAGGATATAAATGTAAATAATAAAATAATTGCATGCCAGAGAGAATTTTCTAGTCCTGATTCCCAGGGCCTTTGGTTTTGTGTTTCCTGTTCAGCAGTCTGAAATGGAACAAGCGATTCATCCCATTGTGTGTTATGTGTGTGTATGTGTCTCTCTGACTCTTGCTTCTATACTGTATGAGACTGAAAATGTCATTGCACAATTCAGTACGTGCTTAAATCCAAATGTTTCACTAATGCCACAGTCATATTAAATGTAGTTGTCCCAAGCTTTGTTCATCCCAACTTTGGGGCTGCAAATGTTTTTGGACTGCAGTTCCCATCACCTCTTACCATAAACTATGTTGATGGGAGCTGCAGGCAAAAACACACCTGGAAGGCTGCTGTTATCCATTCTGGAGAAACTCACTCACTCACATGAACTGGACTTAACATCTAACTATCTCTAGAATCCAGTTGCAAGGAGAAAACTGTGAGAATCCTTTGACATAGGGCAGCAGTACCAACACATTTTGCTTCTTGGAGCAAACTCTAAATGATTTCCTTGATCTGCCCTGTTCCATACCTCAGCAGGAGCAAACACTTTTTTAAAAGGGTCTTGCTGCACCATCCAGATTCAGCAGTTACTACATGATTTAATAATAATAATAATAATAATAATAATAATAATAATAATAATAATAATATGGTTTATTTATATATCCTGCCTCTCCCTGCGGATCGAGGGATTCAAAGACCAATTCATACACTCATCTGCCTACATCATGATGCCATGGAACTTGGAATGGTTACTTTGCTGGACTATACTTTCTAGGATTCTCTCACCAGCAATCCTCAGCCCCCAGTCCAGACCCCAGACCCCACCCTTGCCCCCTCCAGCATAGCTGGAGGATTGTGGAAGCTGTAGTCAGAAAAGGCACTTTTTCCAAACTCAGATTATTTGGCTTCAACCTGCTGTGTTGCAGAGCTGTCCCTGACTCTGCATTAAACCACCTTATTTGGGCTTTTGCCACCTACAATAGGCCAGCATAATTCAGACCGGGAGCAAAATATTGTGTATTACTTTACTGGAATGGAGGACTGGTGATGTTTGAGTCTGAAGGTGAGTTTGAATTCTTTTAAAAAGCCACCAATCCCACAACAGAACTCAAACCATAGAGAAATAACTTCATGCACCTGTTCCCAGATGGTAAAATAAATTACATTCCTTGTCAAATGGCTCCTAGTCCTTCATATCATTAATTCTCAACCCACCCCCCATTCCATTACAACATGGATATAAATGGAATGCTGAACAACATTTTGCTGCTAAGTTTCCCTTTCAGCCAGACCTTCCCTCCTCCATATTATGCTATTCCATTCCTTCTACCAAGCTTTCTGTCACTCCCCCAACTTTTAGTAAGCATTTTATGGTGCTTGAGCATGCTCACTAGGTGGGGAGTCCTATCTTAAAGATATTCTGCAAACTTTTGTGTTTCCCTACCTCTGCAGCTATCCCTTTCTTATGCTTATTTTGCTCACATAAGAAATGGTACTCAGAGCCATTCCTGGATACCAGTGACAGAAACAATGAATACAGAGACACAGAAAGGATGTGTGGACAGATGGGAATAGGACGTAAGTGTTAAATTCTAATAAAAGGCCATGTTCAAACAGACCCTTTCTTGTTTTCTTCAGATAAGAACTAAAAGGAGACAGAACAGAAACCATTTTTGTGCAGCTCCAGGCTTATTTCTCCAATCTACTCCCTGACCCAGAAAATCGAACCATCTTAACTGTTACATCAAAATGGCTTCTGAGAAATTTCTGCAACTCATTGGTGCAGCACATGCTTTGTGCACTCAAGGTTCAATGTTTGATCTTTAACGTCTCTATTAATTTTGGGATTCCCCCCCCCCCCCCCATCCCATAGGGATTTCAGTTAGTAGAGCTGGGAAAATCTTTTGCCAGGTGCCTGAAGGCAGTTTCCCTCAACTAGAATCCTCCAAGTGATTTGAAATACAGTTCCCATTAACCAATACTAACATGGCCAGCAGAGAGGGATCATGGGTGTTTGAATCCAAAACATCTGAAGAGCACCGTGGGAAGGCTTCCATTGACAGTAAGGAAGACTGGGCCAAACAGACTCGGCAGAGATAGTTTCGTATGTCACCTTAACCAAATGTCAAGTAAACCCTGAAGGATACTGAAATTAGCAACTGCAGAATTCTTTCTCCTGCTCTCTTTAATGTTTACTCACATGTGCACACCCTTAGTTCTATTCTACAGATGATATATGAATGTGAAATATATTGGAGCTTTGCCAATGCAACATTAGCTATTCTTGACATTTTTACATGTATTTCTGCTATGTGTGCCAGAGGGGGCTTTCAGCATGATTTTCAGCTGCACTATCCAAGATGATGAGACTGAGGCTGTCATACTTTGGTCACATCATGAGAAGGGGTGACTTATTTGAAAAGACACTAATGCAGGGGTAGGCAACTTTCCCCTTTAAGGGCCGAGGGACTTCAGCTCCCAGAATCCCAGGAGCTATTGGCCAACATGGGACTATTGGCCAACATGGCTGAGGCTTCTGGGAGCTGAAGTCCCTCGGCCCTTAAAGGGGAAAAGTTGCCTACCCCTGCACTAATGCATAGAAAGGTGCAGGGAGAGGGAGACTGAACATCAGATGGATAGATACTCTATTAGGGAGGTCATAGGCCTGAATCCACAGGACCTAAGCAGAGCAATGGAGGACAGGGGGTGTTGGAGATGTCTCATCCTCAGGGTTGCCATGAGTTAAGGCTGGCTCAACGGTAGTTAACAACAACGTATAATAGCTCCCAGAGAGCCACTCATGAAGTAGACTGAAGTCTACGAAAGCTCATGCTACCAATTTCTTTCTTTCAGTTATTCTCAAATGTGCTACAAGATCACTCTACATCCTGCTTCATTGTAAGCCTCAAACCTGGTCTCACAAAACAGAGAGCAATGGAAATTAAGAATTACAGGGTACACTTGTGACTTCACGCGTTCATTCTCCTGAAGGTGAGGCAAAATCAGCTGAACCAAGAAGCTAAATCAATCCTGCCTTGGGTTTTAGATTTTGTGTAATCCAGAGACCTTTTCTTTTCTTTTCCATTATACACACCAAAGGAACCATGGGGGTGGAGGTTAAAGGTCTTAGGATGACACTGCATGCATACTCTTCTCTGTGAGCCAGCATGGCGTCGTGGTTTGAGCAATGGACTATGACTCTGGAAGAATGGGGTTTGAATCGCTGGGTGATGATCCTGGACAAGTCACACTCTCTCAGCCTCAGGGGAAGGCAAGGGCAAGCCCCCTCTGAAGAAACTTGCCAAGATAACTCTGTGATAAGGCACACAACAAAGAACAAGAACATCCAACTTTTGTCTGTCTCCCTGTGTCAGTTCTTTGGAACGAGGATCCAGATCTGAGGACTCCCTGCACTCTGCGAAGTGCCTCACAAGGAAGCAAGCCTTGACTTAGTCCAATTTCTCCATCCTCCAGCTTTTGGCAGCTTCAGGAGCCCTTGTGCAATTCTGCATTGGAAAGATTTCTTGGGGGGGGGGGATGTTTCAGAAGACATCCACCATTCAGAAGACATCTGCCATTCAGAGACTCGTTGGCCTGCGTTTCCATCTTCCCAAGCCATCTTCTCCCAGTTGCAACAAAACCTTCTTGGGAAGCCCTCTCATGATCGTTTCATCAGGCGTTCTGTTTCCAGAAAGGTGTTCTGCACATGCTCAGAGAAACCCTGCAGGAGCAGGCCAGAAGAGCCAGGCTTTGCATACACTCGCCTTCACCCCAACCAACTTCCCCTCAGTCCTCTTCTGGGTCCTCAGTTGCATTTTCTTTCTCTTTCTTGCTGGGAGACATGGGCCCTTTGCAGACTGCCAGAAATAGTGCAAATTGAATCCACTTTAAGGGTTAGGGTTAGGGAATCATGGGAACTGTATTTTATTGTGGCACCAGAGATCTCTGACAGAGAAGGCTCAATGTCTCAGAAAAAAACCAATTCCCATGATTCCCTAGCACTAACCCTAACCCTAAAAGTGGACTCAATTTGCACTATTTCTGGCAGTCTGCAAAGGCCCATGGTGGTCTTGGTTGCTTCTCCAGATGATTCCAGACACATGATGGAAGACTGCGCCCCCAAGTCCTCTGCCCAGTCCCTTTTCCCTGCCTCTTTTGCCCAGAGGCAAAACTCCCAAACTCAGGTCCTCCAGATGTTTTGGACTTCAGCACCCAGAAGCCTCAGTCATCTTAGCCAATGGTCTTGGATCCTGGGAGCTGAAGTCCAAAATCCCTGGAAAGCCAAACTTTAGGAATCTCTGCTCTAGATGTTTTGGAATTCAGCTCCCAGCATTCCTGGCTGTTGGCCAAGCTGACTTGGATGAAAGAATAGAAGGCATGCTTATCAAATTTTCAGATGACACCAAATTAGGAGGCGTAGCTAATATCCCAGAGCAGAGGATGAACATTCAAAATGACCTAAATAGATTAGAAAGCTGGACCAAAGCTAACAAAATGAATTTCAACACAGATAAATGTAAGGTACTGCACTTAGGACAAACAAATGAAATGCATAGATACAAGATGGGGGCCACCTGGCTTAACAAGACTACATGTGAAAGGGATCTAGGAGTCTTAGTAGACCACAAGTTGAACGTGAGTCAACAGTGTGATGCCGCAGCTAAAAAGGCCAATATGATTCTAAATTGCATCAACAGAAGTATAGTGTCTAAGGGAAGTAATAGTGCCATTGGATTCTGCTTTGCTCAGGCCCCACCTGGAACACTGTGTCCAGTTCTGGGCACCAGAATTCAAAAAGGATGTTGACAAATTGGAGCGTGTCCAGAGGAGGGTGACCAAAATGTGAAGGGTCTGGAAACCATGCCTTATGAGGAGATATTTAGGGAGCTAGGTATGCTTAGCCTGGAAAAGAGATGGTTAAAAGGTAATATGATAGCCCTGTTTAAGTATTTGAAGTGGTGTCATATTGAGGAGGGAGCAGGCTTGTTTTCTGCTGCTCCAGAGAATGGGACCTGGAAGAACAGATGCAAGCAACCTGAGGCCTGGGGGCCGGATGTGGTCCCGCGAAGCCTTTGGATCAGCCCCAGGTCAATCCTGCTGCCGCCACCGCCGCCCGCCATGATGATATTGATTATTGATATTACTTGTTCTTGGGGTTTTCTTGGCAAAATCTCCACAGGGGTTTTGCCATGGCTTTTCTGGGGCTGAGAGAGTGTGCATGCATATTTTTTAATTTTTTAATTTCTTTTTTTTAAAAAATATTTTCATATTTATTTATTTATTTATTTATTGTGCTTTGGCCCCCCAATTGTCTGAGGGACAGCAACCCGGCCCCCGGCTCAAAAAGGTTGCCTACCCCTGCTCTAGGAAAAGAGATTCCACCTCAACATTAGGAGGAACTTCCTGACAGTGAGAGCTGTTCGACTGTGGAACACACTTCCTTGGAGTGTGGTGGAGTCTCCTCCTTTGGAGGTCTTTAAACAGAGGCTGGATGGCCATCTGTTGGGGATGCTTTGATTTTGAGTTCCTGCATGGCAGGGGGTTGGACTGGATGGCCCTTGGGGTCTCTTCCAACTCTAGGATGCTATTATTCTATGAATGGAGCCTCTGGTAGTTGAAGTCCAAAATACCTGGAAGACCAAAGTTTGGGAATCACTGGTAAATGAGCTCACCATAATCCAGCGTGATGCAGTAGTTAGAACCTTGATCTGCAGCTCTGGATTTGAATCCCAACTCGGGCATAGAAGCCCACTGGGTGACCTTGGGCAGGTCACACTCTCTCAGCCTCCTCAGAGGATAGCAAAAGCGACAAACCACCCTTTAGAGCTCTGGTGCCACAACCAACTCCACTTCCCAGAATTCCATAGTATGGAGCCATGGCAATCAAAAGGGGGGGGGGAGATCATTGCTGCAAGTGTGGATGCAGCCTAGAGAGCTGCCTCCCAGAAACACCGTGGCTTGTTTGTTTTTGAAATTAGCAAAGACGAGGATTTATGAAAAGGTGGAAAGCAGTAGGGAAAGAGGGAGACCGCCTTCCCAGTGGATGGACTCAATGCATGACTTTGCAAGACCTGAGCTGAGCTGTGGGTGATAAGGGGACATAGAGGTCTCTCATTCATAGGGTCCCCATAAATCGAAGTCGACTTGAAGGCAACTAACAACAGCAACAGCAACAACAACAAGCCATTTCTGGAGATCCCCAAACTTTGGGTCTCCAGGTATTTTGGACTTCAATTCCCAGAAGCCCCGGTCCCAGGGTCGATGCCCAGGAATCCTGGGAGATGAAGTCCAAAAATGTTTGGGAACCACTGCTTCTAACTAAGGCCTTCAAAGGTTATGGACTTCAGCTCCCAGAATTCTTGATAGCTGGCCAAACTGGCTGGGGCTTCTGGGCATTGAAGTCCAAAACACCTTAAGGGACCAAAGTTTGGGAACCACTGGAAAGGAACAGCAGAAAGGGGGAGAAAAAGACAGGAGAAAATCCCTTTCTCTTTGGCCCCCATTTCATTTGGACCCAAAACTCAAGCAAGCCAAGATCCGTTTGGCTTTAGCGGCGTGGATGCCCTGATTCGGTCCAAAACACTCTGCAGAAATAACCCAGTTTGAGGCTGCTTGAACCGCCCTGGCTCAGTGCTAGGGAATCCTGGGAACTGTAGTTGATTGTGGCCTCAGAGCTCTCTGACAGAGAAGGCTCAAAATGTCTCACAATTCCCAGGATTCCCTAGCACTGGGGCAGTTGTAGCGGATTATTCCTGCAGTAGTGTGTGCTTGGACCCTTACTGTTAATATTAATTTAAAAAATAATAATAAGATGATTTATTTTTTAATAATAATAATAATAATAATCTGGGAACTTCCTTGCCTAGGACCAGCATTGGTCCTAAAAATAATACCTTTTGGGATGCTTCCTTTTGGAAGCAGCCAGGGATTCTGCCAGAGAGAGACTCCAGTGCCAATCTCTTGTTACATAAGGTGCCACGCACTAGGATCGGAGAGCTCTGCAGTAAATGGGAACCCTAGGGCACCCTCCCTCCCCTCCCCTCCCCTCCCCTCCCCTCCCCTCCCTTCCCATCCCATCCAGGGGAGATCTGGGTGGGAGAGCTTGGAAAGCCATCATCCACACCCATCTCCCTCCTTTCCAAAAGACTCCCACCGATTCCTGCCCATAATCCGGTTTAAGAATGAATGGCCTCCCCGACAAGATTGGCATTGGCATCGAGAAGGAAAACATGAATGAAGCTCAACCTCTCCCCTCCCTCCGAGCCACAACTAGAGGAGGGGGGAGACAGACAGACAGATAGATAGATAGATAGATAGATAGATGGCAAATGGATAGATGATGAGTGTATAGATGCTACATAGACAGAGATAGATAGATAGATAGATAGATACAAAAATAGGTAGATGATAGATAGATGGATGGATAGATAGATAGATAGATAGATGACAGATGGATAGATGATGAGTGTATAGATACTACATAGACAGAGATAGACAGATAGATAGATGGATGGATGATAGGTAGATAGACAGACAGATAGATACAAAAATAGGTAGATGATGGATGGATAGATAGATGGCAGAGGGATAGATGATGAGTGTATAGATGCTAGATAGATAGAGATAGATGGATAGATGATGGGTAGATAGATAGATAGATAGATGATAGATGGATGGATAGATAGATAGATGGCAGGTGAATAGATGATGGGTAGATAGATAGATAGTAGATGGAAAGATAATAGATAGAAAGATAGGTAGATTATACATAGATGGATGGATAGATAGATAGATAGATAGATATTGCAGATGGTTTGATGATGAGTGGATGGACAGGTTGATATACTAGATAGATATACTAGATAGATAGATAAATAGATAGATAGATAGATATGGCAGGTGGATCGATGATGAGTGGATAGATGCTAGATAGAGATAGATGGATAGAAGATGGGCAGATGGATAAATAGCTATACTAGATGGATAGATAGATAAATACTAGATAGAAAGATAAATAGATGACAGATGGATGGATAGCTAGATAGATGCAGAGGGAGAGATGATGTGTGGATGGATAGATAGATGTAGTAGATGGATAAATAGATAGATAGAAAGAAAGATAGGTAGATGATAGATGGATTGATAGATAATTAGATAGCAGATGGATAGATTATGGTTGGATAGATGCTAGATAGATAGAGATAGATGATGATAGATAGATAGATAGATAGACAGATAGAAATGAGAGAGATTTCCTCTTCTTATATATGAATCATTTGCTGGGACCAATAAGTCACTTCCAAAATCTGATGGACATTTTTCGGTCGTTGTGTATTCAAGGGTTAATACATGAGAAAGGATGCTTTGAGGGGAAACCCCTTCTTCTTCTTCTTCTTCTTCTTTTTCTTCTTCTTCTTAAAAAATACATTGTCATTCCAAGGTTAAAAACGAGAACACTTTGAGGGAAAAGAGCCCTGCCTACGAACTCCTTGAAAACAGAGCAAAACCATTACCAAGCCAAATGTGAATGCGAGTATTTTGCATCCAAGGCATGATGAGCCCTGCCTTCTTTATCCCTCTTTCATACTTTCTTCTTTGCCTCCCTGTCACTTATTTTTTATTTATTTATTTATTTATTTATTTTAAAAATAACCATCGTGATTGTTATTCACCCTTATAGAAAGGTCTTCTCCCAGAAAATAAAGGGGGTGTGCATGGGTTTTGGGGGGAAAGGGAAGGAAAGAGGCGAAGGAGGCTTCTGCAATAGCTGCTTCGCTTTCCTCAATGGCGATGAATGCGGATATGTTTGGAGAGGCATGGCGTGTGAACACAGGGAAGGCGATTAGTTTTGATCGAGGGGGAGGGAAAAAAATCTGGAAACGAAGCACTAAATCCCAGCCAGAGTAGGCGTCAGATTCGCTAAGCCAGTGCTTATGTAAGTCCTACTGGATTCACCAGTCACAGGTATGCATTTGCAGGACCTGAGCAGATCAGTGGAGGAAGGAGTGGGAGGCTAGGAAATGTCTCATTCACAGGCTGGCCATGGGCCTTTGCAGACTGCTAGAAATCGTGCAAATTGAGGTCACTTTAACTGCCCTGGCTCAGTGCTAGGGAATCATGGGAAATGTATTTTTTTTCTGAGACATTGAGCCTTCTCTGTCAGAGAGCTCTGGTGCCACAATAAACTACAGTTCCCATGATTCCCTAGCACTGAGTCAGGGCAGCTAAAGTGGACTCAATTTGCACTATTTCTGGCAGTCTGCAAAGGCCCCATGGGTCTGGATCGACTCGAGGGCGGTTCACAACAACAACAACCACAACAACAGAAGTCTACTTCTGCCTTAGATCCAGATCAGCGTCCTCATTGTGAATGTTGCAGGTTCTGACATGGCATTATTGCCCCCCCCCCCAAAAAAAGGGATATTGCAGCACTTTTGGGACTAACCTGAAAGGGAGAAGTTGTTGGCATGAGCCTTGGTAGACTTGACTCTACGAAAGCTCATGAGGCCAGCTTCTTTCTTTCAGTCAGTCTCAAAAGTGCTAGAAAATCCCTTTGCAGACTGATTTTCCAGACTAACAGGGCTATAGGACTTTCAAACAAAGCTCCAGCCGAGCATTTAGGAACACAGTTTAGGGATCCAAAGAAAAGGGAAGGCAAATCGAGACAGAGTTTGCGTTTGGCCTCTCTCCTCTTCCTGCAACCCTTTTCGCAGGGTTTGCCTTCTTGCCAGGAAGGAAGGCGAGGGGGGGGGGGCCTTGACCAGGCGTCCTCCTTTTCCAGGACACGTCCTCTATCTCTGCCTTCTGCCCAAAGGGAGCAATTCCACAACGTTTCCTATGTGGAGCACGGCTGAGAAGCATGGGTTTACATTTCTAGGAGTGTTATGAGTTTTTCTTTGGTCATGTCCTCCATTCTTCTTCTTCCTCTTCTTTTTTCCCCTGGAAGGTACTACATTGAGCCTTGTCCTCCTTTTGAGGGGAGGAGGTAATCTGGTCTTCGTGCTCCTCTTTGCAGGGTTTTTCTGTGAAGGGTGAGCCTGAGAAAGAGCCGCCTTCTCAATGCGGATCCTGCTGTCCAAGGTGCTGAACCCAAGGCAAGCAATGGAGCTGTCCAAGGTGCTGAACCCAAGGCACAGGAGCAAAGCCGTCTAGGATGCTGAACCCAAGGCACCCCAATGGAGTTGTCCAGGGTGCTGACCCAAGGCGCATCAACTGTGCTGTCCATGGTGCTGAACCCAAGGCACAGTGATGGAGTTGTCCAGGGCGTAGAACCAAAGGCATAGTAATGAAGCTATGCAACTGCTCAATCCAAGGCACGGTAATGGAGCTGTCCAGGGTGCTGAACCCAAGGCACAGTAAAGGACGTGTTCAAGTTGATGGGCGCAAAGGAGCATTGATGGAGCTGTCCAGTGTGCTGAAAGGGTCAGCAGCATCAGGAGATAGATGGCCGGCCCCTATGCAACAAAAACCTCGCTAGACATGACAGATTTCTCTCCCCCCCCCCTCCAACAACCTCTCCCCAGATCCTTCCCCCATATTACTAAGTAGGCAGAACAGAGCCACGCACCAGAATCGAGAGAGAAGAGGGGGAAAGAGAGAGAGAGAGAGAGAGAGAGAGAGACAGGAAAATCTTGCAAAACAAAAGCCAAAGGCTTGGGTTATTCTCGGGGGGGGGGCAGTGCACACGTTGAATATGCAGGCATACTCTAAGGGATAAAAAGACATCCCTATTTGTTGTTGTTGAAAACAACAGCAACTACAGACAAGTAATGGAGTCTTTCTTTTTCTCCCCCCCCCCCTTCCTCTCTTCCCTTTGATGAGACACAAACATCATGGTTGGAGAGAAGCTTTCTCTCCTTCCCCTCTCTTAGTAACTAAAGAAAAGAGGGTTTCCCAAAGAAGGCAGGTGTCTTTTTATCGGGTTTCTTCCCCCCACCACCACCATTTCCTTACCTTGGCTCCAGGAGAGTCCTGTTGGGCTTCCTCCTCCAGAAGGCTGTGAGGCTGGGACAAGTAGGGCTGCAAATCGGGGAAGAAGAACAGCCTCTCCTAACCTCCCCAAGTCTTGTTCTTGAATGGAAAGGGAGCTGTGCCCTCATCAAAGATGGCCGTCCTTTCCAACGTCAGCAGCTTTTAATAGACATCTATTGGGGGAGGAGAGGGAAAAGGAGGGAAGGAGGGGAGGAGAGAGAGAGAGAGAGAAAAAGAGTTGGAGAGGCAGGGAGGCGTCTCAGGGAGCTTGACTCATCAGAAGCTGCTGCTGCTGCTCTTGCTGCACAATACCGCAATCCTGTGCTTTTTTTCCTCTCCCTCTTATTTATTTATTTTTAAAAGAAGAAAAGAAGGGAGCACTTAAAAAGTAGTTATAGGACCCAGGATGGTGTGTGTGTGTGTGTGTGTGTGTGTGATCTTTAATGCAACCTATTGCTTGAAAGGGATCTTGAAAATCAGACCCACTTTGGGCACTGTTTTGTTGTGATGGGAAGTTTTGGTTTCATGGAGATGGAGGTTGGAAGGGGGGGGGGGGAGAGAAGAGGGAAATGCAATAATGCAGTAATGATTTGTTTTCGCCAAAGGGGTGGTCCAAAAAGGGTATTCCTCTGAAGTCTCCAAGACTCCATATATGGCCCGTCGACGTGGCTTTCTATTTTTAATGTATGCTTCCCTGCCTCTGAGTTGGTTGCCTTTGCCCCTAAAAAAACCACCTTTCTCGGGGGTCCCTCCAAGAAGCCAGTTGGGACTCCTCAGCAAAGCCAAGCAATCCTAAATATTTTAAGATGTGCGAGTGCTGCTGCTGCTGCTGCTGCTGTTGTTGTTTTCTAAAACCATTTAATCTGTATCTTAGTACAATGCAGGGTTTCCAAAGAGTTGGTTAGCTCTCCAATTTTGTTTTTATTAATATCAATTTCCTTAAAGAATGCAGCAATGCAGAGATGTAATAAATCCACCACCCCTCATCTTATTTAGTTTGCTCATTTTTCCAAAGGTAAGCAGCTGTCTAGAAACTACTGCGTTTCCTGAGAAGGTTTTCATGATGATGCCAGCCAGCACATAGTTAATACATAAATAACAACATGCTTATGACTCCTAGGAGGAGCAGACGTCTTTCACATCGTGTTTTGGTGGAGATGAATCAAAATGAAACTAAGCTCCCCTCTCTCCCCAGACCCAAATATTTCCCATCAGGTACCACTGTGGCCCCAGCCCTGAGGCTCTTTGGAAGATAAATCAAAGACTGTGCAACCATTTATTTATTTATTAGTGGCTCTGTGTGTGTGTCAATAAGCCTTGTGCTTGAATGGGCCTTGAAGGAGGAAAGCAGAAATACAGACAATCTGCCCCTTCTCTAGTTCTACAGTTTCTCTTTCCCCCCCTCCCCACTTTGACATGCTTATCAAAAACTATGGTAGCTCCTCATGAACTAAAATTCCAGGAAGCTCAGATCCCCCACAGAAACATCATTTAAATTTAGATGTTCTAAAACCAGAAGAAGTGTATCTTTGACAAATGAATGGGGAGAAGGGAGAAGAAGGGGGAGAAAAGGCTCCAGGCTGCCAGTGTGTGTTATGTGTCTGTTGCAGCTCCTAGAAAAGTGTTTTAAAGGAGACAGGATGTACTCCTCCTGCTAATGAAAGCAAAAGCAAGACTCATATGCATTGAAATGGAACTGGTCTGCAGTCTGAAGCTACCAATGGACCAAAACTTAACCCAGTTAACTAAGGGCCTTTAAGACTGCCAGAAATAGTGCAAATTGAGGCCACTTTAACTGTCCTGGCTCAGTGCTAGGGAATCATGGGAATTGTATTTTTTTTCTGGGACATTGAGCCTTCTCTGGCACAGAGCTCTGGTACCACAATAAACTACAGTTCCCATGATTCCTTAGCACTAAGCCAAGACAGTTAAAGTGGCCTCAATTTGCACTATTTCTGGCAGTCTGTAAAGGCCCTACATGCAGTTGGTTATTCTAAACAGCACCAGCCATACCACTGAGCAGACTGATGCAAACCTGAGTAGCAGATGCTGGAGAGCAATGACAGCTCTTTGACTATTCTCTCTCAGCTCAGTAGGCATTGGCCTCTATTGAAGAACACAGTTCTGTGTGCAACATGGCCTCTCCTGTCCCCTAAATAGGCCTGCTGCTCTCAAAGGTGGTAGAGTACACTATTTAATTTAATTCTGAGTCTAGTGATATTTTGAATTTGGAATGTGGGATGGGGCTGGCAGAGGGCTGGTGCTTGTCCTTTGCTTCAGGCAGCAAAATTTCCTGATCCCACCTCAGTTCCTGGGAACAGTTCCTGAGAATCTGCATTAGCTGCTGGATTAAAATAACTTTTGCTTAGAGCTTTTCTGTTATGTCTCATAATAGACAATATCTAGCCTACAGGACACAACCATTCAAAATGGTACAGAAGGAGGGGTATGTAACTCCAGATGGCTGTGCCTATGCAAAGACAGCTGTCCCAAAACAGCACCCCAGTGAAGGCAAACAAGTCATTTCTCTGTTTTAAGTGTCAGCAGACCCACATTGTACACTCATTGTTTTCATACATGGGCAGAAAAGTTTAGGTGGTCATTTTGCTATTACACAACTATACTTTATGTCAATGTTTTCCTGCCTATGGGACCTTAGATCTTGTTGGGATACAGCTTCCAGAATCCTTCACCACTGACCATGCTGGCTGGGATTTTTGGGAGTTCTCAGAATCTGGGGGCCCAATGCTGGAAACCACAGCTGCGTGCCATTATGGGTACTTTAATGCAGCAGAAGATATCAATAACCAAAATTATGGATACACTGGGGCTCCAGACTCTTTCTGTTCCCCCATTCTTCACCAAGCTATCAGCCCAGTGATCCAATCATCCATGTAGCTTCTCAGCACTTGTCCTGGCCTTTTGGACCCACCAATATGCCTTCTCCCTTTATGGGGAGGGTTTGGATTACGCACACTGGAATGTCCACCCAAGGCAAGCATCCCAACTCTGAGAAACCCAAGAACTGGCCTCCCACACCTCACAACTTCATGTCCACAGTTGCCTTTAAAGAAAAAGAAAGTATCATTCCATCTGGCTCCTTATTAGTAGGGTACTTTCAAAAAATGGCTGAGGATGAGTAGCAGATGTGTGTGGGCAGCCCTAAAGCTAAGGCTGGTGGTGGCAAGGAGGACAGGAGAGGGAGGTTAGAATGTCAGGCTTGTTTCCAAGCAACAGAGACTCTCCTGGGAAACAGCAATCATAAAGAAACTGGGAAGGGAAAAGGAAGTGGGCCTTGACTGGGAAGGCAGTGGAAAGTGGGCATTTAAGGACTAGCCATGTTGAGAGGATTCCTTCAGGGAAGAACTATGACAAGCAGAGGATCAAGAATTAAGGAAGCCTTCTGGAAACATTCTGGAATGTGTGCTCTTGTACACAATGGTGTCACCTCAGCTTGATCTCTTGGTGCAAAACCAGGGACCTCAAAACCCAGAATGCCCACAAATAATAGCAGCATTTTTCTTTCTTTCAAAAATATTGTTACTTAGTTTTGGAGAGTGGTTCCCTTGCTGGAGACCAAAGCTCCACAGTCATGTCCACCATCTTCACTGCTTCTTTCTTGAATTTGCCTGGGACTCATCTGGTGCCCCAATAAGCACTCCTAGAAATGATGAGTGAACCTCTGGCGTTTTGCTCTGCAGCAGCGTATCTGTCCTATAAGAAGTAAGAGCATGGGAATGGGAAGATAGCTGTTACAGGATCCTCTTTGTGCATCATCCACCCATCCTTGCAGGCAGCACTTGGATGTAGCTAGTCACACTGCAGCCCATTTGGTTCACTCAATTGACTCTTCTGTCAAGGGCTGGATGCTATCCTGGCCCAGAGCTTGGCACAATATTCTTGGCTATACCACAGGTCCCAGCATTCCATAGCGAGCATTCCATAAATTGGGAGTTATAGTTTGTAAAGGTAACTTCCTTCAAGCCTGGCTTCCATATCAAATAAAGGAGGCTGCTTACTAGAGTTCTGGCCTTGCTTTAGACCCCATCCCAAGGTAATGCTTCCTAGTATCTGGTGAGAGGGGAGGAGAAGGAAAAAACACATGAAGGTGGTGGAGGGAGAAATGTCCTTCAAATGGCATCTTTTGTTTAGATCCCCAATGGCAGCTGGTGGCTTTTATGTAAGTGGGGTGGTGAATACATAGATTTTAGACTATACTATAAAGATGCAGTGGCTCAACAGATTTTAGACTGTACTATAAAGATGCAGTGGTTAAGGTGCTGACTCTGTTGATTGCAAAATTGGCAGGTTGGCAGTTCAAGGCCTGGGTGCTGCATGGTAGGGTGAACTCCTGTCACTAGTCCCAGCTTCTGCCAACCCAGCAGTTCGAAAGCATGCAAATGGAAGTAGATAAATAGGTACCATTTCAGTGGGAAGCTAAACAGCATTCTGTGAAATCATGCTGGCCACGTGATCACAGAGTAGTCCTCGGACAATGCTGGCTCTTCGGCTTAGTAATGGAGATGAGCACAGCACCATATGGTTGGGCACGACTTGACAACCTTGTCAATGGAGAATACTTTTACCTTTATAAAGAAGCTGTGCAGATGCTGAACCCTACCCCATAGGTTCAGCACCTTAGCTATCTCCTTTAAAATTCAACCTGAAACCCAGACTGAACGCACCACCTCATGGACATGGAAGCCACCACCTGCTCTGGATACTGCTGCTGATCCTCTTCCATGACCACAACAGTCCATGCATGTTATAGCTCCAAGAAAGCAAGATTAATTGTCAGCTTCTAGATGATTGGAAGCTGGGCCAAGGAGGAAAGTGGGGAAAGGTATGTGACATTTAACCACCTTCCTAATTTCATGAAGATGGGCTGGCTCAAGAAGTTATGCTAACTGAGGCAGAACACCAAATGCCCCACTCCCATGATGTACCTGAATCATGTTTATTATGACCAAAGCCAGATGAGTTATTTTGTCTCATGAAATATACAATCTCACAAGCACCTTGTTTCTGAGAGTAAAAACATAATAATAGAAAATCTGCAGCCCTTTCATAACCTTCAGAATTTGCTGAGGTGGCACACCACTTCGCCTTAATAGCCCAAGTCTCTCACCTGAATAGGAGGAACCCTGGACCATGAATCTTATCCTCCCTGCTTGGTCTGGCTGCAGCAGAACAATAGTGATGATTCAAATTACACATCAAATCACTGCAAACTTGAAACCAAATACTTTGATGGCACAGCAGAGATCCTGGAAACAACTAAATTTGTCTGGAGGTATTCCAAAACGTGGCCCTCAGAGAGGGATTCAGCTTACTGGAATCTAGCCAGAGATAAATATGGCCCATCATATTAAAATTAGATTTAGAAAGATTTGTTTCCATGAGAATGAGGCTGAGAAGTGGATGACATAAACCAGGATCTTCATACCACTGGTGGGGAAAAGAATGTTGCTATCACTGATGGAAGAAGCAGCCCTGTAATGAGAAACCAATATTTTCCTGCTAATGTGGGCCTGGGGAATCTGTACCTTTCCAAATGTGACTAACTCCAATTCTCAACAGCTTTAGAAAGCCTGGCAAATGGTGAAGGATGATGGGAACTGTGGTTTAACAGCACTGGGTGTGGGGCGCAGGCTTTCCAGTCCTTTATGCATGGAGGGCTATTGGCCCTCAACATTTGTATCAAAGCTTTCCAATGAAGCTTTGTGTTACTGGAAATTCCTGGCAAGTCTCTCCTGGCCTCTGTTCCCACTCTGTGAAATTGGAGTATTACTGGCCAGCTTTAGTTTGATGCTTATTTTGTGAAAGAATAAAACAGCCATAATCCCAGAGAAGTGTGTGACTAATGATGTGTGCCCAGCTAGTTTTTTTTTTTAAAAGCCTTCCATAACAGAAAACATTTTCTCTATCCTGCATAATAAGTTACTTCTGAATCTGAATTGGCAATTGCAGTGCAGCTAGAGGGAAGACAATTGACCTGGTGGGCAGAGGGAAAACAGTCAAAAATCTTCCTGGGTACATCCATGTCTTTAATAACTGCTCAGGGAACTGCCTGGGTTAGAGCAAAGATGGTTCCTAAGGTGTTTTGCAAGAATTGCATTCTAAGAAAAAAAAAATCAATTTGGGCAAGAATTTGCATACTTCTGTTTGTAGCAGCAAATCAGGGACTGAAGCATTGTGGGAGGACAGGGCTGGCTTAGCTCTGTTGTATGCAAAGGCCACCAGACTTAATAGGAGAAGATGAATCCTTGCTTTCTCAAGGATTGTTCACCTGGGTCCAAAACACACCGCAGAAATAAACCAGTTTGAAACCACTTTCACTGGCTCAATGCTAGGGAATTCTGGGAACTCTAGGTTTGTGAGACATTCAGCCTTCTCTATCAGAGAGCTCTGGTGCCACAATAAACTACAAGTCCTGAGATTCCATAGCACTGAGCCAGGGCAGTTCAAGTGATCTCAAACTGGTTTATTTCTGCAGTATGTTTTGGACCCTGGTTATTGACAGATTTCCAGGCTTGCCCCACATGTCCTCATTCTAAGTATTGATACCCCGGGCTGTAAAATTTCACATTTTCAAACATAAACTCTCAGAACTCCCTGGATGACATGGCCTTGATCTGGCTGGGGATTCTGGAACTTGTAGTCTACAAAATTATCTTTCCTACGTTCTGCTTATATCCTGCTTTTAATAAAACAGCCCCAAAGGGATTAAGACAACAGTTTTAAAATAAAATAATGTCAAAAATTAGTTTTGTTGTTGTTGTTAACTGTCCTTGAGTTGATCTCTACCCATGGCGATCCTATAGATGAGACATCTCCTAGACTCTCTTTCCTCCACTGCCCTGCTTAATTCCTGCAACCCCATACCTATGACCTCCGTAATAGAGTCCATCCATTTGGCATGTGGCCTTCCTCTCTTACTTCCCTCCACCTTTCCTTGGCATTATTGTCTTTTCTAATGAGTCTTCTCTTTTCATGATGAGTCTGAAATAATGCAGCCTCAGTTTGGTCATCTTGGCTTACAGGGAGGTTTCCAGCTTGATCTGCTCTAGGACCCACTTGTTTGTCCTTTTGGATGTCCATGGGATCCTCAGCACTCTTCTCCAGCACCACATCTCAAAGGAGTTGATTTTCTTCCTGTCCAGCTCTCACATCCATACATGGCAATAAGGAATATAATGGCTTGATGATTCTAACATTTGTGCTGTATATCTTTGCATTTTAAAATCTTTTCTAGTCCTTTCATAGCCACCGTCCCCATTATTAGTCTTCTTCTGATTTCCTGACTGCAGTCCCCATTTCTATCAATGTTTGATCCTAGGTATGGGAATTCTTTGACTATTTCTATTTCTTCATTGTCTAAGTTGAACTTGAGAAGATCCTTGGTGGTCATTATTTTTGTTTTCTTTATGTTCATCATTAACCCTGCCTTAGAACTTTCTTCTTTGATCTTCCTTAGTAGGTGTTCCAGGTCTGTGAGTTTTTTGGCTAATAATAATAATAATAATAATAATAATAATTTTAATTTATATCCCACTTCTCTGCATAGCAATCGAAGCGGCGTACATCAATTAAAAAGAACAAGTGAAAATCACAACTCTGACCCCAACCCTCCCCCCCCCATAAAACAGAATTAAACTAAATTCAAGTTAAAACATGAATATAGCAGTTAAAACAAAAACAAACATAATTTGACAGGGGGATATGTCATGGTGGTCAAGGATAAAGCCAGAGTCACTATTTATAGATCTGGGAGATGTTCCGGGAAGGCCTGCCAGAAAAGATCCGTCTTTACTGCCTTTTTAAGGTAGTAATATGACGGCTAGTATTATGGTGTCATCTACATATCTTAGATTGTTGATATTCCTTCCTCCTATTTTCACTCCTCCTTCTTCTGTGTCCAAGCCTGCTTTTCTTATAATATGTTCTGCATACAAGTTGAACAGATAGGGTGAAAGGATGCAACCTTGTCTGACTCCTTTGCCAATTGGGAACCATTCTATTTCTCCATGTTCTGTTCTGACAGTAGCCTCTTGTCCTGAGTACAGATTCCTCATCAGGACTATCAGATGTTTTGGCACTCCCATGTCTTCAACGGCATTCCATAGCCTTTCATGATCTATGCAGTCAAAGGCTTTACTATAGTCTATAAAGCACATGCTGATTTTCTATTGGAATTCCCTGGAGCATTCCGTTAGCCATCATATGTTTGCAATGTGGTCCTTTGTGCCTCTTCCTTTCCTGAACCCCATTTGGACCTCTGGGATTTCTCTCTTCATGTATGGTTGGCATCTATGTTGCATAATTTTGAGCATAATTTTGCTTGCATGGAAGATCAGTGTTATGATCCTATAGTTGCTGCAGTCTCTTGTGTCTCCATTTTTGTGGATTTCTCTTATTGCAGTTTCCACCTCATTCTTTTAGAATTTGGGGTTCATCTTCTTATGGCTCTTCATTCCATGTGTCCTTCATTTTTTCATCTCTTTTGTATAATTTTTTTGTGCATTGCATCCAACATCTTTTTATTCCTTCCTGGTCTTAAATTATGTTATTTTCATTGTCATAGAGCATCCCAGTCCTTGGTTTGAATTTTCCTTTGATTTCCCAGATCTTGTGAAATAGATCTCTTGTTCTTCCCTTTTTGTTGTTGTCTTCTATTTCTCTGCATTGTAGTAATTTTCTTTATATTTCTGCACAAGCTGTTGTACTGTTGCGTTCATAATCCTTAGTTTGTTCCTATCTCCCTTTTTTCTTCTTCTCTTCTTTTCTTTATTGCTTGTAGTGTTTTTTCTGTCATCCATGTTTTTTTCTCTTTCTTTTTTTTTTTAATTGAAAATGTATGTCTGCTTCTTTTATTATGTCCCTGGCTTGAGACCATAGTTCCTCTGGTTCTTAGTCTATTATGCTTAGTAGTGAAAATCTGTTTCTTGTGTTGTCAATAAATTATGTTAGGATATTATTTAAATCATATTTTGGTATAATCCTATTTTTTTCTTCTTCTTGAGTCTTACTCTTATTTTTGATATGAGTAATTCATGATCTGTGCCACAGTTGGTGCCTGATCTAGTCTTGGCTACCAGTATAGAGTTCCACCATTTTTTACTTCCAATTATATAATCTTTTTTATTTTTGTGTTGACCACCTGGTGATATCCATGTGTGTAGCCTTCTTTCTGGTTGTATTAAAAATGTGTTTGCAATAAATAGATTATTGGCTTAACAAAAATCTATCAGATGCTCACCTGCTTCATTTCTTTTGCCTAATCCAAATCTGCCTACTGTTTTTGATTCTTCTTTGCTTCCAACTTTTGCATTTCTATCTCCAATGATCAGCTTGACATCTTGTGTTGTTGTGCTGTCAGTTTTTTTCTGTTCTGCCTCTGTGGTTGGTACATATACTTGAATTATGATGACATTCATAGGTTTACCATGGAGCCTTACTGAAATTATTTGGTCTGATTTTGCATTATATCCTCTGACTGCTTTTGTCACATCTTTTCTTAGTAGGGAAGTATGAAATTAGTACATGAATTTTTAAAAATATATTTATTATGGTTCCTAGGAGGGTTCATGGATGCCTTACTTCCCTTCTCTTCCTCTTTCTCATCTTGGTGTAATGGATGTCAGATCACACTTGAAGAGAAGGTAATGCACCTAAGATCCTCTGAGTCAAGCTAAAATGTTGATGTGTGCAGATTGCACAGGACATCAGTGACACCCTGATAGGTGAGGTTGTTGATATGTCTTTTTCTCCTTCTGCCCCCATCTTCCCAGGGTCATTCAAGGAAGTGCAGCTAGTATTGTTTGGCTTTTTTTGCGGCGGGGGGGAGGGAGAAAGGTTTTTCTGCTTCTGTGATTTGCTATGAAATTAATTACTTTTCTAAAGAAGAAGGCCTGGAAGCAATGAGAAAGCAAGAAGAAGGCTTCAAAGCTGGAGATGAACAGTGCAATCTAATACCAGAAGATTGTAGTTTTCCTGTTGTATCTTCTGTATGTTGAAGAAGCTGGATATACAGAAAGAGAGAGAGAGAGAGAGAGAGAGAGAGAGAAAGTTCCAGTGGATGAAGCATGGGGATTTAGTTATGGGACAGCTAAAATGAAGTCATTGCCCTTCAGCAAGAATTCTGCCTCCCTAGATGAAATTTCTTTCATTCCCCAAATGTTTAGCATTGCAGTGATTTTAAATCGGTCATGCATTTAGAAATTTCAGATTCCAATGAAAAGGGACAGACAAAGTTAACATGGGGATACAGAAACAGCAGGAATAAATATTCATGGTGTGAAAGATTTTCAGTGTCACATTCTCTTCATGGCTGAAAATTTGGTGACTAAAGAAAAATGTCATATTAAGCAGAAATCTTATGAGGGAGGAGCAAAAAAAGAAAGAAAAAGAAAAAGAAAATGGCAGAATTCCACTAGTGGTCACATACAACTCCCAACTAGGACCTCTTAGGAGCATCATTAACAAACTACAATCCATTCTGGACAATAATGCTACTCTTTCAAGGGCTCTTGGTGGTAGACCTTTACTACAGATAACCTCCAAACCTCAAACATGTGCTCACCCAAAAGACACACAATACAGATAGGGACACAGGTACTAAGCCTTGCCACAAACCTAGATGCCCACACGTTTATCCAGGAAATGTCATCACAAGACCTAATGGCATCACCCACAATATTAGGGGGACCATCATGTGCTCATCCTCTAATGTGATTTATGCCATACTATGGACCTTATCACATGGGGGTCCCAAGCAGAAGGTATCCAAAGCTAATACGTGTTTTTCCCCCGTGTGTTTACACATATCCAAAGGCAATCCAAAGCTAATACGTTGTTTTTTCCCCGTGCGTTTACACATATCCAAAGGCAATCCAAAGCTAATACGTTGTTTTTTTTCCCATGCGTTTACACATTTCAAAAGGCAATCCAAAGCTAATACGTTTTTTGCTTCCGTGATCCAAAGTCAAAAGGGATCTTTTGACATTCGGTTTTTCGGGGAAGTAAAAGGGAGCTTTCAGAAGCATTGCGCACTGGCCTCCTCCTCCTCCTCCTCTGCCAGCCTTCCCTCCTCAGAGAGGCAGAGGCAGCCAGCCGACGGAGAAGAAGGAGCGCTGCGATCGGTGCCCGGGCCACCGCGGGAGAAGGAGAAGGAGAAGGAGAAAAAGGAGAGAAGGAGGAGGAGGAGGAGGAGAGACCCTGGGAAGGTGGGTGTCGCCGCGGGAGAAGGAGAAGGAGAAGGAGAAAAAGGAGAGAAGGAGGAGGAGGAGGAGAGAGAAGGAGAAGGAGAAAAAGGAGAGAAGGAGGAGGAGGAGGAGAGACCCTGGGAAGAAGGAAAAAAGGCCAGGGACTGGCTCTCCTCTTCTCCGGGGTCTGGCATGCTGGCAAATGCAGTTTCGGTATAGAACTGCATTTACTCTTAACTTCGGTAAGTTTTCACTTACCTTTCGCTTCGTGACCAGCGTTTGATAAGGTCCTATGTCATCAATGTCCATCAGCACTCTACATTGGGAAAACAGGCCAGTCACTATGCCAATGGATAAATGGACATAAATGAGATATTAGGAATGGGAATACCCTAAAAGCAGTGGCAGAACATTTCAATCTCCCTCAGCATTCCATCTCAGACCTCAAAACAGCAGTCCTTGAACAAAAGAACTACAAAAATAGATTGGAAAGAGAAACAGCAGAATCTGAGTTCATGCATAAACTACACTCCTTCAGCAATGGATTGAACCAGGGGTAGGCAACCTTTCCCCTTTAAGGGCCGAGGGACTTCAGCTCCCAGAAGCCTCAGCCATGTTGGCCAATATTCCCATGTTGGCCAATAGCTCCTGGGATTCTGGGAGCTGAAGTCCCCCGGCCCTTAAAGGGGAAAGGTTGCCTACCCCTGGATTGAACAGACACAATGGCTTTTTGACCCACTACACACATTTCAACACTATCTGACCCCATCCTCAGGAGGGGCATCCTACTCTCATAAATTTGCTGCTCATGGATTCTAACCAAGTCTGCAGGAGCCAACATTCTTTTTCAGTTTTCTTCCATTGAACTCCTGCCCTTCTGTCTTTTCTTGGCTTCCACTCTGCCACAAGCATCTGAAGAAGTAGACTGAAGTCTACAAAAACTAATGCTGACAACTTCTTAATTTTTCCCCCAGTTAATCTTAAAGGTGCTGAAGAATCTATCTACAATTAATACTAATTACACAGACTAAGGACCTTTACAGACTGCCAGAAATAATGCAACTTCAGTCCACTTTAATTGCCCTGTCTCATTGCTAGGGAATCATGGGAATTGTAGTTTTTTTTCTGAGACATTGAGCCTTCTCTTTCAGAGAGCTCTAGTGCACACAATAAACTACACTTCCCATGATTCCCTAGCACTGAGTCAGGGCAGTTAAAATGCCCTCAAGCTGCATTATTTCTGGCAGTCTGTAAAGGCCCTAATATGGCTATATCTTTGAATTCTACCTCATTACTAGTGTGTGTTGAATACAGACCCTCTTTGTGATCCTATTTATGTTTGGTCAGAAAGAATTAGGTCCCACTGCACTCAATAGGGTTTGCTCTTTGGGAAATCTGCAGGGGCTTGTAGCACTACAGAAGAATATACAATTGCTTGCTAAGTGGAAAATGAAATAGGCATTTGGGCTATCATTTAGAACAGGGTTGAAGAATATGGAACTACAGTGTTTTGGACAGCAGCACTCATAATCCCTTACCATTGGCCTTGCTGGCTAGGAGTGGTAAGAAGTTGGTCCAAAACATATGGATGACCCAACCTTTCTCTCTCCTGACCTAAAGAAATCATCTCCAGAGTTGTTCTCCAGGGTCTATGTATGCCTGTCAGACCTTTATATCGAGGGATGTTGTACATTGGATTGCAATTACTTCTGAAAGTTGTCTGAGCTTCTTAGCTTCTTAGGACGTTATCACATGGGGGAAATCCTGTGAGGAAATGGGGGTTTAAACTGAAAATAACCCGCAAAAGCAGGTATATTTTCAGATGACGTCACATTTAAAAGCAGGTTAATCCGAACAGAAAGTAGTCAGAAACTGCTTCTTTTTATTTTTGGGGATCTTCCGAAAATAAAAAGAAGCAGTTTCTGCCTTCTTTCCGTTCGGAGTAACCTCCTTTTAAATGCGCAGGAGGTTTTCACACGGGGAAAGCCGTCTAATTAATTGCTTCCGCTTTTGCAGTAGCACTTTCACTTTAAAGCCGGCTTCTGTTCGGAGCTCCCCATGTGATAACATCCTTAGTTCTTTTAAACAAAGCTTTTCAATGTTCCCTCTTCCTTTCTTTCCCTCATCTACAGTTGGGAAGTTTCTTTCTTTCTTTTTCTTTAAGCAGCATAGCTATTGGGAGGATGGTCAAAGAGTGCTGGAGAAACACAGACTTTCAGTATCAGGTGACAGTAACATGTCTACAGTAAAATAAAATGCAATAAAGCTTGAGCTGAAAAAGAGCAGAATGCTACTTCAGCCGATCCTACTGTAACAGACAAGGTAAACAGCAGCCATCTTCTATGCTCCCCTACTGAGTATACATGAAGAGCAAAATGGGGACAGAAGATAAGCCTCCATCACCAGCTACCTCCAGCATGATAACAACATGACAACAAATAAGAGTCCAGCACATCATACAAGGGTTATTTCTCCACAAAACAATCAATTTTCTCAAATGCCTGCCAAATAAGGAGGCATGCCATTCTAGCCTCTCTGGGAAAGGCATTCCAGAGCCTGGGGACACCCACTGAGAAGGCCTTCTCCTGTCTTTTCACCAGACGTACCTGTGAAGGTGGTGGGACAGAGAGAAGGGCCTCTCCGGATGAGTTTGAAACACAGACAGGTTCATATGGGAGAATATGGTCCTTTGGATATTCCATACATCTTGTGGGGGATTTTGTTCTTGCAGTGCAAGGTGGCAGAAACCAATTGCTATGGGAGCAGAAACCTCTCCTTGATACCTCCTCCATGTGTGTTTGACTTGGCAAAGGAAATATGAGACCAGCACAATCTGCAGCTGTAGAGAATAGGACCCAGAGCAATGGATTCAAATGACAGGAAAAAAGATTCCAAGTCAACATTAGGAAGAACTTCCTGACACTAAGAGCTATCCAACAATGGAATATGATGCTTTGGCATAAGGTGGAGTCTCTCTCTTGGGAGGTTTTTAAACAGAGGTTGGATGGCCATCTATCAGGGGTGCTTTGATTGTGTATTCCTGCATGGCAGAATGGGGTTGGATTGGATGGCCCTTGAGATCTCTTCCAACTCTATGATTCTATGAAATCAGTTCAGAACCCTTCCCTTGTGCTGTTCCCCACTGCTACAGATCAATGGTTGATCCATTTGCTTTTGCTTTTTTCCCCTTTTGCAATCTGGAAAATGGACTAATGGCATGAGGTTCTGAATAGTGTCTCCTCTTACTATTGGTGGCCAGTGGCTCAGCCTTATATAAGTCTCCATGGTTCCTGTGAGCAAAAGTAAGGAGATGACATGGTGGGGTGCTTCCAAGGAGAGTGGGAAAAATTCACCCCTCACCTTCCATTAGAGTAGTGAAAGGAGGAAGCAGTGCCCAAAATCTTCTTCACCTGGGCATGATTTGAGTCAAAGCATGTCAGAATAAGTGCCTCCTCCTTTCCCAAATTGTGCAGATACTACCACCTCCACAGAATAACTGAGAAGATGAGAGTGTTACAGAACCTCTGTTGATGCTGAAAATAAGCCTTTTATGTATGCAGTGAAGGATACTGCATTTTATAAGCTAAAGGTTTCAGAGACTTGCAGAGGGGAACAAAGACCAATTAACCATCCTTTTTTTTAAGGTATCTTCTCATGGCCTCTTTAGGTTATTTCCATTAGCAACAATGCCTTTCATCAATGTCCAATTTTTCATTCTCTTTCTTTTAAAAAGCACTGCATTGCAGCATTTAAATCTTCACAGATGCTCTCTAAACTACAGGATTTTTTCAGCTGGTGTGGAAACTGTTCAGCTGTTCAGAAAACACAGCACATTACTATTTAGAGCTAATAATCTAAGTGAAGTTCAACTTCACATGAGTAAACCTGCAGTCATGTGAAGGGACTTTTCCTTTCCTCTCCTCCTTGCTGCAGTCTCCTGGACTCCCTTCTCTATAATCTGCTTCAGAGTCCCCTGCTTGGAAAGTTACTGTTAGAAATGGATATAATGGCATACAGAAGCCATCGAGCAATGAGGTGTAGTGATTGGATGCCGTTCCAAGTTGCATCCTGTTATTGCCCAGTTATGCTCAGAATTTCATCATATTTATTCATATTAAATGTAACTTTTAAAGCTCCCTGTTTAAAACCCTCCCTGTTCCACTCAGAGAAGGAATTCTAATGGGTAGGGGAAATTAATTGGATGCCACCCTATGCTTCTGAGGCTCTTAAATAACTCTGTACCCTTGAACCTTTATTGGGTTTTGTTTAAACTGAATTTAAGGTTTTGACAGTGTTAACTCTGAATCCACAATGGGCATTGTGACATATTTTCATTCAAAACCATATAAACAGTTCACACACTGTATTTTATAAACACTTGACTTTCTATGGAGAGCCAAACATTCCAGTGTGTCTCAGGGCTGGACATGTAAGAGTGTTCTTTAGGATAATAGGAAACTGTCTGCCTGTTGCCAATATCTCCTAACTCCAAAATGAAGGTTCTTTTTAACACCACAATTCCTATATATTGGCCTATATCCAATTGTTAGTCCCAACTAGAGTAGTCCCATTGAATGAATGTTGATTTATCATGTTGTCACCGATTCAGTGGGTTTCTCCTTTATTTAGGACTAACCAGATGATGCAGGGCATTGTCTACTCTATGAGTTAAATCCACTTAATTAATAAGGCTTTCTTAGGATTACAGCCCCCAAAGTATTAAAACTATGGCATATTAAAGAATGTGGCAACATTTGTGAGAATGAACCTCTGCTTCAGCATATGGAAAATGCAAACCCTTCAGGTGAAACCATGGACTTTTGAGAGAAAAATTGTGACCTCCTCTTTTGCTTATAATAGCTTTCTGGTCCTCATAAATTTTCCTGCGACAGCATTCTATCTTCTTATGTGGTTGCCTCAGAGTCTAAACAATGGTATCAAGATATTCTCCACGACACTGAGGCTGTTAGAATCAGCAGATCTATCCTTCCTTAAAACTTCTTCCTTAAAACTTCACCACTAGAAAGGTACACCCCCCACCCTATACCCCCATCCCACCCCTGAGAGAGAGGGGGGAGGGTGAAGGAGAAAGAGAGCAGTTTGTTACTCATGCATAAAAAAGCAAAGTTTGTCAAAATCACAGGGTGTGTACTCTTTAAAGGAGAGGATTTTACAAACTTTTATTGAGTTTGGATTGTCCTGATAGTGTCACATTCCTGATATCACTCTCAGGTGATGATGGTGAGGAAGTACTGCTGTTCTCTGTCCAACTGGATAAAGTTGTGGAGTATGGTTAGTGATTCAACAAAGTGAAAATAATAATCTGTAAGACACAAGCCAGCCGTGAGCACAAGTTCTTGCAACTGACAGGGAAGCCTGTGGGAATGCTTGCTTGTGCTACAGGCAGTAGTAGCTGTGGCTTCCATGTCTGTGTGAATCTACTCTGGATTTTAGTCTAAACTTTAAAGAGGCTATCCCAGCCACTGAGCATATTTTGGGGACAAGGTTTGTGCCTCTAAGAGGGCCAACAACTAAGCAGCAGCTTCCTCTTGCTCTTCCCTACTTACTGACAGCCCGCTGCACTGCCCAAATATGTACTCTGCCTGGTTTCTCTCAGCCCTCCAGAGCACATTTTGTGCGAGTTAGAGGAGGAAGCTAAAAGGAGTGAAAAAGAACCATACCCCTCAGAATTCTACAATGGAAGCAGTTCTGTCAGGTGGAATGCTAGCATTGGTTCTTGCAGAACATGAGGCCATTGACTTTCATTTAAACTATATATCAGAGTTTGGGATTTGAGTAAGTGCAAACTTATCATGCATTTGACTTACCAAGAGGGAAGAAAACTTTAGATTCCTGCCCTCTGGCTGCTGACTGCAAGCTCTTAGACTGAGTCACCTTCTCATTACTCTGCCACTGCCAAGCAGTTTCACAAATGACACTCATCACTGAAGCTCTTGGCTGCCCTGTTCAGACATCCCTCTGTGATCTCCTGACTCTGCATTACCTTCATACTCCTCTAATCTAGGATATCACCAAAATCCAGATCCAGTTTGGAACAGCTGTATACAAAATGTTGCAGCATGGAGGGCTGCTGTCTTGAGTTCTAGTCACCCCCCTCCACTCAACCCTCCCTTGACTCCTTTTCCAACTTCCCCTCCCAATAGCTAATCAGCACTCCATGAGCATTAAACATATTCAGTCCAATGGGGATTGCTTTGGAGGGACTTGTTTTCCTTTAAGATTTGTTGTTGTTGTTGGTACTTCTGTAAACCTTGGCTGTGACTTGGCAATGTTGTGAAGGGTCACATCATGTTGGAAAAAAAGGCCTTTCCTGGTTCTAAAAAAAAGCATGGTGGGCCAAAATGTGGTAACATTGCCCCCAAAATTCTGAGACAGCATTGAGGGCATTGGGGTAAAAATTGGAATGGGGTTGGGGTTGGTGGTAGCAGTTGAGTGGCCCTCCAAGGTTCCCAGGGTGAGGGTAGAAATGCAGCCAGATAACCCCTGATAGTTGGCAATCTCTATTTTGCACCTTCTTCCAAATACAATAAAAGTACGAGATGAATCCTGTTGGAAGTGATCAATGGCCATACTGGCAGAGGGATTCTGGAAGTTACAGTCAAAATAATTTTCCAAGCTCTGTTCAGGCTTTTGTTTGTTGCATCAAATTTATGCATCATTCTACCAACCCACTCCCAGAAAGAAACTGCATAAAAATGGTACAAAAGTATTGCTAACATAGGCATTTCATATATATCATTCCCTAATTTTCACATACATACCTATATGTAATTTTTGAACTGCAAACTGGACCACAGAATTTAAAGATGTGCAGAAACTACAACTTAGATATTCTGACCCATATGTTAGTCTGGGAAGTGTGAATTAGGTCAGTTGCCTTCAAAGTGCAAAGCAAAAAAAAACAACACACACACACACAAAAAAAAACCCTCCATAATGACAGTCCTGCAGCATAATGGTCAATAGCTGCTGTGAGCTTCTGCAATCCCTTTTATTGTCCTATAAGCCAGCAATTATCATCACATCATGATGGCAGCAAACTTTGTACATGTGTGTCAGGGAGGAGGGGTATTGGAAAGGACATTCTTTTCTTTATCCCACATTTATTGCCTATAAGTTTCATTTTGTAAACCCATGCTATAGTCCTATCAAGGGAAGGTCAGCAAATGTCTCATTCTATCCAGTTCCTTCATGCCATGCACCAGTGGGAAACCTCTATTGCAGAGAAGAGAAGGTGTGATCTTACAAAATGGTGTTGAATTCAAATGCCCATCAGCCCCAGGTAGCAGCCCAGTGGTCAAGGGTGATGGAACTTGTGATTAAACAATATCTGGAGGGCCAAAGGTACAGTCATCCTGCAGCCCTTAGACATGCTAACTAAGAAGCTTCCCAAATCCATAGCTGTTCCTAATAGAACAGGTACTCTCAACAACATTTAGATTGTTCTGAGTCACCTGAGAATAAATCACAATTCAACTCCATATGTTAGGGCTAAGAATAAAACAACATGTGGACCACATATGGATCTTGGCATACCCACTAAGTCTCCCATGCCTCTCCCAAATTTCATTATAATAATAATAATAATAATAATAATTTTTATTTAATACCCCGCCCCTCTGAGCGCAATCGGGGCGGCTTACATCATAAAATCATAACAAACAATTAAGAATAATTTCCTCCCCCCTCCCCCCCCTTAAAAAATTATTAAACCAATTCCAAATTAAAATAAAATATAAAAGAGGTCGATTCCTCCATACAAAAGACAACAATACAAACAAACAACAAACAAAAAGTGGTGGCGATGTATAAGCACTGGCTCATATGAGCCTGGTCACATAAAGGGGAGAATCTCGGAGAGAGATTCTGGAGCCGGAGCTGGTAAATTTAATTTAATCCGGGAAGGCCTGCCGGAAGAGATCCGTCTTGACAGCTTTCTTGAAGCTGTCAAGTGATGACAATTGACGGATCTCTTCCGGCAGGCCATTCCACAGTTTGGGGGCAACTACTGAAAAGGCCCTGCGGGAGGTAGTCACCAGCCTCGTTTTTTGAGGCTGCAACAGATTCCTCCCGGAGGACCGGAGGGTGCGGGGAGGATTATAGGGGAGGAGGCGGTCCTTGAGATAGTCTGGACCCAAGCCATTTAGGGCTTTAAAGGTAATAACCAACACCTTGTACTGGGTTCGGAAGCTGATAGGCAGCCAGTGGAGGGACTTCAGAACCGGTGTAATATGTTCCCTCCGAGATGTTCCTGAAACAAGTCTGGCTGCCATGTTCTGTACCAGCTGTAATTTCCGAACCAGGCACAAGGGTAGCCCCATGTAGAGTGCATTGCAGAAGTCAAGGCGGGAGGTTACCAACGCGTGCACCACAGTCTCGAGATCCCTTACTTCCAGAAACGGGCGCAGCTGGCGTATCAGCCGAAGCTGATAACAGGCGCTCCTGACCGTCGCATTAACCTGATTTGTCATCAGGAGCGACGAGTCAAGGAGCACCCCCAAGCTGCGAACACAGTCCCTGGAGGAGAGCGTGACCCCATCCAGGACTGGAGGTTGCAACCCAATTCCTGGTTTCGGGGCCGCTACCGTGAGCACCTCCGTCTTGTCTGGATTCAGCTTCAATCTGTTTTTCCTCATGCATTGAATAAGACATGCTTTAAAAAAACAAAAACAGCTCCAGCTGCTCTTGGAGGCTTAAAAATGCTGGACCCCCTCTGCATATCATTTCTGGTCACCCAAAAGGGTAGCCATGGTGGTGTACTGTAGGCCTCCATGCCCCAGAGTATGCCCAAGCATAGCTTTAGCCTATTTCTTCTAGCAAGACCTCTACTTCTAGCTAGATCTCTAACTGGGATCACAGAGCCAGAAACCTGGAGCTGTTCTGTGCAGAGCAATGCACTGAAGCATTTCTCGCTCTCAGCACTGCCTAGCCAATTAGCCTGCCTGAAGGGAGTTCCCCGCCTTTTGCCTCCTTCAGAAATAACTTTAGCACTTATATAATAACTGTTGGTCCAAAGCATATAATTTCTCATGCATTTCTTATGAGTGATTCATTCACATGTCACATTTTACTCCACCATCACTTTACAAGATCATTAAGTGGGGATTTATTATTGTTATATAATGATGAAATATCTATAATAAACACTGCAGTGCTTTACCCTCTCTTCCTCCTGCATTGCTTTCTATGGCAACCCCGGGGTGTACATTACTGTATTAGCTCTTCCCCTCCAGAAGAAGTCTAGGATATACTCTCTCTCTTTTTCTCCAACAATTCCACTGATGTGCATTTACCAAATATTTCACCCACAGTTTGTCAAGCTGTGTAGGTCACTGGTTTTCCAGGGTTCATTGACTGGAAAAACAACAATGGTGGACAAGCTTCCCTCTACAGCAGGTGGCTGACCCTCTGTTGCAAATCTTCATTGCAGGAGAAGGTCAGATCAGTTGTATGATAAACTCTCAACTGATGGAGGGAGACATTGAGGTGCCATGAACATGGGTTAAAAAGCCATTTCAGTCATTATTCATTGCACAATTGTAATTGCACATACAATGTGGTGTAGAAACATACATCCCAGTGCTTACATAACAAGAAGATGCAGTCCTTGTTTCTTTCGCCACACAAATACAACTGTTTTGAGAAGAGGGAGAAAATGTGTAACTTTCTAGATACCCCAACAGTCTCAGTAATTGTAGAATATGGTTGCAGATGATGGGAAGCATAGTTCGACAACATTAAGTGTGCCCTTTCACTAGGTGAGGCCTGAGTTCTCTCTCACATGGCTTGCATTATTTTCCTTGGCTTTTATTCAAAACTGTAATTCTCACATGCCACGATTAGCAGTTTAATTTGCACTGGATCACTTCTGAAAATAGGATCAGTCTGGGTTAAATAATTATAGGCATATACATTTTGCTAAAGAGCATGAGAATAGGTTTTTTAGATCAGGCTGAAATCAAATTCAGTTCAGCATGGAATGCAAAAATCTCAAAGAAATAGCAGTCTTTTGGCTTGGGGAGCCACCAAAAATTAGCTGGTGGCCCATCAATGACCTATGATCTACTTTGCAGAGAACCCTGCCCTAAAATGACTTCTAGAATCTTCTGCATCATACAGAAGATGCTCGTTAAATCCTTTGTCTGCCAGTAAGGAAGATGCTCATTGACTTGCAGCCTGAGGATTCCCCGCTGGCATGACTGTGCTAGACTATGGAAGCTATACTCCCAAAACTGGACTTTTTCAAGTTCTCCTTAATTCTATGGCTCACATGATTTGGCACAAGGGTAGGATAAGTTTCTAATTGTGAATGTTTAAGCTACTATTATAGAGTACAAACTTTTTTCTTATATTGATCCCTGGGAAAGTTGGCAAACAATCTAAAATATGCAAAACAAAAATACTTTGAAAACGCAAATAAAAATGGTAGGTGGCTCTCTTACAGGATAAAAAACAAAAGGAAAGAAAATTGATTACAAAACTAAAGGAAGGTGAGAAAGAATATACTCAACAGAGCAAAATCAAACAAATAACAACTGAATATTTTAGGAAGTTATTTAAAGAGGAGACATTATCAGATAACAAGGAAAACAAAATTCAAGAATATATAAGAAAAGAACAAATTCCTAAGTTTTCAGAAAAACAGAAAAAAGAATTAAACACACCTATAACTAGAGAAGAAATAGTAAAGGCAATAAGGAACTTAAAAGAAAACAAGGCCCCGGGGCCAGATGGCCTAACAGCAAAGTACTATAAGACATTTCAGGAAGAACTTATAATTCCATTACATAACACTATAAAAGAAATTGAGAAAGGACACTACCCACAAACTTGGAGGGAAGCCACTGTAATTTTGATCCCTAAGGAAGATAGAGATATAACACTTATAGAAAATTACAGACCAATATCATTACTGAATATCGATTATAAGATATTTGCATCCATATTAGCAGATAGACTGAAAGTTGCTTTATCTCAATGGATAAATGATGATCAAGCTGGCTTCTCACCAGGATGACAAATCAAAACTAACACAAGAATAATATTAGATATTATAGAATATTATGAGCAACACAAAAACAAAAAACTGGGTTTAATCTTGCTTGACTTCGAGAAAGCATTTGACAACATCAAATGATTCTATATGAAAAGAATTCTTAAATCAAGCAACACAGGAGAAAAAATGGAAAAATGGATAGAAGCTATTTACAAATATCAACAGGCACAGATTGAGGTAAATGGGGAAAGAACAGAAAATTGCATGATAAATAAAGGGAGAAGACAAGGCTGTCCGCTCTCCCCACTTATATTTTTAATATCAATAGAAGTACTTTTGAGGAAAATATGGAAAGAAAAACAAATAAAAGGCCTTCAAGTGGGAACCCAGAAGTACAAAAAAAGAGCCTTTGCAGACGATGTAGTAATAATATTAGATGATCCAAAACAAAGTATAGAGAAACTATGGTCAATATTAGAAGAAGCCAGTGAAATTTCAGACTTTAAGATAAATAAGCAGAAAAGTGGAATTCTAACAAAAAACTTCACTGACTTAGATGATAAAGAATTAAGAGCAAAAACAATCTCCAAAACAAAATATCTGGGAATAATTATGTCAAACTGTAATTTGGATCTCTTCACAAACAATTATACTAAAATCTGGAACCAAATTAAAGAAAGGATGAAGAGCTGGAGTACTTTACAACAATCTATGTTGGGGCGCATAGCAGTGATACAATCATATATACTCCCTAAAATGCTTTACTTATTTCAAAACATCCCCATGCCTATTTCAAAATCGACATTCAAGACTTGGACAAAAGACATGAACAATTTCATATGGTTAGGGAAAAAACTAAGAATAAAAACAACAGTATTACAAGACAAAAAAATAAAGGGAGGTTTAGGCTTACCAAACTTACAAATTTATTATAATGCCACATTACTCACATGGGTCAAAGAATGGATAAACCTTAAGAATAAAAAATTACTGATATTGGAAGGGGATAGTTTAGAAAAAGAATGGCACTGGTATCTATGTTACGCAGGGAAAACAGAAGTTAAGGAATTTAAGAAACATATAATAAGAGATACATTATTTAAAATCTGGCATAAATACAAAGAGTACTGGTATATAAAAATCCTGAGATGGGTCTCCCCCCAAGAAGCCTTTTTCAAAACAGAAACATTTTACAAAGAAAAATGGCTTACTTACGAAGATGTAATACTGAAAATGGGGAATGATCTTACCATGAAACCATATATGGATTTACAAAAAGAAGGGATTAAATTACATTGGTTTGGGTATTTTCAGATTAGAGAAAGGTTTAAAAGAGATATAGAAACAAAAGGAATAGAATCTGACAAAAAAGAGTTAGAAAAGTTATAGAGAAAGGGGAAAAACATATGATAACAAAATTGTATAAAATGCTAATAGATATTGAATTAGAAGAAGAGACAGTTAAAGAATGCACAATAAAGTGGATGCAGGATATACAGGAGAATATAGATTTAACAACCTCAGAAAAAACATGGACAAAAAATGTGAAATTTACAAAAAGTGCACATCTAGTGGAACATTTCTACAAAATGTTATATAGATGGCATATATAACCCCCCAAAAATAGCCAAAATAGGGGAAAAAAAAAAAGGAGAAGGCAGATGTTGGAAATGTCAGCAAAAAGACGCAGACTTGTTCTATATGTGGTGGTCATGTACAGTGGCAGTAAAATTCTGGGGGGAAATCCACAAAACAATACAAGAGTTATTTGATATCAAGATAGGTCTGAATCCGAAGTTATACTTACTGAATATAACTGAAGACTGCAAAGGTAAATTGAATAAAGAGGAAATTGGGGTAGTCTTATATATGATAACTGCAGCACGTATAATTTTTGCCAGATATTGGAAAAAAGAGTACGAGCATATAATAGAAGAATGGAAAAAGAAACTAAATGCCATGATGCACATGGATAATTTGACAATGTTGATTAATGGCAAACAAGATATGGAATATATTAAGAAATGGGCAAAATTAGAAAATCTGTGGAAGTAACAACATGGAAGGAATAAAGCACTTAGTATTATAAGGATTTAAAGAAGTAGATATATAATTTAAGGTTTATGATTTGAAAGCACGTGCTTACTGCTTGAAAATAAGCTTAAGATATGAAAGCTCAAGAGGCGCAGTTAATCTAATTAAGATACAATTCTAATAGGCCTCTTTATTAACGACAATTAAATAAAACAATCATGATTTAATACATTAACTAAGAAATGAGTTGATATGTAAACTTTATGTTGCTGAAATACTCTGGACTTATGTATGCTTGAATGGATGGTATGTATTTTTTCTTACTATAAAAAAATAAAAAATGATGAAGGAAAGTTGGCTTTCCACAGCCTCTTTGTAAATCTGTTGTTAACTGCTATCAAGTCAACTTCACTTTATGACAATCCTATGAATGAGAGATTTATGGTGACTCTATGAATGAGAGACTTCCAAGTCATCCTGTCATCAACAGCCATGTTCAGGTTTTGCAGACTCAGGACCATGGTTTCTCATGGTTTTCTTTTCCTACTGCCTTCTTCCTTACCAAGCATTATTGTCTTTTCTAGAGTCATCTGTTTTCATAATATGGCCAAAGTACAACAGTCAGTTTAGTCATCTTGGCTTCTAGGGGGAGTTTAGGTTTGAATTGCTCTAGGACTCATTTATTTTTTCTTTTCAGATGTCCATGGTATTGGCAGAACTCTTTTCCAGCACCACATCTCAAATGAGGTCTCCCCCCCATCAATTTTCTTTACTGTTCAGCTTTTCCAATCCTAACTTTAGTATTCAGTGATCCAAGTATATCTTTACATTTTGGGATCTTTTCTAGTTCCTTCATAGCCACCCTTCCAAATCCTAGTCTTCTTCTGATTTCTTGGCTGCATTCTCCATTCTGATTAATGACTGAGCCAGGATGTGGAAAATTTTGAACTATTTCAATGTCTTCATTGCCTACTTTAAAGTTAAGCAAATCATCTGTGCTCATTATTTTTGTTTTCTTAATGTTCAACTATAAATCTGTCTTTGCACTTTCTTCCTTGACTTTCTTCTGTAATTGTTTCATGTCTTTGCCATTTTCAGCTAGTATAGAATCATCTGTATATCTTAAATTGCTGATGTTCCTTTCTCCAATTTTCACCTCTTCTTCCTCTGAGTCTAATCCTACTTTACATATGAAATATGTATAAGATATACAAGATACAAAATAAACAATTAAGGTTATAAAATACAGTCTTGCTTGACCTCCTTACCAATTGGAACCCATTCCATTTCTCTGTATTCTCTCCTGACTGTAGCTTCTTATCCTGAGTACAGGTTATACATCATGTCCTATGCACCAGTCAGCAAGTATCCGAGGAATCAGTGGTTAAAATACAAGAGCTATTGATTCTGTCCAGATTGGTCACAGAGTATCCAGCAGGATGAGCTGGTCCAGAGGTCATTCAGCAAGTCAATAGCTCAGACAAACAACAAGCCAACAAGAAGTGAAATAGGATCATAAATTATAGACAGTCCAAGGTCAAAAAACACAAGCATCAGAAAATACTGCTAGTAGCCAAGAAAGCTGAGATGAAAGCAACAACCTGTTAGAGCATGGCTACTACATTTATAGGAAGCTGTGTCAAGATCCCAGGTGTCTAATTAGATCAACTGCTACTTAATAACCTCTGAAAGCAACACAATCTTTCTTTGTCTCATCATTTCATGAATTATGGCAATTGATCTTCAACACCTGCAGCCTCTTGCTGGGGAGCAGGACCCTCCTCTGTCTCATCCCCCAGTTCCTGGCACTCTGGTTCCTCCTCACTGTCTGAATGGTCTGACTCTAGAGCAGTGGTTCCCAAATTTTTGGTTCTCCATGTATTTTGGATTTCAACTCCCAGAAGCATTAGCCACATTGGTCAACTGTCAGGAGTTTGGGGGGGGGGGGCTGAGATCCAGAACATCTGGAGGACCAAAGTTTGGGAATCACTACTCTAGAGGGTAAGTTACAACACAGCAGGATAATAAAATGGTGTGACATACCCATTTCTTTAAGAGCGATCCATAGTTTTTCATGATCTACATAATCAAAAGCTTTGCAGTAATCTATGGAGTTTATCACACAGGGGAAATCCCGTGCAGAAACGGGATTTAAAAGGTGGGGGAAACCCACAAAAGTGGGCAGATTTTCACATACATTGCTATTAAAATGGGGTTAGCCTGAACAGAAAGTAGTCAAAAACTGCTTTCTTTTTACTTTCGGGATTTCCCGAAAGTAAAAAGAAGCAGTTTCTGACTACTTTCCGTTCGGGTTAACACCATTTTAACAGCGACGTCATCTGAAAATCTGCCCACTTTTGTGGGTTTTTTTCAATTTAAAACCCTGTTTCTGCATGGGATTTCCCCCGTGTGATAAACTCCTATAAAGCATAGGCTGATATTATTCTGAAATTCTTTGGTGTGCTCTCTTTGTGTTAATACTTTTGTAGTCCCAATAAAAGGAATTAACCATGTATGATTTTCATTTATGAAACACATGGCTTCTTTTAAAATTTTCTTCTAGTACTGTGAGTCAGTATGGTGTGGTGGTTTGAGCATTGGACTGCATCTCTGAAGACCAGGGTTTGAATCCTCACTCAGCCAAGGAAACCCTCTGGGTAAGCTACACTATGTCAGCCTCAGTGGACAGCAAAGACAAACTCCTTCTGAACAAATCTTGCAAAGAAAACTCTAGGGCTGCTGTAAATCAGAAAGAAAAAAACAACAACTTGAAGGCACATAACAGCATCAACAATTGGTATCATGATGGCTTCTAAAATCTATGCGTCATCTCCTCCAAAATATTATGTAACGCTTCATGATTACAGCCTGAGAATTTTGTTGTTGTTATGTGCCTTCAAGCCATTTCCAACTTATAGCAATCCTAATGGGGTCTTGGTAAGATTTGTTCAGAGGGATTTGCCTTTGCTTTCCTCTGAAGGTGAGAGTATGTGACTTGCTCAAGATTACCCAATGTGTTTCTTTGCTGAAGTGGGAATTTGAAGTCTGTTCTCAAGAGACATACAGTCCAATACTCAAACTGCTATACCACTCAATTCCTATTAGAGGAAATCTTTGTTTCTGTGACTGGTGGCAGTAGTGCCTTCTCCTTCACTATATGCTACATCCAAGTGTGGGGGAGAGGTGTGTCAACACTTTTAAAAAGATAAGAGCTGCACAATATTATGAAATTGGCTATATTTTCTTAAAAAACAACAACCCTGCAAGCTTATTGCATATTGTCAATGAAAAGCATTGAAAAATGAATTTATCCAAGATGGGCTTTTGCTGCAGGAGTTCCATTGCAGCAAAACATCCAGGGACCTCATGTGCAAAATGTTGCTGAAATTTGAATATCATCTGTGTTAAGAGGCAGCACTGAGGAATTTGTGCAGATTTTCTTATGGAATCACATTCCACAGACGCCTGTAGTTTCTCCAGTGTCAGAGTCAGATTGTATAAGGGTTGCCCGATCTTTATTTATGTACAGTCAGCTTTCCTGGGAAATCTGTAAGTCTTCATGTAATATTTAAGCACATTTATCTGGCTTCAGAGAGGGCAAGTGTCTATAGATGCCCAGGTCTTTTCTGGGAGGATGGTGAATGTTTAAAGGGGACATGCTCTGATCCCCTCTGTATTCTTCTCTATTAGCCTTTGCAGACTGCTAGAAATAGTGCAAATTGAGTCCACTTTAAGGTTTAGGGTTAGGGAATCATGGGAACTGTATTTTATTGTGGCACACTAGAACTCTCTGACAGAGGAGGCTCAATGTCTCAGAAAAAAACAACAACAATTCCCATGATTCCCTAGCACTAACCCTAA
The DNA here is from genome assembly GCA_026167975.1 of Phrynosoma blainvillii. Classification (NCBI taxonomy): domain Eukaryota; kingdom Metazoa; phylum Chordata; class Lepidosauria; order Squamata; family Phrynosomatidae; genus Phrynosoma; species Phrynosoma blainvillii. Next base: position 198,550,449 of record JANUYF010000001.1, on the reverse strand, counting down.
CCCTTAAAGTGGACTCAATTTGCACTATTTCTGGCAGTCTGCAAAGGCCCTATGTTTCCTTAGTCCTGCCTTCTTTCCAAAGTGTTACCTGTGAAAGGGATAATTGAAGGAAGGGAACTGCCTGGGCCCTAGGCCTCAACTGGAGATTTTCCAACCAGCCCCCATGGGGTCCTGGGAATTCCTTCTCCAAATCCAACCTCTCCTTGAAAGCACACATTTCTGGTGTGGGGAAACTCCCTCATGTGCCTGGTGTGGGAGGGCAACAACAACAACAAATTTATTTGTATCTGGCAAGCAATTGGGGCAGCTAACAAAGGTTAAAATTCCATACAATGTATTAATACAACCCCAAAACCTCAGAACCCACCCACCCCTTAAAAAAGTATTAAACCCATTTAACAATTAAAACATGTTAATTAAACATCCTAAAATAAACTCCAATCACAATAACAAATAAAGCTATTAAACTAATTAACTAATAAAGCAGCAACAGCAGACAGAGTGAGAGAGGGCATATGTGGAGAACTCACTGTTACCTTTGGCCATTGGGTCAGCAGCTAAACATTTAAAAAGAGGTTGTGGGGCTCTACTTTTGACCTTTACCTCTTGATGGTGCATTCCTCCCACCACCCTTGCATTAGCATGTGCATCTGAGATGGGGATGGCTTCATATGTAGGCCTTTAGGTAAGAACGTTGACCCAGGTTCAAGAATCCCAATTGCTCCAGCTTGCAGGATCCAAAGAAGATACATAAAAGGCTTCTGTGTCTCCAGTTGCTCTGTGATTCTGGTTTAAGATACTTTCCTGTCTGCTGGAAATGACAAGATGGTGGATGTCACCATTCCATATAGGGAAGCCAGCTGGACTGGGATTTGAAGTAGTCAGTGAGAGAGGTCTTCCACTACAGAGAAAAGCAGCTTAGTTTAGAACATATGGTGGTGTCATCCAGGAGGAGACATAGCCCAGGACCGTGGTGGTGGTGGTGGTGAGCTGCCACTGCAATTCTCCAGTATCTGCCACCTGAGATAGTTGCCTCATTCTGGGAGCCACAGTCTAAAAAGGCAACCTTTCCAAGCTTTGCCTTTGAGATATGAATGCAGGACTGACAGAGAAGATGGAGGCAGGGGGACTATGGGTTTGGTAAGCAGCAGCTAGTGCTGAACTGTATTTCCAGACCCTAAAATAGAATTTCCAGCAGATGTACTGTTGGATAGATGGCTATGATGTTTTGAATGTAATGCACAATTCCATCTCCTGTGCTAATAAACACAAGGCCAGCCACATTCTAACCAGAGCTATGCAGCATTCTGGCTTCTGTTCTAAACAGCAACACACATACACACACACACACACACACCTCTACAGCAGGGATAAGAAATATGGTATTATTGGTATTAAGGTATATTGAACTACAACTCCTGTCTGCTCTAGCTTGCATAGTCATTGGTGAGTGATGGTGGCAGCTGCAGTCCAGAAACATTCAGAAGGCTTCACAGTCACCATCACGGATGGAGAGTGCTTCACTTTGGCTTTGTCTGACAGTCACAAGATCAAACCCTTGATGATATATGCTAAACCTCTACATTGTTCTTGATGTTTTGGGTACTTGCTCTTTTTAAAATAGGCTTGTGTATTTAAAATAATTTGGCAACCAGACAATGCAAGTGAAACATCACCAAATGGAGGCTGTCAGTAGTTTTTAAGCTTTTTCATTTTGGGCCATTGAATCAACGTGCCCCTTTACATGTGTTATACCCTTTCCCTGAAGCTATGTCTCTCCAGAATCAAAGTGTTATAAGGCTTGCTTATTGCAATATTTTGATCCCTTTTTTGATGATTAATTAGTATGCAGAAGAGATGAGCATATGGGCAAACTCATAAGATAGAAGCACTCTATGTATTCTAATACCAGAGTCCGATTTGCCTTTTGAATGGCAAATGTATCTTCAGTAGCTCACCTGTTTGTCAACTGCTAGTCTTTGCCTCTCTGGCTTTGTCCTCCTCCGTCTGGGATCCCTGCCATGCTATGCACCAGTTCTACTGCTTCTTTTGACAATTATAGCTGCTGCTTCTCTCCTCCCTCCCTCCTCTCTCGATCTTAGTCTCTCTCTCTCTCTGCCTCCTACATGGCACAGAGTAAGCATCTAGCAGAAAAAGGAATTCTCCCACACACCAGTGAAAGAACACATTTGCTGCCAAAGGACCCATCCAAAGCACTACATGTGCATCTGGATTTGTTTTCAAGTGTGTATCTTAACTCTCCTCTTAAAATGTTATCTTAACTCCTCTGTAATGGAGGCTATGCAAAAGTTACAAGCCTATATATACAGTATTCACTGTACATACCTGTGTATTGTGCATGCACATCTTCAAGTCACCTGTTGACTTATGGCAACCCCATGAATTTAACAGGATACATAGGCTACACTATGGGCCTTTACAGACTGCCAGAAATAATGCAGCTTGAGGCCACTTTAACTGTCCTGGCTCAGTGCTAGGGAATCATGGGAATTGTATTTTTTTATGGGACATTGAGCCTTTTCTGTGAGAAATCTCTGGTGCCACAATAAACTACAGTTCCCATGATTCCTTAGCACTGAGCCAGGACAGTTAAAGTGGCCTCAAGCTGCATTATTTCTGGCAAGTCTGTAACGAACCTATATAATACTATAATATATTTTACATTATACAGTGGTTTGACTGTTGTGGGAGCTCTGGGAAGCCAGGGTTTGAACCTACACTTGCCAATGGAAGCCCACTGGGTGACCTTGGGTAAATCACATTCTCTCAACCATAGAGGAAGGAAATGGAAAACTCCCTCTGAATAAAGTTTACCAAGAAAACCCTGAAATAGTGTTGCCATAATTTGCCACTCACTTGAAGGCATATAAAAATAACAATAAAAACCTGTAACATGTATGTATCTACTACTTAAGCATTATACATAAGCCTATATGAATGTTGAAAAAACACATGAATATAACAAAGAAGACTATGGCACCCTAAAGTAGTGATATTTTATTTGGCATAAGCTTTTATCAGTTGAAACCAAGTTGCAGTTCACTAAAATATATGCCAAAGAAAACATGTTAGTCTTCAGATGCCACAAAGCTCTTTGATACTTTTGCTGTGCCAGACTGGTATGGCTAACTCCCCATCCTCTGGAAATAAGTGAGAATGTAGTCCTTTAATTTGTAATGCCTACAGGTTTGTGGCCAAAATGTTTTGGCATTGTATCTGGTTTATACACAATTGACTGGCAGCCCAATCTACCAAGTAAGGAATTTGGATGCAACAGCAATTTCCTGAGTTCAACAGAAGGTATCTTATATTTAAATCCCTGCCACACTTGTTGGCCGGTCCCAACGATGCTGTGTCTGCAACTTCTTGCAGGATTGAATGAAAGGATTTAATTTCCAGATCCATTTTCCTGTCCTGAAGCAATAGACTACTATGGAAAAACCATCAACAGCTTCTAATTTTAGATATTTCTGGTTACTACATTACCATTCTCCAAATGAGTGCCCCCTCCTATTGATTGCTTAGGGGAAGATTTCAGAGGTTTTCACACATGAGTGCTGATTCATAGCCCAATGCAAGTGTTTAAGTCATAAAGATGCACAATCATCATAGCCATTTGCATTCAAAGTTGTACTGTGAAATGGGTGTTGCAGTCATAAGTCTGCACAAACACTTTGGTCCTACAGCAAGATGACCTTCTGCAGTTAAACCTGCTATAATTGCATTTAGCAAGTGGAAGGGGATGCTTGTACATCAAAGATTTAATAAATGATGGATTTGCAGCTGCTGTGAGAAAGCTCTTTTATGTACAGATGACACACCAAAATATTTCTTGGTTAGGGCAAGTGTGTATTCATTAAACTTCTCAATCTCTGGGCTTTACAAGTAAGAAACTGTCTTTCCAAATTAGGGAAAGTGCTGAATACTATTAAAAAGAACACAGAGTTTGAAATAGATGCCTCTTGTATACCTCCAGCTCCCAAACCTTGGTATCCACTAGAGTGAAAAAAACATAATCTATTTCATTTGCCCCAAAGCAAGTTAAAACTTTACAATTCATGGTTTTAAATGGTTTAAACAGTTGTATATTTAACAGACCAACAGTGACAACAAACTGCAGGACACAATCATGATTGAAACCGACATACAAACAGAGAATATAAAAATATTCTCAGCAACTATAGTAAAACTGAGGGATGAACACAGCAAGCCTTCACTGTAAGAGCTTTTTCTTCTCAATCTCTTGTCCTGATTCCTAAAACAGGAGCAGGGCAAATTGGAGATTTGAAAGTTACTTTTAAGAAGAATAAGGACATGCTAAAGCCATCTGTGAGAGCCCATATGGTGAGTGGTTTGAGGATTGGACTATGGTTCTGGAGACCAGTGTTTGATTCCCCATTTGGCCATGGAAACTCACTGGGTGACCTTGGGTGAATCACACATTCTCAGCCACAGAAAACTGCCTGACACCTTCACCTTAGGGTTGCTGTAGGTTGGAAATGACTTGAAGGCACATAACAACAACACAAAGCCATCTGTACTGAGCAGGAAGTGGATAATGTTATGAGACCCATCAAATTATAGCACAAATTCTCCATCCAGATTCAGCTACAACACACATTGCTTCCATTTTTTAAATTACTCCTGCTCCCTACCAGTTTGTCCCATTGTTCCTGCTCCTTTATTTCCTCTGCCCTAAGACAGGAAAGCTGCCTGACTGCATACAATTTTTCATCAGCTCCTCTTCTCTCTTTCTTTCCAAGCCCCCAGGGAACTGACCTGTTATTTCACTGATCTCATGCTCAGACAATATGTAGGGAATGGCTCCACAGACTGGCTAGTGGAGAGGGAGATGAGAGGTGGGTGGGAGCCAGGCAGCAGCACCTTTCCACTTAAAGAAATAGAGCCCTGAAATAAATACTACAATGAGAGCAACATTTTCTCTTTTAGATGTTTCCTCTGAACTTTCTTTTTTATTTTATTGATATTTAACAATAGTTCAATCTCAGTACTGCAATAATTCACCTTCTTGTTACAAACAATCCAACCCCTTCCCATTCCTCTCCTAATTCATAGTACACAATAGAAATACTACTGCATCAAAACTCATACATCTGAAATTCCCATTCTATTTCTTTACATCTTATTCATCCACTTATTGATCCAAAATTTAACTTTGTCATTCAGTGGTTTAAATTCACCATTGCTTTGATGCTTTGATGGTTTCCATGTGATACCAAAAAGACTCCTTTTATATCTCCCTTTGCTAGTTTTAATTTATAGGTTAACTTCTCAGATAGGGCTATATCATGTTTAGCTAATTCTTTATTGACAATTTTTCTAATTTCTTCCATGTTTTGAAATTTCTAGTCTTGCTCCACATAACATAAATGACATGAGGTCTTTATATGATAAATCTTTATTCTCCCTTTCAAACTGAGCTATCTTCTGAATTTCAAGGAAGAAGATATAAGGAAAAATTGAGTGGCACTGGTGGCTTGTTGGCTTCCATGTCAGTATGGTAGTAATTCTGTTTCAGGTTTTAATCTAAGTTTAAAGGAGCAATCCAGGGTGCTAAAACCTAAACCTCAAATAGGCTCTGCACTTTGGAGAACTCCTGTAAAGCTTAGGCTAAAACCTGGATTCACTACCCCCCTGAATTTGGCACCATCAGCCACCATTATTTAGTGATTTGCTAATCATGCAGAAGGTATGGGAGACCATTGGGATTACAGTTTGCTTGCATGAGAAGGATAGATTCTGTGGCAGCTACAAAATTTGGGGGATAATTCTAAATAGCTAGAATCAATAAACAGTGGCCCTCCACATTTGCGGCTTTGACTTTTGTGGATTTGATTATTCCAAGATTTGATTAGTATGTTCTCTCTAGGAATTTCTAAGTCCTCCAGCTTGACTCTGTGGTCAACATCCACCAGAAGTAACACTGGAGGACCTAGAGATTCATAGAGAGAACAGTTTTCTGGGCATTTGTAGGTGCTCCAGCACAATTCTATGGTCAGTTTCCAGCAGATGTTGCCCATAGAGTTGTGCTAGAGGACCTAGAGATTCCTAGAGAGATGTTTCCTCAGATTAAAAAAAAAAAAAGTTTTGTTTTTTTCTTTGCAGTTTTCCCACTTTCATAAGGGTCCTGCACCCCAACTCCAGCAAATGTGGAGGGCCCACTGTATTCTAAGAACATAATGAGACTCTGGCTGAATCAGACTAGAGCTCAAGAATACACTTTGAAAAATAATTAGTTACAGTTACTATTCAAAGGTCCTCAAAGTACTTATAGTTGTCCTTACAGATTTTTAAGTAATGCTACTTTCTCATTATTTCATAATTCCATGATTAAGAGAATTACTTTTTGCTTTATGATAAAAAAAAATTACATTAGCACATTCACACATATTCTGCACCAGCTAAGACATTTCTTGACAGCTTGATCTGAGAGGGATAAAATAAACTTAAAAGATCCAGAAAACCATGCCACCTATCTACTGCAACGAATACTATTTAAATCTGAAGACATGTAGACATTAATAGCATAAAAACAGCTTGTCAGCCAATCACACATCAATCAAACATTTATGCACCAAAAATAGGTTAGAAAGAAGGGCATGTTGCTAGATACAGTTTGCTTGAGAGATACTGTAAGAGGTACCTTTTGGGAAGGTGGTTAGCATCAATAAAATGGATGTAAAGAAGTTGACTGCCAATCTGCAGCACAACATTTGCACCTAGGGACACTCAAAATATTACAGTGAGAGAATTTTCCTTCAGGAGAAAGAGCCAGCATTGGCAAGGGTGCTCCAAGAGAGCTGGAATTCAGATCAGCAATGCAGTACACAAAGACAAGCAGCAAAAGAGGAGAGCTAAAAATACAGTAAAGATGCTGCTGCCACAAAATCTTTCCTTCCATTTCAGAATGTGTGTCACGGTAGGGGTTGACTGGTGGAGGGAGGCAGGCTGGGTGGGTAGGGCAGCATGGAGGATGAAAAACAGTGAATTGCTGCTAGGTGCTTACTAAATATGAGTAGGGTACAGAAGGTTACAGAAAGCTACAGGCAATCCTATTGTTTATGCTTCAGTTGAAAGGCGCAGCTAGCCAATAATGAAAAAAAGAGGTTGGGGAAATGGGAGAATGAAAGGGGGGGGGGGGAACTAGGAACATAACTAGCTGATTTGTAGCAGATAATACTTATGCCCATCTAACTCGATATGGTTTATATCAGAGCTTGGAAATGTTCCTGTTTGGACTGGAACTCCCAGAATCCCTCAGCCAGCATGTTTTCATACTTTTTTCATAGGGCTTCTCGAGCTTTTCTACTCCATATATTTGAGTCTTCTCAAAAGACTGGTAACACTCTGATCCAAAGATTTCGTCATCGAGGCCTTCATGCCAAAGAAGATTTGTTTTGAGATTTGTAAGTTTCTGTGTGTGTGTGAGTGAGTGTGTGTTTGAAATAGGATAAGCCCCATGCCATGTGGCATAGAAGAATGTCAGAACTTCACATTATCAAGAGATGGCATTATTTTGAGTTTCCAAAAGACAAAACCAGAGCAGTCTCTGCTTGGAAGAAGACATTGTCTAATTAGTAAATTTTAGATCCTCGACATTGTGATCTTACAGCACATCCTCTCTTTTATGTTTACATGGGCTGGAGCCACCTTCTTTTCCATTGGAAGAAGAAGTGGCCATGGGTCTCTTCAATTCAGTGAGGAGGTAAATCCGCTTCAGAATTGGGTCTAAAATGTAAAGTGGCTATCTGAAGTGTTGAAATCCTCCCATCATAGACTCAGAATCTTGGACAGTTTTAGTTTAGACTAAAAACCACAAGCCTTTGGGGATGCTGAAAGATGCTCTGTAGAAATCCTATATTCTTTCAGCTTTAATATTTAGAGAGAGACCAGTATACTAGCCAACTGCATTTGGTCACATTCAAAAATTAGAGTATACATGATAACATTTCAGGGAATTTTACACATTAGGAACATTCTTCACACCAGAAAGTAGCATCAGGAAGGAGGTGAGTCACCACTGCAGCTATTGCACAGGCATTGGGGATGATGATTGAATAATTACATTGACAGCTTAGCTGCCATGGGCTAAGTCAGGCCATGTATCTTCCTTCCAACTCTTTTGTAGGCTCTCCAAGCTTGCTAGAGCAGAAATATTTGGCTGCAAGCCATAGCCCATGTGTTTCAGAAGAGTCACACAAAAACATATAATGAACTGCTCCAAAGCATGGGGATGGAGGAATCAAATGCAGTAAGACTCGAGGAGTGTACATCAGTGATAAATCACAGGCTAGCATATAGAAGATTCCACACTGGGATTTCCAGGTTGTTTTGATTTAAAAAGATGTCCCCCAGGGAGAACAGTTGGAAATGCTTTTTTATTTGGGATCAAAGGCAGCTGTTGCCAAGATTGGATCCAGATCTTGGGGGCCCTGTAGAAAGGGCCATCTTTGGGTCCCCTCCTCTGTCTGTGGGCCTTGGTAGTCTTTGCACAGCAGCAATGCCAGTAAAGGCTCTGAACAGTATTCTAAAAAGCAGGGCCAGCCCAAGACTCTTTGCTACTCACGGAGAACAAAATGGCTCCTATCTTCCATTCCACCTGCAAAGGAAACCTGACTATTAGGGCGAATCTCTTTCTAACCCTGGTGACAGGACAGTATCTTCCAGTGTACCAGAAGGTAGGGCACCAGATGAAGGTGTCTGAAGCAGGCCTTTTCTCTCTTGGGCCGTATTTTAGCAGATGTTTTAATTTGTGACTGTAGATATTTGTAGCGTTAAAGATGAGTAACCTCTGGTTTTAGAGCTGTGATTTTAGACATATGTAATGTGTGATTTTACTTGTGCTTTTATGTAAATTGTTACCCATGCTGAGCTCTTGAGGAAAAAGGTTGCAGTGTAAACAGAGTGGATGGGTGGATGAAGTACAACACTGTGCTGCCATCTCTCAGCATCTGCTGCCTGATGTGACTGCCTCACTCTGTCTAATGGAGCTAGTTCTTCCAAACAGTACTGGGAAGTTGGATCCAGCTGCCATTTTATTTCCCCTCAATTGTTCTCCTTCTCCCCCTCCCCCTCCCCCTCCCCAGGTAGGGTTGCTTTGGGATCTAGAAGAGAATAACAATGACAGCTAGACTCAATTACTCAGCATTCCTCAAAGAACTTGACTAGGAAGTTGAGGAAATCAAAAGGAGATCATACCTGTAAACAGTTGACTTTGAAGGAACCAGGTGCTGCTGCCATCCCTGACTGCCTCCATCAGAGCACCAGTTAAGCTTCATAAGTGACAGAGTTGGTTATGAGCTATAAAGTCCTCTATGGCTTAGCTCCAAGCTATCTGATAGTTTGTATTTCCATGTATAAGCCTACTGAGCCTTGAGATCCTCATGGATATCCTTCTTTACTTATACCACCATTACAGATAGGGTTGGTGGGTACACAAGGTAGGGCCTTCTAGGCTCTGGAACTCCCTTTCTAGGAAGGCTAGAATGACCCTCTCATTGCTATTCTTCCATTGGCAAGCAAATACTTTTAGAACTTTTTAGGCTTTTCAAACTGAAAGCTTTTAAGGTCAAAGCTTTAAGAGAGTGCTGTATTGTTTTAAATTGTACCTTTAAAATGGCTTTTAATCCTTTTTAAGTATATGTTTTAAATTGTTTAATATTATTGATACTTTAGTTCTATTTTAAACTTGACTTTTTATATGTTTTAGCTCTATTGCAAGCATTTTAATTTGCAGGCTGCCTCAACAGTTTTTGGGGAAAGTGGGGTATAAATGAAGATGGAGAAGGAGGGGGGATAATAGGATCCTCCTCATACCTGTACATGGTCATAGGTCAAAGGAAAAGCAAATTCAAATGGTCCCTGGTTGGCCTAAGATATTTTGCTGTCTGAAGAAGAGAAAAAGATGGTTCCTCTCTTTATTCTACATATAGAAGCTGATGGGAGTGACAGCTGACTTTTATGTAAGTTCATAATAAGAATATAAGAAAAGTCATGTTGGATCAAACCTAAGGCCTATCTAGCTCAACACAGTTACCTATGTGAAACTTACCAGCAAGACAGAACAGCAACTGCACCCTCCTTTCCATGCTTCCCAGAAACTGATATACAAAGACAAATTGGACGTTATCACATGGGGTCTAAAGCAGCCCCATGCCTGCACCATCGCTGCATCATTCTGGATCCTTTGCCCCTGTGATCAGACGGCGTTGCAGCAAACCCCGCCCATCCCTGCATCATCCCTGCATCATCGCTGCATCATTCTGGATCCTTTGCCCCTGTGATCAGACGACATCACAGCAAACCCCGCCCATCCCTGCATCATCTCTGCATCATCGCTGCATCATTCTGGATCCTTTGCCCCTGTGATCAGATGACGTTGCAGCAAACCCCGCCCATCCCTGCATCATCGCTGCATCATTCCAGCTCTTTGTAATTCCTCTTTCAAAGAGGAATTATGGCTGCACGACCAGAATCATTCCGGTATGGTTCTGGATTGATTCCATGCTGCTTTTCTTGCTGCTTTGAGACCCCTGGTGTGATAACGTCCATTGACTCTGACACTGGAGGTGATATCCAGTCAGGTATGGACATCCTGACTTGTAGCTGTTGATGGTCTCTTCCTGCATGAATTGATACAAACCCCTTCTAGAGTCATCCAGATTGACAGCCATAACTATATGCTGTGACTGTGAATTCCTATTTAACTGTTTAGTTCAATTCTGTTACTCTAGCACTGGCAACAGAAGAGCATCCCCTACTACCTCTGAGGAACCAGCCAATTTAGGAGTTGGAGAACAGCTGTTGGCACACAGGGCTCTATCCTCTAAGAGAGGGGAATGACCAGTGGTCTCAAAAAAACCCCAAGCATCTCTCACATAGAGCCTTTACAGACTGCCAGAAATAGTGCAGCTTGAGGCCACTTTAATTGTCCTGGCTCAATGCTAGGGAATCATGGGAATTGTATTTTTTTCTAGGACATTGAGCCTTCTCTGCCAGAGAGCACTGGTGCCACAATAAACTACAGTTCCCATGATTCCTTAGCACTGAGCCAGGACAGTTAAAATGGCCTCAATTTGCACTATTTCTGGCAGTCTGTAAAGGCCTATAAAGACATTGCTTCAATTTGCCCAGTAGCAGGGCTGGCCCTGGATAGGATTTTTTAATGCATTTTCTGCATCTCCAGAAGAAAAAGCAAAGGAGATGGCATTTGCACTATGGAAACAAGTATCTCATTAGATTGTTGGAAATTCCAGATGGAACTGGCTCATCCCTCTGCCCTTTCTTTCCATAATGTCTGCTCATAAGGGGCAATTGCAGTAAGGACAGTCACTATTAGTCCTTTACCTATGGCAGAACTATGTATGAAGGCTATCTGGAAACAAGGGAGAGGAAAAACGTGCATGGAGGGTTAACATCAAAGGAAAGGAGCATCATGTGGTGAATTATGCAGGAGGCCAGGACTGGGAGACCTATGGCCCTTCAGACGAGGCTAGAACATAGTTCCCATAAGTACTAATTAGTATCATTGATGGTCAGGCACTATAGGCATGATGGCAACCATAGTTCAGAAATGTTTGGAGGTCCACACAGGTCCCCCATCCCTGAAGCAAACTCTCAAGTACATAGACTAAATATGGTGCAGGAATCCCTGGTTGAGTTGTAGTTGTTGTTATGAATATGCACACACATTTTGTTTGGTTCACAAGGCTACTTGAGAGACTCACCCTGGGACAATCCAAATCAATTAAATTATAGTTAGCCATGCCTCTGTTGGTGGGGATAGCATCAATTAATTCTTAAAGTGCTTGTTGGCATATTATTTCCCCATTTTTCTAGAATGGCTGGCCACACATCTCAATAATAGGCAATTTATCTACTCTGATCAGTGCTGAAAATAAGAATTCAGCAGGACTTGTAGGCATTTCTCATTCTGTAATGGGCTTTTAAATACTTTACATATTTCACCAACAATCCAGAGAGTACTCAACTCCATTAACAAGAAGTCTTTTAAAAAAATTGAAATGTATACATGATGGAGGCAAAACTATACTTGGAAAGTATTATTGGTATTGCCTCTATTTATTTATTTCTTATTTTAGTTTATAAAATACATACAATACATATAATCACAAACAAACAAAAACATACTTGGACATACTAAGACAACAATAAACATAAACAAAAAACATTACAAACAGAACTTCTGATTGACCACTCTCTTACTAATTCATATACCTTTTCTTAACTTTTCTGTTTATCGGCTTTTAAACTTAGTCCTTATTTGTCTACCCAACTTATCATTACATACATGCCTTGAAATATTATAAATCATAGTACATATTTAATAATCCTTTAATTTTCCTTTTAATTTTTCCCATTATTTCCAATTTTAATTTACTAGCTTAACATTTTTATGCTCCATTATATAATATTGCCTCTATTTATAAGGTTACTAATTTACAATATTTTGTATAGACATGTTACCCAGAATCCCCTTCATATCCAAAAATATTAATAACTCCATATGCCACCCTTGGATCCCTTGCTAAATTCCCAAATGACCTCCAGATGAACCCTGGCAGTAGAGTCAAGAGGCCAAAAGCCCTCTGCACCCATGGCATGGGCAGCCCACCCTTAATTCTTAAGGAATGCATTTCCTCCAGATAGTCAGGAGAGTTGCGAATGGGATTTTCCATGATGAGATCATCCAAACCATCAAGAGGTGTATTGTGTCATCCTTCCACAAACACCCTCAGCCATCCAAGGTGTAATGTTTGTATTGTGCCACCCATTCTAACACCCTCCCACCCATAGGAAGGTGCATTGTGTCACCCACCCACACATTTCCCCAGGATATTGACCCCTCGGATTAAGACCACCACATACAATGGAACCCTATACAGCAGGGTGCCATCATCGCAATTATCGCCTTCCGCCCCCAGGGCCCATTTGGCCCTATATAAACCCTAGATTTTAGCCAGTCAGTGTGCTAGATTCATGGTCTAAACGACTCCACGTCACTCTGACCTGTGAACCTAGTTACCGGCAAGTCAGGCTCAAAACCCAGGCTGCGGAGCCTCACTTGTCTCCCTATCATTCCACATTTTCCATTCGCTTCCCGGGAAGAAGGCTACGTCTCAGTAAGTATCGCCATTAGTAACGCCTGCATTTCTGTTCCAAACTCCAACCTTGATCTTCCTGAGCCTTGTGTGTGTGTGTGAGTGCATGTTCTGTGAGTGAGTTTTCCCCTATTTTAATAAATTAGACATCTAGTGGTTAACCAATATCTGTCTCAGCTCCATTTCTTGGGATTCTCTGGTCTCTTGGTATAAACACCAGGAGAGCGGTCTCATTGGGCTGTTGTAGCAAGCCTACTCTCACATATTTGAGCTAATAATAAAATTCCCCTAAGGATTCGTTGCTACAGACAGATTGCTAGTTTTTACAGATGTACCTCAGTTGATATATCCTTGGGCATTACTTCTTTACAAAAATGTTGTCCCCAGAGACAGAAATAACATGGAAAAACTTGGGATAGTTCCAATACCACAAAAAAGAAGAGCAGTTCAACACATTTTACCAAATCTTTTATTGAAAACTAACAATATGCATGTGTGAAATGAAAATACACATCAGGTAAACCTTGCATAACTAACAAAAAACATTGCAAACTTTTTAGAGACCACTTTCAGGCTTCTTCCAAAAATCCACTTAGGTATGACTTTTTTCTTTCACCAGCCTCCACTTTTCTGATGATAGCTATTCTGATGGCCAAATTAATAAATCTATGCTTTTTTTAAACATACACCTACAGTATTTTTCCCAAAAAACTTCCAGCTAGACAGAGGATAAGGAGAAAAAAGGTGGCTTGGGGGAATGTAAAAAGACTTTGTAAAAAGGACCTTCTTTGTCAGAGGCTTTGTTAACTGAGGTATGCCTGTAGTCTAGCAATAGTTCAGATAATGTTTTGTCAGCAAGAACTAACAACATATTATGATGTCTTGACAGCTGGGGATCAGGTTCAATTGTGAGATGTTCATCTGTGTTTCAGAATGGTAGTAGTCCTACACTTAAAATAAAGGGGCAGAAAGAAGGCAAAAAGCAAATCAAAGCAATCAATCAACCAACCAATTTTGTATGACAACAGAGGATGGCAGATCAGAGCATTTCCTTCACTAGACACTCAGGTGCCACCTTGGAGGATATCTGTAAGTTTCTTTTGGGAAATCTGAGTAAGACTACAGTGTCTCTTATCCCCTTATGCTCTGGTTCCAAAACTGCCCATAAAACAAATGTTGTGGAGATGCTGTCTTGAGGGCATTCTTACACAAAAGGCAAGTGACCCCCTGTTAGTGTTGCCTCTGAAACTCAAGCCCTCTCTGTTGCTAGTTGGAGAATTGGGGTTGGGAGCAAAGATGATGTAGTCTTTGCTTGAAGCAGAACTGAGAAATTACTTTTAAGAAATAATAAGTCAATAGATACAGTGACATGCTGAAGCCATCCATAACTAAGCAGTGAATGGATAATGCTCCCCCTCCCCCTTCCAGGGCCAGTGTTTAGAAGCCAACTTATTTTAAAACTTTAAACATTTCTGCACTTCAGGGAAAATGATTACTATAAAATGCAGGTTGTTGATAACTGCTCCCAAGTTGACTTCAGCTTATTGCAACCTTATGAATAAGAGACCTCCAAGTCACCCTGTCAGCAATAGCAGACAGTCATTAGTTGAAAAAAGGTGCAGAAATAGAAAATATAAAAATACCCAGAGAATTCTGATAAAACTCAGGGATAAATACAAGGGGTATCGTAAAGTTTTAATTATCACCTTAAAAAAAATGGATGGAAAGATTGTTTTGATTTGTAGCTGTTAACTTATCCCTATGTAATCACCATCCAGATTTACACATTTTTGGCAGCATTTCTTGACCCTCTGAATACTGTTATTATAGAAGTCTGCAGATTGTGCCTTGAGCCACTCTTCCACTTCGTGAATGACATCATCGGTGTTGTCAAATCAGCGATCCTGCAATGGATTTTTCATTTCTAGGAATAAAAAAGAAGTCACTTGGTGATGATGACACTGACAAAATTTCATCAATATACCATAATAACTTCCGGGTGATAATTATTACTTTACGATAGCCCCTCGTACTTCTTACACTTTAGTCACTAGACACAAAACTAAAACAATAAATACCCCATGATAGATTTGCCTTAGTGTCACCATAAGTCAGAAATGATTTGCAGGAACAAATAATGAAAACAAAATCCTTGTGTTGTAGAGGAAATGAATACACACACACACACACACACACACACACACACAATATTATTATTATATTATTAAGGTAAAGGGTAAAGAAGAATCCTATACAGACTGCCAGAAATAATCCAGTTTGAGACCACTTTAACTGTCCTGGCTCAGTGCTAGGGAGTCATGGGAAATGTAGTTTTTTCTGAGACATTGAGCCTTCTCTGTCAGAGAGCTCTGTTGCCATAATAAACTACAATTCCCATGATTCCCTAGCACTGAGCCAGGGCAGCCTCAATTGTGTATTATTTCTGGCAGTATGCATATATGTCTGTAGTCCCTTGACATCATGAATGTCTAGTTGTAACTGACTGTAGGGGGCGGTGCTCATCTCTGTTTCTAAGCCGAAGAGCCAGTGTGACTACTCCAGTGGTCATGTGGCCAGCATGACTGCAATGAACCCTGTTACCTTCCGACCGAAGTGATACCTGTTTATCTACTTGCATTTGCATGCTTTCGAATAATCTCTCTCTATATATATATATTGGTTTATCTGCATCCATGGTGTCCATGGATATGTGTATGTGTGTGTCCTGGAACCAAATCCCAGTGGATACCAAACGCTCCACTGTATGGGGAGAAAATTAGATATTATAATGCAGTACAATATAATATCTATAAAGTAGAATTTGCGTTGTGTTCCCTCTACCTATCATGCCCTGGACCTTCAAATGTTTAGCAGCAGCAGCTGGAGAGAGAGAGAGAGAGAGAGAGAGAGAGAGAGAGAGAGAGCAATGCTGCTGCTGCTGCTGCATGATGAGGAGGAGCCAGCCAGCCATCCAGGCCAGTCTGCTCTCATCAGAGCCCTGCAGAGACTTTTGGGGGCTCTCTCTGCCAGAGCCTAGGAATGCAGCACAGAGAGCCAGGCAAGCATGCAGGCAGGGCACGCCTTGGCATACTAACGAAGCTTGACTTCCTCCTCTTGGAGAGACCAGAGGGACAGTGTGGATGCAGCCATTTCTTCTCCAGCCTTGGAGGCAGCAGCCAGGGAGGGAACCTCATCCCCAACGACAGCAATCTCGGGGGTCTGCCAAGCCCCCCCCCAAGTCCTTGCAGCCCTGCCTTGGCACTGCTGGACCCTGCCCTTCTCCTGTGCTCAGGTTTTGGGGACTTTGGACTCACTCCACCAGCCAGCCAGCCAGCTGCATTTGCAGTGCAGAAATCACCCAGGGCTGCATCCACACTGCAGAAATCATCCGCGTTGACACCACTTTAATCACCATGCACTGGCAGTCTGGGCATGGTAGTTTGTCCGGGCACCAGAGTTCAAAAAAGATGCCCCCCCACTCCGAGGACCAAGGACAAAAGGCTCCTGATTCTTCTAGAAAATCAAATAGACAGGATGCTTGTGTAGCTCTGGCCCAATATATTTTGCTGTCTGAGGTGGAACAGCCCCTTCAGTCAAAGTGCCTTGGACTCAAAGCCAGCCAAGTTTCCTTCCTTCCTTCCTTCCTTCCTTCCTTCCTTCCTTCCTTCCTTCCTTTTCCTCTTTTTTGGTTTTTTTTTTTCCAGGGGGAATATATGAGGCTGCAGAAAGTCCCATGGACGCCTCTCTTCCCATCCCTCACAGTAAAAATCCAACCCTAAATAATAAAATAATAATAAAACTTTTATTTGTATCCTGCTTTTCTACTTATAATAGCAATCAAGTCCCATTAAAAGCAAGGGCATAGTAAGATGGTATCCCTTAGCAAAATCAAGGTTACCTATTCATACCGTGGATGCTTGAAACTACTACAAGCCCTAAGTAAGGGAGCAACACTTTCTTCCTGTTTTATTCCAATCCAGATCTGTTTCCTGAGATAGCCACCTCTCTCTGTCATCCATGGCTTCATAATCCATGGGCAAAAATAGTCTGAAGGGCAGGGAAGCTTTCTCAACGCCTTCCACAAACCTATCCTCCAGTACCTTGAAATCTCTGGGATAGCTCCTTAAATTTTAGACTAAAACCCAGAGCAGGTTCACAGGCACGCAAATGGCCAGCCGCTGTTGTGTTTTCTTACTCTCTAGGAAAAAAGGTAAATGGGGAGAAATGCAAGTTGGATTAGAAACATAGGAAGCCAGTTAATGTTGATGGAATGGGTGTTTCCCATTATTCCCTCCTTATCCAAGAATTCAAGCATCCACGGCTTGAATAGCTAACCTTAATTTTGCTAAGGGACACTATCTTACTATGCCCTTCGATTTAATGGCACTTGATGTAACTTTTGATGTCCATGGTGTGTGTGTGTGTCCTAGAACCAAATCCCAGTGGATACCGAGGGCTCCACTGTATGTGGAGAAATGCATGAGAGAACACATCAAGAAGTCATGTCTGGAAATTTTTTGGCCTGTAGAAAGTGTCATCTTTATAAACAGAGCAGGGAGGTAGGGAGGTTCGTTCTCCATTCCTCGGAGAGACAAATCTTTAATTTGCTGCACATCTGAATTTACACAGAGCATGCCAGCTATTCTGTCATCGTCATCTGCCCCACTACCACCACCACAATAATAGGCTATGATACGATACAATAATAATATAATAATATATTATAATGCATTATATATTATAATGGGGAGGGTGGTTATGAAAGAACTAGAAAAGATTCTAAAATTCAAAGATATACACCTCAGCACAAAAGTTAGAATCATACAAGCCATTGTATTGCCTATTACCATGTATAGATGTGTGAGCTGGACAGTCAAGAAAGAAGATAGGAGGAAAATCAACTCATGTGAGATGTGGTGCTGGAGAAGAGTGCTGAGGATCCCATGGAAAACCCAAAGGACAAATAAATCATCTGGAGCAGGGGTAGGCAACCTTTCCCCTTTAAGGGCCGAGGGACTTCAGCTCCCAGAAGCCTCAGCCATGTTGGCCAATAGTCCCATGTTGGCCAATAGCTCCTGGGATTCTGGGAGCTGAAGTCCCTTGGCCCTTAAAGGGGAAAGGTTGCCTACCCCTGATCTGGAGCGAGAGAAGGCAGACCAGCTTTATTGGGCGTAGCTTGGAAAGAAGAAGGCCCTCCCTCCATCCACCATTATCTGGAGGGAGAGAAGGTAGAATGTGTGCTGTCTTTATTTTATTATGTTTATTTTAATATTGTATTTATTTTACATTTGTAAGCCACCTTGATTGCTTAGGCAAAAGGTGGATATAAGAAATAAATTATTATTATTATATATTATTATAACAAATGGATCCTCGAGCAGATCAAGCCAGAAATCTCCCTGGAAGCCAAGATGACCAAACTTAGGCTGTCATACTTAGGACACATCTTGAGAAGACAGAACTCTTTGGAAAAAAACAATAATACAGGGGAAGGTGGAGGGAAACAGGAAGAGAGGAAGACCACATGCCAGATGGATGGACTCTATTAAGGAGGTCGCGGGTATTAAGAGTTGCAGGAATTAAGCAGAGTAATGGGGGACAGGCGGTCTTGGAGATGTCTCATCCATAGGGTCACCATGGGTTGAGGTTGACTCAAGGACAGTTAACAACAAAATAATATATTTACTTTTTATTTATTCAAACATATGTATAAAATAAATTAAAGCATCACATAAAATAACAATATAAAATTACAAACATTAAAACCACAATAAAACCATGATACCCACTCTATGTAGCAAACACCCCATATAAAAAAGCCATCCCCACAGCTAATATGAGGCAAGGCTTGAATGAGCTTAGTCACTGAAAAAGGCCAGAATAAATGTGTGTGTGTGTGTGTGTGTGTTTTATATAAAACCGAAAGTACAAGCTTCTCAGTGCTGGATGCCCAACAGAGCGAAAGTCATCCCAGAGCTTGGATGCCACCGCAGAGACCTTCTGCCTCTACTGCATGTGACAAGACTGGACGGAGAAAGCAGCTTGAGACCAGTTGGGAATTATGGCAAGCCAGAAATCAGGACAGAAAGACAAATGTTACAAAAGTCCCACAACACACCAGAGCTGAAGCATACCTTGTTGCTCAAGCAAGGGTTAAATGAAACAGGAAACAAGCTTATTTATTTATTTAAAGCCTTCTTGTCTAGGAAAATCAGACAACCAGCTTAAGTAGGTGATGTTTGTCCAGGGCCTGGGAATATTTGCCTGCTGAAGCTGATCCAGCAGCATGCACTTCCCCAGCTCAGCACATGGGCAGCTACTCAGATATCTGAAAATGCTCACCATGAGCTCTCCAACAGGCTTTGAATCAGCTATCAGCTATTGTTGCATCTACTTAGTACACTGTGTTGAAGGAATTGTTCACCATACTCCTGCTTGGTTACTTAGATAAAAGTAATCCTGGGTGCTTCCACATCATTTAGAATCTGTAGTATAGTGGGCCCTCAGTATCTGTTGGAGTTTGGATCTCTGGATGTTCATGTCCCATTATATACAATGGCAGAGTAAAATGGTACCCCTTATATAAAATGATGAACAGCAAGGTTTGTGGGTTTTTGGAAGTTCTTTTTGAATATTTTTGAACCATGGTTGGTTGAATCTGTGGATGCAAAACCCATGGATACAGAGGCCCAAATGTCTTGATTGTGGGCTGATGTGGGCAATACTCCACCTTACTCCAACCCAACACATGGAACAGAAATCTCTTCTCACCTGGTGCACTGCTTCCTTCAAAATTCTCCCTGCTTGTCTACATGAGGATGGATTGTCCAGTACTGAGGCTACATAGGCACCAGCTGTGTGAATGGAAGCCAGAACAAAACAGTCTCTATTGGCATGGATGCCACCAGGTTACTCTTTCTCTGTAAGCAAAGGCAGGGACAGCACAGCATGTGGGAAGGCAAGATCTGTTTCTACTTGCTCTTCTATACATGCTGGGTTGGTGATGGTGTTGAGGGAAAGAATAGTGTAGTTGGAGAACCAGGCTTGTATATGTGTGTCTGTTTGTATAAGTATTTTAAATGAACTCTTTGTATTCACAAAACAAATCCTGTGGCACATTCAAGACTACCACATTGGTTATTGCTTGAGGCTTCATGAACCATAGGCTTCTACATCAGATGCTGAACTTGGGCAATTTACTTTTTGAGGACTCTGATTTTCAGAATCCATAGCCAGCACTACCAGTGGCCATGCTGACCTAGGGTTTCTAGGAGATGGAATTTTAAAAAATTAACCTGTTCAAGCTCTGACCCAGCATATTATCCAAAATTTCAGGTCTATATACCGGGGTAGGCAACCTTTCCCCTTTAAGAGCCGAGGGACTTCAGCTCCCAGACGCCTCAGCCATGTTGGCCAATAGTCCCATGTTGGCCAATAGCTCCTGGGATTCTGGGAGCTGAAGTCCCTCGGCCCTTAAAGGGGAAAGGTTGCCTACCCCTGCTATATACAGTCCACTTGACTAAGACAAGATTCTAGACAGTGTGTTGTGTGGGAAATTTAGTGTAGAAAATACTGACAGTAGCATGTCCATTTAGAGCCAGTGGTGTAGTTGTTCGGACTATGACTCTGGAGACCAGGGTTCAAATCCCCACTAGACCATGGTAATCTGCTGGGTGACCTTAGGCATGTCACACTCTTAGCCTCAGAGGAAGGCAAAGGCAAACCCTTTTGAACAAGTCTTGTCAAGAAAACCCCATGGTATGTTTCCCTTAGGATAATATAAGTAAAAAATGACTTGAAGGCACACAACAACAACAACAACAACAATGCAAGTCCATTATTAACATTGGTCATTCACAAGGTTTTTATTAGTAAGACAAACATCCTGCCACCTAGTTAGCCAGTTAAGAGATGAAGATGAATCCTATTAGTAGTCTCAACCAAAGTAGTCCCATCAAATCAACTGTTGAATAAGTAAACACATAAATCCCATGAATTAATGGGTCTACCTAGTTGAGATTACCAGTATGGTTCAGGCTGTAGTATGACAAAAAACAAAAAGCAAACCTGTCTTGATTCTGTCCTCTACTGATAGATTGGAGTTTCCTAAGGAAATTAGTTTCCATCTGATCTGAAGGTTTATCATCTACTCACTAACCATGTCTAAAATATAAATTACCAGAATTTCTGGATTATATTATGCATCTGATGCAACTGACCATTGTCCATGAAAGCTGATTTTGCTGGGCTGAGATTAAGATATTACTGGGCTTTTTGTTTTTGCTGCAACAGACTAGCATGGCTCTCCCTTTCAGAAATTATATGCACATGTATTCTAGAAACAGTCTCACCTCTCTCTGTTAGACTTTCCCCCCTCCCAAATACAAATGAATAACAGTTAGAATGGAAGAAATACTATGCCTGTATGCACAAAATTAGGCAGTGATATTTTTTTCTCAGAAAGTTGTACAACTATTCCAACTGAAATGCATTTTTGAAAGCATAAAAAAGCAGTGCATTTCCTCATGCAATTTATTCCTGTTCCAGACTGTCCGATGGGCCACTGACATCAGGTTTTTAACATATTGATTGTTAAGATCCCTGACTATTCCCCCCCCTTTTTTTCCCCCAGTCACACACAAAGTATCTTTAAATATGAGCTGACAAATCTCTGTATAATGAGAGTCATAATCAGCAAGGGGCCGTTTGTTCAAAATAAATGTCCCACCACAGCAAGGCATTTTGCTTCGTCATTCTGAAAGAGTTCAAATAAAATGAGATAAAACATGAAAGTCAAATGAATACTAGCCCAGAAAATGTTACTGCAGATTTTTTTTTTAAAAAAAGAGCCAATGTTTATGTAAGTTTCAAATGCTATTGTGTGACATTAAAAAGGCTATTCTATTTTCACCAAGGTCACAGATTCGGAAGAAAATAAATATGTCAACCATTTAGAGTTATGTTGGTTGAGGAAGGGTAAGAAATCTGCTTAGTATGCTACATTATTTGTTTTGTTGTCGATGATGTTGTTGTTATCCTGCCTTTATCATGGGATTTCAGGGCAATGTACAAATAAAAAATAGACAATTTTAAACAATTTCAGACTAAAACAATAAATAGCTTGAACAAGATTAAAACATATTCAACATGGCAAAGAGGCAAAACAGAATTTGATCAGAATTTCCCCAAATTTGCAAACTCCTTCTGTTTGGTATAGAAAGAACTTAACATTTTGGCAGTTTTTAATGCAGAATGAACTGAAGTTGAGAGATTTCCCCATCCCCTAGAAAGGGACAGAAAATGTGATTTGTTACAAAGGGATCTTCTTTGTAACAAATCCTGAAGGATATGATTTATTTAAGAAAAAAGTGAATTCATATTCTGCAATTATATGTGAGTACTGGTAGTTGGTGGTTTCTATTAGGGCTGTGCAACTGATTCAGCTGAATCCTGAAAAACAGGCCGAGCGCTTCTGCAAACAAGGGGAAAAAAATCTCTGAGTCTGTTTTTTTCTTGTACAAACCAATTTTATTTTGGAGATCCACATGACATTTTCTTCATCCCAAAGCATTTCCTGGAAGTTCTGGCATTTTTAAGGACTTTGCATTCCTACTTCCCAGGTCAGTTTGAATTAACCCAGTGGTTTCTAAAATGAACTGTAATCTCTATTTAGGAGTCTGCTTGTATTATTCTGGAACCAGCTAAAATGGCTGCTGTCAGTAAGACATAGGTCTAATCTGCACTGCAGAAATAGCATAGTTTGGCACTGCTTTAACTGCCATGGCTTAATGTATGGGATTCTGGGAGTTGTAGCTTTGTAAGATGTTTACCATTCTCTGTCATAGAGCTCTTCTGCCAAAACAACAAATCTCAGAATTCCATAGGATGGAACTATGACAGTCAAAGTGGTGTCAAACTGCATTATTTCTGCAGTGCAGATTAGACCATAGCTATTGTTTCCAGCACATAGATTCAAAAGAGATCAAATGAGAGAAAGAGGAATGTTTGCATCAAAATAAAATGCCCCTAATGTTTAACTAATGTAATATTGCTAAAGTTCTTTAGTACTTTGACTATAGCTCCTGAATAATAATAAAGAAGGCTCTGTTTCTGAAATACAGTATGAATCTAGAGGTTACACATGATTAATGGGAGGGAAAGGAGGAAGAACAGAGTTTTGGCTGCAGAGCTGGGCTTATGCAGTTAAAATCAAAATGAAAAGAACTGGAAACTCTCAATACTTTTTCCTTTTCTGGATGAATCTTGAATCCAGCTGATTTGTACTGACTCATATCAATTTGTTCAGCTTCTTGGATGGCTTTTGTAAAATGCCTCTATAAAACCAGGAGTGACTCCTATAAAACTCAGCATAGATACACCATCCCAAATCAGTGGAATTACCTCTGGCTCTGAGCCCATTCCTTTGAGTCCCTTTCAAAAGGTCTGAAATGGATCTGCAAATCTAGGTATTCAAACAGGATATTGAAATGTATCTGCATGTGTGAGTGAGTTTTTTAGTTTAGCTACCCTTTGGACAGCAATAGTGCTGGTACTACGATGACATATGACAAAAGATTACAGTGGCTGTGCACCTTTATCTGTGATCAGCATGATGAATGACTAAGGCTGTGTCTGCACTGCAGAAATAATGCAGTTTGACAACACTTTAACTGCCATGGCTCCATACTTTGGAATTCTCAGATTTGTAGTTTGTTGTGGTACCAGAACCCGTTGACAGAGGTGGCTAAATATCTCATAAAACTACAAATCCAAATTCCATAGCATTGAGCCATGGCAGTTAGTGGTATCAAACTGCATTATTTTTACAGTGCAGATGCAGCCTGAATTGGCACTATAGCCACTGCAACCACAAGGGAAAGCTATGAACTATTCATTTAGGCTTTGCCACTTCCAAAATCAAATTTTCATTTCACTTTGCCTTGCTTCCTTAATGAAATGGCATAATTCTTAGGTTTCTCAATTTCAGATTTAAATATATATTCATTAAAACAACAGATCATGTTTCCTTCCCAGTGTAGGCTATAACATTGAGTTTCTTTTTACTTGAACTGCTAGAGCTAGCTTGGCATTAAAAAAAAAGTATTGTATATCCTTTATGCCTTTGCTCTGAGGTCAAGAACAATGAAACAGTTTGAGAACTACTCCTGGATCTTGAACATGATCCTCATGGGGGAAATATAGTAATTTTGCTAACAGCAGCCTGAAATAATGCTTCTCTAGTTTGTTGTAAAACAAGGGAAATATAATTCTCTGACCTAGTCTCTTTTTCTTTGAACATTCACCTTGGATGTATATATCTGAATGATATAAAGACGCATGTTCACCCCTTCCCAAACTCTTAATTAAGTCTCCTGGTGTGAAATTCATACAAATGAACAAAGCAAACCAGGTTTTATCCTTCCCCAGGCCATCATGCAGATTTGCCTACCTGGCTACAGTTTCTCTCTAGATTTGAGTAAACAGACATTCTCTTATAGGGGTTGGTAAAAGATGGATAAATTCCTCTGAAAGTGCTGACACTACTATTTAAGATGAAAAAACACCAAAGATACTCCACCCTCTAACCTAAAAAAGTATGTTTGAAATTCAGTACGTTAAATGTCAGGAAACGGAGAAAACAAATCTGTGTGTGTTTGTTAGGGGAAAAGAAATCTCTTATGGTTCTCAGCTTGGGAACAAGAAAATGATACTTCTGGTTGCTGGCTTAGCATGCAAATCAAGCAAGACAACTTACAGCAGCCCTCCAGATGGTGATGGACTGCAACTCCCATGAACCCTAGCTTGTACAGTCAGCTGTCCATATCCACAGATTTTTTATCCATGGATTGAAAATATTCTAAAAAAAAATTATAAATTCCAAAAAATAAACTTTGATTTTGCCATTTTATATAAGGGACACCATTTTATGATGCCATTGTATTTAATGAAACATATCATCTATGGCTTTTGGTACCCACAGGGGATCTTGGCACCAAACCCCAAGGGATACTAAGGGCCTTCTGTAAAGTCAGTAGTAACAGATGAAGGAAACTGTAGCATAGAAATCTCTGAAAGGCCACAATTTTTCCATTAGGTTAACCCCATGAGATTAAATACCTCAAAACCAGCCTTCCAAACTGTCAGCCTTTCAGATGTGACAGACTACAACATCTGGCACCACTGTAGCAGAGACGGGGGTGCAGCAGGTTTGGGAAAACTGATAAATACAATACCAGACAGGGTTGGCAACATTAATAGAAATAGAAAGAAACCCTGTCTCCTGTGTTGACACACTCAAAATCTGCAGGACTGCCACTTAAGCACTCCACTCTGGCAAAGGAGATCTATGCATGAAGACAAAAGCTGGTCTGAGTCCTGTTGAACTGGCTGGGTGTATCTTTCAGTGTAGATGCATGTACAGATCCCCTGCCAGCAATGCTTGTATGCTGCTAGTCATGCATAGCTAGAGCTGGACTGGGAGCCCAGAGTTTTAAAACAATATAATGTCCCCACAATGGCTGCCTTCTTGATTAATAACGGCATAAGGCTGAAATAGCAAATTCCCTTATAATCATTCTCTTCACTGGATGAGAACTGCATTCAGATCCACATCCTGAATGCATCAAGTGATGAAATAAAACATAAATTTTGGACTTATTCTCACTATCATTTAAAGCGATTTGCTGATTACTTTATATGTGCCTCATTCACACTGGATTTGGTTTCAGATGTGACTGCGATTGTTCAGACTCGCTTTAAAGAGAGACAAATGCAAAACAGTGCTATTTTTAAATAGTAGTTTTTTTATGGTTCTTTTGAAAAGACTTGATTAGGAAGCGTGTTCAGCAAGTGGGAACGATGGACATGAATTGCATAGCACTAGAGAGGAGGGACTAATGGCAGAGGACTGGCAGAGGGTGTAACCCATCTTGTCCCTGATTTTTGGAAATCTGCCATTTTTCCCCTCCCCTTTCCCAGGACCCATCTTACATTCTAACCTTCTGTCCAGGAGGAATTCCAAAACTTCCTCCATTCTGAGCATGACGAGGAAGCATGAATTTATATGCTGTGTTTTTAGCTTGTGTGTGTCTCTCTGTGTGTGTGTGTGTGTGTGTGTGTGTGTGATGTCCCCCATTTTTGTTGGCAGGTTCTCTGTTTGGCTGTCACATGTCCTCCTTTGTGGTGAGGGCATCTGTCCACCCTGGTGCAGCCCTGCCAAAGCTGGCCCCTTGGTGAGGAGGAGGCTGCTTGGAGGTCACTGGCTTTAGCTTGAATGGTAGTGGCTGCGGCAAGGAGAGGCACCCCTCAACCCAGACCCATCAAACCTCCAAGGAGGCCCAGCCAGCAAAAAACCCAGGGTTCAAATCCCCACTTAGCTAGGGAAACCCCCTCTGTGAGCTCTGGGTTCCTATAGAATCCAATGCTGCAATCCTAATAGTCACTTACTGGTGAGTAGGTGCCATTGCAATAGGGACTAGAGAGCCAGGCTAGTGTAGTGCCTTGAACATAAGACTCTGGAGACCAGGCTTTGAATCCTCACTGAGCCATGGAAAACCACTGGGTGACCTTGGGCAAGTCCCACTCTCTCAGCCTCAGAGGACAGCAATGTCAAACCCTCCTCTGAAGAAACTGGCCAAGAAAACTCCATGATAGGGTTGCCTTAGGGTCGTCTTCCTTTCCCAGGACCCATCCTACATTCCAACCTTTTGTCCAGGAAGAATATGAAAACGGCCTCCATTCTGAGCATGACTAGGAAGCATGAATATATATGCATGTTTTTAGCTTTTGTGTGTGTGTGCACGCACGTGTGCATGCATGCGTGTGTGTGATGTCCCCCATTTTTACTGGCAGGTTCTCCATTTGAACTGAAGGTTTGGCTGGGAAAAGAAACCCACTCTTCCCCCCCCCTCTTTTTCTGTCATCTCTCCTCTCTTTTTCTCTCCCCTCCCTCCTTCCCTCCCTCAGTGGCTCCTCACTGGCCCAAATCCCTTGCCATTGGGCTCCCAGTGACATCATGCAATGCCAGCCTTATATGTGAGTGTAAAGCACTCATATATAAATGTCAATTCATGCTTCTTAGACCTGCTCCAAATGGAGGACCCTTTGTAATTCCTCCTGAACAGAAGGTGCAAATGGAGGACTTGCCCTGGGAAAAGAGGATGACCTCTGGTCACCCTGACCTGGAGTCATTTTCCCAGTCTTTCCGTTTAAATGATGGTTGTGAGAGTGGTGGAAAACACCGACAGGTATTTGGAGGGGATGGAGCCCCAAACTTTTTAACTTGGGTCCAACCCCATAACCAGGGTGACCTGATGTCCTCACCACCAAGGAGGACAAGGCTCCCCTTCTCTGGATATGCCTCACTCTTCTTCTTGTTGAGAGCGGCTGGGTGGCAGTGGCATTGGCAGTGGCAGTGGCAGTGGCAAAGGCAAAGGCAGAGGAGGAAGAGGAGGATCGAGGTCTCCTGCTGGTGCTCCTGCTGCTGCTGGATCTGCTGCCACTGCCTGCCAAGGAGGAGGAGAGGAGCAGCATTGCCTGCTCAGAGGCACCAATGAGCACCCTGGAGAACTCCTGCTCCTCACCGATGATGCAATTTGATTGCCAGTGGTGAAAATCAAGTGGGAACAACAATTGTGTCAAAAAAGACATGAATTCATGGAATATATGCATTAATAAAGCTATGCTTTTGGACTTTACAATGTGTCTTCTTGACTGAGGAAGACAGGGTTGCCTGGAGAAGAGAAGCTGAGCCAGTTGATGGCAAATCTACACAGTGGCTGTGGATCACAGCAGCCAGCTTGTCCTGCAGACTCTGCTGGGTGCCAAAAGGCATCACTACAACACTCATCATCCACACACCAACAAGGGTTATGGGGCCCAGTTATGGCTTTTCTGCCAGTTATGGCCTGTTTGTCAGTTTATGGCTTGTTTTGCCCAGTTATGGCTGTTCTGCCAGTTATGGCTGTTTTGCCAATTTAAGACTGTTTTTGCCAATTGTGGCTAGTCTGGCTGCAGAGGCTTGTTTTTGCCAGAAATGGCTAGTCTGCCAGTTAAACCTGTTTTTGCCAGAAGAAAGGCTTGTCTGCCAGAGGTGGCTGGTCTGCCAGAGGACAAAGAGGCCAAATGTCCAGGAGGACAAAAGCCCAAGAATCCAGATGACATGTTTGCAATGTGGCCAAGAGGCAAGTATTGCCTATCCACGACTTCAGCTGTGCCAGGACAAGGGAACCATGCTTCAGCGGTTGCTGGGAAAAGCAGAGGTGGCTTCAAATCTCCAGATGTAAGTAATAAAGTTTACTGCTAAGCTGTTTTTGCCAGATGGCAGAGTGCAGACCTCTTTAAAGACGGGTATCTGAGGAATCTCCACTCTTTAAACAGTAAGATACAGAAAAAAAAAATCAAAGGCTAAAAATGCTGAGAATACTGCGGGTTCAATACAGTGAAATTTTTGTTTTTGTTCAAGCTGCAAAAGACTCTGTTAAAGGCCATTTTGTTTGATATGGAAGCAGCTGGGGCTTGAGTCACAGAATACATGTTGCAATGTATGCAGTTTAAAATGCAGCATGATTGCTGGACACAGGCGGTTGCCTAAGCCAAAAGACTCATTCTGTTACCCCTCTCTGAGTTACAGTTAAAAGTTTTGGGAGAGGATGTTTCTTCAGCCAAAGGTTTTGGGAACTGAAGAAAGAATGAATGCTTTCTACACAACTTTGTCATAAATGCTGTGGTCAAAGGACTTTACAGTTCTTAGAGAAAAATACAAAAATCCCTGGTGGGGGTGAAGTTTTACACAGTGGTCAATGCTGTGTGGAGCTGTAACAGGTTTGCAAATGCCTGAAGTTCAAAGGTTGCAACGGTGTTGCTAAATGCCAAAAGTTTTGCTGGAGGCCTGAGGTTCCAAAAGATGGGAATCTGTTAAGCCAAGCAGTTTGCTTGAAGAAAGGCCAGAAATGTAGGCTTGAGAGAAAGCCTGGGACAGCATCTTGAGGTCAAGATATGCGTCCTGAAAAAAAAAAAAGACAGCTGATGCACGGAGTGCGAATCGATGTTTTTACTACAGCAGAACAAGAGTTTTAAAAATGACAATGCAAGGAAGTTTGCTACAAATCAACAATCTATCTACAACCCAGAGACTTTGGGAAAAACAGAAAAGCTACAAGCTGTTTTACAGAGCTGTGACTGTGACTCAAACAGGTGAAACCTGAGGACAAAAGTCTATATATTCTGGGACATATGTTACAGTTTTGCTAAAAAAATTAAGAAATCCTCCAATCTTAAAGATGTTTATCTAGCTGATGGAGGGGTAAGAGATGTTAAAAAAAATTGAGAAATGTCTACATGCCAAGTTTTGGTGAGAAAACTTTAAAAATGTTTTATATATACCTGATTTACAACTGTTTAGTTGGTGTGACAGGGGATATACACTGAGTTGTTTTTGTTTTTTTTGTGAGAGATAAATATAAAAATTACCCCGGCTGGGGAGAGGTGTATACAAAAGCTATAAGAGAGAAAATATGTGTTTTATGCAAAGTGAGACAAATGCTAAATGTGCAGGTGTGGAAAATGAATCATTGCATTCTGGTTATGCACATCAATATAAAATTCTAGAGAACATGAGATTTGGTAGCTTGTTTAAGCTATGAGATATAGATCCTGATTTTAAAAAAATGTTTTATTATACAAATGATTTGGGAGATGTTTGGTTTGCCACAGAGTAAAAAGTCAAGGTTTTTCCTGTGACAAAACCGGAACAAGTGAATTGCAAAAATGACCTGTTGAGGTTGCTGTTAAACAAAAGAGACAAATGTGTGTTACTGAGTGACAACAATTATTTTTTTAGTGATTATAGATAGATTTTCCAGAGTTTTTATATGTCAGAGTTTTAAGACAGAGATGTGATACAATTGAAAGTTTTTAACAATGGATAAATGTAAAAAAAAAAAATGATTACAAAGGGTCTTTGCTCATAGACCGGGGAGAAAAAAGAGAATTCTTGGCTCACAGTTTGAGAAACTGGCTGAGAAAAAAAAAATCCAACATTATTATACATGTTATATAGGGATCCACTAAATTTAAAGATATCTGACAGTTTTTAGACAATATACAAAGATATATATGCTAACATGTTTTAAAAAAGGGAAATAAAACCAAAGTGTCACAGATGGTGTTTATAAAATATTCAGAAAAAAACAGTTAAAGAGATTTCACCTTGGTGGTGAAAAAAGTTTTAATGTCTAAAAAATAACAATTGTGAAAAAAAACATTCAAGTTTTGACTGAGAGTTCCTGCATGGCAGGGGGTTAGACTGGATGCCCTTATGGTTTCTTCCAACTTAATGATTTTAAGTTGAAAAAAGATACATTCAAACAAGAGGTTTTACTAAAGATGAGACAGTTTAAAACAAAAAGTGCCAAAAAATGGAGGGGCACAAAACACACAACACACAACAAACATTAATTTTTTAAAAGTGAGAGAAACACTTTAGGTCAGACAATACAGACAAGATCATCAAAAAATAGAATGACAAAAATCAAAGGACACACAAGTCCAAAAACACTACATGTTATGTTAAAAAAAAATTCATAGAGTGTAAATACAACAACACACAAGTTTATTATACAAAGGACAAGAGTTTATACATAAGTGGCTGGTGAGCCGGAGAACTTTAAGGAGTTTCAGACAGTGTCAAAGAGTTTTAGAGAGTTTCAGAGGTTTTAAAAGTTTTAAAAGGTTTTTTCCTGTTGAGAGAGTGAGAATGATACACTGCAGTGCAGCAAGAAGTTTAAGTGTTTAAAATTGACAAAGAGATGTTTAAAATGTGGTTGATAGACCTAAAAAGACAAAAATCACAAGGTAAATGGATATACAAAATAAAAGATGCCTGATGGCAAATAAAAATATAAAGCTAGGTTAATAACAAAAAGATTTGTTCAACAAAGATTTGAAAACATTGATAAAACAGTCTGAGGCTGAGAGCTTGTGACTAAAATAAGCTTTTAACAGTAAAGAGGGGCTAATAAGTACAACATCTTGGTTTTAAAAATTGCTTGTTTAAATGTTGATATGTGTGTTAACAAAAAAAAAGATGACAGTTTTTGGTTGTTTAGATTCAAGAGAGTTAAAAAAAGGTTGTTTAAAGAGATTTGTTATCAAAAGTTTTGATTTTTGAGATTTTATTTTTGAGGTTACTAGTTTGTTGATAAAATATGGTTTAGTGAGTCAACATAGAAAGGATTAAAAAAGTGTGGTTTGCAGAGTGCAAAGAATAGTGACAGGTTTGAAGTCAATAGGTTTTGTTTAAAGTAAAGTTACAGAGAGTTTTAAATATCTAGATATAGAGAGGCTTTGTGAAAGGTTTGATGTTTATAGTTAAAAATAATAGATTATAATTGTGTTGTTATAGGTGTTTAAGAAAACAATTGTTTTAAGATAACAGATTAGACAACAATAAAACATTTGATAAGTTTTTTTTAAGAGATAGAGGCTTGTGATTTAAAATAACCACATTAAAATAAGAGTGTTTTATAGATAGTTCATTTGCTTTAAAGTTATATGATAGTCAGTTTAAAGATTGTTGTTTAAATATAGACAAGCTTAATAGTTTGATAGATTAAAAATAAAGATATATAGTTATAAGTGTTGATAGAGTTTTAAGTGCTGATAAAACAAAATATATAACATTAAATGAGATAAAATAGATTAAACAGTTGTTATAAGATTTAAATTATAAACTATCAGTTGTGACATATAGAGATTTACAGACATACATTTTTTTCATGACAATAACAAAAAAAAATGTTAAAGAGAGCTAGTTAAAA
Organism: Phrynosoma blainvillii; assembly: GCA_026167975.1. Taxonomy (NCBI): domain Eukaryota; kingdom Metazoa; phylum Chordata; class Lepidosauria; order Squamata; family Phrynosomatidae; genus Phrynosoma; species Phrynosoma blainvillii. The sequence continues at coordinate 198,518,468 of JANUYF010000001.1, read as the reverse complement.
ATAAAATTGTTTGCCTAAGGGTTTAAGGCCAAACCACAACTATATAGATATATTAACAAAGGTTTTAGAGATAAAACAACATTAACAATGGTTATAACAGATTGAGATATCACTTTAAATATATAAAATCAAACATTGTGTTAAGACAGTTTCAATAACAACAACAACAATAATAGTGATCTCACACATCTATACATTTCAAGAGGGGATCGTTAGGATATGAATGGGATATATAGTCAAAGGTGAAATGTAAAGATGTGTGTGTGTCTGTAATTTTCCACTTGAGAACAGTTTCTGGACAAGGCACAAACAATATTTAGAGAAACAGGGTGAATCAATGCCAGGTGATAACAGAGACGTCAACAATGTACTTTCCCAGTGGTAAAACTAATGGAACCAGACCTTGTTATGGTTAACAAAGAGATATCAAATACGTAAACATCGTTAGGCTTGGGAAAGTTACTCACGTGGTGGATGATGGACAACAAGAGGCTGGGTTAGCATACATCATACTGTCATTATCCAATTAACATAAAGTTAACACCTAGAAGGTGGAGTATGGGATGGGCTTAGAAAAACCTTTGTCTAGAATTGTTTATTGTTCAAGATGTGAGCATGTGTGGATGCAGTGGTTTTAACTGCAACAAGTTGGATCCTAATGCTTTTGGGATTGTTAAAGATGTAATCTTGTATGGCTGAACTGGACAAGTTCATCACAATGGATTTTACTTAGTTATCTTATTTTTACTTTTTATATGCATTAATAAAGCTATGCTTTTGGACTTTACAATGTGTCTTCTTGACTGAGGAAGACAGGATTGCCTGGAGAAGAGAAGCTGAGCCAGTTGATGGCAAATCTACACAGTGGCTGTGGATCACAGCAGCCAGCTTGTCCTGCAGACTCTGCTGGGTGCCAAAAGGCATCACTACAACACTCATCATCGACACACCAACACATAAGTCCTTCTCTCTCCAATTTAAACTATGGCAAAATTATTAATGAATTTATGTATAATTAAAAAGGCCTAGGTTTACAAAATCAATAAAACAGTTTTTGTGGGTTTTTCGGGCTGTGTGGCCATGTTCTAGAAGAGTTTTTTTTTCTGACGCTTCGCCAGCATCTGTGGCTAGCATCTTCAGAGAAAACTGAATTGGAGGAGCATGGGTCTATATATACTGTGAGACCCTGGGTAGGGAGGAGTGGTTCCCAGGTGAACTGTGTGTTCTGTGTTGAATAGGTATTGTTCTGTTGTTAATGGCATAACTTCAGGGTATGCAATCAAGGGTATTGTCTGCTATTCCCATGTAAACTGTGTATTGTTCTGTGTTGAATAGGTATGTTCTATTGTTGATGGCATGGCTTCCAGGTAAGGATATGCAATCAGGGAGATTGTCTGCTATTGTCTGCTGGGAAAGCCCCTGACCCTGGTTGGTTTTCCATTTGCCTTTGCTGAGTGCTGAATCTCTTATTTTGTAGGACTGGTAGCCATATCTTGTTTACTTTAAGAGTTTCTTCTTTCCTGTTGAAGTTGTCCAAATTTTTGTGGATTTCGATGGCTTCCCTGTGCATTCTGACCTGATAGTTGTTTGCATGGTCCAGGATTTCAGTGTTTTCAAACAACATTTTATGCCCAGGATGGTTTATGATGTGTTCTGCTACTGCTGATTTTTCTGGCTGGCCCAGTCTACAGTGTCTCTCATGTTCCTTGATTCGTGTTTGGACACTGCGTTTGGTGGTCCCTATGTAGACTTGTCCGCAGCTGCATGGTATGTGGTAAACTCCTGCAGCTGTGAGAGGGTCTCTCCTGTCCTTCGCTGAGCACAGCAGTTGTTGGATTTTCTTGGTTGGTTTGTAAACCATTTGGAGGTTGTGTTTCCTCACTAATTTCCCAATTCTGTCTGTGACTCCTTTGATATATGGTAAAAATACCTTCCCTTTGGGTGGCTGCTTGTCTTCAGTCCTCTGGGTTTTTCTGGGTCTGGCAGCCCTTCTGATGTCTGAGCTGGAGTAACCATTTGCCTGTAGGGCCCGGTCTAGGTGCTTCAATTCCTCTTCCAAGAAGTGGGGTTCACAGATGCATTTTGCCTGGTCTACCAGTGTTTTTATTGTGCTTCTTTTTTGTCCTGGGTGATGGTTAGAGTTCTTGTGCAGATATCTGTCTGTAAGTGTGAGTTTTCTGTATACTGTGTGTCCCAGACGTTGGTTTGGTTTACGAATGACTAGGACATCTAGGAATGGCAGTGTGCCTTCCTTTTCTTTTTCCATGGTGAATTGGATGATAGGGTGGATGTTGTTCAGGTGATTTAGGAACCCAACCAGATCTTCTTCTCCATGGCTCCTTCTTGGAAGAGGAATTGAAGCACCTAGACCTACAGGCAAATGGTTACGCCAGCTCAAATAGTATATGGCACCCATATGATTATGAAGAATGGTGGGGAATGCCCTGCTGAGATGCTGGAGATGATGTAAATTCCTAGGTTCTTATACTCACATATGGCTAGAACGTCCTATGATATAAAATGTTTGGGATGCAACCTTGACTCAGATTTCTAACACTAAGAAACTCACTGTTAAGTTTTGCCCAGGTATTCTACTAACCATCTACAGCAGGGGTCGGCAACCTACGGCCCGCAGGCCGCACCCGGCCCGCCGACCCCGGCCGACCAGACCCCGCTGGCTGCCGCCACTGCCGTGCGCTCCCGCCACACGTGTCACAGCCGCCATTTTGTTTGCCAAAATGGCAGCCGCGATGCGTGCGGAGGCACGGTGGTGGCAGCGCGCGTGGCGATGGCAGCATGCACAGCCATTTCCCCCCTCAGCCCTCCGGAAGACCTGGGGACCAGCGACCGGCCCCAGGTAAACTAACGTTGCTGACCCCTAATCTACAGCAAAGACCATAGTTAACTGAAACATTGGAACTTGATTATATTCTTCATTACAACCACCAGGACAGAAAAGGCACAGTGTTGGAAAACAGGAATCTTAAAAATAGACAACTGGTAGAAAAGAATATGGGACATCTGGTTATTGGAAAAACTATCATATAACAATAGGGAGTGTAATGGACATCAGAAGAGCAATACTTTTCAAGAGGATTGATCTATTTTCATTGAATACATTAATAGCAATATACAACAGCTGAAAACTCCATCACATCAAGCTGTCTTTTGGAGAGACATGCTGAATCTTCATTCCTCACTTCCTGGAGAATAAAACTTGATAGATTTTCCAAGGCATTCTGCCCTTAGCAGAATTGAGTGGACTCCTTTGCTCAACTTAATTAGCACCCCAAACTGTTATTTGCTTGGTTGTGTTTTGTGTGTGAGAGAGAGATGTTTTATGGTTGTTTATTTTATTATTATGAAAATTCTTCAATAGAATATAATTAGGAAAATAAAACAACCTAAATTCTTATTGCCTAGAGAATTTGGATTATCGAGAAGCTTAGAAGTGTGGTAAGATAATAATAATAAATAATGATGTGATATGCTGGAGATATACTGGAAATCTTATACTGCCTGATACATTCTGGGAGTTGTAATCCAAAAAGTAGTTTTTCCAGCCTTGGAACTGTCAATAAGACAAGCCCTGCTGGATAAGATGACTAATCTACTTCAATGTTCTATTTCCAACAGTAAGTATCCTGGTCTTTTCAAAATGTCCTCAACATGAGGATGAGGACAATACAGAGTTGTGCACTTTAGGTGCTTTGGGATACTGGAATTAATAATCTTATAAGCAGCCTTTATTTAAATGATAATTATTTCACTTCAAAATGTAAGCCAGCCTTGTTGGGTTGGATGGGAGCCTTTCCTCTTCATTCTGCCAAATGTGGAGGCTGGACTTCTGCATCCTTGATGGCATCCCTCTTGCTGAGCAGTTCTATGATACTGATGGATTATGGAATTAAATCAGAAGGCCAAGAGAAAAGGGTTGAACAGGCCTTGGATGAAGACATGCCATTTCCAGTAGGTTAAACTTTTAAATTAGGGCTTTCAGTTCCCTGTAAGGCTTTTTGCAGTGGAGGAAGTGGGAGGGGAGGATTAATAGCTGTATAAAAAGCAGATACAGAACAATCCACTTCTAAGGAACAGAATATTCACTGTCAGTGACTTTCTGTGTTTGATCTTCACAGCGCTGCTAGAAAAATCCACCAAGGATTTCCTTTCCTCCTCATCTTTTAAGTGTCTGGTTGGCATCATGAAAGAGACTCACATTTCAGCAGAAAAGCCTGTGCCTGAAAATCACTTTCAGACCTTTAACGGAGGATAGGAAAGGAGTTCCTAGATCTACCACTCAGCCTTTGACCTGGAACACCAAGCTGCCAGACCCAATTCTCATCTAGATAACAATGGTATTTAGTTGATCTGCTGTACCTGTATCCTTTAAGTTTAGCTTAAACCTCTAGTGCCAAAGTTAAAGTGGTTTTCCCAAGCTTAGATAGATAATCTTCAAAGTAATTAGTCACAAGGCTCAAAATATGGTGCATTCACAAAGTAACTATTTCCTCATTTTCCCCTCAAAAAGTTATTTTTCAAAACTTCTGGATGCTGCTACATATTGCTGGCCTGTAATATGACTCACATTCTCTTCCTACCTATCTCACTGCTGCCCTAATGGCCATAAACGCAGCAGTATCAAGCACAACACAAGCCAGCATTTGGACCATGTGGTATTGCTCCTCCACCATTTAGCAAGGTCACAATCCTGTGACTATAAAAGTGAATAAAGGTTCTATTGTTCAGCAAAAGGAGTGAAAATATCCATCATCAAGTCACAATCATAATGTAACATAGATAGGTTGCTATTATTGGGAAAAGGCATTAATTACAAGAAACTAGTTATTTGTAAATAGCTACTTCCAAGCCCTGCCTGTGTACTTCTTTCTGGGTTCTATGGGGCCAACTGTAATTGAATATTGTATACATAGTGGCACTTTAAATCTCAATATATATATTTAATAACAATACAACAAATCATATATTAAATTTGATGCATATGCAATGTCTCAAATGTTCCATGCATCCAATGAGGGGCTAGTGCAGGATTTCAGTGTAGGACTCTTCTGCCTGAGCTATTAAGTATTACTGCAACATTTGTGAGCAACCTTAAAGCTCTAAATGAAGTACAAAATAGAAGCAAATGCAATACAGAAATTACCCGATAAAGAATTTACCCTTTTGTTTCCTCCTAAATCCACAACTAAAAATCCCACTACCTTATTCAAGGTGAAGAAAGCCTATTTCTTAGCTGTGGCAATGGCAGTTCCTCTCCAGCTCCAGCTTTCGTTCTTTTTCTGAACTCAACTAGCAAGTACAGCTCTTTCCTTAGGAGTTTCCCTACCTACTTTGTTGTTGTATACCTCCAAGTCATTTTTGATTTATGGTGACCCTAAGGCAAACCTATTATAGGGGTTTCTTGGTAATTATTTTCATTTGCTATTGCCATCCTCTGAGGCTGAGACAGTGTTACTTGGCCAAGGTCATCCAGTGGATTTTTATGCTCAAGTGATGAATCAAACACTGATCCCCAGAGTCATAGTCTAACACTCAAACCACAACATTACACTGGCTCTCCTACTAGGCCTAACCAATAGCTCATAGGGGTTACATCTGCATCCACTGCAATGTGGCACAATACATTTTCAGGATCTTAGGACACCCAGTATGTTCTGGTTGAGACAGGCAACTTGAGACATCCCAATCCAGACTGCACAGCTAGGGGAAGAACAGTATAACAACACAATCATGAACTAGTGGGGGGGGGGGAAGCAGACGGGCGGCAAAGGGCCGCCCCAGGAAGCTGCGCCGCGGGGCCGAGGTATCCATACACCTTGGCCCCGCGGCGCAGCTTCGCCGCCCCTGGAAGGAGTGCTAAAATAGCACTCCTTCCACAAATCGCCAAAGGTGCGCTGCAAAAGGCTGCTGGTGCACCTTCAGCGACTCTTCCGCTGCAGCGTGTATGGACGCTGCAGCGGGAGGTCATCCTCGGAGCGCCGGCTGTGCGGAGGGCCGGCTGCTCTGAGGACATTTTGGGGAAGGGGTTGGGGCACCCACCATGCAGCTGCCCCTCCCCTTTCTTGCCCCAAAAACAGTGCTTTGCGCCATCTGCTTCCCCCCTAGGTTTCCCAGGATTGCTGCTAGGGAGAAAGAGGCATGACATGCTGCCTGTGTTTAGTCCACTGCACACAGTCTCATCAGGTGGGAAATGATTTGGACCTTTTGAAGGGCAAAGCCCTCACATTGCAGATATGCAGAGACCTTGAAACAATGTCAGTGACTATCTGATGGTCTGATCTTTGCTTGGTCATCCCAGGGTCTTAATCAAGCTCTCTCTCTCTTTCTCTTTGTGTGCCTTCTAAGTTGCCTGCTGTCTTATGGTTTCCATATAAATTCCATAGTGTTTTCTTAGGCATGGAATACTCAGAGGTGATTTACTATTGCTTTCAGACTGGTGAGAAGGTGAATTGAGAGACTCATCTGGAGTTACAGGAGTATGAGGGTGGAATTATTTATCATCCTGAAACCAAGCATTCCCAGGCTGAACTGTGTAGAGCTGATGGGATTCACCTTTCCACTCCCAAATGTGCTTTGCTCTTAGCTGATCTGCAAAGGCAGTCTCCTGGAGTTTATTCAGCAGAGGCAGAGGGGCTTGGAAAGTGATTAAGCAGCAACTTGTCTCTTGTAGCTAGTTTGCAATGGGAAATCTGTTAAAGGATGTGGTTGTTAACATCCATAGGCACCTTTAGGGTGACTGATAGCTTCCAAGTCTTTCAGCTCATGGGCTTCAGATCTGTGGGATGGGATAGGCAACACCTTTGGAATCCATTTGTTCAGAGCTGTAAGGCCCCCCCAAAGGCTGTGAACTGGACAAGTCCTTCTACACAATGAATAGAATATCTGAGGGAATGATGACCTATGAATTGTTCCTCAGTGGTCTTGAGAAATCTATTATTATCAACAATATATATGTTGCATTTTGTACCTCTGAATCAAAGAATGTTTTGTTATTTCCTCCAAGGTTTAGCTATATGTATTTTTAAAAGCATTTTTAGAAATCCAAAGGAATTCTTGGAAGACAAGCCAAGTAACCCAGATGGATAGACAGACATCAGAAGATGTTTATAAGCAGCAGAAAAGAGAATAAGAAGGAAAATATGAAGCAGTTATTTTAATTTTTTTAAAACAATTTATTAAGATTAAAAAACTTATACAAACATACAAACAATACAAACAAATACACAAACAAAACTATCCTATAGATAGAAAAAACAACCATTCAAACCTGTCCTCTTATTTAATCATAATTTCCGATCTACTTTTGATTTAACTTACATACTTACATACAACAAAAAGTATCTTTAATTACTGTTTCTTGTATTTTCTTTCTTCCCAGTTTGGGCTAACTTTACTTGCCTTCTTTACGCTTCCTATAACATCTCTCTTCACTGTTTATCTACTGAGACTAGCTATATCTTCCTATCTTATTTCCTATTCCCTACTTTTAAGATAAACAATTTTGGTAACATTTTATTATATTTCCATATATTCCTTTACTTTTCCTATATTGTATTCTTACGTCATCGTAATATTTCTTTTAGTATCATTTAACCCTTCTAATTCAATTATTTTTCCTTTTCTATTTCTTTACATATTATCTATTTTCCATTGTTTATGCCTCTATCTATTCTTCATATTCTTATACTCTTTCTTTCTCTAGCTTTAACCTTTTATCTTATTCCCTTTATCTTCTCACTTTCTCTTTTTCTTATTCATTTCCTTTTCTACATATTCCTCTACTGGTTCCCATTGTTTCTTAATTTTATCTACTGCCTTATCTTGCCTTAATGCTGTAAGAATGTCCATTCTCATAGTTTCCTTCAGTTTTATAAACCACTCTTCTATCTTAGGGATTTCTGTGTTTTTTCAACATCTTGCGTAGGTTAACCTCGCAACTGAAATCATATAGAGGAGGATATGTCTATATTTTTTCTCTGTTTTCTTATCTATTTCATTTAACATATTGAGTAGAAGATTTTCGGGCAATTCAGTACTTTTATACCTAATGCTTCATTTATTGTTCTTCTTATCCTTTTCCAATATCTTTTAGCTTTTGGGCATCGCCACCACGTATGATATAATGCCCCTTTCTTCATCTCACATTTCCAGCACTCCCTTTTGCCTGTCTTGTATATTGCATTTATCTTAGCTGGCGTGAGATACCATCTGTTTATCATTTTCAAGAAGTTCTCTTTAAAGTCTTGGCAAGCTCTGAATTTATGCGTTTGGGTCCAAGTTTTTTCCCAGCTTTCGATACTTATGCTTTTCTTCACATCTCTTGCCCAATCTATCATAACTTGCTTAATCATATCACTTTCCAAATTTCTGGTTATGAATAATTTGTAATATTTCTTTATATGATATCCTTCTTTATCCATTATAATTTTGTCCAACTCCGTATTTTGATCTTCAAATCCAACTGTTTTCATATCCAATTTAAATCTTTCTTTTAATTGTAGATATAAAAACCAACTGTTTTCAATTCCTTCTGAATCCAATTGTTTTTTTTTTTTCATTATTCGATTTCCTTTTTCATCTTTTTAGGTTATATCCTGATATCTGATCCATTTTCTGTTCTCATTTTTACTTCTTCCAAATACTGCCTCCTGAGGGGATAGCCATAGAAGAAGTTTTCTATAATGTTTTCCCCTTATTTTCAACCATGCCTTTAGTAAGCTTCTTCTTAAGTCATGATATTCAAAATCTTTATTTATTGTGGCCTTGTTGTACCATAGGTACGCATGCCAACCAAAGCGTATATTACTGCTTTCAATACTCAATGTTTTTGTATCCTCCAGCTTGATCCAGGTTCCTATCCATTCCATATAACAGGCATAATAGTATGATTTCAAGTCTGGAAGATTACAACCTCCCCTTTCCTTTGCTTCAATAAGATTCTTCCATCTGATCCTTGGTTTTCTACCTTTCCATATAAATCTAGAAATTTCTCTTCTCCAAGTTTCAAAACAATCTTCCTTGTAGATTATTGGTAATGTTTGGAATAGATAGATAAATTTTGGAAGAACATTCATTTTTATTATAGCAATTCTTCCTAAGAATGATGTTTGATATTTAGACCATTTAGTTACATCTTTCTTTATTTCATCCCATATTTTGCTATAATTATTTTCCAAAGAGATCCACATTTCTTTTAGTAATAATCAATCCTAAATATCTTATCTTTCTCTCAATCTTGATTTTTGATGTTTCTTCTATTTGTTCTTGTTCTTCCTTATTTATATTTTTTGTTATTATTGCTGATTTATTATAATTTATCTTGAAACCTGAAATTAAACCAAATTCTTTCATTATTTGTAACAATCTATCCAAACTCTTCATAGGATCTTCTAAAAAACAAATGATATCGTCAGCAAAGGCTTTTATTCTGAATTCCTGTCCCTTTATTTTGACTCCCTATAGCTCTTCATCTTCTCTTATTTTTATTATTAAGATTTCCAGAGTTATAAGAAAAAGGAGGGGTGAAAGAGGACACCCTTGTCTTCTACCTCTTTGTATTCTTATATTTTCCATTGCTTCTCCATTTATTATTAGTTGCACTTTTTGTTCTCCATAAATCCTTTCAATCCAGGTATTGAAATTTCCTCCCATATTCATCTTTACTGTAACTTCTTTCATGTATGACTAGCAGACTTGATCAAGAGCTTTTTCGGCATCTATGCATAATAAGACTAGTGTTTTTTTTTCATTATGAACTTCAAAATGCTCAATGATATTGACTACTGCTCTCACATTGTTCTTTATATGTCTTCTTGGTAAAAAGCTGTTTTGATCTTCTGTTATAATTTCATTAAAGATTTTTTTTCAGTCTGTCTGCTACAATCGATGTAAAAAGTTTATAGTCATTATTGATTAGTGAAATGGGTCTATAATTTTGAACATTCCAAGGTTCTTTCTTTTCTTTTAGTATCAGTGTGATGTACGTTTCTTTCCATGTTTCTGGAATTCCATGTTCTGATATATCATTCATCATTTTACATAATGGAATTAGTAAACTACCTTCTAGTTTTTTTTTATAGTAGATGCTTGATAAACCATCTGGTCTGGGTGCCTTCCCTGATTTCATCCTTTTTATTGCTTTTGCTATTTCTTCTTCTGTAATATTTTTGTTTAATTCTTTCTGTTGCTCCTCATTTAGCTTCAGGATTTTTTTGTCTTTTCAGATATTCCTTTGCTTTTTCTCTCATTTTCAGTGAATTATTTTTGTTTTTGTATAGGTCTTCATAAAATATCTTAAAGCTTTTTTAAAAAATGTTTTCTTGATCTGTCAATTTTAGTCCTTTCCCCCTTATTTCCATTATTATTTTGTTGCTTTTCTTCTTTCTTACCATATTGGCTAATAATTTGCCAGATTTGTTACCCATTTCGAAAAATCTCTGTCTGTTCTCTTGTATCTTCTTCTCCATTTCTTTTACCATAAGAGTTCTCAGATCTTGTTCTAATAAGTCAATTTCTAACTTTATATTCTCTTCTTTGCTTTCCCCCCTTTTTTTATTCTCCAGTTTTTTAAATATTCTCTTTTTCTTTTTCTTTCTTACATTCTTCTATCTCCATTTTTATTAATATACCTCTTGCTACTGCCTTACTGGTGTCCCAAATCATCTTATTTGTGATTTCTTTTGTAGCATTTTCTTTAAAGTAAAATTTCATTTCATTATTTAATCTTTTCACATTTCCCTCATTTTTTAACAGATGTTCCTTAAATCTCCATCGACATTCATTTTTCTTTTCCTTTATTTCCATTGAAATCGGATAATGGTCTGATGTTATTTTATCTAATATATCCATTTTTTTATATTTTTTTGGATATTTTTGGATGCAAAAAACATATCAATCCTCAAACGGGATTTATGCACTTCCGAGTTAAAAGTAAAACCCTTAGATTCTCCATATTTATTTCTCCATACATCTTTTAATGAGAGATCTTCTATTAACTCAAAAAAAGATGCAGGTAATTTCCCTTAATTTTCTTTTATGCTTTTTTTACCCCTTGGTTCCCTGTCAAGTTTGGGTTCCATCACTGCGTTGAAATCCCCAAACATGATTATATTATCGTAGTCCTCAATTTTGACCTTTTTCTAATATTTTCAAAAAAAATCTTCTTACCTGAATGAGGTGCATAAATTCCTATTAGTAATAATGTACATTCTTTTGATTTTGCTTCTGCTATAATGCATTCTCCTTTGTTGTCTTTGTATATCTCTTTGGAGATAAATCTTTTAATATACATTACTATACCCTTTTTCCTTTTATCTGTTACTGAGGTAAAGCACTGTCCCAGTTTTGGATTTCTTAAATATTTAGTGTCTTTTTCTTTTATTTTAATTTCCTGCAGGCAAGTAATGTCACTCCTGTTTTTTTCCACATAGTGGAATATCATGTTCCTTTTGTATTTAGAGTTTATCCCTTTCACATTCCATGAAAACAATTTAATAGTCATTTTGTTTTTGTTTTTGTTTTGTTCCACCCCTTCCTCCCCTTTCTTTATTTTTTTTGTGTTTTTTAAAATTCTTTTATTGATTTTGTCCTGTTGTTTGTATTGTCTTGTTTTAGTTTGAACTAAATAAGGAGTTCCTTTCTTAGATTTCTGCTCCTTCTTCCTCTTCTTCTTCTTCTTCTTCTTCTTCTTGATCTGATTCTTTTATGCTTCTATCAGATATGTCTCTTCCTAAGTCTTGGTCCGTGTCTTCTTTCTGAGTGTTTGTGAGATCAGTTGTTATTTTATCAATTTTCTTTCCAAAATTATCTAATTCTTTTTCCAGGTCTTTCCTTATCTCTGTCCTTGTTTCTTTTATTTCTCCCCTTAATTTGTGTCTTGTCTCCTTCATCTCATCCTTAAATTCTTGTCTCATTTCTTTCATTTCTGTCCTCATTCTGTCCATATCTGTCCTCATCTTTTTTAGTTCCTCCAAAAGTATTGAGGTCTGGTCTGAAATTATAATTACTTCTTCTGTGGAACCTCTTCTTTGAGTTGTTACTTGAATTTGAGTTTGTACCGGCCCTTTTTTCCCGGACGCCATTATTCCTCCCTCTTTAGGTACTCTTCCTATAATCGGATCTCAATTTGGAATAATAAAAGCTTTATCTGTAAATCAAAATAATGACCACATTACTAAGATCTATAAAGGGACAATAAACAATGATATACCTTCAGTGTTATGATATTAATCAATATTTAGATTACCGTCACTATATATATTCAACAGTTCTCTCACACTACATCAGATTATACAGAGTCCCCTTAATATAATTACAAGCAGATAATGCACTGTGTTCGGATGCCACTATATTCTAGTGTCCAACCTAATAATTATTTACTATCTATGACAGCAAATATATTGATTGATTATATAACAAATTATCCACAGATATTCAGTAATCCACAATATATTTATTTCAATTAAACAGTGCACACGGAAACAATATCCATATGTACAGTAACATCTGTTCTGTTCACTCTGGATATTATCCTAAGTTGTATATTTAACACTTATCAATTGCTATTCAGTGTCCTTCCCTGCTTTCTTACTTAATTTTAACAGTAATATTATTTTATAGTAGTAATATTTACAGCTTTTTTATCATGGTTTTTTACTATAAAGTAAAGTAAGATAAGTTCTTCAGTTACTGTTTCACCTGATGAAATTATATCTACTCTAGTACAGCAAACTTTCTTTCTTCTCTTCTCCTTTCCTTGCTTTTCTCTTTCTTGACACCAAAATCTTAATGCTGACGCCAGGTGGGGCAGGGTAAGGCTGCTTTCCAAAGCTCTACTTTCTACTCCTGAGTAGGATAAGTTATGCTTCAAACTTTCCTCTTTGACAGTTTATCTTTGTTTTTAATCTTTGTCTCTTTATTTTTACCTTTGTCTCCTTGAGCACTTTAGCCCTCTTGTCCTTCTATTTGTCTTTTCGGTTCATCTTCCTGCTGTTCTTTCTCTTGTTCTCACAAATTAAACCAAATTAAACTCTGGTCTCTGCCTTAATCCTTCCAATGCAAGTCCCTTCTTTCCCATCCTTAGCCTTATGTTTTCAGTTCGCGATTTACAATTCACAATTACCTCTCTTTTGGACCTCCGTCTCTCCAATCTCTAATCTGTTATTGTTCGTTCTCCCTCCGCTCCACTCCATCATCTTAGATTCGCCCTTCTTCCCTCTTCACCCCCTTCCTTCTTCTCCTCCCACTCTGTCCTCCTCCTCTTCAAAGCACCTCACCGCTGTAACTGTCTCCTGCTTTACGGCCTTCGTTTACAGCCCTTCCATGGCTTCCAGCTTCCAGAATCCCCTCGCTTTGGCCAATATGAATCCTCCAAGTACACGGTGATGCTTCCCAAGGCTTTACTATTCTTGAATATAGCTGTCCTTTGTGAAGTTAGAGACACTGGTAGAGTTTAAAAATCCCAAACTGCTCTCTTTTATTTGCCGTTCTTCTTTATTATTTATTAAGAATTGTTGTAGGACGTGTGGGCGCCTTTACCAGACTTCTATCCCATCTGCATAAGTGGGACAGGAACGCTCTTCAGCCCTTAGCTTCTCCCCTCCGATCCTCACAAGCAAAATGTCGGTGGGGGGGCTAACCCGGGCCCCCGGCGAGCTCCTTTGGTTCACCTCTTCCCAGAGATGTACTTTGGTGGATTTATGTTGTATTTTTCCACCTTTACCCCACTTTTAATGCGGCTGGGGAGAGCGGATTCTCTACTCCCAACCTCTCTCCACGCCCTCATGCCGGAAGTCCTCAGAACTGGCTCAGTTATTTTAATTTTTTAAAAAATAATCAACTAACAGGTGAAAATATTTTTCAAACAGCCAAATATAGCAACAATGAAGATGCATGTGTTGGTAGAAAGAAAATATTAAACTTGAATTGCCTTTCTATTTTTTAAACCAGATGTTTAACATGTTAAACCTTCAGTCTTTTATTTTAAAAATTTGGAGAGATGATTTTTCAGTTAAGGGTTTCTATGGGCCTAAGCAGACTGCCAGAAATAGTGCACATTAAATTGAGGCACTGCCCTGGCTCAGTGCTAGGGAATCATGGGAACTGTATTTTATTGTGGCACCAGAGCTCTCTGACAGAGAAGGCTCAATGTCCCAGAAAAAAATACAGTTCCCATGATTCCCTAGCACTGAGCCAGGGCTGTGCCTCAATTTAATGTGCACTATTTCTGGCAGTCTGCTTAGGCCTTTTGTCAGTGGGGTGATGAATCTGTTCCAGGTTTAAATCTAAACTTCAAATCTAAATTATTGAATCAATTTTGGAGTTGGGGTTCAGCATCTTGGATAGCCCTTTTACAGTTCAGACTACAAGCCAGAACAGATTCATAACCCCTTTGACATGGAAACCACTAACTGTCACTGGTTGTTATTCAGCTGGACAAGAGAGAAGTTGATCAGAAATATCACACTGACTTCTTCTAACCTTAGTTAGATGCAATTCCTGCATAATTACTCTCTTGCAATTCTTTTTAAATAAACATGGCCCCAGTTAAATCCATTTCTTTTATGGTTTGCAAAGAGAATATATATACAGTCATCACAGTCTGGGTTGCTACATTCTTGTCTGTTCAGTTCAGTTTTTTTTTTCAGGCATCTATGAATTATTATTTTTCTAGATCATTATAGATCATGATATTTTCTGATCTCTGTTTTGAATGAGGTGATAGAGCTGTGTGCAAGTATGTATATATCTTTTAGAGCAGCATTTATTTGCATTATGCTAGCTGCTTACAATTTCCTGCCTGGATGATGAAGTGGGAGCAAAATACTAAAAATATGTACACAAACACTAGACATCTCCATCAACTCTGATTCAGCAGATAAACCAAAAGCTCAGCATTCCAATTCAGACATCTAACAAAAACAAAAACCATGCAAAATCCTATGCAACTATTTAGATGGGAGTAAAGCAAGTATATGAGTCTATTGTTTCTAATACTACAAACCATGTTTTGGCAGATTGGTTAAACTGAGATGTTATTTTGTCTTAAAACTTTCAAGAACTCTGCAAAATAAATCCATCTTTAATTGTTATCATCCACATTTTACAGATGAGGAATACAGGCTAAGCTTGGCTGCATGCTGTGGTCAAGGAAGAAGGAGGATTTAAATGAGGGATTTCATGATTCATACAGCTCAGTATTTCCATACACAATCCTAGATGCCTCTCCATTTAGAAGAAAGTCCCACAAGAGGAAAGCCCCCCCCCAAGTACTAAAAGAAAACCCATGTTTACAATGCCTCTCTACTCAGAAGAAACTACTGAGTTGAACTTACACCTAGGTAACCATATACACTATATGATTATATATACATTACATGGTACAATATTTCAGCCTTAGCCCTTCAATTCTTTCTTTCCTTCAATGCATCTTTTCAATCCCTCCTTGCCTGCTTATAACTATGCTTTATTATCTTAGAATTTTGGGTTTATTATTTGATTTTTCCACTCCAAGTATATTGTTGCAAGCCCTACCTTAAAAGATTGCACATCTGGAACACTTTCCTCTTTGAGTCATGGGCAAAGTTCATATGACAGTGGTGTTAGTGTTATAGTACTTACCCTCTACCCACTGGAATGTTGGATGAGCACTAAGAAGATCTGGATTCAAATCCCTATTCAGTCATGGAACTCATTGGCCATGCATGATCTCTTAGCCTAACCTACCTTGCAGGTTTGTTGTGAGCATAAAATGGTGCAGGGGACATGCTGAAACATGCAGAAGCAATATAAATGTAACAAACTGAATTTAAATGAATTTAAAATGACAAAAAGGACTTTCTCTAGTTTACATTCCATGTTATTTTCCCTTTTTCATGAAAACATTGTGAGCTAGAGTGGTTGAATGGTTTGAGTGCTGGACTAGAACTCTGGGGGACCAGGGTTTGAATCCCTGCTCAGCCATGAGAATCCACTGGGAGACTTTGGGCAAGGCACAGTCTCTCAGCCTCAGAGAAAGACAAGGACAAACCCCTGCTCCACAAATCTTGCCAGGGAAAGCCAGTGATAGGTTTGCCTTAAGGTCATCATAAATCAGAAATGACTTGAAAGTGCACAACAGCAATGAAACCATCAGCAGTTGTGGGATACAATCTCTAGCTGCTATTCTAGGACTCACCTCCATTCTATTCAAAGTTGTAGTGTTGATGCAAAATAATCAACAGCTTACTATATCAGGCTTTGCACAACACAAGTGCTAACCTATAGTAACCTTTTACAATTGGGTTGGAAGCCTTAGAATAAACAGTTGTACAGCCTGGGATCTTTCCAATCTGGGTCATAGACAAATGTTGGCATTTTCTTTGGAAGAAGCTCCAGGAGTCAAGTACATTAGGATAATATAGCATCAAATCTTGGATTGTTTATGAAAAAGATGAAGTTGTAAAATGTTCTTTAAAAACATCACACTTTACCAAAATTTCACTTTCACCACATGAAACTATATAATGTAAATACATTTAGGATATTATTAGATGTATGATATTGTAATTTAAAGGTATAATTCTGATTTTACTAGTTGTGTATGTCACAAATATTACCATTACATTCAGTGATATATAGATATACAGAAATTACTATTTATGAGTAACATTATACAAAAAAACATTTGCTAAGGATTCTGTATGATGTAGTATGGGAGGAGATCAATGGTGGTGGTGACACCATGAGTTAACGCACCAGGTGACATCAACCGTAGAGATGCCACTGCCTAGGCCATAGGTTAGCAACTTTTTCTATTGGTCTATGCTGATATTTTCACTGGTTATGCAGAGCAGTGGGAGTCTGAACTTTCCTGACTTATGAGAGGAGACAAAAAGCAATATTATTTCTGCCTCCCCACTGCATTGCTGCCACTGTCTTCCACAGCATGTTGCCCCATCTCCCCACAGCATCACTGCTACAAGAAGATGGTGCAGTGATTAAATGCTGGTACTACAGCCACAAGGTTGTGAGTTTGATTTCAGGCAGGGCTTCAGGGTCCACTCAGTCCTCCATCCTTTGTAGGCTAGTAAAATGAGTACCCAACTTGTTGGGGCAACTGTACTTGCTATTGCTATTGCTATACTATCTACCTCTAAGGAACAAAGGCTAGAATTCAGCATGGGTCCTTATGTCATTGGAAATTATATATGTGGGGAATAGAAATGAGTATGTAGTTTCACAATGTATTCTTCTAGGGGCTGCCATGACATTACAACATGCAGGCATCCACTGCACAATGGTTGATAGTAGAGTCACTGATGTGCCATGGTCCAGTCAGGCAAAAGGAAAGTCCATGTGCATCAGAAGTACATGTGGCTCTTCAGGACTGCCCAATGTGCACCTTTCCCTGATGAAGAAGCTAGTGGAGCTTTGAAAGCTTGTATCATGTATTTTGTGCATTTTGGTTGGCCCAATAAAGGTATGGCTCTTTTTTGGATTTTGGATGTTATTGTATTTTGCTGTATTGCCAACACAGTTATCCCTGGAAATGTTTTCTGAATATGAGGATACTGCATTTTAGTCATAACGGGGGGAGGGGGGGTCCTAAAGAGAGAGCCAAGGGAGTGGGACTTAATCTTTTCAGATTCTACAAAGATAAAACTTTTTAAATTAAAAAATGGGACTGCATTGGTGTGTTTTACCTAAACAGCATCTAAACATTTACCAAACTCAACAACACAAGAGGCTTATAGCTATAGCAATAGCAATAGCAAGTACATTTCTATACTGCTTATCAGTGCACTTAAAGACTCCCTAAGTGGTTTACAATAGGCTTTTTGAGAAATTCACTGTTCTCTACCAAAGAAGGGGCAGGTAACCTCACACAGGACAGAGACAACCTGGATCTTAAAGGAGGTTTCTTTTTATATTGCTAACAGAGATTAAAATTAATTTCCTACAGCCCAAATGGTCAAAAAGGAGGAATGGCCTCTACCTGCATGGATATCCCTCTGTACCATCTTAACTGAGAACAACAATAACAGCATCTTGACAAAATGTAGACCTGTGACTCCAACATCTTCAATTATTTTATTTCTCCAGCATGATTTTTAACACCTTTGTCTGATGAAGAAGACAGCAGAGCTTTGAAAGCTTGCAACATGTATTTTGTGCATTTTGGTTGGCCCAATAAAGATAACACTGGTTTGTGGATTTTGGATGTGATATGCATTGGAAAACTGTTGCAAGTGCCCGGATGTACATCTTTGCCATTTGTAACACAGCTTCTGCAATATAGCTATGGATTTGTAAAATTATAAAATGTAGACCATGATGTAGAACCTCAGCCCATGTACTTAACTCTCCAACTGAAATAAATTGTTTCATGGGACTGTATCATGACCAGTGCTTTGTATTCCCTCCCTCCCTCTTCTTTCTAAAATATCATAGCATTAAGTGCAGCTATTGAGTTGGTGCCGGGGCATGAATCTAATTGGATATATGAAATTTTGGAATTTGTGTGTCCTTACATTCCCCTTCCCTTGGCTATGAGTTATATTTTGAGGGGTGAAAACTTGAATGAACATGATGGCTTGCTTCATGGAGATGTCCCTGCAGAGGAAACATACACAGTTGCAGAAGGATAGGTGGAGAGGACAGAGTTATGATTAATGAAAAAATCAACTGAGATTTTTCATTCCTGTTTTTGCCAAACTAGCACCAAAGCCAAAGAAATTACAATAGGACAGAGGTGAATGATTGGCCTGAAGCATACAGTGGCAGTCATTGGTCTCAATCCTTTATCCCCTTGTTGTTGTGTGCCTTCAAATCATTTCTGATTTATGGCCACCCTAAGGTGAACCTATCATGCAATTTTCTTGGCAAGATTTGTTCAGAGGTTTGCCATTGCCTTCCCCTGAGGCTGAGAACAAGCCTAGTGTAAATACTCGCATGTGAAGATAAATTATGTGAGTGCTACACAACTTCCATGCAGAATGACAGCATTGTGGAACACGTGTTAATGACTAGGTGCTATTCACAATGCACAATACACAAAACACAACCAGAATGGAAAATATGGGCTGCACAACCACAACATGTAATGCACAGTGCTCAAATTGCTAAGACAAGACACAGATGAAATGCTGTCTGAGCTACTCAACTTTCATCTCTATCAGCAGAATATATCCATTGTGCAATGGTGACTTTTTTGCCCAGCATGAATGGCATTATACAGAATTCCACCCATTTTTCAATTTACTCACCTAGCAATTACAAAGCAAGCACCCAGCATTATATTCTCCCAGGTCCCATGGCCTCCATAGAAACTCTTTTAATATTCCTCCTTCTGGGAGAGAGAACTCACAAAGAGCAGTGAATAGAGAAATAGTCCTGCAATATTTTATTTCTACCTCCCTTCCCCAAAGCAGTGGGATTGGAGAGCCCTGATAAAATCCTCTAGAATGATTGGAAGCAACAGCTTCCAGCCACAGAACTACATCCTTTCCCTCTCTCATCCCTCCCTCTCTGGTATTTTCCTTATATGGAGAGCTTGAAGAGAAACATATCAATTTTTGCAGACACACTAAACATGTCTCATAGGACCTTATCACACGCGGGGCTCAAAGCGACAAGAAAGCGATATAAGAATCAATCCAGAACTATACTGATAGAAACCCCACAATACGGAAATGGCTATCAGACGCAACTAGCATCATCGCACAATTAACGAAAGCGCGATGAAGGGCCCCCCCAGGAACCGTATTTGCTGTTCACACACAAGTGAGAAGATCCCGTACAGAACCCAGCAAGGATGTTCTTGCACATGCGCAGAAACAGGACAGCCGTGGCTGTCACTTGCCGCAGCTGTCAAACACACCCCTTCCCAAGCCGGCTGTCCCCCAAACCCCTTCCCAAGCCGGCACAGGGTCCGTGCTCCGAGCAGAACGTCCTCAGAGAGTGGACTTCTCCTTGGAGCCCAGGCCCCGCACAGGCTTGGGAAGGGGTGTGTGTGTGTGTGTGTGACAGCCGGCTGTCTCACACACACACACCCCTTCCCAAGCCTTGCGCTCCATGGGAAAACATCCCCAGAGAGGGACCTCTCTGGGGACATTTTCCCATGGAGCGCAAGGCTTGGGAAGGGGTGTGTGTGTGTGTGTGTGACAGCTGGCTGTCACACACACACACACCCCTTCCCAAGCCTGCGCGGGGCCTGGGCTCCGAGGAGAAGTCCTCAGAGAGGCGCCTCTCTTAGGACTTCTGCTCGGAGCATGGACCCTGTGCCGGCTTGGGAAGGAGTGTGTGTGTGTGTGTGTGTGTGACAGCCGGCTGTCACACACACCCCTTTCCAAGCCTGCGTGGGGCCTGGGCTCCAGGATACGTATCTGGTGATCAGACATATGGTGAAAGCGCAATGATTGCGCTATCATTCCAGTCGTGCAATTGCAATTCCCCAAGAAACCAGCATTCAAAAGAATGGGGATGATGCCGCATTGGGACAGGGTTGTGACGGGGTTCTGTGCGACGTCGTGTGAACACACAGAAAAATAAAGTGCAACAGGACGGGATTTAGTGTGGATTCTGTCTGCTTTAGACCACATGTGATAACGTTCTTAGTCTCTTTGAATCTGAATTGTGAACCAAATTTTAAGAGGTTTCAAATTTGGATTTGGTCTATTTTACAAAAGCCCTGTTGTGATTCAGACACATCTACAAATCTCTCCAAGTCAGCCAAATTTGGTGGAATCTAGTATTTGTGTTGTCCTGGATTTCTCTTATTTGTTGAAATTAATGTTAGAACTCTGTACAGTGCCTACAGAACTAATTTTATGAGGCATTTTATAAAAGGAATAAATTTCTGCTTTAATAAGCCAGTTAGAATTTGGGCCTTTGCAGACTGCCAGAAACAGGGCAAATTGAGTCCACTTTAAGGATTAGGGTTAGTGCCAAGGAATCATGGGAACTGTTTTTTGTTTTTTTCTGAGACATTGAGCCTTCTCTGTATATTTATCATTCCTGTTCATTCTCTTAAATTCATGAGAACAGACTTCAGTCACACTCTCTCACCATATATGCTTTAAGGAATAATGAGACTAATAATGATTCATACAGTGATGGCTGGTGGCAGGGAGGGAATGCATGCATTCCAGATTTTGGATAACTTTCAAGGACCTGTATAAAGTGCTGAACCTATTTTGGGGAACTGGTTTCAGAATCTTGGACAACTCCTTTACAGTCCAGGAGGGGTAACTTAAAACCAAGAGTAGGTTCATTACTCCACTGACACAGGAGTCTCTGGCAATCCCTGAATACACACAGGCATTGTCATATCGCTGCATTGCTTGTGTAGTTTATGATCAGGTGTTCACAAATGTATACAGCCCACCTTGTAGCATTCAGCCCTTCTTAATAACCTCTGTATTCTATCCTTTTGTTAAAGAGACCAGGATGGCTGTACGTAATGGTGTCTTACATATGTGTAAGGTCCCCTAAGGAAGAGGCTGGACTCCCCCCACCTTGGACAAATTTACAATATCCACTTTCAGTTTGAAGTTGTTGAAGCAGATCTGTGTACACAATGCTGTGGTACATGCAAATTCACACCCTATGGCAATGTCTATCCCTCTGCCCTTGTTAAAACTGGCTGCAGTACTCTTTGTTGTGCATTCATTTGCTCATTCAGTTATGCATTTGGGTGCACACTTGGTTGACAATATTGCCATTCACATAGCCCTATCATTTCATAACTCTACCTGCAGAGATTTGCACTGCACAACCTGAGGCACTGCACAACTTGAAGGTCTTGACCAGTGAATCCTGTTGCCATTTCATCCTCACATCATTCCTGTTAGTGACTGACAGTTTCAAGGCTGAGTATGATTCAAGCCTGGGCTTCTCTAGTCCTAGTACTGCATTGTAAACACTAGACCACACAGACTGTCAGTCTCTAGAGCTTTTGATGTGGAAAGTTCCCTCAGAATCTCTGTGTGTACTACCTACAGACAGGATTAGAATGAAAACCAACCACATTTTAAAAGCTTTCTGAAATATTTCCAGGCCTTTAGAGCTGTGACACAGACAAGAATTCAACAGATCCTTTTGAAGCACCTGACAGTAACTGCAATTCATCTGGATACTAACCAAACATCTCTCAAATGTACAGAAGGCACTAAATCCCAGGTTTTCTTGAAACTCTGATAACACAGCCTTACTAGTAACCAGTATTAAAAATGGAAGTTGACATTTAAAGGTGACCATGAAATTCCTCCTAATTTCATTATTGCGGGGATAGAAAGGAATGGCAAAGGTGGATGAGTGGTGCTCAGTCCTTCTTCTACTCCACAGTGTTTAATTCCTTCCTCCTACATAATCCATCTTCCCCTCCAACCAATTCAGAGACTAGAAAACCCTGGAGAGAGGAGGATTCAGGTGAGAGGAAGTACATGGAAGAAAGAGTTAAACACTCCTCCAACATGCTTGTCCTTTCCCTGTAAATGCTCCTAACAAGTACCTCCTGTCCCTCATTATCAAGAACTAGCACATATGAGTTTAGTGGCATAACATGGCCTTCTGTCTTGAGATACTGACCAAACAAGGTGTACTTTAATCAGCTTGGCAGTTAATCTGATAGCTCCAGGTGAAGCCACCTTGTACCTTAAAACCAAAACACAAAGGGCTGATTTGCCCTGCCCAAATGAGTTGCACAAAGTAGCACACCAAGAGACTAGTAGGAATTATGATTTTGAGTCTAGGATTAAGACAGACACTTGCCACGAACGTATATTGGTTGTGTTGCTGCCTTTCACTTTCATTTGTTCATCCCTTCTTGAAAGCCACACTGCACCCGAGTCTTTGCCCTCAATTAGCCCTGTCTGCTATGAGAGAATATATAGAAGCAGATGGAATACAAAGCAACGCCCCACCCCTGCTTCTGTGCTAACGTTTATGCTCTGCATAGCTTATCGGAGGCAGACAACTTCCTCTTATCTCTCCATTCCTCTCTCAATCAGCAACTGGTGACTCTTCCTTGTCTTGACCTTCAGCAAACACTCCTCTTCCTCAAAAGATTATGGCCCAGTTCTCTGGAATTAAAAGAACTGAACTACACATTAAATCCTAACTGCCTTATTGAAGGCAGAACCTATACACACATTCCTTCAAACAGGGCATTAAGATTCCTGCCTTTGTCTTGTTCCAAATCAGATTTATTTTTTAAAATTATTTTATTTAGCTCAGTATAGTTCTGTTTGAGGGAGTCTCATAGACATGTGGTTGGCTGCTGTGGGAACAGAATGCTGTACTGGATGAGAATTTGGCCTGATTTAGCAAGGCTCTCTGAATATTTGCTTGTTTGTTTAATATCCCTGCTTTCTTCCACTATGGGATGCAGACTAGCTCACAATATGAGTTGAAGCAAAATACAGTGAAAGCTGTGGATAGTACAAAAGTTAGAAAACAACAAATAAACAATCAAATGAAAAAATTAACTTAAAACAGTTTTTTTAAAGGTACTTAAAATACAATTGGACCTTTGTATCCCCTGGGGAACCAGCACAATAGGCATGTGGCTGCAAGCATGGCCACGTGCATGCACCACCACTTGGGACAACCGGGCTTGCCATCTGTACATGCTCAAATCTGTGAATGGTAAGCCTGCAGATGGTGAGGTCCCACTAATATTTGTATTAATGATACAAATACAACACAATATTCTGCAACAGCAGTTTAACATTCAAAAACTTGGGCAAACAGAAAGAGCTTTGCCTGCCTGCAGAAAGAAAGCAAAGAAAGAGTTGGTTTAGTTTCCCATAGGAGGGAATTCCAGCCTGGGAACAACCACTGAGAAGGTATTCCCCTTTGTCTTTATCAAACATGTCTGTGATGGGACTTATGTGTGTAAACACAACAGAGCTATAGGGTCTCAGACAGATGACCCTTTATCTGACCTGTGTCCTGACTGTTTGATTAGAATGGCAATAATTATAGCTGGATACATATCAGGTTCTCTGCCACTAACCTATGGGCCCTCCTGGGGCTGTGGTCTAATCCTCATGAACAATAATTAGAGTTATTTGGAAGAGAAATGGGGAGCCTTTTGTATCCCATATGGTGTGGCTCACAACTCCCACAATTCCTTGCCACTGGTTTAGTTGAGCAGGGCTCTATGCCCAAAATATCTGGATAGCCAAAGGTTCCCCACTTCTCTTTCAGGGAGAGCTATAGGAACAGCTGTGAAGTGGCTATACTTGAGCAAACGAAGGATGGATTCCTGTTCACCATGCAGAAAAAGGCAAACAAGGAACAAAGCAACAAAGCAAAGTGCCACAATTCAGCAGCAGAGTACATGCTTTGCAGTTCAGAATGTCTCAGATTCAATACCTGGTATTTCTAGGCAGGGCTGGGAAAGACCCTGGAGAACTACTGCCAGTCAATGTAGACATTGTAGAGCTAGATCAGAGAAGAGCAAGCATACCCTTGGAGTGCAGCTTCCATAATTCCTCACAGGAGGAATTGATAGGAGGTGTCAGGAGGTGAAGGATCCATATGGAGGGCTTATAACTGCCCTCTCCCTTCTGCTAGATGGAACTATGGTCTGTCTGACTCAGAAAAGGACAGCTTCCTACATCCCAGCAATATAAAAGAAGGGAAAAGAATTTCCTGTTCTAAGAATGAACATCAGAGATGTCACACTACCAACTTCATTAGCATTTTTAGCACTTAGAGGGAAAATATCATAAAATGTCACATTAGACTTCATTAGTTATATTACAAATCAAATAAAATTTAATCCATCTCATAGCCAGTGCTTCCTAAATGCTGTTAAAACCACAGTAAAGCCTCTGATCATCATTTTCTCTGCTCCTGCTTGTGGCAGTATTCGTGTCCTGGAAAGTACCTATTCCAGCAGCAGAAACAGTTGAGTGTGGGAAACATGCTTTTTTGGACTTAAGCTCCCAGAATCCACCTGTGACCTGGCTGGCTGCAGGGTTCTAGGAAAAATGCCCTGCAGAGATCATTTTACAAACTAGGAAAAAGAGTGACAGGAATGCCATCCTTTGATTGAACAAGCAGGTACAAAGGACTGAAAGGCATGCCAGAATATTGTTGAGGGTCAGGAAGTAGGAATTAGTGACTGTCATTACAATCCTGTGTGTGCATAATCAGAAGGAAGCCCCAGAATTCACTGGGATAGACTTGCAAAAGAAGCAGCTAAAGTGTTAGGAGTTTTCAACTCCTCACCTCAGTGCTGAAAAAAATTCCCTTGCTGAGTGCTGAGCAGAAAAAAAAGTCCTTCTCATTAATGGATCTGTATCAGTAGTGGTGTAAGATTGAGAAAGGGGTCTGTAAGTGTGTCTTGTGGATGGTGGTAAGAAAAGTGGTGTGAGAGCAGGGTGGTCATGAACACTGCTGCCATGTGACCACTGGGGGTTTCCTAGTGAGTTCTGTGAGATATTTAGCCTTCCCTGTCAGAGAGTTCTGGTGCCTACAAAACTACAAGTCCCAGAATTCCATGGCATTGAGCCATGGAAGTTAAAGTGATGTCAAACTGCTATATTTCTGCAGTGTATCAGCTGCCCTACTGTCAAGCCAACAAAGGTTCCTCACCTCTGTATTATATTGTCAAAAACATCTGAGTTGGCTAGGTAATTTAAATATAAGCCACCTAGGAGCACAAGGAATAACAGTATTACAAGGGAATGGTTTGGGCCCTCCAGATGTTATTGGATTAAAATCACCATAATCCTTTCCCATTGGCTCTGCTGTATAGGGCTAACATGTGGTCCACCCCTGCAGTATTCTGTCATTCTTAGTTCACACTAATTGTATCAAGTAACATAAGGGCACTTCAGGCATGAAAATCCAGGCCAATGGTGTTGCCTGCTTTCCCAAGAAAACAGCCTCTCCAAATCAGGAGCTATCCATGCCTGCTTTCTGCTCTTGCTTCCAATCACTTGGCACAATGATTTTGGGCCTTTGGAGACTGCCAGAAATAGTGCAAATTGAGTCCACTTTAAGGGTTAGGGTTAGTGCTAGGGAATCATGGGAATTGTGTTTTTTTTTTGTCAGTGTGTGGATGATGAGTGTTGTAGTGATGCTCTTTGGCACCCAGCAGAATCTGCAGGACAAGCTGGCTGCTGTGATCTACAGCCACTTTGTATCTCTTATCATCAACTGGCTCAGCTTCCCTTCTACAGAATCCTGTCTTCCTCAGTCAAGAAGACACATTGTAAAATCCAAAAGCATAGTTTATTAATGCATATAAAAGTAAAATAAGATAACTAAGTAAAATCCATTGTGATGAACTTGTCCAGTTCAGCCATGAAAGATTACATCTTTAACAATCCCAAAACATTAGGATCCCACTTGTTGCAGTTAAAACCACTGCTGCCAGGCAGACACGCACTCATATCTTGAACAGTAACATTCTAGACAAAGGATTCTCTAGGCCCTTCCCATACTCCACCTTCTAGGTGTTAACCTTATGTTAATTGGATAATGCCTGTATGATGTATGTTAACTCAGCCTCTTGCTGTCCATCATCCACCACGTGATTATCTTTCCCAGCCTAACGGTGTTTACCTTTTGATATCACTTGTTACCCATAACAAAGTCTGTGTCCATGAGTTGTATCTTTGGGAAAGTCCATGTTTACATCTGTGTAACCACCTGGTGTTAGATTCACTTTGTTTTTCTAGATGTTGTTCTCATGAGGACATTTCCACACACGCATCTCTACATTTCACCTTTGACTGTATATCCCATCCATATCCTAACATTTTTTTCGTGAGACATTGAGCCTTCTCTGTCAGAGAGCTCTGGAGCCACAATAAAATACAGTTCCCATGATTCCCTAACCCTAATCCTAACCCTTAAAGTGGACTCAATTTGCACTATTTCTAGCAGTCTGCAAAGGCCTATAGTCTTGGATAAGTCTGTTGCTGGATTGGGTTAGTCAGACAGGAGAGATATTGTCACCTCTATTTTTGTAGGGTCTTCCTACCTGGGACCTGGGATTCCTAACAACAGTGTCAGGGTTTCCTATGTATTTTGGGGAAATTATTAGATCAAAAGAAGGCCTGCAAAAGGGGGATAACTTTGGGGATCTTTTCACCTATGCATACCAGCACTAACTGCAGAGAGACACTGGTTTCAGTGAATATAAAGGCTTTATGTAAAAATGTGCAAAGGTGTACACAAACACACAAAACCACTGTAATTTTAAGAACCATACAATGCTAACAAAAAGGAAGGAACGGAAGGCTGGATAGCAAGAAGTCGGAAATTAGAGGGGGTGATAATTACCAGTCCTGAAGATAGGTCCATGTAAAATGGTGGTTGGCTCAGATAGTATCTGAGGGCAACACAGGGGAAGTGAGACAGACCCTCTGTACATGCATGAGGCTAGACCTTGGGCTGATATTTAAATCCTATTTTATACCCTTTAGAGGTACTTGGTGTTACCACATGGTGTAACAAAGGCTTTAATGGGTATCTCACAGAATTGACAAAAGGGGCCAAATTGACTGATGGCTTTAACTTTAGAGTGACAAAACAGCAATTGGATCAGGGACAATCCCAAGATATTTTTTGACAGGAAAGGTGGTTAGGAACACAGGATGGGATAAGGTAGAAGATGGTCTTTAACTGCATTTGCAATGGGACTCAGTCTCCATTGTGAGATGATGTGTGAAGAACCTTGGGTATGTATGGAGTTGATCAGTATTTATTTTAGTACTATCTAGGTTTCCCACATATCCTTAGGTCAGCATGACCCATAACCTAGCTCCCACAGGTCATAGTGACCTCCCAGAAATGTGTCTGCCAGTAGATATCAAATATAAAACTTCATATCTGGCAAGAGGGGTATAAGGTATGCTAACGCACACACACACCACACTCTATGAGACAGCTCATTGTTATTACCGTGTATATCTCTGTTGCATTGCCACTTCCTTTCCTCCTGACTACTAGAGTTCCTTTCAGATTCCTTTTCTTACACAGTCCCTCCCTCCTTTGCTTAGAAGCTCAGGCTTTATATATTCATTGAATGCCAGCCCACAAAATCTATCCATGGTATAAACTATTGAAGGAGCAGGCACTTCAGTTTTTATTATTCTAAACATCTCTCTCTCTCTCTCTCTCTCTCGTGTGTGTATGTGTGTGTGTACATGCATGGTGCCTGCTAACACTTATCCAGCCAAAAAAGGTTAGAGTACTTAGGCTTACTGAATGAATAAAATACCAGGCACTGTGTTTAGTATTTCAAAACACTCATGGCATGATGGCAGCTGTTAAAATTGTTTCCTTTCTGCACCAGCAGTCTTCAACACAACATGTTAATGGTGAATATTTGGAAGCAGAGGCTAATAGCAAACTGGCAGGGGGGAACCTTGTAGAAACATAAAATAAAAGCATCTGTAAGGCAGAGGCATGCAAATTATGGTGTGGCTCTGGCTTTCCTCTGATGGAAGCTTTGCCTGATGTGAAGCTTTGACCCCTGACAACTCAGTGTTTTAAAGAGAATTTGGAAACATTTCCATTTTGGGCTACAGTCCCCAGAATCCCCCAGTTTCTGGCTATGTTGACTGGAAAGTCTGGGACCTGTAGTTTAAAGACTATCATTTCATTCCCGCTGATATTTCTCAGGTGAAAATTGGCGGAGAGACCAAGCCAGGCCAGGGACGAGGAGGCAGCGGCGGCAGCAGCGAGGAGCCAGCCCCACCCACCTCCCTCACAAGTATAAAGGGCACCCAGGGCCCCAGGGAAGCGGAGGAGCGCCGGAGGACCCAGCGGAGGAGGCGGTGGAGCGTGCGCGTGAGCGGCCCCTCCCCCCTCCCCTTCCCATAAAGAGCCAAGCGGGGGATACCTAGGCCCCGAGAGACCAAGCCAGGCCAGGGACGAGGAGGCAGCAACGGCAGCAGCGAGGATCCAGCCCCACCCACCTCCCTCACAAGTATAAAGGGCACCCAGGGCCCCAGGCAGTGGCAGAGTGTGTAGGTAAAATATAGAGTATACCATGAGTAAAAGAAAGAATTGCAGTGGTAGTAGCCCAGGTTCCCCTCCCTCTTCTATGTTAAAAGCAGCAAAACAACCCAAAATGGAGGAGTTTTTCAAAAAGATACATAGGAGAACAGCTAACAGTATGAAAGCCTTTACCATCTCTTCTTCACCATCTTCGAACTCAACAGATCTGATTGATTGGAACTCTCAAATTGAACCTGAAAAGCATCAGATATCAGATCTACCATCACCCACACATACTTTTAGGGATGCCCTAAGAGGAATCCAAATTGAGGATATCAATGATTCCCATCTGGGAGTATCGGCTCAGCTAGCTAGTTCCCCTGACCCCAAAGAAAACAAGCTCTATAGTGAAATACAGAAAAAGAACTTGAACAGACTTCCCTGGGAAAACTCAACAGAATTTATGGCTAGGCAATGTTTATTAACCGCCCAAACAGTTATAGCTTTATTCGATCAATTATCTGACATTAAGCACAACTTAGATTTGTTAAAAAAAGATTTTGAATCTTTAATTTCTAAACAGACTACTCTTTCCATCAATCAAAGTACAGCACACATATGTAATGTTAAGACCCCAATTATAGGTCTAGAAAAGGGGCAAAACAACAGTAGTAATGTGAATTTAAAAAGTGAACATCATATTAAAGCTAATAACCCCAATAGGCTTAAATCTATGGATAACACACAAAGAGTCCATCTATGTACTGAACCTAATAACAGAATAGGGGGAAGACCAATCACCAAGCAGACATGTACTCTAGAAACACGGAAGATCTCACTAGCAATTTATTCGAACAGGACTAACTTGGGACGTTGGAGCTCCTTGAGAGCAGTAAAACTCTCATTAGAACAACTGTTGCATTGTCATCAAAAATGGTTAGACTTAGTTGCTATTGAGTGGCTCCCTACAGTTCAAAACTATAAACGTCTTGTATTATCATTCAAAGAACCTACCATTCCAGCCATGATATTAAAGATAAGATCATATTTAGCTTCTTTTCAAATTTTTCCATCTAGAGTGTTTCAGACGGATCTAACGAAACCGTTACTTAGCCCCCTTATAACAACAAATAGATCACCTGCTGAAGATTCAACTCAACCTATCAGACATCCCTCTCCGTGTAAAATCTCTCAAAAACATAATAGAGGAACTCAACATTATTCCCCAATAGATATCAAGAATGATCTTGATAATGATGAGATCATCACCACATTTAGTATGCGGCCTAAGAATGAACAAATGGACATCCTGCATAGGCTAGAAAATCTTAAGAAAACCTTAAAGGCTACTATGGTGACAGCAGAACCACTTATTGATCTTTTATCACCATCAACAATTTCCAATAGCGACTGCAGTAAGAATATCTTGTATGATGATAAACAACTTTCAACAATCTGCTGCCTTAGCCTATATGAAATAAATAACCCTCAGTGTGTACAAAC
The DNA here is from genome assembly GCA_026167975.1 of Phrynosoma blainvillii. Classification (NCBI taxonomy): domain Eukaryota; kingdom Metazoa; phylum Chordata; class Lepidosauria; order Squamata; family Phrynosomatidae; genus Phrynosoma; species Phrynosoma blainvillii. Next base: position 198,488,003 of record JANUYF010000001.1, on the reverse strand, counting down.
AAAAGAGAAGACTAAGTCTTCCATTTCACACACAGAACCTAACCAATGTTTGGACAGTAACTCTACCATACAGAAAGACTTTCAGTCTCAGTGTTTACATACAACATGTCACCCTCTATTGGAATCTTGGCAGGCCGCCTTTGACCCCTTAATCCAGCAAAATGTGGATGTTTCTTGTATTTCTTATAATCATCACTCTTGACAATTTCCAAAGAATGTTTCAGCTTCCCCTAGACCAAGGATCATGGTGGGATGGCCAGGATCCCCTAATGTTCTGTACCCGTCTGATAATGCTCTGTTTTCAACATCCAACAATTTGAAAGTTTCCTCTCCACAAACATCTCTACTTAAGTGTGTATCATGGAACGTCGCTGGATGGATCTCTAAGATCAGGGACCCAGATTTGGTAGATTACATCAATGGATTTAGTGTGATTTTCCTTCAAGAGACTTGGTGTATAAACGGAATTGATCACAATGGTTACACCATACTCGACTTGCCAGCTACTCCACCACTTGGTAAAGGTAGACCCAGTGCAGGTCTCGCAATTTTGGTCTCCACAGCGCTTAAAGCCACTATTAAGCACTTACCACACTGTGAGACAATTGCAATGGCTTGCCTATTAGACTTTGGTACCCTTTGCCTGTTGTTGATAAATGTTTATATTCCCCCTAGGTTCCACAAAGATCGTAGTGAAAAAGTATGGGAATTATTAGAGGACTATATAGTAAACTTAGAAGGTCAATTTCCTTCTGCAGTTTTGGTGTTGATGGGGGACTTCAATGCCCGAATAGGCCAGAATAACGAGGCCCTTTTTTCCTCTCCCGCCTGGGGTTTAGATGAGGTAGAGGGATGCTTTTTGAATTCAGAAAGACACTTCAAGGATCGAGGTATAAACTGGGCAGGTTTATGCTTTACTCAAATGGTGGAACGCCTAGCTTTGAGAATGTTAAATGGGAACCCCTCATTTGATCCCGGGGGGAGTACACTTATATATCAGCTAATGGTAGCACAACCATTGATTATGTATTAGTCTCTGAGACCTTTGTTGATCAGGTAGCTAACTTCTCTGTTGATACTAGACTTGACAGCGACCACCTTCCTCTTACTTTCTCACTTAGGATCCCCTCAAATATACATTCCCAGTCACACTCGCACCTTACTGATTCAGCTATGATTATTAGTCAGAAAAGACTCAGGTGGACTGATAATCTCCATGAGGAGATCTCAACACTCCTAAGCTCACCATTGTGCCTTCGCTTTAAAAACGAAATTACTGAGGCCCAAGATGTTCATTCAGCCATAGAGAATTATTCTCATCTCCTCAGGATGCTAACACCCTCGTTGACTTGTACAGAGAAGAAACCTAACAATCTTAAGCGTGGAAGAATGGCGCATTGGTTTGATAAGACCTGTGTTGAAGCTAGAATCCATCTAAGAAAAATGTATACCCAGTACAGGAGAGATAATTGCCAGACATTGCCCCGATTGTATTACATTACTAGAAGAAAGTACAAATCACTATTAGCTAAAAAAAAAAGAAAGAGGCAATTCATAAACAGTGGACATTACTAATTAATTTTTCTTTACAAAAAAATACCAAACTTTTCTGGGCCACAGTTACAGGGATGCTAGGAAATAGTGTTGGTTCTCCTCCCTGCAACATCTCGGTCAATGTTTGGGAGGACTATTTTACCACTCTTTATAGGGACAATGAGGATCAATCTATAGATGTCTCTAATCTGTTAAACCAACTTTTCCCAAACCCTGTAGAAATTCCCCAGTGGCCCCCTGTTTCCCATGTAGAAATAAAATCTTTAATCACCCAAACGAAATCGGGTAAAGCCCCAGGGCCTGATTTAATCTTGCCGGAGCTTTTGAAAACTAATATTTCCTGGTGGGCCCCATTACTTGCTTCTCTGTTTACTCTTATTAATCAAACAGCTAAACCTCCCCCTAGTTGGTTGACTACGACCATAATTCCCATCCATAAGAAGGGCTCTAGGAATGATCCATCTAACTATCGCCCTATAAGTTTACTTTCAGTTGTGGGTAAACTGTATGGCCGTTTTCTTAATAACCGACTTGAGGAATGGATTGATAATGAGAACATCATAGGTAATGAACAAATTGGTTTCAGAAAAGGTAAAACAACCTATGACCACTGTTTAGTCTTGAATCACCTAGCTGAAAAGTATACTATCTCTCGAGGTAATGGCTTATATGTGGCCTTTATTGATCTGAAAACAGCATTCGATTCAATACCCAGAGAAAAGTTATGGATAAAACTCTTTGCCTCTTCTATTGATAGAAGGCTGTTATGGTTAATTATGCACCTGTACAGTGACACAACCATACAAGTAAGATGTGGTACCCAAGGAAACTTAACAAAACCTATTGTTGTCCATAAAGGTGTACGCCAAGGATGCATTTTGGCACCCCTATTATTTAACCTTTATCTCAATGATCTCTCAGACTTTATTTCCTTGGAAGCACACCACTCCCCCAAATTGGCTTCTGTTAACATTCCCCTGCTCTTGTATGCAGATGATGCAGTTTTCCTTTCTTTTTCAAAAATAGGTCTGAAACAAATCCTAAGAGCCTTTGGAAGTTATTGTAATACAAATTCTTTAATAATCAACTATTGTAAAACTAAAATTATGGTTTTCTCTAAAAACAAGAGACGATTTCAGTGGACCCTTAATGGACATACCATCGAGCAAGTTAACTCCTTTAAGTATCTAGGGATAACTTTCCAATCTTCTCGTAGCTGGAAATCTCAAAGGTTAATTGCTGCCCAGTCAGCAAATAATAATGTCAGGGCACTGATTCGTTTTTTCTTCACCAAAGGAGGGCAATTCCTACCAGCAGCATTGAAGGTGTTTCAGTTCAAGATCATACCACAATTGTTATATGGTATCCCCATTTGGATCCAAGGCTTTTCTGTAGAATTAGAACGGGTTCTTTCTGTCTATCTTCAAAAACTATTTGGAGTACCTAATTGTGTTCCATCAGCTGTTTTACGCCTCGAGGCGGGTTGCCATTCAGTTGAATGTATTGCCTGGAAATGGACCCTAATGTACTGGCTAAAAAATTTCTATGCTGGCACTGATTCGGGTTTTTTGCATTTAATTAAGGAAGATATTTTATTTTATCACGCCGCATTAAAGATATTGATAATCAATATTCTTTGTCCTCTGCTCATACCTCCTGTTCTCCTATTACTTTAGGGCTAAAATTTAATCTTGAAAGGGAAGCACTTTATCTGCAAAACTTGACTATTTCAAAGTATCGGTCTGTGTTCTCTAAAGCCAGATTCAATGTAATTCCTTCAGCGGTTTTAGAGGGTCGTTATAAGGGAATTCCCTACCACGACCGGGTTTGTCCCTGTGGCGATGGTTCTGTTGAGTCCTTAGAACATGTTTTGTTTTTTTGTAATTTTTATAAAGATGAGAGGCTAAACTTAATCTCTCCTCTCCTGCTTAAGTTCCCGGGCAGATCAAACAGCTGGTATGTGGAGTACCTGTTAAATGATTCTACAAAAAACAAAACAGAAATAGTCGCTAAGTTTCTCTTTTCTGTGGTTAAAACACGTAAGGTTATGGTTCAACCTAACTGAATAGCCTCGTTTTCTCTTCATATATATATATATATATATATATATTATTTTGCAATTTCTTATTCTGTTCTTTTATTTAAAGGGTTATATGTAATGAATGTCTACTTTGTAAATTTAAGTAACCTCACTTTGTAAATTATGTATTTAATGTTTTTAATGTTTTATATGTTTTATATGTGTTCTTTTGCCTAATGGCCTGTTGGCTGGAATAAAGGCTGATTGATTGATTGATTGATTGATTGAAAATTGGAACATGTGTGTCTAAGCAGCATCAGGATGTGTTCAAAATAGCAAAAGTTATTAAATGATGAAGAATGCACAATCCAAGAGAGGCTATAGCACTTTGCTTTTCCCAGAATCTACTGGGAATGGCAAGATTTGGACCTCTCCTCTCCTCTCTCCCCTGCTGAGTTAGCTGAGCACAAACTACTTTTGCACTTTGAACTCAGTTTAAGGCAATTGAAGTAAGCTGTAGACAAATGGAGAAAGTAGGAGGAGAAGAGAGAATCTGGGACATTTTAAATGCAGCTGAAAAACTTAGATGGCAGAGGATCAATTAGGACTGCCGAGTCAGGATAGTTAGGGGGAGGTGTATAATTATCCAAGATCTGATTGAAGTGTGGGATGGGGAACATGTAGCTCCTTTGATGTTGGACTTCAGTTCCTCTGACCCTTCACCCTTGTTTATGGTGGCTAACGGTGATGGGAGTTCCAGCCCAACAACACATGGAATTGACATAGTGCCCAGCACTTATTGAAACCTCTTTCCATGGTGTTCAAGGGAAGACTATTTCAGAGTAGCGTTGATGTGAAATGCAGTTGACCATTTACTGTGTAGCTTCAGACATTTCTTCGTATATTCATCATGCTTTGTGGGTCTGGCATACCACACCATTCCTCTGAGCATCAGTGTGCCATCCTTGCTAGCATTGCAACTGAATGGTAGGGCACACACTGTGTGTGCAAAAAGCTCCAGGTTGAACCCCTCCCCACTCTCACCGTGTAGAGTTGATGGGGGGAACTCACTGCTAGTCAGGGAAGATAGTATGAATCTAGATCGATCAATAATATGATTGTATTTCTTTCCACCAGACAGCATGAACCTCTACTCATATCTTAAAAATAACATGAACATGGCTGAAATAACCTAGGGACAGATTCAAAGATCCTGCTGTCCCTTCCTCCAAAATGTCCAATTATTAATATTATTAGTTACATTTCTAATGAGCTCAAGGCAGTATATATCGCTCTTTTTCTCCCTACCTTATCCTCACAACAACCCTGTGAGGGAATTCAGGCTGAGAAAGAGAGAGAAAATCACCCAGGGACTTCATGGTTCAGTGGGGTTTTGAATCTGGAACTCCCAACACCCAATCCAACACTCCAGCCATACAATGCTGGGTCTCTGCCATTTGCAGCCCTATCACATGCAAAACAAACAAACAAACAAACAAACAAACAAACAAACAAACAAAACAGAGTCCTAACCATCATTAGAACTTTTGGAGGGGACTTTTAGAGGATGTGAGAGACTGCTGCTGATGGAGAAGGGGATAGCTGCAAAAACCCATTCTATATTAAAGATACCCTTTTGCTCATACAGAAGAACCTTCCAAGCCACTGTTTGGTTTACTTTGCAGTAGTATCACTAAAACATATGAGCTATTGCTCTTATACTTTAACTAACCCTGAATTAAACCAGACCACAGCTTGAAAGTAGTGAAATGAAAAGTACATAAGTGAAGTGAAAGTACGCAAGAGGATGAATACAGTAATAGAGTGAGGGGCACGGGTAGAATTCAGTTTTCCTTATCCTCACATCTCTCTTAATGTAGACCCTCCATCAGAAATATGACAGACACAAAATACACCAATATGGGTGCACTTTCTCTTTTGTTTCAGCTTTATGTATTCTAGGAAATATATGAGAGCTGAGACAGAAAAGGCATGGATGCCTGATGGGGAGATCATGTCTGCTTTTTCTCAGAGTGAAACAATATATTCCATAATAAGCATGCATTTTAAACTGACAGTAATCTGAATTTCAAAGTGATGGGCAGCTATTAAAAGATATAATCTGTGAAGCTAGCAAGACACAAAGGAAGAATGGACAGTAACACCCCAGAAAAATGGTCCAGGGTTAGAACATGGTCCTGGCTTTACAACAGTGATAATTCAGAAGTATTTTGTTTATCTCTCTGTAATAATAACAGGAAGAACATCTAATATTCTTGGGCACATTTCCCAGATTGTCCCTAAAGTGTTGCATGACCTCTTTCCCTCTCATTGTGTAACCAAATTAGACAGCCAGTTGGTGGCAGACAGTTTTCTAATTTAGCATGAAACTGTCCCAGTGCGCTTTAGAATTTTTGATTGGCTTCTTTGGGCTTGTCTTCACTTTGTCAGAATACTTGGGGGTGGCCCCAGAGTATTCTGGTCCTGAATTCCCCCATTATCTGCTCTCTTTTGCTGTGGGTTTTTGACTCTTGCAGTGAATGATGAGTGACTGCCTTCCTATGTGGTCCTTGTTCATTGCCTAGCATCACTGCTAGATCAGAACAAGGCACCCAGCCATGCTATCAATGCTAGGAGCCTCATTCTGACCTCAAAGCACAGTGGCAGTGCCAATGGCTCACAGAGACTATGCATGAAGGCCACCATATCAAAGACAGCCAAAAACCTTCAGTAAAAAGTAAGTTCTTTAAATGCAGATTAGAGGAACAAGTCCCAAATTGGGTGCAAGTATCATGAAGACAGTCCGAACCTGATTCGGGGTTTGGGCTCTGCATCATGTAAACAGGATGCAATGAGCCCAGGGGGAATTCAGGATAATTTGTCCATGTAGACAAAACTATTGATAGGCAATTAAGAAGCAATGTAACACACCACACAACATACCATACATACATGTTCCACCCTTCTTTCCACAAAGAATGCTACAGGGTCTGCATGGGATGACAAACCGGGCTATAAATTTCATCGGTTTCATCAAAGATGCTCATCTCTAATTTTACAATCAGATATAATCCACTATATAATATTTAGACTATAATCTGTATAATATATAATATGTATATATAATCTATATAATCTATACAATCTATATAACAACTTGATCTAGCCAGTTTTATAACTGGCCCAAAACATCTACTAATTTGATTTTTCCTGCTTGCTAGGAAATTTGTTATGTGAAATTTGTTTGTGTCAACTCTGATTGATGGCAACACTGTCCTAGGGTATTCTTGGCAAGATTTAATCAGAAGAGGTTTGCCATTGCCCTCCATTAAGGCTGAGAGAGTGACTAGTCCAAGGTCACCCAGTAGGTTTCCATGGCTGAGCAGGAATTTGAACTTCAGTCTCCCAGAGTCCCTGTATAACACTAAAATACTATGCCACACTGGATCTCACTAGATAACTTACAGCTTTATTTATAAACCCCACTTCCTATTGTGCTATGATAAAATATCTCAAAGAATAAGAGTGGAAAATAAAAATAGATATCTTACACCTTTATTTCCCCTTCTTATTCCTTGAGCTATTTCATCATAGTAGAATTGAGGCTAGGGGTTAAAAGTAGCTGGCAGCACAAAGCTGGAGGTATTCGGCTATGTCTAGTTTCCAAATATATATATCATCGCTAACATAAGTGCCATCAGTTCCATATGAGAATGCCTGATCCCTAGTTAAGCCAACAATTGTCAAATTTGGGTCCTCAGATGTTGCTGAGTTACAAGGCGCAGAATCCCCTACTATTGGCTATACAAGGTGGGGGTTCTGGGTGTTCCAGTCTAACAAATCTTGAGGTTGGGAACCACTAATCTGGTCCATTTCAGAAATGCATTTTGCCTGACATCCTTATCTAGCCTGTTTTGAAATCTCATTAGCAAATTTGTTGGCTTCAGCTACATCTGCACTGCAGGAATAATGCAATTTGATACTGCTTTAACTATCATGGCTCAATACTATGGAATTCTGGGATTTGAACTTTTGTAAGATATTTAGCCTTCTCTGTCAGAGAGCTCTGGTGCCACAACAAACTGCAAATCCCATGATTCCATAACATTAAGCCATAGCAGTTAAAGCAGTGTCAAGCGACATTATTTCTGCAGTGCAGATGCAGTTTTTCCTTGCTTGTGAGCTGGCTCTTGTAGGAGAGCTTCTGCCTCTTTAAAGGCCGAGAGTGGAGTTTGTAGTGGTAGAGGGAAGACAGCATTGTATTTAATAACATTGTATTTTACAATGTGCCAGGCAAGCTTTAAAACTGAGCTATCCAGCACTGAAGTGAACTTACATGTTACCATTTAAAACAGTTTTAGTAAGTTTATTCAACAGTGCACAGTAATATACAATCTGTCAATTAGTCAATCATTAAACAGCAGGTATTATGCCATAATGGAAAATTACTGAGCAAAAAACAAGTGAAAACTATTCATGTTGAACTTTTCCTGTACATTTCAGATTGTTATTGTTAGTAGAAAGTGACAGTTAGTTGACGGTAGGGTCAGAATGCCCTGGAAATGTTTAATCTGCTTTTCCTTGAGATACCTAAGAGCTTAATAACTTTGCAGCTTCTGAAATTTTCCTTGGGTGAGGGTGCATTTTCTCTAGCATGACTCTACCTTACTTTGGTGTTGTTATTGTTATTAAATTGATTTTGATTTATGGTGACCCCATGGATGAGACATCTCCAAGATTCCCTGTCCTCAGCTGACCTGCTCAGGTCCCATAGCCCAGGCCCATGTCCCTCCTGATCAAGTCTAACCATCTGGCATGTGGTCTTTCTTTCTTTCTACTGCCTTCCACCTTTCCTAGCATCATTGACTTTTCTAATGATTCATTTCTTCTCATGATGTGGCCGAAGTATGAAAGTCTCAATTTAGTCTTCTTGGCTTCCAGAGGGAGTTCAGGCTTAATCTGTTCTAGGACCCAATTGTTTGTCTTCTTAGTTGTTCTCAGTATTCTTAGTACTTTTCTTCAGTACCACATCTCAAATGAGTTGATTTTGTTCCTATTGGCTTTCTTCACTGTCTAGCTTTTGCATCCACACATGGTAATGGGAAATACAATGGCTTCGACAATCCTCACTTCAGAATTATCTCATTCAGAATTATCTCTTCACACTTTATAAAAACTCACATCATATCTCAAAATTTTATAAGTTTTTGTTAAAACTGGAGATGGAAATGAAACAATTAAAGAGAGCTTGGTGAAATGGTCTCAGGATCTAAAACAAAACATCCAGTTAGACCTTTGGGGGGGAAAAAAATCATGGAACAAATGATGAAACTATACCTTAAGCTTTGACCTAAAAGAGAATTTTTATAAAATGCAAAATAGATGGTATCTCACACCTGTCAAACTCACAAAGATGCCCAAAGATATATCAAACAAATGTTGGAAATGTTTGGAAGATCCAGACGCCTTTTCTCACTTATGGTGGAACTGCAAACATGCAAAAAAGTATCGGAAAGAAATACATAATTTGATTTCAAAAATTTTTAATTGCAAGGAAAGTCTAAATCCAAAATTTTACTTATTGGAGATGGTTACAAATGAAGCATTAGAAAAGAACCGTGGTAGACTTTTATTTTACATGACAACTGCAGCGCGTATTTTATATGCCAGTAGATGGAAGAGAAAGAACATCCAGATAGCAAAGAATGGTTATATAAAGTTGCTGGACTATGTTGAAATAGATAAGTTAACATGTACATTGAGAAGAAAATCATAGGGAAAATATTAAAAGGATTGGGAGCTGCTGATAGATTTCATAGAAAAAGAATGGGGAGAAGTTGTTTTAGAGTTACCATAAACTAGAGGTTAGTAAGTATTTACATTGAGATAGAGTAAGATGGACTTTGCATTATTATTATTTTTTTTTGAGATAATTAAAATGGGGATAAGATATAACAATTTGTAAGATGAAAAAATAGGCAAAGGTACTGAAAAACTAGCCAGGATGGGGCTCAGGAAGTTAATTTTTGTTCTTACTGAGTGTCATTTTTGTTTTTTACTTTGAGGTACCAATTGGTGTTGTAGATTGTAGTGTTGTTGGTTAATATAATGTGATATGTAATATGATATGTAATGTGTTAATTTATAATGTATTGTCTTTTTAGTTTATTAGCTTTATGTGTTATACTGATTTTAGTGAATACATAAAAATAATTTTTTAAAAAAGAATTATCTCTTTACACTTTATGATCTTGTCCAGTTCTTTCCCAATCCTAATCTTTTTCTGATTTCTTGACTGCATTCTCCATTCTGATCAATATTTGAACCAAGGTATGGGAACTCTTTGATTATTTCAATTTTGTCATTATCTAGGTTGAATACTTGTAGTCATTATTTTTGTTTTTGTAATGTTCAACTTTAATCCTACCTTGGCACTTTCTTCTATGACCTTCTTCAGTAATTGCTCCAGATCTTTGTTTCTTTCTGCTAGTAGTATTGTGTCATCTGTATTTTGTTGTTTTTGGTAACTGCCCTCAACTCGATCTTGACTCATTGCAACCCCATGAATGAGACATCTCCAAGACCCTCTGTCCTCCACTGCTCTGCTTAATTCCTGCAATCCCATACCCGTGACCTCCTTAATAGAATCCATCCTTCTGGCATGTGGCCTTTCTCTCTTCCAACTTCCCTCCACCTTTTCCAGCATTATTGTCTTTTCCAATGAGTCCTCTCTTCTCATTATGTGTCCAAAATATGACAGCCTCAGTTTGGTCATCTCTAGGACTCACTTTTTTGTCCTTTGGCTGTCCAAGGGAACCTCAGCACTCTTCTCCAGAACCACATTATCTCAAATGAATGGATTTTCTTCCTATCATCTTTCTTAACTGTCCAGCTCCCATAGATGGTAATAGAGAATACAATGGCTTGTATGATTCTAACTTTTGTGCTAAGTTGTATATCATTGCATTTTAGAATCTTTCCTAGTCCTTTCATAGCCACCCTCCCCATTCTTAGTCTTCTTCTGATTTCCTGATTGCAGTCCCTATTTCTATCAATGTTTGATCCCAGGTATGGGAATTCTTTTACTATTTCTATTTCTTCATTGTCTAGGTTGAACTTGTGAAGGTCCTCAGTGGTCATTATCTTTGTTTTCTTTATGTTCAACATTGACCCTGCCTTAGTACTTTCTTCTTTGACCTTCCTTAGTAGGTGTTCCAGGTCTGTGAGGTTTTCTGCTAGTATTATGGTGTCATCTGTGTATATTAGGGCCTTTACAGACTTCCAGAAATAATGCAGCTTGAGGGCACTTTAACTGCCCTGGCTCAGTGCTAGGGAATCATTGAACTGTAGTTTATTGTGGCACCAGAGCTCTCTGACAGAGAAGGCTCAATGTCTCAGAAAAAAACTACAATTCCCATGATTCCCTAGTATTGAGCCAGGACAGTTAAAGTGGTCTCAAGCTGCATTATTTCTTGTAGTCTGTAAAGGCCCTTAGATTGTTAATATTCCTTTCTCCTATTTTCACTCCTCCTTCTGTGTCCAAGCCTACTTTTCTTAGAATAAGTTCTGCATACAAGTTGAACAGATCGGGTGAAAGGATACAGCCTTGTCTGACCCCTTTGCCAATTGAGAACCATTCTGTTTCTCCATGTTCTGTTCTGACAGTAGCCTCTTGTTATGAGTACAGATTTCTCATCAGGACTATCAGATGTGTTGGCACTTCCATGTCTTTAAGGGCATTCCATAGCCTTTCATGATACATGCAATCAAAGGTTTTGCTATAGTCTATAAAGCACATGCTGATTTTCTTTTGGAATTCCCTGGTGCACTCCATTAGCCATCGTATGTTTACAATGTGGTCCCTCATGCCTCTTCCTTTCCTGGACCCTGCTTGGGCCTCTATAATTTCTCATTCCATTTATGGTTGGAGTCTACATTGCAGAATTTTGAGCATGATTTTGCTTGCATGGGAGATTAGTGCTATGGTGATATAGTGGCTGCAGTCTCTTTTGTCTCCATTTTTGTGGATAGGGATGTATATTGATTGCTTCCAATCTGTTGGCCATCGTTTTATTTTCCATGTCTGTTGACATATGTTAGTTAGCACTAGAGTTGACTCTGTCAATGTGGATTGCAGCAGTTCAATTGGAATATTGTCTGTTCCTGGTGATTTTGGTTTTTTGCTATTTCTCTTATTGCAGTTTCCACCTCATTCTTTTAGAATTTGGGGTTCATCTTCATATGGCTCTTCATTCCATGTGTCTTTCATTTTGTCATCTCTTTTGTATAATTCTTCTGTGTATTGCATCCAACGTCTTTTTATTCCTTCCTGGTCTTGAATTATGTTATTTTTATTGTCATAGATCGTCCTAGTCCTTGGTTTGAATTTTCCTTTGATTTCCTGGATCATGTGAAATAGATCTCTTGTTCTTTCCTTTTTGTTGTTGTCTTCTATTTCTCTGCAATGGTCATTGTAGTAATTTTCTTTATCTTTCCACACAAGCTGTTCTACTGTTGCGTTCATAATTCTTAGTTTGTTCCTGTCTCCCTTTTGTTTTTCTTCTCTTCTTTTCTTTATTGCTTGTAGTGTTTTTTTTCTGTCATCCAGTTTTTTCTCTCTTTCTTTTTGTTTATTAAAAGTGTCTGTCTGCATTCTTTTATTATGTCCTTGGCTTCAGACCATAGTTCCTCTGGTTCTCTGTCTATTATGCTCAGTAGTGCAAATCTGTTTCTTATGTTGTCAATAAATTATGTTGAAATATTATTTAGATCATATTTTGGTATAATCACTGGTTTTATTTTCTTTTTGAGTCTTACTCTTATTTTTTATATGAGTAATTCATGATCTGTGCCACAGTCGGTGCCTGGTCTTGTCTTGGCCACCAGTATAGAGTTCCACCATCTTTAATTTCCAATTATATAATCTGTTTTATTTGTGTGTTGACCATCTGGTGATGCCCATGTGTGTAGCCTTCTTTCTGGTTGTATGAAAAATGTGTTTTCAATCAATGATGCTCACCTGCTTTGTTTCTTTTGCCTAATCCAAATCTGCCTACTCTTTTTGATTCTTCTGTGTATTCATCTGTGTATCCCAGGTTATTAATGTTCCTTCCTCCTATTTTCACTCCTTCTGCTTTTGAGTCCAAGCCTGCTTTGTGTACAATACTTTCTACACAGAGATTGAATAAATAGGGTGATAGTATGCAGCCTTGTCTGTCCCCTTTGCCAATTGGCAAAGGAAAAAGGAAGGAACATCAACAATCTAAGATATGGAGACAACACCATACTACTAGCGGACAACATCACATACTTGGAACAATTATTAAAGAAGGTAAAATAAGAAAGTGCAAAGGCAGGCTTAATGATAAACATGAAGAAAACAAAAAATAGTGACCACAGAGGAGCTACATAAATTCAGCCTAGACAATGAGGAAATCAAAATAGTTCCTATATCTTCAATCAAAAATTGATGAGGATGGAGACTGCTCAGGATACCAGAAAGAGACTGGGAATGGGATGGGCCACTATGAAGGAACTAGACAAGATCCTAAAGAGTAAAGATATACAACTGAACACTAAAGTTTGAATCATTCAAGCCATTGTATTCCCCATCACCATGTATGGATGAAAGAGCTAAACAGTGGAAAAAGCAGATAAGAGATAAATGAACTCATTTGAGATGTGGTAGAAAAGGTGGGGAAAAGTAGAAAGAGAGTAAGAGTGCAAATCTCTTGGCTAGACTCAACTAGGGAGGTCATAGGCATGAAACTACAAGACTTAAGCAAAGCAATGGAGGATAGGGGGTCTTGGAGATGTCTCATCCACAGGGTTGCCACATGTTAGGGATGACTTGAGGGCAGTTAACAACAACAAATACAGCCTTGCCTGATGCTGTTGTCAACTGGGAACCATTTTCACCATATTTTGTTCTGATACCAGTCTCTTGTCCTGAGTACAGGTTACTCATCAAGGGGATCAAATGTAGTGATACTTCCATTTCTCTGAGAGCATTTAATAGCTTTTTGTGATCTATGAAGTCAAAGGCTTTTCTGTAATCAATAAAGCACATGTAGATTTCCTTTTGGAATTCTTTGGCGTGCTCCATTATCCATCATACGTTGGCAATGTGATCCCTAGTCCCTCTTCCTTTACTGAATCCAGCTTGCACCTATGGGATTTCACACTCTATTATAGTCTCTTAGGGGGGTTGCAGACTGCCAGAAATAGTGCAAATTGAGTCCACTTTTAGGTTTAGGGTTAGGAAATCGTGGGAACTGTATTTTATTGTGGCACCAGAGCTCTCTGACAGAGAAGGCTCAATGTCTCAGAAAAAAAAAACATTTCCCATGATTCCCTGGCACTAATCCTAACCCTAAAAGTGGACTCAATTTGCACTATTTCTGGCAGTCTGCAATCCCTATTAATGAACTTTTTCTTCATTCTTCCTGAAAACCACTAGGACAATATCCCCCAGCTTGATATCCTCCAGATATATTGAAAAAACATCTCTCCAACCACCCTATCTGGAAGGGATAATGGTCAGGACTGATGGGAATTGCATTCCAGAGGATATCAAGTTGAGAGGGGGCTGCTTTAGGCACATCTCTGTTGATGTATGAATTGATAGAAAAGGAGAAGACTAATCTCTTGATATGGCATGGAAAGGTGGAGTGGGGTGAAGCAGCAACAAAATAAAAGGCCTTTGAGAGATGCACAAGCAAGGCATAGCACACTCTCAGAAAAAGGGCAAGTAAATACATGATTAGAAAGGAAAAGTAAAGAATATCAGGAAAACAGCTTGTTTTATTTAGAAGTAATTTCAAGGAGGGTTTTTGGCCTGGACACACTGCCGCCTTGTCAACATCCCTCGTTTTGCCATTAACTGCACAGAAGAACAATAGTTGTTTTGTCCAGGATCCTATTTTTGTAATCCTTCCATTCTGACTTGACTCAGACCCCCTGCTGTTTACTTAAACTGTGATGGAGGTTTCTTTGATATTCTCTTGTGTCTTGTGTCTATTTCCACCTTCATGGTTATCTGAAGTAACACAGATGCAATGTAAACATGGTGGCCTCTGTCTTTAAGAAATTGAATCCGCATGCTAAGGCTGTGGCAAAGAGAGTACATTAGTAAAGCAGAATGAGGTCTGCTGCAGAATGGGAGGAGGGCTTAAATCAACACAGGTTTAAATCAAGATGACATTTCTTCAAAGATCAGCAGCAGGCTGTATTCTACTCACTTTCTCTGGCAGGGACACTAAATCATCCCACTGCTCACTTCAGCATCCTCAGATGGATTCACTGGCACAGTGTGCAAAGAACAAATTTAAAAATGCAATTATTGGTGATTGCCACTCCTGGTATAGTCAAAGGAATGCTCTAACCTTCAAGATGTTGCAGGACTGCAGCTCCCATTGGCCCTAGCCAATACAGTCAATGGTGAGTGTTGGTGGGAATTGCAATCCAGAAACATCTAGAGGGCCACATATTTCTTACTCCTGCTTTAATGTGTGTGGTGCTGGCAGTGCAGACCTGTGACAGAGAAAGGAATAGGCCTAATTGTCCATCTAAAAAATAAATTCTACTCCTGCACATTGCCCAATGGCAGGATAATTCATTAGTAAGCACTCCAGGCTGCCAATCAACCCATCAAATAGAATATAAATCTTTTCTTATTTTGTTTTTCAATACAAGAAGAAAAAATCCAGATGTTTTCTCCCTGCTGATGAGATTACATTTGTTTTGCACATTTTTGGATGACATCACATTTTCAAACTTGTAAATGAAAGTGTAATTTATGTAAAACTCAATGTGTTGCACAGAAACAGTGTATTTAGCAAAAAAAAAAAAAAAAGGCTTTTGTATAAATGATTTTTTCATTTAAAAAAGTCCTGATGTGCAAAAAATCTTGATGAGATTTTTCATCAACAAACCGAAGGTCTATGAGTAGTCTTTACATTTCTAGTTCAGACATATTTCCATGATGAAGGAATTATAACCAGTTTAGTGTGATGTCTCCACTGGCAAACTATATTTTGAAATTGGCTGGCAAAACTGAATCAGAAATTGTGGTCTGTATTCAATTTAAAAAACTACTATTTTCCAAGGATTTGGCATGACAGTTTTTGGCATGGTAACTTAATTGAACAAAAGACTAAAAGGAAGAAGGAAGGACAGAGGGAGGGAGCAAGAAGTGTGTGTGTGTGTGTGTGTGTGTGTGTGTAAATGAGGATAAAGGAATACTCTGAATAAGATGATTCCAAACTGCAGAATGACAGGAAGGGAAAGGATGAAGCTGTGTCCCCTTCTGCCTTTCCTCAATTTCTGTTTGAGGAAGCAGGGACAACTCTGGAGAAAAGAAGCCAAGAAGGATTCAGACATGGTAACACTCCAAGTTCTATCAAGTCTAAGAAGTCCCAGAATACTGCCAGAAAAGTATAGTGGTGTGTTGTATTTGTATTTGGGTCTTGTGTGTGTGTAAGGGTGTATTTTACAGACCCTTCTTCATCCAAACCACAAAGCTGTTAGTTTATTTATCCTGTGCATAAATCTGATCCTGACCAAAGGACACTGTTCTCATGCATTAGAATTACTATAGGCCTCAACTTCTGTCCATATATGCTCCTCACTTGCTGCCATTGACCTGCTGAATAATCCAGGCTATGTTGTTGGAAAGAGGCTAACACCAGGCAGGAGGGCAAGAGATGAACAGAGAGGGCTTCAGAGAGGGCTTCCAAGCAAATCTGAGACCTTGTGGTCTGGACAGCTTAGCCAGAACTTTCTGGCACAAAATATGCCACTCTGCTTTGGATGCAAACAGCATCCAATATGCCAAAGGGAAATGAATATGTAGGAAAGTGAGAAGGCTGGCTTATTTGCTTCTGGCTTCAGATTCATCTGCAGTGAATCAGGTTCTATGTCTTTATTTAGCCATCGACAGAATCAAAACAGCAACTGAGCCAAGAGTCATCTACAATGTTTATTCCAGAAAAAATAAGTTGTCATCAATAATGTCAATTAGTTATATAACAGACAAGAACAGCCCACCACCTCTCTGTGAAGGACTTTTGTTCTGAATGAAGAGTATTTAATGGACTTGGGAACCATTTTCTCCCCAAACTCACTGCTGATTTTCCTAAGCCACCAACAGGCCAAAGATAATAAAGTCAATTAGCAAATTAAATTAGGTATAAGTTTAATGAATGGTAAATGAAACCTTTACTGATAACAGCAAACAGACCAATAGAAAAAAACATTTTCAACACCTTTGGTGAAATTGCTAGTTCATCCCTTGCTGCCAAATATGAGAAAGCTTTCACCAGTATTCTACATCAGCTGCTTAGTTATAAATGCATAGTTCAGTAACGTCTCTTGGCTTGATCCCGTACCACCCATCTTCACAGCCAATGGCTGAACTGGGCAAAGGAAGTGTTTTCAGATGTCAATTGGGGTGCCAGAAGGATGATGTTTCTGCCCCTCTTCTACCAGCCAGTGTGGCTGCAACAAGAAATTGCGACAGGGATCACAGCCTTGCTTGCTGGTGGGAGGAGGCTGGAATCATCATCTTTCTTGCACCTAATCAACCTCCTTTTCTCAGTCTGGTTGCTGACTGTTAAGGTGGTCTGGGGGATACATTTAAATAGTCTTGCAGTAAGAAAAAACATTCTTACTGAATACACAGCCGTTATGGATCTGTAACTGTAGGTTATGAATTTGTGGTTCTTATCACACCATGCTGTTATGCTGGGTTATACCATTCAAAAACTGCTTCAGCTGTTATAAAATATATATACGATAGTCATAATAATGCTGTTATGGCAGGAAGTCATTACAATACACCCATCACTGAACAAATTTTCCAACAGGAGAGGTAGCACAAAGAAGAACAGATCACAGCATCCCCTGCCATCTTTGTTATCTTTCTCTTGTGGAAAACAAAAGTGTTTATCATGCTAGTTAGCTGTTTCAGGTTGTCTGGTTCAAAACTCCTTCAATGATGCTCAATTGTGCTGATAATAAAGTACAACATAATATCATTACAGTGTACTCATCCCTGCCCAGATCTCACATTGTGCAAGGTGACACAGGAAAAGAAATGGACCATACCATCCCCCACTATATTAGATATTTTTGCCCTGTGAAAAACAAAAGTGTTCATCATGCTAGTTAGTTGTTTTAATTTTTCGTGTCCAAAACCAACTTTGTACTCAAGCTGTACAGACACTATTATGGCAAGATGTCATAGTGTCATTACACTCTGAATTTTATTTTTTAAAGTAATTTTGTCATGGCAACATTGTAATGTGATGTACCACTGTAAAGCACTGGAGAGAACTTTGCAAAATGCGTTCATACAATAAGGGCAACTGAATAGTGACTTTAAATGGTTAACAGGTCAGGATCACAGTATTATTGCACTATAACAGCAATCCATTTATATTAAAAAGAAACAGGGGGGGGATCTGGAAAGGGTTTCAAGAACGTAGACCACAGAAAACACAGCTATTCTCTGCAGAATGTTATCCTCCCTGCCTAAGCATAAGAAGTTGTTTCCCTGCTGAAGACTTCCTTAAGAATTCCCAAGGAAGGAACAACCATATCACACCCACACTGCACCCATTAAACATGATTTTCACAATGAGGTGTAATGAGATATCCACACTCAAACTGGCTACTGAATCATAGCAGGAAAGGGGCTCATTAATGGATGATTTTCAGCATGAAAAATTTACATTCCCAATGATTGTACAGCACAACAGAATCAGGAGAACCATGATGTCATGTGGTAAGGCTGAAACAAAAATGGGATCCAGCCACTGCTATGATGGTATAACTGTGTGGTGTGATAAGCACATGTAGCTGCAATATAGAATGCCAGACTTCGCCTTTTTCTTTAAAGTGAGAAAATCTGCAATTGGCAGTCTGTTTGTGTTTTGTTTTTTAAAAAATATTTTAGAACTAGAATAATAGAATTTCAGACTTTTACAGTATGAATAGACCTTGCGGATCACTGAAGCAATCCTTGCTCATCTTTGGAATCTTACATCTAGTGCAGGTGGTGAGGAATTTTAGGTCATTCGGAGAATTTTGGCTTATTGTTCCCACAGTCCCTAACCACTGGATATGGTGGGTGAAACTAATGGGAGTTGTAGGACAAAACATCTGGAGGGCCAATGGTTCCTCACCATTGCACTGCAGGACCCCTGGCAGATGACTGTCTGTCTTCTGTTTAAGTAACTCCAGTGGAGAAGATCCATCAGCTTCCAAGGCTTGTCTGATCCTCTGTCCAGCAGCAATTACTGTCTCTTAATCTTTAGCTGAAACTTGTTTGCTTGCTCTTCTATCCATTTCTGGTTCTGCAGTCTAGATCAAAACACAACATGCCTTCTTCTCCTTTGATGATGCAAAAGAGTCCTTCAGATACTTGAAGGCAGGTCCCACCTCTCCCCTTAAATCTTATGTCCAAAATCACCCATGCATTTTCATTCCCTCTTACCACTTTGAAGACAAATGGAAAAGAAGTGACAAGAAGGCATTAGTCTCTCTCTCTCTCTCTCTCTCACACACACACACACACACACACACACCTAATGAAATGAATGGCAGGATCTATATTTTCCTAGTGGGGCTTGCTCAAGGTTTCTATACTTTCACAGCCTTTTAAATTCTTCACTGTAGTGGTATCCAAACAGTTGCAGGATGTGGGAAGAGCAACACTGGGGATCAGTCTATTCCATAGGCCTTATTCCAAAGGCCTATCAAGTCCATTGTTTTGTTATTTCAGTGACCAATCATATCTCAGTAGGTCACTCACAAGGCAAGACATGAATGCAAGAGCAGCTTTCCTCCTGTGTTTTCCAGCAAGTGTCATTCAGAGACAGATTGCCTCTCATATATCTATTTTAAATATATTGCAAGTCTTTGAGGATCGCTTGGGGATTACTTATAGCTTCTTTGACTAGGATGCCTAGTGTTTGTGTGTGAATGTTTCCATGCGACTGTTACTGCCTTCTCCAGGAGAAATGCTTTAATCTGTCATTCATACTGGCTCAAAATCATTTACTTTCTTTTAATTTCCCCTCAATGTATGCTGTCCTTCCTGTCAAGATGACTTCCATTTAGTCAGCATCCTGTCCTGTCTTGTCCTGTTCTCTTTGAAAATAACAGCATCACAACCCAATAGAAGACCTGGGGCCACTTTACAGTACACAGTTTTTTGTTGTTGTTAACTGCCTTCACGTCTATCTCGACCCATGGCGACCCTATGGATGAGACAACATTATGGCACTGTAATTCCATTTTAACTGCCATGTCATCCTTGCCTATGCAGTCCGGGGCTTGGTAGCGTAGATGCCAAATTCAATGCCAGGGACATTGAGAATCCTCAGCTTGACAGCTCTTCTGTTGCCCCTGAACAAACTACAAACCCCAGGATCCCATAGGAAATGGCCATGGCAGTTAACATGAAATCACAATGCTATAATTGTGTAGTGTGAAATGGCTCCTGGCTTGTTTAATCTGGCATTCACTTGCCACAGTAGCCAGCCAGCAGGGAAGCCAACACTTCCCTAGAACTAGAGCTACTATTCCAGCTGCATAAGATGACTCCTGCTGTCTGATCTCTGAGGCTGCCTGCCACCCCACATGGCCACATGGCAAATTAAGCTGTATAAGGCTGAGTAATTAAAAAAGAAGCACAGGGAGGTTTAGGAAGAGATCATGTTTCTGCCAGAGCTAACTACCAGCTTTTGCTGACTGCAGGGTTAGAGAGGCTGATGAAACAGTAAAGAGTTTCTTAAGATGGATCCCTGTTGTTTGAGATCTTCTTCAGTTTCAAGTGTTGCCTCAGGGAAATGGGGGAGGGGAGAGTTATAATAAAGATTTAAACCCTCCTTCAAAGTGCGCATGTCATCCCCTGTTGTGTGTACAAAGCAGAGCCTGGAAAATTATTTTTAAGATGAAGGAATACTGTGTTGTGGTAAAGCCATTCATAACTGAGCAGTGGTAAAGTGATGCTCTGGCACTCCAAGAGGCTGAAACTCATAAATGTAATGTCCTTTGGAATGATTATCTGTTTGCTAGGAAAGGCATTAAAATCACCTGCGTTCCATAGAAGCAATCTGTGGGGGATGTAGGTGTAATTTTTTAAATGAGACTTTACCAAAAATTGAAAATAATTGTTCATATTTTGGATGGAAATAAATTGAGTATCAGCAGTTGAATATGAAGGACCTGATAAATTCCATGTCAATAGAGGAAGTGGATTTCTCTGTCATATAAGTGCTTTAAATGAACTAGCGAAAGTGCTGAACTTTATCCCCAAAACAGCTGTAGCACTTTGGAAATCTCCTTTAGTGTTGGAATGAATAATCCTCAGATTGGATTCACCACATGACTGACATGGAAGCCACCACAATATGAAAGAAGCAGGAACTTGCAGATTTTTTTAAAAAAAAATCATCCCCAGGGCTTGAGTGATTTTGAATCCCTGATTACTCAACCGCATTCATGGAGAATTAGGATTGCCACCACCTTTTACCTCCCTGAGAGGCTTTCCACCTTTCCCATCTTTATGACAGCCTAGTGGCACGTGGTACTCTTTTTGCTGGGTATAACTCTACCTATTGGATTTTACTGGTCTATAAGGGGGGAGGGGGGAATTCATTTCAAATCTTTTTCAAAAAAATTACCAAAATAAATTTCTTTATGTTTGCAATATAAAGTTTCTTTATTTAAAAAATCAGAAGTGAGAGAAAGCAAGACTGACAGATTTTTCCACTTAGCAATAATGAGTAAATTAGAGAAGGAGTATCAGTAGCTCTAATCTGTAGAAAAATAACTGTCCAGCAATACTGGAAGGCCACACATTCCTTTGGTGCTTTGAAGGGGATCACTTTCTGTCTCTTTATCATTACTTTGAAGCTGAAAAGCAGAACAAAGAAGAGAATAGTTGGCCAGATCCTAAAATCCTGAAAAAATAACTGTTATTTATTTATTTATTTATTTTGCCTTCACGTCATCTCTGATTCATGGTGAACCTATCCCAGGGTTTTCTTTGCAAGATTATCATAAGAGGAGGTGTACAACTGCCTTACTCTAAGGCTGAAAAATTGTGATTTGTCCATGGTCACTTAATGAGTTTCCCTAACTGAGGGATCTGAAGTCTCAGAGTCCTACTCCAAAACTCAAACTATGAACCATGCTGGTTCTTAAAGTGAATGGGAATGCAAGTAGGAAATATAAAAATGAAATCAGTTCAGGATTTTAGTGACTCTGTTAATTCTGCTCTCTCTCTCCCCCCCCTTCCCTGGATAACATCTTGGCTTCCAAAACATAGCATCATCTCTCTCTCTAAATCAGTTCAGTATTCACCACTTCTCCCTTCTTTTCCTTGTGCTTGGGTTGCAGAAGATGGAAGTGATCCACCATACAGACACACACACATGCACACACATACACATATACATACATACATACATATTGTAGGATCTATGTAAACAATATAAAATATCAACCAAGCTGATGCTATTATTGTGATTCATAGTATAGTTTCTACATCAGACTCTCTCTTTCATTCTCTTTCATTTATAGGTTATGTTGGCTCCCAGTATATAGGCCAGATGACAAGAAGAAGCACATCACTGATACTGGATAAACTAAGGCCTGTACACATGCCAATATCTGGATGAGCCATCATGAACACATACAGTCAAACAGAATGTTCATGTCTGGCACATTGGAATGTGTATGTTCAAACAAATACAAATTTTGTACATCAAATCAAGAGCAGTTGGAAGAATTAAATAAACATATTTCAATTACCAAAGTGAAAGGAGGCTCTCAAAAGATCTAAAGAAGGAAAGGCTCCGGGACCTGATGGGTTTTCAAATAAATTTTACAAAGTATTTATGGAAGAACTATGTGACCTTCTCCAAAAAGTGATGAACTCCATTCTGGAAGAAGGGGTACCCAAAACTTGGAAGGAAGCTGATATAGTCCTTATCCTTAAGGAAGGAAAATCTAAATTAGAGATAAGAAATTACAGACTGATCTCCCTTCTAAACTCAGATTATAAATTGTTTTCAAATATCATAGCCAACAGACTCAAAAAATACTTAAAAAATTAGATTGATGAAAGCCAAAGGGGATTATGCCAATTCTGATTTTGAGAGATCCCATCATGACTCAGTGCCTTTGGCTTCTCTCATGCTAAGCCATCCAGATGTCTCAATGTGGTATGACTGGCTTTCTACGCTTTAAACATATTAGAATATTATGAGAGACATAATGACAAAAATTAGGCATGCTATTCGTAGATTTAGAAAAGGCGTTTGATTTGGTAAATTGGCAAACACTCTATGAAATTATGAAAAAAAATGGAATTAGGCCCTAATCTTACAAAATTGGATCAATCAAATTTATAAACAAAGAGCTAAAATTACTGTGAATGGGACAAAATCTAATTATATAAAGATAACAAAAGGAACAAGGCAAGGGTGTCCCCTCTCTCCACTTCTATTCCTAATTGTGACTGAAAGATTAATAAAAGAAATTCAAAATCAGGAATCAATACAAGGAGCTAACATTAAAAAATATAACTATAAGAGCTTTCGCTGATGATTTGGTAATCTTTTTTGGAAAATCCGGCTAATTGTATAGAAAGAGTGATAGAAATTTTAGAAAAATTTGGTGATATAACAGGGTGTAAATTGAATAAAGAAAAATCAACAATACTTACCAAAAATATGTCTCAAAGTGAAGATATAGATTTAGAAAGTAAATCTGGCATGAAAACAGAAAAAAGTAACATATCTAGGTATTACAATAACATAGAAAACAGTAGATCTATTCCAAAACAATTACAACAAAACATGGACAGCAATCAAGAAAGATTTAAAACAATGGAACAAAAAACAACTATCTCTTTTGGGAAGAATCGCAACGATAAAAATGGTGATACTCCCAAAAGTACTTTTCTTATTCCAAACAATTCCGATTTTTATGAACGATAAGTGTATCAAAAAATGGCATAGAGACATAAGTAAATTTATTTGGCAAAATAAGTGACTAAGAATTCGGCTTAAGCTTCTACAGCAGGGGTAGGCAACCTTTCCCCTTTAAGGGCCGAGGGACTTCAGTTCCCAGAATCCCAGGAGCTATTGGCCAACATGGGACTATTGGCCAACATGGCTGAAGCTTCTGGGAGCTGAAGTCCCTCGGCCCTTAAAGAGGAAAGGTTGCCTACCCCTGTTCTACAGGATGTGAAAGAAAGAGGAGGACTGGGGCTACCCAATTTACAAATTTATTTTGAGGCATGTTGCTTTACGTGGATCAGAGATTGGATAATATTAGATTTGGAAGAACTTTTAGAATTGAAAGGGGAAGGTCTGTGTTATGGATGGCATGCATACCTAGGCTATGACAAAATTAGGGTAAACAAAGAATTCAGTAATCATTGTATTAGAAGGCCCCTTATGAAAATCTGGAATAAATATAAGGGAAGGATTATGCCCAAATTGTCGATGTGGTTTTCTCCCCAAGAGGCGATCCATAGAAGGGAAATGAGATAGACAAACAAATGGATAACATATGGTAATTTACTTTAAAAAGAAGGTGCAGGAGACTACAAAATGAAAACACAAATGGAATTAAATGAGGAGGAATACTCATTAGATTGGTTTAAATATAGACAATTAACTGATTGCTATAAATCAGATCTAAAATCTAAAGGAATAGACCCTAGCTATAATGAGATGGATAAAATCTGGCTTGGAGAAAATAAATGGATAAGGAAATTTTATAAATTCTTATTAAGATGGAATTTAGAAGCGGAAATTGTTAAAGATAACATGATCCAGTGGGCAAAAATTTTTGTTTATTCAATAGAATTGGAGAAGTGGGAATTTGCCTGGACAAAAACATTGAAACTCACAGCTTCACAAAACCTCAGAGAAAATTTTTATAAATTTTTTTTTCGGTAGTATCTAACTCTGGTAAGGATTGCTAAAATTTATAAATCAAGTAGCAATATATGCTGGAAATGCGGCAAAGAACCAAGCACATTTTACCACTGTTTATGGACATGCAAAGTAGTGGAGAGATATTGGATAGAAGTGAATGAAACAATTAAAGTGATTCTAAATAAAGATATAGCAATCCGACCTGAAATGTATTTATTAAACATGTGGGAGAAGGATTTAGAAAAAGTAGGTAAAATTCTTTTTTATCTAATTACTACCGCGAGGATAACATTACTACAGAACTGGAAGAAGAAGAATGTACCAAATATGAATGAATGGATCACCACATTTTATGATGCCATAGAAATAGATATATTAACATAATACCTTAGAGATAAAAATATAGAAATGACCTAAGTGAATGGTCACCAATTCTGAAATATTTAGAAAAGCATTGGGAAAAATCTGAGATAATCGCATATTAAATAAAGGATAGAGGATAAGAAGTGGAAAAAACAAATAGAGAAAACAATGTTACCAGCAGCTATAAATAGGATTTTATCCAGTGGACTATTTTAATTGCTGTAATATTAGTTAACCAAAATATGTTTAAGTTCTGGAACATAAATTAGGAATTACAAAGAATATAAATAAGCAGATAAAAAGAATGCTAGAGTGCGAAAAAGGCAAATAGCCTTAATACTAAAACAATGAAAATTGATAAGATTTATTGAAAATAGGTACAAAGATTCAATATAATTATGTATAAAGAAAGAAGCAAAAGTGAAGCAAGGAGATAGGTAAGTAAAAGCATAAATATGATTGGTTCCTAACAATTAGAGAATGAATTATGGAAACACATAAGGCACAATAATCAGGGAGCAACAAATCTAGAAAGAAAAAGCTTTTATTGAAACGTTATTTAATATGGGAAATAAACAAAAAGAAAACAAAATATAGAGAAAAGGAGGTTAAATACTTACAAATAATAATCCAGCGAGGGTTGGAAGGAAGTTTAAATTACGAGAATGAGTGTTGGAAGAGAGAAATGAATGGGAAAGGAGCGAATGAAGGAAGAAAGCAAGTTGCAGATGGTACATGTATGTAGTAGAAGGAGGGTGGGAAGTTGGAATGTGCATGTTCAATATGCAGAAGTGTCACCCAAAGGAAATGGAAGTGTTTCATTGGTTTTGTTCAAGTAAGTTTTAGTCATTTATTTCAGCTCATCATGTCATTCTTGAATCTCCAGGGAACTGTGCAGCTTCAGAAACAGCCAAACTCTAAGCAGACTTCTAATTTGGGATGAGCTAAGCCAGACAAGACTGGAAATGCTCACTATACATACCAATCCACAAGAAAGAAGATACAAAAGACTGCAGCAATTATAGGACAACAGCACTAATCTCACATAATATTAGCAGAAGAAGTTCGGGAATTGTAACAGTTAATAAGAAAGGTCAAAGATGAAAGTGTAAAGGCAGGTCTGATGCTGAACATAAAGAAAACAAAAATAATGACCACAGAGGAAATACACAGATCCAATCTAGTCAATGAAGAAATTAAAATAGTTAAAGAATTCCCATGTCTAGGAGCAAACATTGACCAGAATGGAGACTGCAGTCAAGAAATAAGAAGAAGACTAGGAATGGGAAGGGCAGCTATGAAAGAATTAGAAAAGATACTGAAGAGCAAAGACATACATGGGCTTGCAGGATCTGGGTAAGGCAGTGGAAGATAGAGATTGTTGAAGATGTCTCTCCCACAAGATTGCCATAAATCGTAACTGACTTGAGGGCAGCTAACAACAACAACAAAGGCAGATTATCAGAGTGGAACTTTTTGGGGGAGGGAGTCATTTGTTCTTTAGTGCTTCTTACTTTTTCATTGACATTACTTATTATTAAAAGAGTATGGTCTTAGTAAGGTACTGTGTGTGTTCCTTCAAGTCATCTGTTGAATAATAGTGATCCCATGCATTTCATAGGGTTTTCTTAGGCAAGGAATCCTCAGAGGTGGTTTTGTCAGTCTCTTCCTCTGAGATATAGCCTACTGTACCTGTGGCTTCCCATCCACATACTAATCAGGACTGGCCCTGTAACCCAGGATTCAACCCTCAGTCACCCCTTTGTGACCCTTGATACCAAATTAATATCAAACAGGGAGGTTGCTGGCAAGTAGCCAAAAGGGGTCTCCCCAGCACAGAAAACCAGTCATACCACATTGAGACATCTGGATGGCTTAGCATGGGAGAAGCCAAAGGCACTGAGCCATGATGGGATCTCTCAAAATCAGAATTGGCATAATCCCTACATTTAGGGAGTGCAAAGGTGAGCTGAATTGGAGATTGTTTGCATACAGCAGACAAAGGGAGTTTCCTTCTGGGAATGAAACTCTTTGTGTCTGACATTCATGCTGATTGTCTGGATGTTCTTGCATATTGCACCCTATTCTTCTTTCATGGGAAAGTCACTAAGCTTTTCCACTCCTAAACCACTGTCCTCAGGACATGATTCTTGCTATAAATGCAGGTGCCTACACAATAGCAAATACAGGTGCCTACACAATAGCCATCTTCATTCTGGTAACCATGCAATTGGAGCTACACTTCAGATTGGTAGAGTATTACCTCATACCCACCCTGCAATTCACTGTTATCTTCCATCTTTGCATTCTTTAGTTCTTGTGTGTGTGCGCGTATGGAAGAGTGTTCTTATGTATGTGAACTCCTTTTTTTAATAACCTAAATTAATTTGGATAATTGCCTTTGGAGTTCTCTGGGGTTGGAATTATTATACAAAGGTTGAGACCCCAGCTTTCAATTACCAAAGCCTTCTCACTGCTTCCCATTAAGCTAAATCAGTTTCTCAATTGAGGACAATTTGTGAGACACAGTGGCTTAAGTGGTGAAGATGTCAACTCTGTTGATTGCAAGATGAGCAGGTTGACAGTTCAAGGCCCAGGTACTGTGTGATGGGGTGAGCTCCCATCACTAGTCCCAGCTTCTGCCAACCTAGCAGTTCAAAAGCATGCAAATGCAAGTAGATAAATAGGTACTGCTTTGGTGGGAATGTAAATAGAATTCTGTGCACTCATACTGGACACATGATCACAAAGTAGTCTCTGACAACACTGACTCTTTGGCTTAGTAATGGAGATGAGCCCCGCCCCCTATGGTCAGACACGACTTGACAACCTTGTTAATGGGGTATACCTTTACCTTTTCTTAGGATCCCCTGCAATTGAAGTAACAACCCTTCTTGGCTTCCAATATTAGATGGGATCTGGTGCCTTTAGGGTATTTATGAAGGTTATCAATGTTTTAATTTCTTATATCTGTTTGTTTTAAAAATCCATTCCATATGACTCCTTCAAAGCAATGCTTAGGAATAGCAAGTAGCCACTACTCAAAACACTTTTAATAATTGGCATTACCAGTCATTACTGAATCTGGGGTTGAGGTATCCCCCCTCTCCTGTCCAGACTATGGAGTGCCTCTGGTCATCACCTCAGTTCTAAGAAATAACAAATATTGCTATTTCTAAACATTAAGAAGAAGAACTTTCTTGTGGTAAGTTGTTCAGCAGTGGAACAGACCAACTCAGAATGTGGTGGACATGACTACCTCATGTGTCCCATCCAAGCTTGAGCAGACCACTGAGCTGCAATGATGATGCCAGACTGGGACTGAGGACTGGGCTTCTTCTCACTTCACATTGTATCGTGAATTTTGACTTGGAATTTTGAATTTTGACCATAGCTCCAAGAACATGACACCTAGACAATTTAAATACTAAGGCATTCTAAGGTGACCCTAAGTGAGGGCATTTTAATGGTGGGTGGTGTGGTATTTTTTATGTATTTTTAAATGCTTTAATTAACTTCAATTCATTTTCATGTGTCTGTTTGAATACCTCAATTTTTGTCATCAGTCACTAGGTGGCAGGTATTCCTAACCAACATAAAGATTTTCATTTGATATTTTGAAGTGGAGGAGGAGTCTGAGGGACAGAATTATAGGTCTACTACCCCATCCTTGCTGTGGGTGAGCATAATGTGTGCAGGAACCATTTGCTGAAGGGGTGCAGGACATGCTTTGGTATCTCAGAAGCTGTGGATTTACTTAGATGGAATGGAAGAAATATCTCCAGTTCTGATAGCTATGCGATTTTTGTTTGTGGCTTTGATGTATCAAATTAAAGGATATCCTAAACTTCACAAAGCCACGTACTTCTGCTAGTTATAAAAAACTGCCATTCATTCATTCCTGTTATGTTTATTCTTTGTACACAGCATCCATCATGGGCTTTGATCTGTAACAGTACTTTCCTTGTCATCCAGTCCATGTTCTTGTAGCTACAGATTTAGAATAAGAATATGCAGCTCTGCACTGGAGAAACCAGCTGCATGTGTTTTGCTGGTAAACATATTCTCATTTGAAATGAAATTTGTTCATTAGTGTTACTTATGGAAATTAGGAACAAACAAATGAGAAATTAAATCAGGAGCTGGAAAATCCAAAGGCTTCAGCATGGCCAGATTTTTGATTACCAGGTCAGTTCTTCAGTGAGGCACATTCCAAATAGAGAAGGAAATGGAGGGCTTCCCATGTTGGCATCTGATGGTCCACTGGGCAAAACAGGAAGAGATGGCCCCCTGGTCTGGTCCAGCTGGATTGTTCTTAGGTTCTTCTGACTAGTATTAGACAACCTATCTCATTGCCATGTGAGAAGTAGGCTTTGACATCTCCCACCAAAATCAACCCAAGTAAACAGTAATTTGAGACATCCTCAGACAAGGAGTTTTAGGCTATGGGGTTAATTGCAGATCTCAAGTTACAGGAAAGGAATTTCCCACTTGCAGTTGGAAGTGTTCATTTAAAACATGTGGGGGTGTTGGGGATCCTGCCAGCATTATCAGCATTTATTTGAAATACTGGGGAAATTATAGCTCCAAAGGAGACCTGTGAGAGGGCAGCAACTTTGGGGAGTCTTTTCACATTTGTGTACCACTACTAACTGCAGAGAGCCCTTCAGTTTCAGTGAACAGAAGGGTTTTTATTTAGAAATGTGCAAGGGTGCACACAAGCATACAAAACCAATGCAACCTTAAACATACAAGGCTAACAGAAAGAAAGGTGTGGAAGGTTGGATAGAGAGGAACTGTGAGTTAAAGGGGGTGATAATTACCAGTCCTGGAAGGAGATCTATGGAAAACTGAGAGTGGCTCAGACAGTGTCTGAAGGTTACACAGAGACGGTGGAACCCTAGAACAGAGCCCTGGTCTTTAACAAAATGGCTATGGCTAGGATGAGTATTTATATCCTATTTCATACCCTCAAAATTGGTGGGGGGGGCTTTGATCTTACCACATGATATAACAAAGGCTTTGAGAGTTTTCCCATGGAATTGACAAAAGGGGCCCGCTCAGGTGATGGCTTTAACTCCAGAGTGACAAAACATGATTGGATTTGAGACAACCCCTGGATGGTTAAACAGAAAGGGTGAATAGGGACACAATATGAGGTGAGGTGGTAGGTGTGGCCTTTAACTGCTTTTACAATGGGATTCACTTTGTACCCATTGTAAGAGGAAATGCAAAAAGCCTGGGGGAAGGAGTGATCAGCAAACCCATTTAGTGTTTATTTTGGTACCATCTAGGTCTCTCACATATCCTTAGGTCAGTGTGATTTCTTACACATTTAACTTCCTAGTCTCCACAGATCATTGTGACTCAAAACATGCCAAACACTAGGTATTAATTATGAAATTCCATATCCAGAAGGAGAAGTGGAGTACGTGAACAGAACCTATGAGTGATCAGAATCCAAGCAGCCAGAAACACCCTTTAGCCCTTCCTCTTTACCAAGCCCCATCTCCTCCACTGTTTCCACTATCAGAAATATTGGGGATTCCACCTTCTGCTTTTTACTGAAACTCTGGAAAGGCAGTTGGATCACACCTTGGCTCCTTACTTAGATGGGAATGGAGCAAGGGTGGGGATCCACTTCTCTCACTTAGCATTCCCAAGGGCTATTGCTAGTTCTAGCTCAGAGTAGTTTGCCCCTTCTCCTATTACCCAATAGGGGGGATGAGCAGAGTAAGCAATCTGGGAGCACAGAATGCAATACTGGTGTTTGCATCTTGTTAGTGTGTGGGATCTTCACCATGCTTTGCGAGGCTCATGCCCACACCAATGAGAAAAGGGAGGAAGCTGAGTAAAGCCTCCCCAACCAAATGTTGACTTCAGGAATGGTCCAGCCACTGGCACTTGGGATAAGGAACACTGTTTTCTCCAAGCTTGACTAGCAGAAATTGGCATGTAGTGCCACCAGTGGCATCAGGGGCAAAACCTGCCCCTGCTTCAGAGAATGTAGATGCTGGGCCAAAGCTATCTCTCTCACAGCACTTTGTTCTTATAAGCAGCATTGGAATATATGTGTCCTGCTTCATTTGACACAGGGAAAGATCAAAATCCTACTTCCTTCCCTTTTAAACTTGAAAGGGATGGATCTGTATCTATTGACTGGATGTCACATTTGTTATCCACAGTGTGTTGGAACAATTTGTGTATCCTTTCACTCACCACATTATGCTTGCCCTTCCCTTGACAGACACTACTTGGTCAGAAAATGAAAAGCCAACTCAATCACCCCTTGTGGTGCTGATTCCACTTTAACTGCCATAGTTCCTGTGGAATTCTGGGATATGCATCTTGGGAATCACAGGTTTCCATAGAAATCATGGCAGTTAAAGGGAGAATCATAGTTTCATACCTGTGTAGTGTGAAAGGCCCTCAGGCTTCTCATAGCAACAAAAAGAACCCTTGGGCTACATGCCAAAGCAATTGATGCTCTCTCCACCCCAAATAATATGCAAGCAACACAAAGAGTTAATGTGTTTGTACCACCACATGTCAAACAGATGTCATGATGAAGACTGTTATTTGCTTCCTGTATACAGGAATTTAGAAAGCTCCTGCCTCCAATCCTTGATTAAATTGTGTAACAAAGCATTAGAAAAAAGAAAATGTACCAACTTTGTTTGAAGTGGAAGTAAAAAAAAACCTCAGGTGCCAGTTGTGCTCTCTCTCTCTCTAATGTGCAAGTGCCTTCAGATTGCCTGTTGACTTATGGTGACCCCATGAATTTCATAGGTTTTTTTTGGGCAAGGAATATAGCCTACAGCACCTGATATTTGTTGGCAGTCTCCCATCCAAGTACTTCCAGAGTTGACTCTGCTTGGCTTCCAAGATGAATGTGAATCTGGTTCTTTTAGAGTATTTATGCCCTCTCTGTATTGCAGAGAGAGGGTGCGGTAAATATATTGGCAGAGTGTACCTTTCTGTTGCCATTCTCCCTGGGCTGCTAAGTTACAGCTCACTACCTTGGGCAAACACAGATGCCTTCATATTCTTTCCTTTCTGGGTTGTTCAGCCATCCAGATCCTTACAATATCCTGCTCTCAATATTACCAGCAAAATCTGTTATGTCTCTTAAGCTCTTCACAAATATTTTCTGTTTTAGTGACCAAATAGTAGGTGTGCTTAGGAAAAAAGCAACGAAGGAGCTTATCACACCACTAAAAAAAATGTCTTATCTCTCCTGAATTGAATTCTAATTCTGGCTGCATCCAGGTAATATTGTGTGGATTTTGCCACCGAATCAGCCAGCAGAATACAGCCCAGATGCAGCCCAGGTCCCAGGAGCACTCAGCAAGCCTCTTTTGGGAGGCTTGGGAGTTTTCTGATTTTGAAAAATGGCCACCCAAAATGGCTCCTGGGACCCAGGCTGTATTCTGCTGGCGGATTCAGTGGCAAAATCCATGTGATAGTACCCAAATGCATCCAGAATTAGAATTCATTTTGGGAGAGGTAAGATGCTTTTTTTAGCAGTGCGATAAGCTCCCAAGACTATTTTATTAATGGCCGTTTTGCAATATATCACTATTTGAATTCTTACCACTCTCTAGCTCATCAGTATCTCATTATTATTATTATTATTATTATTATTATTATTATTATTATTATTATCATTATTGAACTACTACTAATAATAATAATAAGTTTTATTTCTAACCCGCCCCTCTGCTCAGCAACTGGGGCAGTGTACAACAAAGTTAAAACAGATTACTACTGTCTAAACTCATAATTATCCTTTTCTTTCACTCATATACAATCTCTATCAGCTGCATTCCTAACTGTCCTCTGCAGCCCCCAGTACCTGTAGCCCAATTTAGGCATTTAAGGTGCATGGTTAGGGCTTATGAATCAATTTATGAAAAAGGTTAACATGCTAGCCCTACCCTCTCCATCTCCTCTGTTACTCTCCTCACCTGGAAACAAACAAGCCTGGTCAGGAGAGATTCTACTACATGTGGAGGCTCTTTGTACAAACCTTATGGTTCCTTTATAGAAAACCTCCATGTGTAGCAGAAATTCTCTTGTTCAGATTTTGTCCCCTGCTAAGTAGTGAGAATGATAGAACTGGAGATGTAGGGGGACAGAGCAAGAGTGTTCATTATACAGGCTTCCTAGAGACCTGATTAGGGGTTTTATCTCTCTTTCATCCTCCCTCATTACACCTCATTCCAAATGGTGCTTCTCCTGAATCTCGCAGTCAGTCTCCATCCACATGCCAATCTAAAGTTTTGCCGACTATTTCATGCTTGTTGATCATTCTCCAGCCACTGCCTCTTGAACTACTTAACCATTTGATATACAGTATTGTGAAACATACAACCACACATTATATTATACTGAAACTTAAGCTGCCTCATATAGAGACACAATCCATTGTTACCCTACTTTACTATCAGTAAAATAATCACATTGGTCCAAGTTTATTGTCATTTTTAACAAAGGCTATACATTTCACCACACAAAAATAAAGATACTTTGAAATTCAGATTCAAGATCATCTGAGGTTCTCATGCCAAAATGCACGGGCCAAAAGAAGAGGCTTCCGGTTGCTTTGGGGGTGTAACATTCAGATGATGCACACCCCCAAAGTGGCCAGAGGCTGCTCCGATACTTTGATCTTGTCCTTTGGACCAGATCAAAAAGGACGCGATTAAAGGAGCTTGGGACAATGGTGGCCACCTGATTGGGAAGTCGGCTATGTGGTCTCCACAGTCCTGGCACGATCACAACCTCTGTCCATTCCTGGTGCACCATTTACTTCGTCCCTAAGATGTTGAACCTAAGGTTAGTGGGAAATGAAACTCAGATTGTATAGAGAATGGGATCACTAGGGTTGGCATCACCCAGTGTGGTAACTCATGGTGTCCCCACCCCATTGTTGACCTCATATCCCACACCAGTAGCTATGTCTCAAAGACATATCATAAATGCAGGGATGGGAATTATGCAGCCCATAGAGGCTTCTCATAGCCCTATAGCCCCAACCTCTCATTGAAAGTTTTCTTTTGTGTTGTTGTTGTTGCTTGTTTTCTAAAAACAAAACAAAACAAAAAGCATTGCCTTGGGAAGCTCTGAGGGGGCATACCCCCCCCCCCCACCTTGTTTTAGCCTTCCACCCTCTTTTCTCAAAACTACAATAGGCCTTTCAGTAACTTCCCATTTCTTTGGAAAAATCAGCATAGAGCAGGGATGAGCAATAATATTTATGCACTGCATGGGGCTCCTTGAACATTAGTGTTGCATGAACTAAGTATGTGTGGGCAGGATTACCCCTGCTCTCTCCATGAACTGTGACTGCCCTCAACTTTTTGGGGAGAGGTAACACCCCCATTATGCCACTGAGGAAATCAATCTATGTCACAAAAAATGAGTGGAAGCAGTACTTGGAGTCGGATGTGTGCCCATCTTCTTCCCTTCTGAAAGGGACATTCATCCTCTAATATTGTCAGGGCATTAGGGTGGTTTGGCACCCACCTATACCATGAACAATAATCACCCTACTGCTGAGATATGGCAGCAACAGTGGTGGTAAAAAATCAGCTGCCACCTCATTTTGACAGTGGTGTATAGTCCCTGTTGTGTACCAAGAAGTCCAAAATAGCTCCATCCTCAAACACCAGAAGTTGCCCACTGCTGGAGTAGACAACATTGAGCTGGATGAACAAATAACCCAACTCAGGATAAGGCAGTCCCTTAGGTTTCCACAACACTCAATTTAAAAAAAAAAAGAAAGAAAGAAGAAAGATATGAGAATGCAGGCTCTGTAGATCAGAAATCTTTTTATTAGCTTTCAGCACCATGGCTCAAATACCAAGCAGGGTGTTTTACCATTGCCATAGTTTGTGTTGGTCTTTCAATTTCTTTCTCACCAGTTTTCAAGATAAGCACTATCAGAAAATACTTTAGGAATGCAGGACACATATTTGCTGTATTTGCTGTTTTGTCATATATTTGATGAGGCCAGTTGCTTTCCATGAAAGCTCATGCCAAATAAAACATGTCAGTCTTTGGGTATGACAGCAATCATTGCAATAGACAAGAGTGCTACCCCCACCTCTCCTAGAAAGTACTGTGTCTACTATCATTGTAAAATTCTTCTATGTTTTGGTGATGTCATGGCTGGCCCTACCATTAGGTAAAGTGAGGCAACTGCAACAGTGGTTGTCCTTGAACCTTCTGATCATGCTTTTCTGTTGGACTCCCTTAAACTAGCTGGCTGCTTTCAGAGACAGTGGATGATATTTCCCCATCACCAGTACTGAAATAAAGTTAGACTGCCAGTCCAGTTTACCTGGACTGAGAACCTGAAAAGTGCTGTGCATACCATATTGTCTTTGCCTCAGGAACCAAAATGTCTTGGGCCAGCCCTGAGTAAGACCTCAAGTCATTCAATGCCCATGGATTCATGCCTGTAGAGGGCAATCTGATTTGCCCTAAAAATTATTTGCACCAGAATGTGTTCTGATGGAGCAAAAACAGCTGGTATAGAAACCAAGATATAGCCTGATGCCTACAAACATTACATCAAGTAAAGGCCAACATATTAGCAGTGGAGCAGTGAAATTGGATTGTGTTAGGTCTGAAGCTCCCAAACCTTCCCCATTTTATTTTCCTATTACTTGCTTAATGGCCAATGATAGTCAGTGGCTCCTATGTCAGTAGGATGGTAAATCCACAAATTTAGAAAAGCTATCCAAGATGCCAAATTGTATCCCCACAACAGAGCCAAAACTTTAAAAGGGCCATCCAAAGTGTTCGTATTAAAACCCAAACAATGTTTACTGCCCCACAGACATGGGAAGCACCACTTGACACTGTTGATAGCTCTTGTGAGATGTGCCTCTTCTTCTCAGCTCTATCCTCTTTTTTTCCAGAGAGTAAGGGACTGGATGAAGTGTAGCCTGATTACTGAATCTCGTGCAACAATGATCTAGTTATTCAGATAAGTGTCTGTTCCACTCAAATTCATGATGCATGAGCAGACTTTTAAATGGACTGACTGAGGTTCTCCAAGACATTATATTCCTTCAGCTTTCAGTAGCTCTCTGTGTGGGATGGAAGAAACACTCAAGAATAATGCATAGGTGTAGGAATCCACCAGTCTTCCAGTGAGAAAGTACTAAAGCCTGTATGAGAAAAGGGAGATCTGCCAAAGTGTTAAAAGAGTTGCTTTGCAAGCAGACATCCAGCTCAAAGGCTCACATAGCATTCCTCATTTTCTGAACTGTCACAGCAAAGCACCTTTACATTTGGTGCTGGTTGGGCATGATTTGTCTCAAGTTGATAAGTGGGATCATGGTTTGGCAGAGATGATGGATCTTTTGTGGTCTCAACCAGCTCTATGATTCTGATTCCATGATGCTATGGTTTGTTGAATAGGTTCTTATTTTCCCAACCCACCAATTCAATCTCTGCTCATCATAAAGCTCAACTGAAATTAC
Source organism: Phrynosoma blainvillii (assembly GCA_026167975.1). Taxonomy (NCBI): domain Eukaryota; kingdom Metazoa; phylum Chordata; class Lepidosauria; order Squamata; family Phrynosomatidae; genus Phrynosoma; species Phrynosoma blainvillii. Next base: position 198,451,611 of record JANUYF010000001.1, on the reverse strand, counting down.
TGCTAGTGGGAACTGAGAAGTTTCCTTTTTCACTATTGTTTTCCATCACCCTACACACATTTTACAAGATCTGTCCCAAAATTCCTTCCCATATAGACAATAGTTTTTAGAGGACAATCAGAGGTTAATGTGAACTGCCCCTTTGTATTGTTTTCCTTTACCTTTCTCTTTAGTTAGGACATACTGCGTTTGATTGCCTTTGTCTTTTGGAGCAATATCCCTTGGCAACCCTTAAGGCAATTGGCTTAAATGAGTAGCCTGAAGCAGCTATTGACATTTTAAAAAGCATTTGTTTTGCTTAAATGTCAGTCTTATGACCAAATTACTCTTTCTGCTGGTGGACATGCATTTACACAAGCAGTTGAACTTTCTTAGAGGTTGTGTGCAAATGTACTCATTTATTCAGGGTTGTGTAAAGCCTGTGTTATTTCACCATCCTAACAGTGATGCCCAGGAGTGTGTTCCTTAGTAATGGCTGAGGAGTTGGATTGGTTGATAATTTTATATCCTACCTTTCTCCTTGCACAAGACTAAGGGCAGCTTACATACAGGTCAAAGCAAGGTAAAGCTTAAAACATCTATTTGTACAAAAATTAAAAAAAACTATTCTGTTTATAACACAAAGTTAAAACAACTTAAAATACATTTAAAACATCACTTACAAAGGCAAAAATACAGCCCCATTAAAAGCCCCTTCTGCCACATGAATTATGAGCCAAAGACCTGCCTGAATAAAAAAGTATTTACCTGCTGGCAGAAAGAGAACAAATAAGGAGCCAACTGAACCTCCCTTGGGAGGGATATTCACAGTTTAGGAACAGTGACTGAGAAAGGTTTCTCCTGTGCCCCACCAGACAGGCTTTTGGTGGTGGTGGGACCAAGAGAAAGACTTCCCCTGGAAGTCTTAAAATTTGGTCAGGATCCCCAAAAGCTTTTTTGATTTACTAGATTTTTTCTTTGTGTGATGCATGGAGATATAAATATGGACTGGCCAAAGAGTTCACCTTTTATTTAAGTAGACATGACTCATTTTCACCTATCAATATGTTTATCATTTCAAAATCATTATGTAAAAATATTATAACCATGGATTCTCATCCAAGAAACTTCATGGATCACAATCCAATTGTATTAAAAATAAAAAGTAACAAACAAGAATTCCAATGGTATCTAAATGGTAAACGTTTACAAGATGAGCAATTGGTTAAAGAAGCCAGAAAAGAATTGGAATTATATTTTAAGAAAAATACAGTAGCGAACTTCTTTATAAAACAAAATATCAAATTAAAAAGAAAGTGAAATGCAAAAATTAAGTTGATAAATACCAAATTGCTAAAAAAAGAAAAAGAATTGGCAAAAGGAAATCATAAAAATAAAGAGATACAAGGAAAAATAAAATTGCCTAGAAAACAATTAGATTTATACATGGTGGCAGAAATTAAAAAGAAATTACTTTTGGAAAAACAAATTTACTTTGAACAGCTAAACAAAACAGGAAGGTGGTTGGCATACAAGTAAAGGGGAAAGTCATTGATTATGGAGATTGGGGGAAGAATATAATAACAAACTAGAAAGAAATTTAAAATATCATTCATAAATATTTTAGCAAAATATATGAGGAAAAGACAGTCACCACAGAAGAAATTAAGAAGTTTATGGCTTCACAGATCTTTAGGGAAATCTTAGATGAACAAAGGGAAAAGTTAAACTGTCCTATTATAAAATTGGAAACAGAAGAAGCAATTTAAAAAAAACAAATAAAGCTCCAGGCCCAGATGGATTTACATCACTGCATTATAAAACCTTCATAGAACAACTTAGGGCCTTTGCAGACTGCCAGAAATAGTGCAAATTGAGTCCACTTTAACTGCCCTGACTCAGTGCTAGGAAATCATGGGAACTGTAGTTTATTGTGGCAACAGAGCTCTCTTACAGAGAAATCTCAATGTCTCAGAAAAAATATAATTCCCATGATTCCCTAGCACAGAGCCAAGGCAGTTAAAGTGGACTCAATTTGCACTATTTCTGGCAGTCTGCAAAGGCCCTCAGTTTACCATCTCGACAAATGTTTAATGAGATTGTAAAAATACTATTCCCACATACATGGAAAGAAGCTAATATTTGTTTAATACAAAAAGAAGACAAAGATAAGTTAGATCCAAATATATATAGAGAGAGACCAATTTCACTATTAAATATAGATTATTAAATCTTCTCTTCTATTTTGGCCATAAGATTCAAAGTTATATTACAAGACTGGATTGGGAAGGAACTATGTGGATTCTTACCAAATAGATTTTTAAAAGACAATTTAAGAGTAATTCTTAATCTTATAGAATATGCAGAAAGATATCATGACAGAAAGATAGCTTTTTTTCTTTTTTTCTTTTTTTTTTTGATATCAAAAAGGCTTTCAATTGTGTCAATTGGAATTTGGAAAATGGGGAAAAATCATCTCTTGGACCAAGGCTATATATAACACACAACATGCAAAAATTATAATCAATGGGGGGAAAACAAATATAATTAATATACAGAAAGGCACCAGACAAGGTTGCTTATTATCTCCCCCATTGTTTCTATATATTGAGATGCTTATTGGTAATCTAAGAAATGAAAACAAAATTAAAGTTATAAAAATCAAGAAGAAAGAATTCAAGATCAGGGCATTCACTAATGATTTGGCTGTATCTCCTGAAGAACCAAAGGAGAGTGTAGAAAAACTATCTAAACAGTTAGCAGATTTTGAGAAGATTACAGGATTAAAGATTAACAAAGATAAAACAATGATAATTAAGAACATGACCAAATTGGAAGAGAAAGAATTAATTGGAAATTCAGAGTTTTCAATCAATAAAAAAGTAAAATATCTGGGAATAACAATATCTAAAAAATAATTCAGATTTATTTAAGAATAATTATGAGAAAACCTGGAGTGATATTAAGAAAGACCTGATGAAATGGAAAGACCTAAAATTATCTTTTCTAGAGAAAATAGCTACAATTAAAATGAATATACTTCCTAAGCTTTCTTTTTCTATTCCAAAAGATTCCAATAATTCATAATGAAAAAATAGTTCACAATTAGCAAACTGAGATTTCAAAATACATATGGTCAGGAAGGAAACCAAGAATAAAAATGAAAATAGTATAGGATGCTAAAGAAAGAGGTGGTTTTGGCCTCCCTAATCTGAAATTATATTATAGAGCCTCATGTTTGATGTGGATGAAAGAGCCTCTAGAAAATACTAGTGTTACCAGCATCATTTTAATATAAAACCACCTTTATGGGCCATGGATTCAAGGTGAGGACCTCACATAGACACCTGAGTGGTCACATCTGTCTCAACAATACATTAACATATCACAAGGCCAAGGTTAGGAGTTGCAAAACAGGACATTTACACCTAGGAGATTTTTGAGTATCAGCCAGGATGTGTCCAGCTAAAAATGAGGTAACATCAACACCCCATCTCCCTTCTTTGGAAATTATCTACTTCAAATACCATCTATCCAGACAGTAGCAAATCTCCTCAAGTTAGGTTTAAGGGTATGAAAGGTTCCCCAAATCTCAGGCACATTGGTTCTGGTTGGATTTTATGGTGACACTGTGTCACTGTGAATTCTGACTCGGATACCAGCTCTTCCAGTCCTCCTTTTCCTATCATACACGGTTGAGTCTATCCATCTTCATTCATTGTTGGAGCAAACTCCATCAGCTAATTATCACCCTTAGAAAGCCTTCTGTTTCCTATCTAAGCTAACTACTTTATTTCCTAGTTCTTGTGTGCATGAATATATGTTTGAATACCCAAATAAATTACAAAAATAATTGAGAAAGCTTTGTCTCTATCAGTCTACTCCCCAGCCACTTCCGTAAACATAGGATAAAATATCCCATTGGATACTTGAACTTTTAGCAATTCCCCAGGTTCAAGGTCCTCTTACACTAACTTACTAACTTTGGAAGAAGAAGACCTGAAACTTGGATGGCATGCTTATCTTTGGTTTGGTAAAGAAAAAATTAACAAGGACTTTAATAATCATTTTATAAGAAGAGCCTTACTTAATGTTTGGAAGGTATATAAGAAGAGATGTTCTCCTCATACACCAAAATGGATATAAAAGAGAAAATATCTTGAATGATAAATGGATATGATTTGGAGATTTAATTAGTTTTCAAAATGAACATCTTAAGATAATATCACAAGAGGAACTTAAAGAAAAGGGGATTATGTGCTATTGGCTATTATATAGACAATTAAGGGAAAAATTGAGGGTTAAGATTAAAAATTATGGGTTGGAAGGGGAAATGACAGAATTGGAAAAATATTAATCAATGAGAATCAAAACTACTGTCAAAATGTATAAAGTGCTACTTAAATGGGATATAGAAGATTAATTCATTAAGGGTTCTACGATAAATTGGGCTAGGCATATTGGTCATAATATAGAGATAGATAAATGGGAAAAACAATAAAAAATTATTAGCTGAAAATATAAGAGAAAATGTATATAAGATGCACCGTAGGTGGTATCTAAACCCAGAAAAACTATCAAAATGTATAAGCAATTGGATGATAAATGTTGGAAGTGTGTGGACATGTAGAAGGCAAAAAAATAAATTAAATAAAATGGATCTCCATCAGACAATTGAAAAAATATTAAATTTAAGATTCAAAATGAACCCAGAAAGTATGATGCAGGAAGAAGTGGACAAACAAAAAGTCAGAATATTATATTACATGATTACAGCAGCCAGAATGTTGTTTGCACAAAAATGGAAAGAAAGCCATACACCAACAATTCAAGACTGGCTGATAAAATTAATAGAAATAGTGGAATTGGACAAAATGACTTGTCTTATGAAATATGGAAAATTAGGGAAATTTGTACAAAGTTGGGAACAGGTTATGAAATATATAAGTAAACAGTGGGGTATAATTATGATTGGGGGATTTAAGGATTAATTAATTAACAACTAATGGAGATAAAAAATTTGTTGTGCCTGCTGTGCAGCAATAATCCATGGAGATAAAATGGGATTAATAGAATTTATTTCTATATTTAAGAAGAGTTTGATAACATTGATAAAACACAGTATTGCTAACATGGAAGTCAGGCATGTAAAAAATTTATGTTATAGAATATAAGAAGAATGAGAAGATTGTATGAATGAGTTGTAGATCTTCTATGTTTTTTATGTTTAATGTAATGTGTTTTTGTTATATTTATTTTTTGTTTTGCTGTTGTTGTGGTTGCTTAGTTATGTTTTTTAATAATCTTTTTTTTTTAAATGTGGTCAGGTTCATATAGGGAGATTTAGCCTTCCATATAGTCTGGATCCAAGATTTTAGGCCTTTAAAGGTCATAGCTAGCACATTGAATTGTAGCCAGAAACAGACCAGTGAAGCTGTTCATCAAAGGAGTCATGTGTTCCCTGTAACCAGCGATGGTTAGCAGGGTGGCTGCAGCATTTTGGATCCATGAGGTTTCTGAACAGTTTCCAAAGACAGCCCCACATAGAGTCTGTTACAGTAATCCTACTGGGATTTAATCAAGGCAAGTGTTACTGTAGCCACATCTGAGCTCACAAAGAACAGGTGCAGCTGACACACTAGTTTTCATGGCCATACATCTCATTGCAGGGCCTAAATGCCCCAAAGGCACAAGATCCCATCTGATCTTGGAAGCTAAGCAAAGTCAGCCATGGTTAGTACTTGGATGGGGGGCCATCAACAAATACTGGGTGCTGTCAGTTGCATTGCAGAAGAAGGAACTGGCAAAAACACTTCTGAGGATTCCTTGCCTAAGAAAAACCCTATGAAATTCATTGGGACACCATAAGTCGACGGGTGACTTGAAGCGACACACACACACTCACACTCTCACACACACCTCATTGCATGGTCAGTTGCTCAACTGCAAGATCCAGCACTGCAGTTTAGTTATGCCAGCATAAACTTTTCCTATACAAACACTAAGGAGGATCTCAGCCCATGTATTTCCTTGCTACAGTGCCATTCAAGAAAGTCAGACTTTGGGCTCCTCCAGAGGAAGTATCTCTTCTAAAAATCTGTCACTTAGTTTGACTTCCATTGTGAGTCTTCCTCTCAATCCAGTTTGGCTCCCCTCTTCTCTATTTGATTTAATATTCCTCTCCTATGGTCTTATGTGGCAGTATTGTTCAGGGATCCCAGAAGTTTAAGTGGGAGTGGGGAGCTCAACACTGGCAGGCAAGTCGTTGATCTTGACTACTTCCAGGTATGTTTGTACAGAACAACAAAAACACAGTGTATTTCATTACAACAATAATCATCGTCATTCTTATCATTGTCATCTTCACCATCATCATCCAAATGAAGGTGATAACAATCTGAGAAACATGAAAGGAGTAGCAAAATACTGATGCACTTCAAGTTGATTATTCCTAAGGTGGGTCAACTTTATAGGAGTCTTAATGATCAAATTCTGTCTGATAATTTCAGAGGGCCTCTCCATTCCTTGACTAATCTCAGGAAGGCTTGTGCCCCTTCACTTACCTGTTCTGGAGTCCATGCTAGCATACTCTCTCCCTCTCAGCTTATTTCCCACTTGTTTTTCCCTGCTGCCTCACTTCTGGCATTCTTTATGGTCTTAGCCCAGAGTAAATTCAATGTTACAGTTACGCTTGCCCCGTAATAAATCATTTACTTGACTAACTTGGCTAACCTCATTGTCTCTGCCCTTTGAATAAGCCCCAACTTCTTTATGGATCACTGTGAGTCCAGGCTAAATCTTCCAGCCAGTACCTCTCGGCTGTACATTAACATGTAGACAAAGGATGTGTGGGAACACACATTTTTATAACATAGGTGGCACCTGCAACAAAACGTCTCAGTGTATATTATTCCCCTGGCTAACAGGAATACTACTCTACAGGATTTCAGCTGAACCTATCTTCCTTCAGGATGCTACATTGCATAAGACAGGAGTGAACAATTACAGTAGGACTGGGGACAATTTTATGCCATCAGAACCTTCTAAAGGCCAATGGACATCCAAAAACCCTTCCCATCACTTCTAGGAGTAGCCAGAAGTCCACTTTTGGTTTTGAAAAACAATTTTAAATATTTGAAAGTGCAGGGGGCTCTTTTTGAAAGGTTAATATGCTTCTCCTAGAGGCTTACAGGAGATACAACACACATTAGTGGGAGCAGAAAAAGTGTTGCTCATGAAGTCTGAAGAGTTGAAGGGCTGCACTTTGGCTGTCTCAGCTAGAAGTGTTCCAGGCGGGCCATTTTTCTATCCTCTCACCCCAATCTCTAATTTGCATTTCCAAGGGACACTCAGCATTTCACAGTTTTGAGAAGCCACTGGGCATGCTCACTCCTCATTATGATGGTTGTGCAGAAAGGGGGAAGAGTTCACCCTTATTTAAAAAAAAATGTAGTTATGCAAACTTTGTGGTTCATCTGAACTATCATAGGATATCCTCACTTGTTTCTCAGTGGCTCCACTGTCATCTCTTTAGTCCTATCAATAAACTCACAATCACATGATTTTGCAGCTAAAGAAAATGATGCATGCAAAAAAAATTGCTAAGAGGACCAGTGAAGATGAAATACACATGTGCACAAGCATATACCAAGAAGTAGGCACACAGCATTTATTTAATTCCTATAAATGGGTTGCATAATATTCATATTAGGCTACAAAGCATTTACCAGGTTTTTCATTAGCTGTGCTTCAGCAAATTGATTAATTACCCAAATAAAGATATTATACACATTTCAGTAAAATTGATATTCTCTGCATATTGTGTGAATACAATCATTTCTCTTCTCTCCAAGAATGGAAAATCTTTCTCTGGCAGATTAGCATAGGCAACAAACCTTATAAAACCCCACTGTGCACAGTGGATCTTTCCTTTTGAGTAAATGTGTACCACATTAAAGTGTACCTGTTAAAGTGATTGTAAGGATGGCAATTGTGAAGGCTCTAGGTCCTACAGTTACACACTCATGACTGTTATGCATTCACGATCCTTATGTATCCCCTTGTTTAGGGGATACATAGGGACTGTGAAAGTCTCTGAGCTCCCACTTACTGGGCAGCAGCCACTATATTTGAGGGGGGGGTGTCTGTTCCCCAGTCTATTGGGAAGCATCTGGCTAATGTCCCCCACCATGTGAACAATCTCCACAGTAAGGGGGAATTGTGACAGGGTTCCTTCTTCCTCCTGTTGCACCAAAGATCACTCTCAGAAAGGGGTAGAAATGGCAACCAGCTTCCTAACTGACAGAGGAGCAGAGACCCTCCATTGATTCCAGGGACTGTTTCCCAGTAAATGGTGAATGATAGGGAGCAGGTTGGGGTTCACTGCATAGCACCATAACTATAGTGCTTGTTGTTGATGTTGTTGTTGTGTGCCTTCAAATCATTTTCAACTTAAGGGGATCCTAAGATGAACCCACCATGGGGTTTTCTGGGGCTGAGAGTGTGTGACTCACCCAAGATCACATTCAACATCCAGAAGTTTTGTCAAAATTTTGAACTGCATCTGTTAGAATGAGTATATCTGTGCATCTTCCTCAGTGGAACATTTGTAGCTAATTGCAGTGAGAAAGGGATTCAACTTTAGCATGGAATATGTTTAAACTGCTGCAGATTTCCAGCCTGAGCATAATGTCAGGTCTTATTAAAATATCTGATTAATCTCTCTTTCTTTTCTACTAAATTCATTTTTAATCTCAAATTAATAAATAAATCATTCTGATTAATTTATTAGTGCTTTTGGAGCAGACAAGAGTGAATTTAGTATGAGGCTACTCACATGTGAAAAGAATTAATTTCATACTTTAAGAGTCATCTCAGCCCATGTTCTCTGCATATTGTGTGAATACAATAATTTCTCTTCTCTCTAATAATGGAAAAGCTTTCTCTGGCAGTTGGAGCTGGTGGCTTCTAATGGAAAACAAACTGGGTTTTAGCATGAACTTTAAAGGGACTATCCAAGGTGCTCAATTTATTCTGAAAGGAAATGTTCTCCCATTTGCACTGCCCAAGTTCAACAGGCGCAACTATTCTACAGCATAACATGAAGAGATCCATGTTATACCTTCCTGCCTTGGAGTTGTTTAAGATTATGAGTCTTCTAGAAGAAAGAGATGACAATCCTAATTCAGCATCACAAAGAAGGCTGAATACACAGGGAGTCAAAACTAGACTTTTAAGAGTTAACCACCTAAAGCTTTGAGCCTAGACATCAAAATTGGTCAGTTTTATTTTCTCTTTTTATTAATTCAGTTCTTTCCATCTTGCTTATGAAGACATTTACTATTTTTTTATTCTTTTTGTCAAGACCACATTGAAATGACATACTGAGCCATCCATAACTCCAGTTAGTATAACCAATGGTCAGGAATGAGGGGTTGTTGTAGTCCAACAACATATAGCTCTTCACCCTTGATGCACAGGCATACCTCAGATAACAAAGCCTCTGAAAGTTATGTTAACTCCGCTTTCCTTCTCATTCTCTGTTTAGCTGGAAGTCTCTTTGCAGCATTGGCACTGAGATGGTGATGGAGGGCTAGAAAAATACAAGACCTTGGCTATTGGTTTGCAGCAGCATGTCTGCAATAAACAGTGCAATAAAGCCTGAGCTGAGAAAGAGCAGGATTGTAGTCTAACTGATCCTAATGTAGCAGTTTGTGCCTGCCTAAAACAGGCAAGGTAAAGAGCAGCTGCCTCCAGAATCCCTTACTGAACATGTCCGAACAGAAAACAGAGAGAAATTGGGACAGCAGATAAGTTTGCTTAACCAGCTACCCACAGCATATTTTAAAAGCATAGATCTGAAAGCTTGGCTACCAATGTGGAAATCATAACAAAAGTGGACTCATTTCTGAATGAATTTTGGAAGAAGCCTTGAACTGGTCTCTAAGAGGTTCAAAATGTTTTCTTATGTAAAACTTACCTGATTTAGCTGTTTTATTTCATATGTGCAGATTATTAGTTTTGAATAAAAAGTCTGCAGAAACATGTTGAGCTGCTTTTCTGTTTTATAGGTCAGAAATGATTTGAAGACAGACAAGAAGAAGAAACCGCTCTTCTTTTCCATTCTGTTTCTGCTTCTTGTACTAATTTTCTGTTAAAGAAAGCATGGCCAGAAACACATCTACTTTGTTAACTGATGTATACCTGTTCTCCAGACCTTGGGGCAACAGACCACAGGAAAGGAGTTGTAAGTAAAGGAGAGGAAAAAAATCACAGGGGAGGAAATAGAAGAATCAATGCTTATCTAATGGGTTTGAGCAAGTTACTCAATGCCAGCAAAGCATGACAAAAGCAGATAATTAAAGCCAGTGGAGAGTCGGAGACCCTGGGAAGAGCTGTATTAGCATTTACATAACACTTTCCAACTTTCAGGGGAAACAGAAGTTCTTAAAATGGCAAAGAGAAAATTAATTTTATGCCTGACGTAAGGAAACTGGTGGAAACGAAGCAGGTTATACCCAACAAGCGGTGCTGCTTGAGCCAAAGGGGCATTTTATTTCTCCATTTATTATTTAATTTATATCCTGCCCTTTCCCTGATATGGGACAAAATGTCTTCCTGCTCTGTTTCATCTTCAGAAGCCTAAGAATAGTTTGTGTGAGTGAGGTTGGGAATGGCAGTCAACTGCTTCTTGATCAACAAGGGAACTGACCCCTGTTGCTCACAGTGACTGCTATCTGGTAAATGGAGACTGTGGGACGTCCACAGTCCCTTTTGTTATTATATGCCTTCAACTTGTTTCTGACTTATGGCAACCCTTAGGTGAACCTATTGTTGGGAAAGCCAAGACCTAATTCTGGGGAATTTATAATTAGCTCAAATGAGAGAGGGAAGCGCCCAACTTCGCTTCTAGGACCTTATCCAATTGTCTACAGGAGACGTAAGAATTCTGGCTGGGAAGACACTGAAACGGACCAAGCTCCAATTAAAGTCTAAAATATTTATTTGGCAACAATAAGCAAACATCCAAATGAAGCGCACACACACACACGCTAGAGGAATAAGCGGGGAAGAGAGAGAGCAGGGAAGGCAAAGAGGGAAACCAGGATAGAGGGAGATATACTCACATCCGAGCGACTCCTCTGGGCTTTGGCGGCGAATGAAGATGAGTTCCGTGGAAGGGGCACGACTGGCAAGAGGGGGGTCGCAGGAACTATCTCAGAGTACAGACTGACAGAGTTTCAGCATGCACTTCCAAGGTAGCACGAGGTCGGCTAAAATCCAGGGGTTCTTATAGGGAAATTCTGCCTTCTAGCCATGGGCCGGACAATAGCTAGACAAAGGCGTGATGGGCTTTTCATTGTTTACTTAAGTCTGGGCATAGTCTAAACAATGCATTTAGTATCAAAGCAATCAATGGCCCTTGGGCTACTCAATAAACTTGTTGTTGTTATCAAAGCAATCAAGGAAAGGAAGCTAGAGAAAGGAGGTGTCATCGAATCTAATCACTGTCTCATCAAGTGTGAGACTAAGACAAACAAACACCATTAGGTATCTTTTCCAACATAATGGGATATTCCCCAAGGCAACTCCCATAACCTGCCTGTTCCGGTAGTCTTTTGTAACCTTACTTGCTTACATGACTTCACATCTAGGGGATTATGGCTTCTACCTCCCAGGGGTCAGGCTGGGGTCATAGGGGACTCCGCACAGTCAAAATATATATGAAAAATGGAGGACTTTTACTAACACTATCATGGGGTTTTTCTTGGCAGGTTGTTTCAGAGGGGGTTTGCCACTGCCATGCTCTGAGGCTGAGAGAGTGTGCCTAGCTCAAGGTCACCCAGTGAGTTTACATGGATGGGGATTCATCCATGTATGAACTTGTATCCCCTGAGTGCGGATTTGAACCCTATTCTCCACTATGTCTCCCTTACACTAAAGTATGGCATGCATAGGGATCATAAATACTCAACAGGATTCACAACTGCCCGACAGGATTCCAGCCAATTATCTTTTTCACAAGTTCCATCAATGTTGTTTTTGGTGCACTTTGGGGAGGTCCACATTATATTTCATATTAAGGCTGTCATTTGCAAAGTTTCAAGCCATATCAATACAGATTTTACACCACGTGGCACATTACAGCTGGTTTTTTATACTTTTAACACACAAATGGGAAACCTATGGATTGATGTCATTGGGCCACAACTACCATCACTCTTGACTATTTGTCATGCTGGCTGGGGTTGATGGTAATCGGTCCAACAAGATATGTAATGCCACATCTCTGAATTAATTATTTCAAGGGAAGGGGAAATTCTCAGTAAGTTGTAGTTTTTCAATTTGGACTTAAATGTTACAGCTAACACTAGGCTTCCTTGATATTGAGGGAAAATCTCTTCCTATAATGAAGGAGTCATTATGAAAGTATGGACAAAAGGATCAATATCACTCCACAGAAAAATGGACAAGTAGACCTGGACAAATTTCTTCTAAGATGGTACTGGTTTATTGCATATTGAACTGACATTATGCAACAAGAGTTTGTGGTATTTACTTAATTCTCAGCTATTTCAATCATCATCAAACAAGGACACAAATACAGGAATTGAACTATCAAGCACAGCAGTGAAGACTGAGTTTCACTGCTCAATAAAATTGTATAAAGGACATCTGAGTTACCTTGAGAACATAAAAAATGGGAAATAAATTAGAATAAGGATAAACTGAATGAAACAAAGGGTAAGGGCAGGGGTAGGCAACCTAAGGCCCGGGGGCCGGATGCGGCCCCCTGAGGCCTTTGGACCGGCCCCAGGCCAGTCCTGCCGCCGCCGCTGCCACCCACCATGATGATATTGATTATTGTTGTTATTACTTGTTCTTGGGGTTTTCTTGGCAAAATCTCCACAGGGGTTTTGCCATGGCTTTTCTGGGGCTGAGAGAGCGTGCATGCATATTTTTTAAATTGTTTAAAAAAATATTTTTATATTTATTTATTTATTTATTTATGGTGCTTCGGCCCCTCAATAGTCTGAGGGACAGCAACCCGGCCCCCGGCTCAAAAAGGTTGCCTACCCCTGGGTAAGGGAGTGAGTCAGTAGTTTGCTCATAGTTTCATGTTAAGAAAAGAAGCAGTCAATGGATTGAAGCAGGTGCATATTTCAATAACTTAAAGAGAAGGTGAACATTCTTCAAAGAATTCCAAAACTAATATCTTTATTAGGCCAAACAAAAAAAGAGAAATGATATATAAAAAAGAAAATATTGCATGATGTTTTTAAAATTTGGAGATAGCCCCAAAAGACCAAAACATGTAATTAATATTTAACAGTACCAAAATCTGAGAAGGGCTATTGACATAACTGCTGATGCAAACTGAGTTCCTTAAACATAATTTAACTCTTTGGAGACAAAAAGTTTTACACCTTATAATACTGCTGTGTTCTTGCTAAAAGACAGGATGAAATTTGCACCAGTCAAAGGCAGAATGGAATGCTGGGTGAGCAGGAGGGTGAGCCACTTGTAGGCATAACTATTTTCATACCCAGTTTTTCAGATCCTTCAATGACCAACAAGTTTGTAAGGTGTGCAGTGGCTGCTCCAGAGGACCTAATGAATCCTCTTCCCACACTGCATTAGCAATTTGGTAGAAATATTTTTGTCAGACCCAAATCTCAGTTCCCATAGTGCCAAACAAAGGGTAGAACGATAACCCATGAGCACATCCATTTTTCCTCCCCCTCCTCTTGCAACAGATGCCACTCAGCACCACAAAGTGCCATGCAGGGGGAAAACCCCACAAATCCACAATCTGAACTGAGTAACACGGTATATGTGGGGTGACAAGGACCATGTGTTCATGAAAGAAAAGAAAGTGAAGAACAATGAGTCAGTTTTGCAGGTTGTGGTTTTTTTAAGCGCACTTGGTGTAGAATATTTATTTCTGATTTTAGTTTCAATCTCTTCCAGTGCAAAAAGAAATATCTACCGTTTTGTTTTCCAGCATAAGACAAATAGTGTCTAGAACAGGGACCGGCAACCTACGGCCCCCGGGCCGGTTCCGGCCCAGGTCGCTGGACTTACTGGCGCAGGCAGACTCCTGCCGCCGCCGTGCGCCGCCGCACATTTTGCCATACGCAGGAGTACTGAGCATGCACAAACGAGTCACGGCCACAATTTTGGAAATCAAATGGCAGCCGTGAGTGGCAGCCACCATTTTGTTCTCCAAAATGGCAGCCGCGACGCGTTTGTGCATGCGCAGTACTCCTGCGTATGCGCAAATGCATCGCTGGCATTTGGGAGAAAAAATGGCGGCCACGGCATGCGTCGCAGCAGCTGCGCCCGCGCGTGCCATGGCAGCGGCGCACACGGGGGGGTCGTGCACGGCAGCGGAGGGTGCATGCGCACGTATGAGCGCGCACACCACCATCCCGTCCTCGGCCCAGCGGAGACCTGGATTTCGGGGGACCGGCCCAGGTCTCCAAAAGGTTGCCTACCCCTGGTCTAGAAGGTGCAATTACAAACACACATTTCAATTTACCCAAGTTGCTGTTTTCCACATTGCTTTCCACAGATCCACACCTCAGCACTTACAGGTTTCCCAGCTTGGAACTGGCAGGGATTTCAAGGATGGATGGGCTTATTTCAATTTCTAGTGATGGCAGAAATCTCTAGAAGACCATCTGACATACAAAGGGGATGTTGCTAGAGGAATGGGTTATAGTGGACCTCCATATGTTTTTGGACTACAATCCCCATAATTTCTCCCCCTTGGCTATGCTGGTTACAACTGACAGGAGTTGTAGGCCAGAAACATCTGGAAGGAAACATTATCACTTTCTGGGGCAAACTAATCCATCACCCAACTCCCTTTTTTCCAGTAAGGAAAGCTTTAGCTCAGGGGTAGGCAACCTTTCCCCTTTAAGGGCCGAGGGACTTCAGCTCCCAGAATCCCAGGAGCTATTGGCCAACATGGGACTATTAGCCAACATGGCTGAGGCTTCTGGGAGCTGAAGTCCCTCGGCCCTTAAAGGGGAAAGGTTGCCTACCCCTGCTTAGCTGATAATCGAGCAAAATGATTTTGCCTCTTGAATGTATTCTTTCACTGAATAACCAATTTCCCATACTTTTAATGAGAAAGAAAGAAAGAAAGACCCTTAGCATTTATGAAGTTTCATAGCCTATTCAACCATGACTTACTTCTCACTTCTTTATTGCATTATTTTTATGTACCATTTCCAACTGAGTTATAGTGTTTTTGGATATGAATTCCCCAGAAAGCACCTTCAATGCTTGTTCCCTATGGTTTTATGTAATAGTATGGCTTTTTAAAAGTCTGCAACTGTCCTGTCCTGCTCCCATACACAGTGTGACTGACATCTACAAAACACCTCGCCTGGAATAATCTAAGTAAAGCCAAGAACAGAATTTCAGACCCAAATGAAGAATACATCACCACAAGAGATAAATAGATATTAGATGGCAAAGAGCAAACAAAAGTCTTGGTTCAATACTAAACATGAATGTAACATATGGAAGAGCACAATAGGAACATCTGGTTTTAAATCAGGTTTGGAAGGTGAAACAATACCCACTTGTATACATAGCACATTAGAGGAGAGCAAAGAAGACCTTAACAACTCAGTTCTGAAAAAATAAAACCTGGTTTTAGTACTCTTTGCCAGGGTGAAACAGACGGGCAGGAAAAAGTGGCTTGAAGCTGCCTTTTCCGAAGCCACGTTGAAGTCCCACCAACCAAACCGTCAGCTCCCAAGGCAGCTGGTGTGCATGTCATGACCACATGGCATGGCTTCAAGCCTTTTTTTTTTTTTTTTTTACTGTCCCCACCACCATCCCTGCACACCTTCACAGGAGTGACTGCCATCCCATTGCATGGCCATTCCTCTGAACCTGCACACATTTGCATGTGCAGCACTTCACCAGGACAGGGCATCAGAGCAGAGGTGTGCCCATGCAGATGCCAGCAAGGTACAATCATGTCTCCCTTCATCCTCCCTTCATCCTATGCCCTCTCTTTGACGGTCTGTTTTGTGTATATTGTACTCATCTCCATTAGAGATGTCATGCTTTCCCTTTTGGGCATTGCCACCCCCCTGATTGGGGACAGCAGCTTTGTTCCTTTTAAATGCGTTCCTGAGTTGGGGCATTTACATGCACAATTAGGGTTACGATTTGGAAAGAGCACCTCTTTAGAGCCATGCTGGTGTCAGTGCATTTATACGCACATGCGAATGACTTCAGAATGAGATCAGAACAAGGCATCCAATAATAGCTGGGTGACTCATTCTGATCTCAGAGTGAGCGACTGGCAAATAGTGGGAGATGTGCAGGATGGCTCAGTAGTGTGGGAATGGAGGGCTCTGGATCTTCCCAGAAGATCAAAACTAAGAGGTAGGTTTTTAAAAGTTTGTTAATTCTAATACTGAACATCCTGGACATTGTCTGGACTGGTCGCACCAGAACCAGGGACTGGGCCATGTGTTGTCCAAAGAGGACACTATCAGAACAGGGGGGAAATGGGCCTTTTGGCCCATGCAGACAAGGCTTAGGAGGGTACACTGTGGACACTGCTAATCCAAGAGGCCTAAACAGAATTCAGACTGCTTCTTCTCGAAAAGCTAATATGGCTGTTGTCAATGTGATAATATTTATACTTAAGATATATAGAAGAATTTAGCTTGGACAGCCATTGTTATTGCTGTGCTGTGTTTCATCAACACAGTACTAATGTTTGCTCCTATTACCACTTTTCCACCAGCTGGTTTAAAGCCCATGGGCAGGGAGGGATTTGGACCAGGCTGGCCAGGCCTGAGTGTTTTCCTCCAGCTAAGAGAAAGTATGCTTGCATAAGTGCCTACATACAGAAATAGCATTTGTATCACAGACTTTACCTGACAGAGGGGAACGTGTAAGAATGGGGGTAATCCAGCCCTTTATGGGTTTCTCCCACTTTATTTCAATATATATAAAATATACTCTTGAATCTATGTGAGAGTTGGGTTATTGCTAAACTACCTGTTTGTCTGGTTAACAGCAATGTCAAAACAGACACCGGAGACAGCAGAACACAGGTGAAACAAAATCAGTTTTCCCTAGGTAAGGAAAGGGTGGAAACACACCCAGAGGCAAATGTCACTCACCACAGCCAACAAGATGAGTAATTATATATGAAAAAATGTAGCATTATCCAGTGCTCCGATATTACTTTTTTGGGGCCACAGTACCAAGAATTTCCACTCAGTATAGCCATGGTGTCTAAGGAAACTAGGGATGTGGAATCCAAAATTTTTCCAAACTCTGATATTATTCACACTCTTAAACAGCTCTGGATGCCTATTCATACAGACATTAAAGAAGAACTTTTCAGGATTAGGTTTTACCTTGGTTGTATCTCCTCTCATTGATCAAGATTCTCTACCCTGCACCTATTAAAGAGATACCTGTATACGGGGACATAATCAGAGCTGAAGCAAAGAATTCTGCAATACTTCCCTTCATCCTGCTTGTAATTACATTTAAACCAAGTACTTTCTCACACTATATGCACCCTCATGGAAATAAGAAAAGATCTCTGTGTCATCATTTGCACCAGGACAATTTTCCCAAGGAAAATTTCTATGAACTTGCACAAATCCTGCATACAGAGCTGTCCTAGATTTAAATATCAGCCACATAGCTCAGTGCAATGGATATTTATAGCACCAGGGAATAATTGGCTTCAAGTTTCTTTTGGGACTGTCTCTCCCTAAGCAACTATTTATTAAAAGATCTATTAGAATGGGAGATGGTAATAATATGTCCATTTCCACATAGCAGGGCACCTGAACTGCAAACTTCATACAACGTAAGTTAACTTTGCTGCTAAAAGAAAAACTATGTGGAAAAACTGTTCCAAATGTTAAACAAATCCTGTGATCAAGGATGCCTTCTGCTGAAATTATGCAACTGGAGAATGAAGAAAACATTTATCACAGTCAAGAAGAACATGATTATGGCCTCTCAAAGACATTTCTCCTGAGACCTGGGTTCTTTCCTTCCTGAATGTCTATGTAAAAACTGTACAGTGATTAATGCAAGGCAGCTGATTGTTCTAGTGCTCGGACTTTCTGCATAAAATTCCTCTTAAATGGCATCACAAAGTCCTCAAAATCCACCTCATATGTAAAACGTTGCCGACGT
The DNA here is from genome assembly GCA_026167975.1 of Phrynosoma blainvillii. Classification (NCBI taxonomy): domain Eukaryota; kingdom Metazoa; phylum Chordata; class Lepidosauria; order Squamata; family Phrynosomatidae; genus Phrynosoma; species Phrynosoma blainvillii. The sequence continues at coordinate 198,433,431 of JANUYF010000001.1, read as the reverse complement.
AACTCTCTCTTTCTGAGAAGATCTTTGGTGGTTGCCTCTGGACTCCAAATCTGGGGGTGGGGGGGGGGAGAGAAAGAAAAGCAATCACAATTATTATTCAATATGATGTTGAATGGTCTATAGTTATGTACATTTGTTCGAGAACTCAGGAACAGGACACCCTTGAGCAAATGCTAAGCCTTGGATTTTTAAAAATCAAAACCAACCTCACAAGTGCTCTCCTGATCTCCCCACATGTCATTTCTTTTGCAAGAAAATTTAACTAGGAAAAGATTTTTTTATTCTTCATTTTATTTATCTATCAGCACAACAAAAAATTGACTAAAGTAATGTATAATAAAATACATACAAAGACATAACATATCAAATATCATATAGACATGGAACTGGCAATACACCTGACTAGTAAACTTATCTGAAAAACCTGGGTGTAAAGAAACTTCTTTTGAATGCACCAAAAATGCAGCATGGTTAGTGCACGCCTCAGCTTTGGTACAAGGTGTTCCATGGGTACAGCTACACTGAATGTCCTTCTCAAAAGATCTGTCAAAGAAGCACCCATGGAAATGCCTCCCCTAAAGTGAAAAGACTGGACAAAAGTGTGATGGATGATGCACTCTCTTAAATAACCGGTGCTAAGTTGTTGAGAGCCTTGTGCAACACTAACAATACTTTAAACACAGCCCTGTTGCAAGAAGCAACCAAGTGTATCTCCTTCAGCAAAGGAGTTACATCAGAAGTGGGAAATGGTCAGGAGTTCTGGAGGTTGTACTAGCTTTCTGTAGAACTTTGGAGGGCCATACCACCCCACTGTGACCCCCTTGAAATTTGAGAACACCCTCCCCCATTTTTTTTAAAAAAACATCAATACTACATCCCTTAAAGGGTAAGGAGAATTTTATTAATTTCTAGTCCTCTTTCCTTGGCTGCTTCAGGCACAGGAGAGATCTTTATTCAACCAGGAAGTAAACTGGAAGTGAACTTCTCATTTACTTCTTTTGGACTAAAATAGCTTGCCTGCTCCCAAAAAGTGTGGTTGTATGGGGTTCATTTTTAGCAAAAGGTTTTTGGAAAAAATAAAAAAGGGACAGGCAAATCATTGGGATCCTCAAAAACAGCCTGGTCAAGGTAACCATTGGACTTTGCACCATTTGTAGCATTGGGGCCAACTTCAAATGCAGCTCCATGTAAGACTATATTGCAATACCCCAGTCTCAAGGATACAGTGCATGGACCACTGTGGCAAGATGGTCTCTGCCCAAGAATTGGTTGCAGCTGTTGTTTCTGTTAGTCAGTTAGTAGTAAGAAACCCTTGCCAGTCTATAGCCAATCATTCAGCAACCACATAGCAAACTCATTATCTTCTCCCCAGCCTTCATGCTATCAGCCTATTACTCTCTTGCTTACTCTATAGAACAAGGCTGGCAACCTTCTGTATGTTCTAGGTTTTTTTTGTCCCACAAGTTCCAGTCAGTCACACAGAAGTGGATGCATCATGGGCAAAATGCCCAAAGAGATGGAAGAATGAATGATGCAATTTATTGTAAATATTATAGAAGCAGTTGTTTCCTTATGTTTGGAAAAATGAAAAAACAATACTATGCCAACAACATTCTGTGCCATCTTGGCATGGCTGCCATGGGAGAGATGACAACTTTTGAAAAGTTATGATCACCACAAGCTGGTATAAATAGGAAACGTCATGTGTAGAGGGAGGAATGCTGAGATGAGACTGAAAAAGGATATAGGGAATTCTGAGAACTAGATGTTCTAAACTGCACCACATGGAACAATGGGAATTCCAGTGAGGTTCACTTCAACAGAGGGTAGCCATCCTTGGAATTGGTGAACCAAGTTCCACAAAAGCAACAGCTTAATGAAATTATGTTTGTCATATTTCATAATCACACTTACTCTCTGTGGCGTGAAAGCAATGTTGACTTTCCTTGTAGCTCCTCTGGTTATCAATGAATTCAGATGGACGACATTATCCCTGAGGGATTCTTTTTTCTCTTCAAAGAGAGATTTCTCTACGACTGGTTCAAGTAACTGTGAAGTCTTAAAAAGATGACAATAATCAGTTGGATGTCTCATGCAATTATCTTGAACAGATCTTTTGGCAATGTACATGATTAATTAAGAGTCAAAATCACACAGATTCAATACAGTACATATCTACAGATAAATACAGCCCTGTATTTTGCAAGGAAAATTCCTGAATCAATCCCTGGAATCTCCAAGTAAGGCTGGGAAAGATCTCTGTCTGAAATTCTAGAGAGCTACAGTCAGTCAATACAGACAGCTGTGAGACAGATGGCCTGGTGTCAGGCAGCTTCCCATGTCCTTGCTCTTAATGCTTTTTTCCCATTTATACATTGTTCCCTATTGTAATGCCACTTTTTGCAAAAATCCTGACAAGCACAGCAAAAATGGCAAGCACATTTGCATCACTTTTTATATGATTTAGTCTACGCTGCTTTGGGGATGCACAAAGTCATTTGGGACTCTTGCTTGAACATTGGTAGCTGTCTTATTCTAAATTGTGCTACCTGAAATCCTTTGAAATAGGAAATGTTTGGTACTCAGTTAGAGACCTGGGACAGACAATTCAAGGGTCCATCTACTAAGCCAGGAATGGGGAATGTGTGTCCTCTCCTGGTGTTGTTGGACTGAAGTCCTAGCCACCACATCCAATGCTGAATCATGATGGAGTTGCAATCCAAAAAGACCTAGAAGAGGGAAAAACGTTCCCCATCCACTCCCAAAGCTACAAAAATACTTGCACTAAGCGCATGTGTTTTTGTTTTGTTTTGTTTTGTTTTTTTGCACCGGAGAGGGTATAGGAATATACCAGCCCTCTGGTGTACTCCCAATGAAAGAACCAGTGTGGTATGGTAGTTGGGGGATGGAAGTTTGGGAAATTCATATTAAAGTCCCCACTGAGCCATGAAATGTAACCTTGAGGCAGCCAGTGTCTCTCATTCTAACCTACCTTGCTGATGTGTTGTGAGGATAAAATGAGAAGAGGAAGAGCCATGTACACTTACTTGAACTCATTGGAACAAAGCCAGGAAATAAAGGTAATTAATACATGAATAAAAAAGAAGTGGTAGGACTGGCCTAATAAACTATGCTCCCCCTGCAGTCATTCTGCCCTCATAGCCATTTTTTAAAATGAGACATTTTGCCTGCTTTCACAATCATAGTGTCACTGTAAAGGTAGAGGCATCATTAAGGTTGGCGTCACCCAGTGTGTGTGGGAATTGTCTTGCCTCCCCCCTCCGGCTTCCTGCCTGACAATCCAGACTGCTGTTGAGGGGGGCACACTATGGAGCTGTGGCCTCCAGGGCTATCCCGAAGAAAAGGCCTTCAGCATCTGGTGCAGCTGCAGCCACACCGGACCCTGAAGGTATTGGCAGCCGCAACCTCTCCCAGAAAGTCCTTCAGGATCCAGTGCAGCTACAGTCATGCCGGAACCTAAAAGCAGCCACCCCACCCCCAATCAGCTGCTGCTACTGAGGGGGTAATGCTGCAGCCTCCAGAGTCTGCTGTGGCTGCTGGGTGAGCAGGAAAGGAATTTTCCTGCTTGCCCAATAGCCATACCAGTTCCTCCAAGTGCACCACTCCACTCATGAAGCCACTGGGTGAAAGTGCTAAAAGGTAGAGCAGATACATTTTGGTTAATGGGTATTTATGTCCAAGAGATTATAGAGCATTGTCACCATACCTCATCTTTCATGGATTCTTTCGATGTAGGTTCTGTGGGCTTTGGTTTGGAAGGAGCTGGTGGTGGGGCAGGTGCAGGGGCTTGTGCTGGTGCTTTAGGCTTGGCTTTCTTCCCTTTCTGCTTATCCCCTTTGCCTTCTGGTGGCTTTGGCAAGCGATCTAGCGTGTCTTGAAGGAAGTGGACCAGCCGATTGTCAGCATAAGCCTTGGCAATTTCCAGGCTGTTTTGTCCTGTTTGCAGAGAAGGTACATGGTTAAGTTACAAACCATTACAGTTTCTCTCTGTAAAGCTCTGCCAGAACATAGCACCCTTGGATGAAATATTGGTTTATACTCTAGTCACCCCCTGCCTTGATGGCCACAACTCCTTCTTTTGTGGCCTTCCTTAGCCTTTTTTCTCCCCTGTCTGGAAACATATACTATAAAACAGTTAAGCAATCTCACAGTTCATTTGTTAAGTATGAAAATATTTTTGGGAGTACCACAATCTCCCTAGTCAGATGGGAGATATAATACAAATTCTGGGAGAAGTAATCCAAATCTTTAACTTTTCTAAACTCTGCTTAGAGCTTACTACAGCAGGGGTGAGCAAAGTGTAGCCCATAAACTATATGCAGTCCCAGGGCCATTAGTGTGGCTCCCAGGTGTCAATTTTTAAAAATTTCTCTCCATGTTTTTGGCCCCAAATGATCGTTGGGGGCTGGAGACATTTTCTCCCTGCATATTTTGAGCTCCCTTGGTATATTTTAGGCCTAGAAGAGGCCTTTAAAAAAAACAGAAAGTGAACAGGGACTTGCAGGTAACTCCCTATAGCAAAACAAAACAAAACAAAAAAATCCCTCCTGGACCTAACATGTTGTTGCTGTGATGGTGATGTGTCTTCCAGTTTTTTTTTTTTTTGTCTTATGGTGACCCTAAGGTGAATCTAAAATGAAGTTTCTTGGCAAGATTTGTTCAGAGGGGTTTTTGCCTTTGCCTTCCTTTGAGATTGAGAAAGTTTGATCTGCCTAAGGTCACTCAATGGGTTTCTATGGCTGAGCAGGGGTTCAAACCCTGGTCTCCAGAGCTGTAGTCCAAACTAAAGCCATTCTACCACATGGCTTGCCCCGTCCCACCAAAAAAACATGGTAAAAATGCCTCCATGCTCCCTAGGGAGTGCTTGCAAGCCTAACATTGACACTGTTTTTGTGTGGCAGAAGTGTTGCCCTCTAAGGTCTCCTAGTCTTAAACAGTTGCCCACTGTGTATCTCAGGATGGCCTAGCTTTTACCTGCACTCCCAGACCCAGCTAATTTCTCCTACTATCATCTTTCTGTCCCCAGATTTTGTTTTCCTTATCTTCCTATTTGCCCACCTTCACACCTGCAGTCCCACCACACTCTCCTGCTCCCATCATTAACTTTGCTTGTTCTCCCCTGTTACTTTTTAAGGCTTAGATCTCCCTCCTGAATATGCCACAATGAGACTACCTCTCCTTTTCCCTTCATCCTCTGCCCACAAAACTTAACTTTTTGCCTCTTATAATCTTCACCCCCTACAAAACCCCATGCTACTCTGTGAAGTGCCAGGCACATCCATTGTTGTTGTCAATTGCCCTTGAGTTGATCTCAACCCATGGTGACCCTATGGATCAGACATGTTCAAGACCCTCTGTCCTCCACTGCTCTTCTTAATTCATGCAATCCCATACTTGTGACCTCCTTAATAGAGTCCATCCATCTGGCATGTGGCCTTCCTCTCTTCCTACTTCCCTCCACCTTTCCCAGCATTATTGTCATTTCCAATGAGTCCTCTCTTCTCATGATGTGTCCAAAATACAACAACCTCAATTTGGTCATCTTGACTTCCAGGGAGGTTTCCAGCTTGATCTACTCTAGGACCCATTTGTTTGTCCTTTTGGCTGTCCATGGGATCCTCAGCACTCTTCTCTAGCACCACATCTCAATTTTCTTCCTATCATCTTTCTTAACTGTCCAGCTCTCAGATCCATACATGGTCATAGGGAATACAATGGCTTGTATGATTCTAACTTTATGCTGAGTTATATATCTTTGCATTTTAGAATCTATTGCAGTTCTTTCATTCTTTTAGAATCTTTTCTAGTTCTTTCATAGCCACCCTTCCCATTCTTCTTCTTCTGATTTCCTTACTGCAGTCCCCATTTCTATCAATGTTTGATTCCAGGTAGGAGGATTTGCTTACTATTTCTATTTCTTCATTATCTAGGTTGAACTTGTGAAGGTCCTCAGTGGTCATTTTTTGTTTTCTTTATGTTCAACATTAAGCCTGCCTTTGCACTTTCTTTGATCTTCCTTAGCAGGTGTTCCAGGTCTATGAGGTTTTCTGCTAGTACTATGGTGTCATCTGTATATCTTAGATTGTTGATATCCTCCCTCCTGTTTTCACTTCTCCTTCTGCTGTGTCCAAGCCTGCTTTTCATATAATATATTCTACATACAAGTAGAACAGATAGGGTGAAAGGATACAGCCTTGTCTAACCCCTTTGCCAATCGGGAACCATTCTGTTTCTCCATGTTCTGTTCTGATAGTAACCTCTTGTCCTGAGTACATATTCCTCATCAAGACTTTTAGATGTGTTGGCATTCCCATGTCCTTAAGTGTGTTCCATAGCATTTCATGGTCTATGCAGTCAAAGGCTTTGCTATAGTCTATAAAGCACATGCTGATTTTCTTTTGGAATTCCCTGATGTGCTCCATTAGCCATCGTATGTTTTTGATGTGGTCCCTAGTGCCTCTTCCTTTCCTGAATCCCACTTGAACCTCTGGGATTTCTCTCTCCATGTTTTGTGGAGTCTATGTTGTAGAATTTTGAGCATGATTTTGCTAGCGTGGGAGATTAGTATTATGGTCTTATAGTTGCTGCAGTCTCTTGTGTCTCCTTTTTTGTGGATGGGGATCCATATGGCACATCCATAGCACTGTGTAAATAGCCAACAGCACTGGAGGAGAATAAAGCTGATTACTAAAGCAATGATTCATTGAATTTCATGTACAGTGGCACATCATATTGCACCAGCCAAAAAGATAGATTCGTGGCTACTTGAGATGGGGCATTTCCAGACTGTGGAAGCCTTTCTGCTCTGGGCTTCCAACTGAACTTTAATGGCTTGGTGTATAAACGTAGGTTTAGCACTTTCAGTAGCTACTTTAAAATTCATTTTGAAACCTAAGTTGGATTCACTGCCCAAATAGCATCGAAGGCTTCATAACTTGCCAAGGAGTGAAACTGGCTTCTTCCCTGTGCTGTTTTAGAGGGGAAATAAAATGCTCTGTTCTGTCAAGCTTTTAATTTTGTATAATGTTTTGTTGGTTTTAATTTCAAGGCTGTGCTCAAATTTTATTGTGTGTTTGTTTGTGGTGGTTTTGCTCCTGTGTTCCTTATGTTTCTTGGTGCTATGAGACATTTTAATTACACAATTATTCTACATGGTCTCCCAGGCACATGGTGAGTGGGGTGTGTGATTTATAATGTAAGAAAGAGTGAGCATGAGTCTGCAGATCACACACGAGTCTGCAGGCAGCACATCCCATATGTATAGTCAACAACCTGCTTTGACCTACATCACAGTGCCACCCTCATAAGGCTGATTTGAAGCTGGATTCACAAAATGTTGAACAAAGTAGGTGGATGGTGTACAATCCAAATATGTACCAGAATACAGGATCTGTCAGCAATGGGCTATTCTTGACACACAGAAAGCTGCAAATCATAGAGAAGGCTAGTTTAGACTTCATTCATCTGGCAATCTATAAACTAGGAATATGCAGCCATTCTTCCCCACAACTGTTTGAAGCAGGATAGCCCTGTCACAGGTCAACTACTGCAGGGATAGAACTAGGGCTTGTCTATATCACTTTATAAATCCCGAATTCCCCACTAGGCTTGCTGTGTGTTGCTTACATTACACAAGCCCCAAAGTCCAGCTCAGGTTTGGGCTGTTTTCACAGTGCCTGGACCAATTCAGGATTTCCAACCTTTGTCCCACATTAAAAAGACTTATCTTTTGCTCTGGACTTTTCCAGAAAACCCAGAGCAAAACACAGGGACAACAGCCAGTTCCCTTACTAGCCCTCCCTGCTTCTTTCTGCCATGGCCAGGGTGCACTTGGAAGTGCTGGGCTTAGCCGAGGAAAGGAACGTAGGAGAGTTACTGGAAGAATTAATTAAAGTGTAAAGTAGGTGGTTTTGCTTTAAAATCTGTACCAAATGCAAATTCCTCCCATCCTTACTTAACCTGGTGGTGCAGTGGTTAAATGCCTGTACTGCAGCCACTCACTCATAGACCACAAGGTTGCGAGTTCAATACCAGCCAGGGCTGAGGCTCGACTCAGGCCTGCATCCTTCCGAGGTTGCTAAAATGAGTACCCAACTGTTGGGGGGCAATCAGCTCACAGTTGTAAACCGCTTAGACATCCCATAGCGCGATATGAAGCGGTATATAAATGAAGCTGCTTTGCTTTTACACTTCCCAGATCAATACATACATTGAAAGATCTTTATTCTATAGACTGTGCACTTCCCTAAATTTTAAAATGCAATCTTTCACTCTTGTGAAATAAAACTTGTTCCTTGGAGAAAACAATATGAAAATATTTGCAAATGTTTATGTGCATTTTAATTGTAGACTGGTGTAGAAATGGAAAGAACAGACTGATGACAGAAACTTACTGGCTTATTCATCCCTAAAGAAAGTAAATAACAAAGTTAAGATGACCAATGATGATGATGATGATGATAAATGTAAGCAAGAAACAAATTAACTACCACTTCAGAGCCCTTATTGGAAAATCAGACAAATCCCCCAAAGACTGATATCTTCTGTAATAAAAATCAGTAGGAGTTATTCAAAATGACATTCTTCTTCATCATGAGAGCTAATTTATAACTTTGAATAGCAGTAACTCAATTAATAGGAGTGGAAAGGCTTACCTTTTCTGTTTTGCATCTGCACTTTAGCACCAGAGTTGACCAAATACTGCACAGTGTCCAACCGGCAACTCTCAATTCCTCTCATTAACGGGGTTCCATCATTGATTGAAACAGCATCCATTGTTGCCCCAGAATTAATAAGCAGTTCAGCAATATCCTGCTGTCCAGCATGGCAAGCATGGTGGAGAGGAGTCCACATGAAATTATCTGTTGCGTTCACATTCGCCCTGCAGAGAAAGAACCAGTATTTATTTATTTATTTACATCCCACCCTTCTTCCAGGACTGGGACTCAGGGCAGCTTACAACATTAAAGAACAGCACAATTAAAAACATACAAAAATAGTACATTAAAACAGAATTAAACTACGACAGTAATTAAAACAGATTCCATACTAAAATATCAAATATTTTAAAAAGATAAAAACACTTAAAATACATTAAGACAATATAGCACCCCAGGCCATTCTTTAAAAACTTTGTTTTGAATGACTGTCTGAAAAGGAAGATTTTCGCTTCTCAGCGGAAGGCCATCAAGAAAGGGGCCATTGTGGTCTCCCTGGGAAGGGAGTTCCAGAGTCTAGGGGCAACCACGGATAAGGTCCTCTCGCGTGTCCTCACCAACCGTACTTGTGATGGGGATGGGATGGAGAGAAGGGCCTCCCCTGAGATCTCAGAGCCTGGGCCAGCTCATATAGGGAGATAGTTTCTGCCAAATAGCCTGGACCTGAGCCATGAAACATACATGACTACATGAAACATAACTACATGAAACATAACTGTTTTGCCCCCTCATTTAGAATTTAAAAAACAAACAAACACAGGTTTTAAATAAAGAGATCAATATGTGAGCTATGGAAGAAAAGAGATTTGTTCCTAATACATTTTCATGATCTGTTAAAATACCATGAAAAGCCAGGCATTTCTTATCAGCTGTGGATTATATCCATTGCAAAATGGGCAAACTAATGTTTTTCTTTCCATCTCTGAAAAGAACAAAACTTGAGGTCATTTAGAATAAATGGCAGTGGATTCCAGACAGAACAAAAATAAAAGAAAGAAAGAAAGAAAGAACTGTAATTGATTTATAAAATCTGCTGCCATAAAATGTGGGTTTGGCCACTAGCTTTCACAGTGGATTAGATACATGTGGGAGGCACACTATTTCCCATGACAAGAAAGAACTGCAACAAGGTCCAGTGTTTCTGTCATCCAGTCATACCTTCATCCACAGTATTCCATCCTTTTACCTCTCCACCAAAGTCATCCACATCCCCAACATTTCATGCCTGCTGAGCATACCCAAGCCTTGCTAGGGGTATCTGCCCTGTCACATTTAAAGGACCCCCCCCCCCGCCGTCATATGTTCCCCTGTTGTACTTTTGCAAATCTTAGCAGCAATCACACTGGAGATATGGCATCTTACTTCCTGTTTTGCCACTTGCATCTGAAATTGGGTGAAACTATTTTGTCAGGCATTCTTCAGCAATATAAGGATCAGACATTCCCCTAATGGTGGAATTATTAGCTGACAATCAATTACACATTACTTACATAGCAGTCCTTTTTGCTGTGGTAATAAGAGGTTATGTTATGTTAGCTCTGACATATAAATCTAGAACTTACCTTTTCATTCTCAGAGCATGCATTATGTGATATTATGGACCAGTGGTTTGAAAGTGATCTGTTTTTTAATCAAATGGCTTCTCCTACTTTATTATCTAACCTTTGCCTATTGGTTTTATACAAATTTCTTTACTGAATTTCATTTCACTGTTATAAGAGTTGACTAAATATGATAAAAACATAATGAGACACATTTGTATATAATAACTGGTAAGACTGACAACTGTCTTGGTTATGTAGTTTAGTTTCCCCCCAAACCACAGTTGTTGATACATAGAATAGAGTTGCCTTCTGCCTCTCCTCCCATGCTTTAAGTCCTCTGTGGAAATCTAGCAATGAAGAAAAACTAGAAATGAGGAAGAAGTACAAACAAACAACCACATTCAAGTATAGTGGACAAGTTTCATTCCTATGATATATGATCATGGTATATCTGCATTTAGGAACCGATGTTTGCTCACATGCTTGAACATCTAGCAATAGTTCAGACATTCAACACTCTTATTCATCTTCACATACCTCTAAGCTAATATTCTTGTTTGGGAACCACCTCACATGGATGCTGGTTACTCCGCCCCCAACATGTAAGTCTGAACTGGAACAATGTGTCTCTCAAAGGACTTGCATTCCCTCACCTATCAATCATCACAAACATGCCTATTTTTAACATAAGAGTTGGCACTACCATCTAACCAAAGTGAAAACAATATAGTAAAAATATCCCATGAGAATCTCAGTCTACAGGGCACAATAAAGAATTTCAATTTCCTTGTGTCTCAAAGTAGAGCTTGAGAATACAGAAAACTTTAAATATGAGTAGGGTCTTTTTTAAAATAATCACCCATTAAGAAGTGTGCTTTTAATGAATAGAAATGTCCAAAACATTTCATTACTTCCCCACTCGCTCTTTACTATTGTCTTTTATGATAGCATTATCAGTTTCTTTTTCTTCAGGAGCTACTGGTAGTAAGGTTAACCTCTCTCTCTCTCAACCACATATTTGCCTTGACAACAATAGACATTTTCTAAGGTATTTTCTAAGGCAGTACAATTACTACATGAGGAGATGAGCACACACTCTGCCTCCCTCCACTGCTGAAGAGGAAAACCTCCTTAATCCATGGAATTCCATGTGTTCTGAAATAATGATTTGCAAAAGTACTGGGAGAAAGTTATACCTCTGGCGTATCTTGTCTAGTCTGTCCCCTCCTGTAAAACATGTTATACTTCTCTTGTGTATCCTTCTAATCATCTTGTGAAGCAGGTTAGGCTGAGATTCAGTGATTTACCCAAAGCCCTCCACTGAACTTCATGCCTCTATACACTCTCTGATCCACAGCAATATCCACAATGCCTTGCATAATATATGAAGACCATAAGCTTCTTAAGTCCCAAAGAGACACACACAATTTGAATAAGCAGCAACATTTCTACATTTCTCAGGGAAACATATCCTGCAAGCCAGAGGTAGATAGAAGATAGGGCTGAAATGATCTGGTTAGTCTGAAGTGGAAAAGAAATGCTTTCTGATCCACAGTAGTTCAACAACGGTCACAACAACATCATTCTGAAATGACTTAATGACAAAAAGTGTGCTAGGACTGTGAGCTTTGTTCAGTTCTGATATTAGGACTAGAGCCATTCATTTCTCAGTATGTATTCTTTTGCACATTGTATTCTGTTTGGTGGATCACAAAATGACCTGGTTAAAAACAAAGTAGATATGGAACACCTGCCTACCCCCATTGTAAACTGCTAAAGGAAGTTAACCTACCCCTTTTCTAGAAGGAACTGTACTGCTTCCAGGTTGCCACTTGCACAGGCAGCCATCAAGGGAGTTTTGTAGAAATAGTCTCTCACATCCACTGGCACACCTGACTCAAAGGCTTTTTTCAGGGATGAAAGGTCTCCATCTTTTGTGAGGTAATTGATATTGGAAAAGTTCTTCAATGGATCATCAATGTACCACCAAGAATCATCCTGGATGGGATGTTCAGGAGGGTGATCACGATTAAACCGGCTGCTGTCAGTAACATTCTGATAAGTTTCAATCATGTACTCTGGTGGCCCACCATCTGGCCGACGGGAGCGCGAGCTCTCTGGAATGACACAGATTGGCAGGGGGATAACAAATTTCCCCTTCTTGCCTTTTCCTTTTTTGCCCTTTTTCTTCTTGGGACCATAGGATGAAAGGAGGAAGGCCTTCTGCAAGTACCGCTTCCCTGTAAAAAATTCTTCAGTGTTAACACCCCCAGCACGGGTTTTCTCATGAGCCTGAGCAATCACTGTTATATGATCAGGATCCACAAATGGACACTTCTCCTCAATGATGGACACAAAGTCTTCTTTACTTACAGTCCCATCACCTCGGTCTGCTGCCTCAAATGCATCACGAAGACTTGCCTGATGTTCTATGGACCAATCATGCAGCCGAACTGCCCAGGGTGGGTTAGGGTTCTTCACTCCAGGCTTGGGTTTAGAAAATTTAGCAAAGCGACGCTCAATTTTACGGATCTCCTTTAGTGCTCCTTTGAAACCACCATCTTTAGCAACTTGTCTTGGTGTTTTTTTCTCAAGGTTCCTCCATGTAGGATCACAACCTAATAGGCAGAAGCAGAGATTTCATTGCAGAGAAGTGACAGCTTACAGATGGTACAAAAGGTTTTCCAAGTCTAGAGATTTTTGGGGGGGGGGGCAGAGATGCAGCTATCTAAACTGCTACACAAGTAGCTGTCCAAGGTTCTGAATTTTATTTTCTGCATAGACTCAAAACCCTGGATAACTCCTTTAAAGTTCAGGGAAAACCCCATCCATAGTGGATTTATTTCTCACTAGCACCAGAGCTCCAGCTGCCATTCTTTATCTGGAAGCACCCAAAATCAGCTCCTGCCAAAAATCATTGTGATAAGTAAGCAGCAGCTGCCTCCTGCCCAAAAGAGAGAGCAAGGAGAAGACTGTAAGGCAGACTGTAGGGCATAGTAAAACAGGAACATTGAGTGGTGGAGGACACCAACGGTGATCTAACGCAAACCCAACTATGTCAAGCATACCCGAGAGGTGGCCATCCAACCCCCAACAAAGGAGAGCTACAACCCTGCAAGGCAATTATTGCACAATTGAACAGCTCCTACTGACAGGAAATGCTTCTTAATTTAGGTGAGCCATGCATTGAAAATAATGTATGGATTCTACATTCTGTGGCATGCTGTTGTTATAGTCATTTATATCCCTCTTTTTCCCAAATAAAGGAACTCAAGGTGTCTTACAGCTTATTAAAAACAGCAGAGATTAAAAGCTATGCAAAAACATCAGTAATTGCTTTTTTTACATAAGTTATTTTTTTTAAAAACAATTAAACTATCTCTAGAGTTAAAACCATTTAAAATCCAAAAACAAAGCAAAGCAAAGCACCTTCATTTATATATCGCTTCATACCGCGCTATGGGGTGTCTGAGCGGTTTACAATTAAGCTCATTGCCCCCCAACAGCTGGGTACTTATTTTAGCAACCTTGGAAGGATGCAGGCCTGAGTCTAGCCTGAACCCTGGCTAGTGCTGAACTCACAACCTTGTGGTCTATGATGAGTGAGTGGCTGCAGTACAGGCATTTAACCACTGCGCCACCAGGGCTCCATTAAAAGCACACCATTAAAAGCCCATCACAGGCAATTTTAAAAGCCTGATGAAATGTTTTTACTTGCTAGCAGAAGAAAAGCAAGGCAGGAGACATCCTAGCCTTCCTTGGGAAGGAGTTCTAAAGTTTGGAGCAGCCATGGAGAAGGCCCTCTTCTTTGTTCCCTTCAAATGAGCCTGAGAATATAGTGGAACAGAGAGAAGGGCATCTCCTGAAAATCTTACAGCTCTTCTTTAGGAAGATATGGTTCTTCTGATTGATCCTACTATATGTCATCATTAAGTAGCAAAAGCTGATGAGAACTTGAGCTGAAGAGATTTGGAAGGGACAGGTTTGATTCACCTTGAGGTAAAAAAAAAAGAACTGGAGGGGTGCAGAGGGAGGCAATGCTGGGATCTGGCTGGTTTTGTTCAGACTGAATGTATTTTGTTTAGACTGAACAAATGCCTCTTTCTTATATATTGAAAGCATGGAAACCACATGAGGGATTCTGGGCTTAAGCTGGCTAGCCCTCTTCCCTGGCAAGGCAAATACCAGCCTTGCATGGAACATTGTGTGGCTCTCTCACAAATGCTCTGAATTCATGAAGGGGAATCATGTCAAGGCCCTTTACATTTATATAGATTTATGGCTTCTCACAGTTCAAAACATAGCTCCCCTTTTTTACATGAAATTCTTTCTTATTCAGGTAACTGAAGCCAAGCACCAAAAGGAAAAGCATTTGATTTGCCAAATCTCTCATTTACCTCTTTGACCTATAAACCTGCAACACTCTGTAAACCCTCCAGCAGCCGCATAGTGAAGTGGTGTGTTTCCATTCATGGCAATCAGACCCACATCTCCATTGTAGGCAGAAATAAGCTTTAGGATCTAAAAGCAAAGCCAATGGTATTAGAAAGATAGACCTCTGCATGCCCACACTGCAAACCCATACTTCAAACAGTTTTTTTAAATACTTTTTTCTACACAGCAAAACTGTAGCTAATTCATATGATTTTAATACTTTAAAAGCCCAGTATAGTGGACACCAGAGGAATGAAAACTCATACCTGAATATGTAATGACAAGAGAGCAAGAATTCTGCACTGACATACCATCTTCAACTTATTGCCTCTAGATTTGGTGGACTACTACTCCCATCACTTTAGACAGCATGCTGGGCATTGTGACCCAACACATCTTGAGGGTCTCAAGCACTACACATTTAAGAAAATATTTTTTTCCCCACTTGAGGACGTTTTCTTCATTCTATCTGGGGTGGGAATTGTGCAGGTTTGTTGGAGTGCTGGTTTTGCTGGAATGCCAATCCCATCACCCTTGGCCACCTTAGCCTATGCTGAGAAATGCCAGGAGCTGTAATTCAATGACATCTGAAGGTCCACATGATTCCTTCCCCTGACTTACATTTAATGTGTTCTTGTGCAGATATGCATGCTTTACTAGGTGTGTATATATCTCAGATCTGGATAACAGTTTTGGGGGAACTTTCACCCAGTGAAAATTCACACACACACACACACACACACACACACACAATCATGGGATAGAAAGAGATATGGCAATGGCAGGGAGCAGAGTGATTTTTGTCAAAACCCCAGATCCAGGTGAGAGAAAAACATAAAACTCCTCCACTATCACTGCAATCCTAGTCCATATTGGAGAGGTAATGGTTGTGTTTTTAAAAGTACATGCACATAAAGACACATTAAATGCAACATATAATTTGACCCTAAGGGGTTAATCTGACTCCTTCCACAGCTATTGTTCAGTGTCAAATTGTCATTTGAACTAACTCCTGATTCTTTTCAAATTGTCAAGAACTTTGATTGTTTTCCACATTATCTGGATAAGGAAATCTTTTGAAGGTGAGAAAGCAAAGTAGAGAAACTGGATGTTGATCTGAGAAGGAATCACAGACTGTTAACTTGTTTCCTTAAACTGAATCAATCCTTTCTTTCTTCCTTCTCTCCTCTTCAGTTTCCCCCAACACAGTCTTGATTTTGTTCAACCTAACTGAAATCTTTCTCTATTTTTGTTTCACTTCCTCTACTGCCACCACTAAAATGCACCTATACCAAGGTTTTTTGGTGTGTGCATATCTGTGCAAATCTGCATAATTCTCTGTCAGGATACAAATTTTACCATTATGGTAATGACCTCAAGACTGGTCCAGGAAATTATGGAAAATCTGAAATAATCATAACATGCCTCTTTACATGGTATTATTTATTATTCATCCTTATATTAACTTTTCTGCTAGTGAGCTCAAGATTATTTATTATTCATCCTTATATTAACTTTTCTTCTTGTGGTTCTCTTCCAATCCATTTTTAACCTCACAACAACTCTTGAGGCTGCTACCATACTGCAGAATTAATGCATCTTGACACCACTTTAATTGTCATGGCTCCATTCTATGATATCCTGGGATTTGCAGTTTCCTGCGGCATCAGAACTCTCTGACAGCAAGGCTACACAGATCACAAAACTACAATTCTCAGAATTCTATCACACTCAGTTAAAGAAGTTAAAGTGGTGTCAAACTTCAATAAATTCTGCAATGTAAATGCATCCTGTGAGGAAGATCAGATGGAGAAAGAGAGTGGCAGACCTAAAATCACCTGGTGAGTTTCATGACTCAGTAGCAAAATAAATTTCATGCTTTCCTTCATTTTGGACCAAACTACCTGTCATGTCAAACATGCCTGTCATCATTTTATATTGGTTTTTTGGCACATTTGTCTGATGAAGAAGCCAGCGGAGCTTCAAAAGCTTACATCATGTATTTTGTACATTTTGGTCGGACCATTAAAGGCATCACTGTTGGATTTTCGATGTTATTTTACTTTGCTATATGGCCAATACAGCTACCCCTGAATATGCCTTTTAACAGTGTATGTAAAGTAGTCTCTTTTATTCTGAAGGAAAAGGTGGGCCCATGTTTCTTTCCTGCTACAAATCTGCCTGGCTGCTATTTGTCCCCAGGGGGATGTTTGCAATAAACAAGACCTTTTGGAATGAAAAGCAACAGACTGGAATTGGGGGGGGGGGGGCAGGAGGAAACTTGCCCATACTCCAAGTTTATATCAAAAATGTGGTCTGAGTTGGGTCTCCAGCTTAAATTCCCATATTTCCCCACAGTTACAGAAATATGACCACAGTGCAGTGGGCTCTGCTGTCACCTCCAAGCTTTCATAAGCAGCTCCTACTCATGATGCAAGGCTACATCCTATCACCCTACTTGTTTAACTTATATGTTGAAAACATCATAAGAAAAGTGGAATTAGAATCAGAAAAAGAAGGAGTTAAAATAGGAGGAAGCAACATTAACAACCTAAGATATGTGGATGACATCATAATATTAGCAGAAGATGTTCAGGAATTGTAACAGTTAATAAAAAACATTAAGAAAACAAAAATAATGACCACAGAAGAAATACACAAATCCAATCTAGTCAATGAGGAAATTGAAATAGTTAAAGAATTCCAGAATGGAGACTGCAGTAAAAAAAAAAAAAAGACGCCTAGGAATGGGAAGGGCAGCTATGAAAGAACTGGAAAAGATAGTGAAGAGCAATGACATACAACTGAGCACTAAAGTCAGAATCATTCAGGCCATTGTATTCCCAATTACCATGTACGGATGTGAGAGCTGGACAGTGAAGGAAGCAGGCAGAAAGAAAATGAACTCATTTGAATTGTGGTGCTGGAGAAGAGTACTTAGGATACCATGGACAGCCAAGAAGACAAACAAATGGGTTCTTGAACAGATCAGACCAGGGCTCTCCTTGGAAGCAAAGATGATCAAGTTGAGACTATTGCACTTTGGCCACATAATGAGAAGGCACAGATCACTAGAAAAAACAATAATACTGGGAAAGGTAGAGGACAAAAGAAAGAGAGGAAGACCAAAAACCAGATGGATAGACTCAATCAGAGGGGTTATGAGGAAGGGCTTGTAGGATCTGGGCAAAGCAGTGGAAGATAGGGATTCTTGGAGATGTCTCATCCACAGGGTTGCCATGAGTTGGAACTGACTCGAGGGCAACTAACAAACAACAACAATTCATGACAAGTTTGTAATGTGATCTGTTTCATAACTACATGGTACAAGGAAAGGGAGAGTTCCCATTTTTTTTTGCAGCAATGCCACCATGTCTAGTTTGTCCTTTTAATCTTGTCTAGTTTGTCCTTTTAATCAAACTCTAAGGTAGGGTGGAATGTGTGGCAAGAGTCCAGCTCCTACCACATCTAATTGCTGGTTTTGCTAGCTAGGGTTGATGGGAGTGGAAGTCCAGAAACCATGAAGATGGCTGCAGGAATACCTGGTTAATCTAAATGAATTTAAGTCTCCGGGATCAGATGAACTACATCAAAGGGTATTAAAAGAACTGGCAAATGTAATCTCAGAGCCATTGGCAATAATCTTTGAGAACTCCTGCACAACAGGAGAAGTCCCAGCAGACCAGAGAAGGGTAACTGTTGTCCCCATCTTCAAAAAAAAAAAAAAAAAAAAAAAAAAAAAGAGGATCTCAACAATTATCATCCAGTTACTCTGACATCAATATTAGGAAAGATTCAGCAGATCATTAATCAGACAGTCTATGAACATTTAGAAGGGAATGCCATCATCACAAAAAGTCAACATGGATTTCTGAGAAACAAGTCATGCCAGACTAATCTGATCTCTTTTTTTTGATAAAATCACCAGCTTGGTAGATGAAGGGAATGCTGCAGTCATAGCATATCTTGATTTCAGTAAGGCTTTTGACATGGTCCCCCATGATATTCTTGCAAACATGCTAGTAAAATGTGGGGTAGACAATGCAATTATTAGGTAGATTTGTAATTGGTTGAACAGCCAAACCCAAAGGGTGCTCAGCAACGGCTCCTCTTCATCCTGTAAAGATATGACCAGTAGGGTGCCACAGGGTTCTGTCCTTGGCCTAGTGCTATTCAACATCTTTATCAATGACTTGGATGAAAGAACAGAGGGGATGCTTGTCAAATTTTCAGATGACACCAAATTAGGAGGGGTAGCTAATACCCCAGAGCAGAGGATCAAAATTCAAAATGACCTGAATAGTTTAGAAAGCTGGGCCAAAACTAGCAAAATGAATTTCAATACAGATAAATGAAGGTACTGCAGGGCAAAAAAAAAAAAAAAAAAAAAATGAAATGCATAGATAAAGGATGGGAGAACACTTAGCTTAACGAGACTACATGTGAAAAGGATCTAGGAGTCCTATTACACCACAAGTTGAACATGAGTTAACAGTGTGATGTGGCAGCTAAAAAGGCTAATGTGAGTCTAGGCTGTATTAATAAAAGTATAGTGTCTAGATCAAGAGAATAATAGTGCCACTGTATTCTGCTTTGGTCAGGCCTCATCTGGAATAATGTATCCAGTTCTGAACACCACAATTCTAAAAGGGTGTTGAGAAGCTGGTGTGTGTCCAGAGGAGTGCAACCAAAATGGGGAAAGGTCTGGAAACCATGCCCTATGAGGAGAAACTTAGGGAGCTAGGTATGTTTAGCTTGGAAAAGAGAAGATTAAGCGGTGACATGATAGTCTTGTTTAAATATTTGAAGGGATGTCATACTGAGGATGGAGGAAGCTTGTTTTCTGCTGTTCCAGAGAATAGGATCCAGAACAATGGGTACAAGCTACAGGAAAATAGATTCCACCTCAACATCAGGAGGAACTTCCTGTAAGTGCTGTTTGACAGTGGAACACACTCCCTTGGAGAGTGGTGGAGTCTCCTTCCTCAAAGGTTTTTAAATGGAGGCTGGATGGCCATCTGTTGGGGGTGCTTTGATTGTGAGTTCCTGCATGGCAGGAGGTTGGATTGGATGGCCCTTGTGGTCTCTTCCAACTCTATGATTCTATGAAATGATACAAATTTCCCTCCAATTCTTGACACACTTTCAAGATGTACTTTGCTTCTGTAACATATCCTCCCTTCTTGTAGCAGCCAGAGAAATTAATAAGCAGGAAGATTCCTTCCCTAACCATTAATTTTTTTTTCTGGAATCCCCCTCCTCTAGCAAAGGTTGATTATTAGTAATTGCCCAAGAGAGTTTCTTGGCTGAGTACCTTTGCTTCTGACACCACCAACAAAGAATACCTCAAAAAACCCTCCTTTGGCAGCAAAATGGGCAGCGTGGTGTCTTTCATTATCAAAAACATTAACATCTCCACCTCTCTCAAGGATACCACGAACAATCTCCAGAACTCCTTCTCTTGAGGCTTCCATCAAGGCAGTGCGGCCAGTTGCCTGTAAATCAGATAAAGTCTGTGAAAGTGACATCATGTTGTTTATTACATTTATATAATGTATTTTCTTCAAAAACCGTGAGGGGGAGTATATGGTATCTTCCCCCATTTTTATCTTCACATCAACCAACTAGGGTTCCCAGTCAGTTTTGCAGATTTCTTAAGATTGCAAACTGAGCCTCCTAGTCTGGCACATTAACTACTACTCCATGGTGGCTTGTTGGATCTGATGGATATCTAGATATCTTTATATGCCATATGGCACAGAGAGAAAGAGAAAGAGAAAGAGAGAAATGTTGTTAACTGCCTTTGACTTTGACTTATGTTGACCTTATAAATGACAGCCCTCTGAGACAGTCTGCTATTAAGAGCCTCCTCAAGTCTTGCAAAATCAGACTGTGGCTTCCATAATTGTGTCAATCCGATAAAATTGTTCTATTTTTTTATAATAACTAAAGCCATTTGTAGAATTTCATAGTGTTCAGGAAAAGTTCCTAGTTGTTTTCTCCCTTGCCCTGTAAAAAGTGATTATTTGTTCACTTGGAGGCACTGTTTTCCAGATACAATACAGAACAAAGTATATGCTCCTTCTGTGACACTTTCTCCAGCCTGGATTGTATAATCTGGTTCCTGGTGCAATTAGGAAACCTTATTTTAAAAAAAAAATGAATAAAATTAAATAATGAAATGAAATGAACTGGATGACTTGTTTAGTCACTGATCATTATGGCTGTACTTTCAGCATCCTAATTTCCCCCCTCTCTTCAAACAGTAAGAATGTTCTTACTGGATTCATCATGCAAAGAGATCTTGTAGCACTTTTGAGACTAACTGTATGAAGGAAGTTGTAGCATAAACTCTCAAAGACATAGGACTACTTCCCCAGATAAATGGAGTGAAATGTTGCCCCATACATCTGGCTAAGGGCTGATGCAGATGGCCCAAAAGGGGCAGCTCTGTGCTACCCCTTGGAGCAGCGGATTGGGGCCGCAGCAACCAGACGGCTCAGCCTCGATCCTCCTTTTTGCCGCCCCCCAAAAGACCAAGTGTCCGCCCCACCCCAACTCTATCCCCAGGCCGGCTTAAAGTGCCAATCTGCACCCCACCTCCCTAAGTAGACCAAGGGGGGTTGCAGACTGCCAGAAATAGTGCAAATTGAGTCCACTTTTAGGGTTAGGGTTAGGGAAAGGGAATCATGGGAACTGTATTTTATTGTGGCACCAGAGCTCTCTGACAGAGAAGGCTCAATGTCTCAGAAAAAAACCAATTCCCATGATTCCCTAGCACTAACCCTAACCCTAAAAGTGGACTCAATTTGCACTATTTCTGGCAGTCTGCAACCCCCCCCCCCAAGTCTACAAAAAGCTTATGCTACAAATTCTTCTGCACAGTTAGTCTCAAAGATGCTACAAGACCCCTTTGCATATTGATATTCCAAACTAACACTGCTATACTTACTGGATTAGTTGCATTTGGGTTTGCTCCTCTTTCCAAAAATTGCATACATATCTCTTTTATTTCGTGTGCTTGTTCGCAGGCTTGTACAAAAACAGGCTTCCCCTCAAAAGTACAGTTGTTAACATCTGCTCCAAATTCTAAGACCATCTGAACACAGCGATAATGTCGTTTGGTAGGCAGAATGCAGTAGAACAAAACACCTGTTGAGGAATAGGGGCAGAACAGTTTAACAAGCAAAGATCCAGAGTACTAAACAGCTAGAAAGGACTGAGTAGTAAAATCTAACTTTCCTAGTCTCCAGGTTCAACTCTCCCAATCCAAACATGGGGGTTCTTTATTTACCTTTTCCTTCTGCATCCACTATTGTCATGTCTGCCTCTGCCTGGACTAACACATCCAAGGCCAAGTCATGGCCAAGCTCAGCAGCTTTCATCACTGGGGTGCGCCCCATTCGATCCTGGACATCTGGGTGGGCTCCAATCTCTAAGAGAAAGTTACACATGTCAATGTCATTCGCAACACAGGCCAAGTGAAGGGCACTATCTCCATTGATGGGCTCAGTGAAATTAATGAGCTCAGGATATCCAAGTTTGGTGAGCTTCTCAATCTGCTTCTTGTCCTTTTGACGAACACATTGGAGAACTTTATAGATCTGTAGGTTCTCAAGTCTCTTGTCAGCCAAAGACATTCTCAGTCAACTGATGAAAGAGTCTTCTCACAGAGATGGATTCTAGACAGAAAAGGTGGAAAGAGAAAACAGTCAGGTCTCCCTCACAATGGCATTCAGTCAAAGAACCTCTGGAGCTGTTGTTGCTCCATCTATGGCCTAGACCAGGGGTAGGCAACCTTTAAGGGCCGAGGGACTTCAGCTCCCAGAATCCCAGGAGCTATTGGCCAACATGGGACTATTGGCCAACATGGCTGAGGCTTCTGGGAGCTGAAGTCCCTCGGCCTTTAAAGGGGAAAGGTTGCCTACCCCTGGCCTAGACACTAAGCCAGAGAGGGGGAATCCCCAACCTCAGGGTTGGGTGCAGCCCAGATGGGTTACTTATCTTCTTTGCAGGCTTCTTCTTCTCATAACTCCAATCAACAATAAGAGATAAGAGGCTATTTAAAGTCCAGAAACCTGCTGCATAGAATTGAATTCTCATTTTCAGCCAAGAAACTATTGCAGTGCACTGAGCTCTGGCTATATTCTAAGCCTTTGGATTTGTACCCATTTCATTTCCATAATATTTATAAAACGAGATAGCAACAATGTTACTTGCTGTATACAAACACCAGTTCTATGAATTCAACAAAGGAGGGATAAAGAACTGCCCTCATATCAATGTCTGGATGTTGACCTAGTATCTCCATCCCTCATGTGACTTATTAGGATGCCAATGAACACTGGGGAAAGCAGAATGGCACCAAGGCAAGTCAGGCTCCTGGGATTGCCACTGTATCATATGCACATCTGAAAATGCATAACACAATCCCTAGTACTAACAACAACTACAACAACATCACCAGTGTGATATAGGAATAGCACAGTGATGCCAGAAACTAACTGTTCTCCGTTGGGCCTGCAACAGATATATGGATGACAGAAGACAAGACCAGAATGCTTACATTGCAAAAACTTTGCCCAGTAGACAAATGGCTTTTTATTCAAGCAAGCTTCTGGCAAATAACTGGCTGCTGATGAATGGGATTTTAATGGGAGTTCCTACACATCCCCTGCAGCTGTGCTTTTAAACAGTTTTTAATTGAGTCAGTATTTTAATATTATAGTCCAGCATGGCTTTAATTGTATTTGCTTTTTCAGTCGTGTTGTGAGTCACCTTGAATCCAAGTGCTGGGACAAAAGTAAGCTATGAAATTAATAAAGAAAAGAAAAGAAAAGAAAAGAAAAGAAAAGAAATTAACACCTACTAGAACATGATCCCCTGGCCAGTACTAAGGAGCAAGGATGGTTCTGTTATCATGCAGAGAGAGGAACCAGATAGTGGCAAAGTGTTGGGGGACAGAGGGGCATGTGAGGGCATCCTGTATCACCCTCAGTTAGAGGATTGCCACATGAGGATGCTGTCCTCTCCAGTTTGTTCAGAGATTTAGTTCAGTCACTTTCTCCATGTGGAATTGGGGTGGTGTCATCTTTGCTTCAGGTGACAGGATGTCTCAGGCCAGTTGGGCTAGGGAGTATCTATGCTTCCCCAGCATTTGAACAAGGATGTACAAATGGTGAAGACCTCACATCTCATTGACAAAGTACAACCAGCCTAGCAGGGCAGAGAAGGGACCTAACTCAGTATTTCAAGTATATTCCAAAATAAAATCCTTTTCAAGTATAGTGAAGACAAAGGGCCTAAGCAGACTGTTGGGATATAGCAACCTCGCATGCTGGTCTCTCTAGGAATGTGTTTTATGCATGTCTGTGGTTGTTTTGTCACCCACTCGTAGCCCCTCCTCTTTTCCTGTCTGTTAACTGAGCTCACTTCCCCTACTGGCCTAAGTTTAAAATCCTTCTTTACTCTGCTGTTCCCGCTCTTTTTTTTTCTTCTAACATGGCTGACCAGCAAGCATGCAGAGCTACTTATTCTCTCTCTTGTTTTTGCAACTGAAGATGAACCTGTATATTTTTTATACATGACCTTTTGTAAGTAAAGTTTATTTTTATTATTCTACTCAAAAATGTCTGACTTGTTTTTATAGACACGTGGGTGTGGAGAATTTAGGTGGACCTAGTGTGTGTTCCTGCTCGCCATCTTCTGCAGTGGGTTGCTCTGCTGAAGAGATTAAACAATCTTTTCTTCTTTCTTGATAATCTTAACCGGTGTCAAGAATATATTCCAACAGGTTATGGGGCCCAGGTGCGCTGAGCAGAAGGGAACAATTTAAAACTAGATTGTTCGGGTATTTTGCCTTTTTGCTGTTTTTTGGATGCTGCTGGTTTACTTAGCTGAGTAATTGATTATTGCGGTTTTGTCCACTCTCCCTTAATAACCCGTGTCTACCAGAGAGAGTTTTAATTTTTGCTTTTGAGCAGTTGATGCTTTTTATTGATACTGTGTTTTTGAGCTTTGATTTTTGGCTGACTATTTTTGCAAAGATGTCCCTACAATCTTCAAGATTAAAGCTCACCCCAGATAATTACTCTGAGTGGAAAACAAGGTTAGAAGTTTTTCTTCAAGCCCATGGGGTATTTCACTGTGTGGACTCTCAGATCCCAATTACAGAAAAAGAAAGATTAGTTTGGTTGAAAGAAGATGCAATTGCAAGACACATTGTGCAAGAATCTCTGTCTAGAGACTTAATTTGCTTAGTACATAATTGCAAGACTGTCAGAGAGATGCTTTTAAAACTTGAGGAAAATTTTGGAAAGAAGACCACTAAATCACTCTCTTTTATCATGAAAGATCTTATGAATCTTAGGCTGAATTCTAAACAACACTGTGAAAGACATATCTCCCATGTAACAGAACTGTTTGAAAAAATGACTCTTTGTGATTTTACACCTTGTGATAACCTTAAAATTGCCTATTTACTGGGAACATTGGGAAAAGAATTCGATGCCTTCTGTACAGTCATTAATGCTTTGCCAGAAATGGGATACAACCAAGTTTTAAGTAAATTGAGAGAGGAATGCATCACAGAAACAGGAAGTTACCACTATGAAAGCCAAGAAGCTTCTGCTTCACTTCACTATTTTGCAAATCCAGGGAGAAGAAGAACCATTCCTACTGGCCAATCAGAGGTTACCTGCTATAGATGTAATAAAAAGGGGCATATCTCAAGAAATTGCTTGCTTCCTAAGAATTCTTCAACCTATTCTCAAGCTGATTCTAGGACACAGAGACAGGATGACCATCTTCAAGCTGATTTTAGGAGACAAAGACAGGACAATTCCTCAAGGAAGGAAGAGAGAGGAAAGACCTTTTGCACAAAGGCACAAGCTTTGTCCACTGGCATTAACAGAGATAATTCAAATTTCTGGATTATCGATTCAGGCTGTACACAACATTCTACACACTGTGAGTCTTATTTTGATAAAATTGATAAAAATGTTAATGGACACATTGAGACTGCAGGAGATCAGCATTTGATTGTTGAAGGAAAAGGAGATTTTAAACTGCCTTTCAAGGTGCCTGGTAATAGAGTCATGGAAAATACTATCACAAATGCATTGTATGTTCCAAATTTGAGAGGAAATATGCTTAGTGTGTCAGTTTTAGACAAGAAGGGATTTGAAATCAACTTCAAAGATGGACAATGTACAGTTTCTAAAGACAATGTCATATATGCACAAGCATTTGAATATGATGGTTTATATGAAGTGAACCTTTCAGCTCCACAAGTGAATGCACTTCAAGGACACATGGATGAGGACAGCCTTGAGCTATGGCACAGACGCTTTGCCCATCGTGATACCAAAGCAGTTCTTCAATTACAAAAACAAAATTTAGCTACTGGGATCAAGATAAAGTCCCAAGGCTATGAAAACTCTGAAAGGTGCAGAGTTTGCATTGAACAAAAGGCAGTGAGTCCTTCTTTTAGACCAAGTACTGAACAGAGAAGCTATCAAGTACTGGATTTGATCCATTCAGATATCTGTGGTCCATTTTCTCTTCCCTCAATGGGTGGAAACAGATATATACTAATATTCATGGATGATTTTTCAAAATACTGTGTCACCTACCTTCTAAAGCAAAAGAGTGAAGCTCAAGAGATGCTAAAGAAATATGTTGAAATGGTGACAACAAAATTTAAAAAAAGACCCAAAGCCATCCAAACGGACTGTGGGAGCGAGTATCTGTCAAAATATACTCAATCCTTCTTGGAAGAACGTGGAATTCAACACAGAAGAAGTGTCCCATACACACCGGCTCAGAATGGTTCAGCTGAAAGAAAGCTAAGATCTCTCTTGGAGATGACAAAGTGCATGTTGGCAGATGCAGGTCTTCCTAACCAGTTCTGGGGAGATGCCATCATGACAGCCACATACCTTCAGAATAGATTGCCAACCAAGGGCACTACACAGACACCTTTCCAGCTGTGGCATGGCAAAGTGCCAAACATGAAGCATATCAAGACTTTTGGAAGTCTTGCCTACTCCTACATACCCTCACAAAAGAGAGACAAGTTGGACGCCAGATCAGAACAAACTATTTTCATTGGATATGCGTCTGCATCAAAAGGATACAAAGTGATGAATTTAAAGACTGGAGAAGTGTTCATCAGGCATGTGGTTTACTTTGATGAACGAAGCAGAATAAACAAGAAAGGAACTATTCTTGAATCCTTAGATGACCAAGATGGTGCATTGGACTTCTCAAACGAGAAAGATGCAACATCAAGGTTCAACCCTCAGCCGATTGTTGTCCCTATCAGAAAAGATGCACAAGCAGACTCTACATCTTCAGAAGGGGATGCAGATGAAGCAGATGAGATGCCTGGACCGGAGAATGCTACAGAGACAAGCGAGGTTCCAGAGCAAGATTCCAGATACTTACTGCGACCCAACAGAGGTAAACCACCTACCCGACTTTCTTATCTTACAAAGTTAGAATTGCCTAGAGAACCATCAAACATAGAAGAAATTGAAAGAATGCCTGCTGATGAAGCAGTTAAATGGAGAAAAGCTGCTGAAGAAGAAATAGAGGCACTACACAAAAATAGAACATGGACACTTACAGAACTCCCACCAGGAAAGAAAACTATAGGATCCAGATGGGTGTTCAAACTAAAACAAGATGGAGAAGGAAAAATTGAACGCTACAAGGCAAGACTTGTTGCACAAGGCTTCTCACAAAAATATGGAGAAGACTTTGACGAGACCTTTTCACCAGTGGTAAAACATACTACTATAAGATTACTTCTTAGCCTAGCAGCTTCAAAACAGATGGACGTCAGACATGTTGATGTAAAGACAGCATTTCTACATGGAGTGATTACAGAAGACATTTTTATGAAACAGCCTCCAGGTTTTATAGACAAACAAAGACCACACCACGTTTGTAAGCTTCAGAAGGGGCTATATGGACTTAAACAGGCTGCCAGAGCTTGGAATGAAAAATTGGATGAGATGCTAAAACAGTTGGACTTTCAACAAGGAAAAGCAGACAAACGTCTATACACAAGGACCAAGGATGGACATTTAGCATATATTCTGACATATGTTGATGACCTAATCATAGCTACACAAAGAGACACAGACTACACTGAAATTGTGAATCACCTGAATAAAGAAGTTGAACTGAAGGAACTTGGAAATGCCACATACTACTTGGGGATTCAAATTCAAAGAGAACAAGATGGATCCTTCCTACTGAGTCAAAAACAAAAGATTGTTGATCTGTTAGAAACACTAGGACTTCAGGATGCACATCCTGTAGCAACGCCCATGGTGACAGATTTTATTAAGAACAATGAACAAGAAGAACCTCTAAAAGATAATGACTTGTACAGAACAGCAATAGGAAAACTATTGTACTTGACCACAAATACCAGACCAGATATAGCTGCTGCTGTTACAGTTCTTTGTAGAAAGGTCAGTGCACCTACCCAAAAAGACTGGACTGCAGTAAAGAGAGTAGCAAGGTACTTAAAAGGAACTATGGATCTTCAGTTGAAGTTGCCAGCCAACAATAACCCGAGCCTTGTATGCTACACCGATGCAGACTGGGGCAATGATGTTAAAGATCGCCATTCTACCAGTGGATATCTATTTTTATATGGCAATGGACCTATTTCTTGGGCCAGTCGAAAACAAGAGATATTGGCCTTATCATCCACAGAGTCAGAATACATAGCTGCATCAGAAGCCTGTAGAGAGCTACAGTGGATTGATCAACTGTTCCTCGATTTTGGAATTACTGAAAAGAAACCAATTGAAGTCTTTGAAGACAACCAAAGCTGCATTAGACTTTCTCAAACAGAAAATATATCAGGACGAAGTAAACACATTGATATGAAGATTCATCATGTGCGTGAGTTGATAAAGAAAGGCCTGATCAAGATGACCTATTGTCCAACCGCTGAGATGACAGCTGATATCTTGACTAAACCGTTGCCGAGATATGGTTTCCAGAGACTACGAGTCAAGTTGGGCCTGGGGTGCATGCTCGGTTGAGAAGGGGTGTTGGGATATAGCAACCTCGCATGCTGGTCTCTCTAGGAATGTGTTTTATGCATGTCTGTGGTTGTTTTGTCACCCACTCGTAGCCCCTCCTCTTTTCCTGTCTGTTAACTGAGCTCACTTCCCCTACTGGCCTAAGTTTAAAATCCTTCTTTACTCTGCTGTTCCCGCTCTTTTTTTTTCTTCTAACATGGCTGACCAGCAAGCATGCAGAGCTACTTATTCTCTCTCTTGTTTTTGCAACTGAAGATGAACCTGTATATTTTTTATACATGACCTTTTGTAAGTAAAGTTTATTTTTATTATTCTACTCAAAAATGTCTGACTTGTTTTTATAGACACGTGGGTGTGGAGAATTTAGGTGGACCTAGTGTGTGTTCCTGCTCGCCATCTTCTGCAGTGGGTTGCTCTGCTGAAGAGATTAAACAATCTTTTCTTCTTTCTTGATAATCTTAACCGGTGTCAAGTATATTCCAAAATAAAATCCTTTTCAAGTATAGTGAAGACAAAGGGCCTAAGCAGACTGCCAGAAATAGTGCACATTAAATTGAGGCACTGCCCTGGCTCAGTGCTAGGGAATCATGGGAACTGTAATTTATTGTGGCACCAGATCTCTCTCACAGAGAAGGCTCAATATCCCAGAAAAAAATACAGTTCCCATGATTCCTTAGCACTGAGCCAGGGCAGTGCCTCAATTTAATGTGCACTATTTCTGGCAGTCTGCTTAGGCCTTAAGAAGAAAGACTTGAAAACACAGAGAACAGGTCTGGTAATTGTATAGCCCTCCAGCTGCAGTTAGCCTGCTCCCTTAGCCAGCACAGCCGATGGTGAAGAATACCAGAGTTGCAGTTCAAGAAAATCTAGAAGGCTACACAATTCTCATCTGATAAAGAAAGAGAATAAAAAAAGGAGCAGGAGCCATTTTTGCCATTTGGAGACATCAATGAAAATGGGATGTCCAGAGCTTGTATATTGGGAGAGGGCAGGTGAAAGGAATAGATATTTGAGAAGGTTAAGTTTTTTGCTCTTCAACTTCAGAAGTTACCAGGCAAGTTATGTGTTTGAACTGCAAGTTTCAGAATCCCCCAGCCAATATGATCAACCTATCTCAAATGAGCTGCACCGTAGATTTCTTTCACCCATTTGTACTAGGAGGGGACATTCTTACAAAGTCACATTTGTTGCAGGATTTATAAAAACAAAACCAAGCAAAAAAACAAAACAAACATAACCAAAACCAAACCCTAGATTTATGACACAGGCATTCTTTGTCAATGTTGTCACCTACGTAATTGCAAACAACAGCTGAAATCCTATTCCTGAATTACAATAGTATATGTCCAACATACACTGTTGCAACTTGTTTTTTCATTACTGTGGAGCATGGGAATCTTTACTAACCACACAACAACCAAAATCCCCCTCAACCCATCTTTTCAGCAGTGCAGATCCCCACTCCACTCAGAGCCTTTTCTAATAATAATAATAATAACAAATTTTTATTTATAGCCCGCCCCTCTGCTGAGCAATCGGGGCGGGGAACAACAAAATTTAAAACAAACATAATTAAAACATTCCCTTCCACACAAGCCCTCCCCCCCACCCCATCCCCTTAAAATAGAATTAAACCATAAATAGATTAAAAGTACAGTGTTAAAAACAAAATATAGCATAAGGAGTCAGATTGTGGGGCCCAACCGTGGGCCGACTGTTATTCCGGGAAGGCCTGCCGAAAGAGATCCGTCTTTACTGCCTTCTTGAAGGCAGCAAGAGTAGTGATAAGACGGATCTCGTCCGGTAGGCCATTCCAGAGTCTGGGAGCAGTTGCGGAGAAGGCCCTCTGGGAGGTCTGAGACAGCCTAGTTTTCATTGGCTGTAACAGATTCCTCCCAGAGGACCGCAGGGCGCGGGGGGGATCATATGGGGAGAGGCGGTCCCGTAGATAAGATGGACCCGAGCCATGTTAGGGCTTTAAAGGTCAAAACCAACACCTTGTACTGCGCCCGGAAACTAATTGGCAGCCAGTGGAGGGATTTAAGCACAGGTGTTATGTGATCCCTCCTAGATGTCCCGGTAATTAGCCTGGCTGCCATATTCTGTACTAGTTGAAGTTTCCGGGTTAGGCACAAGGGTAGCCCCACGTAGAGTGCATTGCAGCAATCCAGACGTGAGGTTACCAGGTCATATACCACAGCTTCCAGATCCCTTCTTTCCAGATAAGGGTGCAGTTGGCGTATCAGCCGAAGCTGATAACAGGCACTCCTGACCACCGCATTCACCTGACTAGTCATGTGAAGCGATGAGTCAAGGAGTACCCCTAAACTGTGAACACAGTCCTTAGAGGAGAGTGTGACTCCATCCAGGACTGGAGCCTGTATTCCCAGATCTGGTTTCGGGCCTGTCACTGTGAGTACCTCCGTTTTGTCTGGATTCAACTTCAATCTGTTTTTTTCATCCAACCCATTACCGCTCTGAGACAGTCATTAAGAGGAGAGACGCCATCTGAAGTCTGAGACGATGATTTGGTCATGGAGAAATATATCTGGGTGTCATCAGCGTACTGAAGACACCGAGCCCCATGCCTCCGAATGATCTCACCAAGCGGCTTCATGTAGATATTAAATAGCATCGGGGACAGGATGGCGCCCTGAGGGACGCCACAATTAAGTTCAATTTTGGATGAGCAACTGTCCCCGAGCCTCACCCTCTGAGATCTGCCTGAGAGGAAGGAGCGGAACCACTGCAAAGCAGTGCCTCCAATTCCTAACTCTCTCAGGCGATCTAAGAGGATGGCATGATCTATGGTGTCAAAGGCCGCTGAGAGATCCAAGAGCACCAACAAGGTCACACTACCCTTGTCGATACTCAAGCGGAGGTCATCGGTCAGAGCAACCATGGCAGTCTCCACTCCATTCTGTGTTGTCGGAGCGTGGAGAATCCATGAAAACACATCCAGCTATTTTTCTATAGTTGGACACAGTGAAAGACTGCCATTTGCAGGCACCTATTGAGGATCCCTGGAGGTCAATGTGACTGACTCTTGCAGCACATTCAGCTACAGGAAAACAGTTGTACACATCTCTGCAGAATCCCGTTTTGTAACAACACAGAAATGTCTGTGTTGGAGGGGTTGCATCACTTGAAAAGATGGTTGGGAGGGATATGCAGCAATGTGCCAGACATACATCTTTGATGCAAAATTTGAACCAAATTTCAGTCACTTGTAATGTGCTTTTTTCTACAGATGAAGGCCAGATATGAAAAAAAAGTTCTTCCAAAAATTGCTTTTTGCTATTAGGGGACCCTTTCCTTTTTATTGTTTCAGTCAATCTAATGCTTTCAGACAAAAGAAAGAAAAAGAGGGAGAGGAAGGGAGGGAGAGAGGGAGAGAGAAGTCCCATACTACTTTTTTTGAGACCCAAGATACAGCAAAGCAGGCACATGCCCTGGTGGTCAGCAAGTTGGCCTCATTGTGGGTGAACTAATCCCTTTTTGCAGGGACATTGGGATTCCCTGGGGCCTGGGAATAAATATCTCACCCTAGAAGATGTGCACATTTTATTTCATTTATGATTTATGTGACTTTTATTTCTCCCATTTTTCTGGCTCTGGGTTTTCAAGTGGAGTACACTTAATTCTA
The DNA here is from genome assembly GCA_026167975.1 of Phrynosoma blainvillii. NCBI lineage: Eukaryota > Metazoa > Chordata > Lepidosauria > Squamata > Phrynosomatidae > Phrynosoma > Phrynosoma blainvillii. Next base: position 198,401,003 of record JANUYF010000001.1, on the reverse strand, counting down.
AACATGTAAACGCTCCTTTGCAGAAAGGGAATTGTTATACCCTCCAATCCATTGGAATTCTCTTTCAAACTAATTGTCTTTGGAGTCAGAAAATAATCCACAACTCACACAATGCGAGTGTCTAGTGCACTCAGGCTTAAAAGGCAATGGCAATGTTGCAGGGCTGTAACATTAAAATAAGAAGAAGAAGCATTAAAAAATAAATTAAAAAATCACTGGGTAACCTTGGGCAAATCACACTCTCTCAGCCTCAGAGGATGGCAATGATAACTCCCCTCTGAACAAATCTTGGCAAGAAAACTCTATGATAGATTTGCTTTAGAGTTGCCATAAGTCAGGGAATGACTTGAAAGCACACAACAACAACAACAACTACAACAACAACAACATAGCAGGCAAGTGCTTAGTGGTTTGAGCATTGGGCTATGACTCTGGAGACCAGGTTTGAATCCCAGCTCAGCCATGAAATCCACTGGGCAATCTTGGGCAAGTCACACTTTCTCAGCCTGAGGGGAGGCAATGGCAAACCTCCTCTGGACAAATTCTTCCAAGACAAAACCCACAACAGAGTTGCCTTAGGGTTGCCATAAGTCGAGGGATGACTTGAAGGCACACATAAACCACAACAAAATAGTAGGCAGGTGGATACTGAGTGTTGCACTATGACTACGGTGACCAAGGCTCAGCCATGACACCCACTGTGTGGCTTTGGGCAAGTCACACTCTCTCAGCTTCAGAGGATGGCCATGGCAGATGAAGAAACCTGCCCAGCAAACCCCCAGAATAGGCTCGCCAGAAGTGTCGAAGACGACATTTTGGACTCCCTCCTGGGCAGAAGGTGGAAATGGAGGTCAGGTCCTGGAAAAGGAGGATGCACCTGGTCACACTGCAGATGAGTGCTTTGCTGGCAAGAAAGCCAATGCAGAGGCAGTGAGGGCAAGTGGTTGGAGCAACTGCACACTTCATCTCCATGGCTTCATTGCCCTGCGCTACAGTGAGGCAGAGTGGTTTGAACTTTAGGACTAGGAAGGGCTCTGCTTGGAGACCAGGGTTCGAATCCTGGCTCGGCTGTGAAACCCACTGGGGCGACCCTGGGCGAGTCACACTCTCTCAGCCTCCCTGAGCAAACCTTGCCAAGAAAACCCTGTGATAGCTTCGCCAGTAGGTCGGAAAGGACTTGAAGGAGGCACACAACAACAACAACGATAAGCAAAACCTGGAGCAGCTTCTCCTCTCTCTCAGAGAGGACTCCATCCAAGGAATTGCATTAGATAGGATGCCATTTCCCTACCCCACCCCTCTTACTTGCAAGCCCCGGCTCACCTGCTGCCACCGCTGGGCATGACTCTTGGGTGGCTGGGATGGTGGCTGGAGGGGAGACCGAGCCAGGAGGAGGAGGAGGAGGAGGAGGAAGGGATTGTTGGCCCGGGGTTCCTATGGCAACGGAACCGAGGCAGAGGCGAGCAAGGCGGGGGCGTCACAATGGCAGAAAGAGAGCCTCCCTCCCTCCCGCCTTGCCCCCCTTTAGCTTTCTTCTTGCTGTGTGCTTCCCAGTCCTTTGCAGAAGGAATAGGGGCGTCCTCCTTCCCCAGCACCTGTCCTACATTTCAGCCTCCTGCCCACCAGTTAAAGTAGTACACTCGTCCCTCCACCTTCACTGGGCTTAGGGGCACAGACCCCCCCCCCTGAAAGTGGGAAAACCGGAAATAACAAAAACACTGTTTTTACCTGAGAGAGAACACCTCTCTAGGAATCTCTAGGTCCTCCAGTGCAACTCTGTGGTCAACACCTGCCAGACATTGACCACAGAATTGCACTGGAGGAGCTACAAATGCCTAGTGGAGTGTTCTCTCTAGGAATCTCTAGGTAGGTCCTTCTTCAGTGCGACTTTTGGTTAAAGTTGACCATAGAGTTGCTCTGGAGGACCTAGAGATTCCTAGAGAGAGAACGTATTAATAAAATCTGTGCATACACTTGTCCCTCCACGTTTGCGGCTTTGAGTTTTGCGGATTTTATTAATTTTATTAATTAATTTATTAATTCATAGATTTTATTAATACGTTCTCTCTAGGAATATCTAGGTCCTCCAGTGCAACTCTATGGTCAGCTTTAACCAAAAGTCGCACTGATGGACATCTAGAGATTCCTCCACTAGGCATCTCTAGGTCCTCCAGTGCAATTCTGTGGTCAATGTCTGGCAAATGTTGACTACAGAGTTGCCCTGGAGAACCTAGAGATTCCTAGAGAGGTGTTCTTCCAGATAAAAAACATAGTATTTTTGTTATTTGCAGTTTTTGCACATTCACAGGGGTCCTGTGCCCCTAACCCCAGCAAATGTGGAGGGACAAGTGTATTTTGTTGTTGTGTGGCTTCAAATCATTTCCGACATAGAGCGGCCCGATCCTTGGGTTTCCTGGGCAACATTTTGTTCAGAGGGGGTTGGCCCTCGCCTTCCCCCAGGGCTGAGAGAGTGTGACTTGCCCAAGATCACGTAAATGGGCCAAATCTCCAGCTTTCCTTCCTCTCTTTCTTGTCATTGTGTACTCCAAGTTGTTTTTGACTTAGGGTGACCCTATCATGGTTTTTTTTTCTTGGAAAGATTTGTTCAGAGGAGGTTTCCCCTGGCCTTCCTCTGATGCTGAGAGAGTGTGACTCACATAGGTTTCTGTTGCTGGGTGACCAGACATGTTCTCCTTTTCAAGACCTATTCTACATTTCCATCATCTGTCCAGGAGGAATTCTTTGATTTTTGCTGACTCTTATTATGGGGTTTTCTGGGCAGAGTTTCTGGGGGGGGTTTCTGGAGGGGGGGGGACGGTCTGCCATGGCCATCCTCTGGGCTGAGAGAGTGTGACTTGCCCAAGGTCACACGATGGGTTTCCATAGCCCAGCCAGGATTCATTACCGATTGCTAAGAAGCAGTGAGATGGGACAATTGCCTGCCCTTGATGGAGATGCCCTTTCTCCTTCCCCCGTGAAAGAAAAAAAAAATAGAAGGAAAAAGTTTGAAATCTTTCAAAGTGGAGGAAAAAGAATCATATCCAAGGATATTTGTTGTTGTTGCGTGTCTCCAAGGCCTTTCCAACTTATGGCAAACCCTGAAGCAAACCTATCATGAGGTTTTCTTGGCAGAATTTGATCGGAGGAGGTTTGCCTTTGATCTTCTTCTGAGGCTGAGAGTGTGTGACTTGTTCATGGTCACCCAGTGGGGTTCCATGCCCAAGTGGGGATTCAGATCCTAGCCTCCAGAGTCATTGTCCAATGCTCAGATCACTACACCATCTTGTCTGAACTCCAGATCTGTGCTTGAATGGGAAGGGGCAGTGTTACGTCTTATGACAGCCACAGGCTCAAGTACTCTTAAAAGAAAGAAAGAAATGAAACCTGTCTAAAATTGTGAACAATCAAAGTTGGGTCTTGTAAATTTCATATAATCTCAACATTACTTTTTTCTCCATAATTTGAGTGCTGAGGGGCCTTAATGCTCCCACCCAGTGCTAGGAGAGATCACTGTACTTGCTTTTTCCTATTTCAGACATAGCAGAGCAGTTGTAACCCCCAGAGAATGATTTTGCAGTGATTTGAATATTGGACTGTGACTCTTGGAGACCAGGATTCAAATTTCTGCTGAGCCATGAAACCAACTGGTTGACTTTTGGCAAGTCACACACTCTCAGCTTCAGAGGATGGCAATGGCAAAGCTCATCTGAACAAATCCTGCCAAGAGAGTAGGTTCACCTTAGGGTCGCCATAAGCCGGGAATGACTTGGAGGCACACAACAACAACAACAACAACAACAACAAGTTAGGATTGGAGGAGGAGGGCCGTCTCTGTCTCCCCCTTTCCCACCCCAGGTCCCAATAATGTCCAAGAAATCTCTGCAGGTCTATGTTTACCTGTTTTCTTCAATCATAACCTTTCCACAATTATTAGCTTTTCTTACAAAACCAATGAATATGGAGTATTCTGGAGTGGGGGAGTCTTAAATGTGTAGCCTCCAAGGCCCCGTTGTTTCTCTATATAATTCCAGTATTGGATAAGTTGTGTACACCAGGCTGAGGCTGGCAGAGCTATTTCCCCTCCCACTGAAACTAAGGGAGAGATATTTTTTTAAGTGTTGCAGATTTTAAAAAAAGAAACAGGGTCTATCTACCTGCCCTGCTGGACTTTAGAAGTGATGGAGAATCCACTACAATCGGACCTCCTGATGCGCAGATTCTTTACCCGTGGATTCAACCATCCACAGCTTGAAAATATTATATATATATATATATATATATATATATATATATTCCAAAAAGCAAACCTTGATTTTGCCATTGTATAAGGGATACCATTTTACTGTGCCATTGTATTTGATGGGACTTGAGCATCCACAGATTTTGGTATCCATGGGAGTTCCTGGATCTAAACCGCAGCGCCAGGCCTCTTAGGATTTGGTTGCAGCTGTCTCAGTGAGGCTAGAAGCTGGTTTAAAAATAAAGGCTGTGATTCTTCCTCTCCCCTTTTGAATATTGCTTCATAGCTCACTTAATATTAACATATAATCTTAGAACCTTAACCAAGTTGAGGGAAAATATTAACTTCCAAGCTTTTTGCAGATATTCTTCTTTGAAGATGTTTATACTTTTGAATCCAGCGCTGGGCAATTGATGGCCTTCCAGATATTGGATTGCAGCTCCCATCAGCCCTAGCCAATGGTAGGGGATGTTGGGAGTTACAATCTTACAGCTAGAGAGTGGCAGGTTGACCACCCCATTTTAATCTGTAGCAAAGAGCATTCTTGCAGCTGCTAATAACGCCAATCTTTTAGACAAAGCTGATTGTATAAAATTAAGCAGAAATATCAGTGGATCTAATAATTGTGTGCATAATAGTTTTGATATCATTTCGATTAACATGTTATTGAAACTGCTGGTTTTTATAAAGAGCACAAGTAGAGTCTAATGACTCTGAAAATTAACTACAGAGGCTTTAAAAGAAAGACCCTACACACACTGGGGTTTGAATTAAAAAAATGAGCCAATGGATAAAAGTGCTAGTTAAACTCTCTGCTTATCTCTCAGGATGCTTCCAGACAAGTATCTCTCAGGATGCTTCCAGACAAGGCTTTTACTATACAATTACATTGCCTCATTTACAGCAGTGTCTGGACCTTTGGAAACTTGTCTCTTCAACTTACCGCATCAAATCTGTTTAGTAAAAAATGGAATAGCTGCACAAAGCCTTTTAACTCTAAGTCTTAGATCCCGCTGGAAGCACGCTAAGTCTGACTTAGCTGCAATATAACAATAACAACACTGGTCTACATTGTAGGGTTGCTGTATGTTTCTGGAACCATTAATCTGAATAAACACAGTGGCAATACCCACCAATATGTAACTTTTCCCAATAACTTTTCCTAATACTAGCCTGTTACAATCTCTGCAGCACTTGCAATAATAAATGATTAGGTATTCAGGGATGGACAATCCAATTTTCCAATCTCTGGCCTATTTTGGCCTATTTAGTTGGCTTCTGATTCTTTTGAGAAGATTCAGGGAATCTCTTGCTATGGAAAAGTCCAAAACCAATATCAAGCCAATGTAAGAAGTCAGAAAAATAGTGTGCAAACGGAACATGAAAACTTAAAACATACCTTTGTGACATTTGGATTGGCCTGATAAACATAAACATAGTTCTCTTTGCCTACACAATCTCGCTGTGTAGTAACTCCTTTTGTTGCTTTGCTGTCTCCCAACACTTGCTTTGGCTCAACTGAGTGTTGTCAAGAGAGCAGAAGTTAAGAGGCAGAACAGACAACCTAGGAGAGGCTGCAACTGTTGACTTTTGCCTGTGCTTACTGGGAAGGGAAAGATTCTATGCCTTCCTCTGCTTTTCTGCTACTGAGTTGGTTGAGTGCAAACTACTTTTGTACTTTGAACTCAGATTGCACCAATGTAAGCTGAGGATGAAAGGGAGAAAGTGGGAAGAGAGGAAAGGTGCTAGGCCACTTTTTAAAATGTCAAAAAAAAGAAAAAAGGGTGGTGGTGGTGATAGGATTAATTGAGACTATCCCTATCAAAGCAGGATAGTTGGACCATATGAGATAGCATATGGAAAGCTTCATCACCCATAAATTGTGTGGAAAATTTGGGAGGGGGGGCTATTTTCACTGAAAAATTTCTTCCACTCCCCCACCAAAAAAATTTGTGAGCTAAAACTTGTATGATTAAGCTGGGCCAGCCCTACCTTTTGGCAGAGCGAGATGTTGCCTCAGGTAGCTGATTTGGATGTGTCATGACAGGGAAGCATTTTATGCTATTTAACATATATATGAAGCTGCTGGGAGAGATCATCCAGAGACATGGGGTGGGGTGTGATCAGTACGCTGATGACACCCAGATATATTTCTCCATTTCTTGGTCTGCAGCTCTGACTTCAGATGGCGTTTTTCTCTCAATGAATGTCTTAAAGTGGTAATGGACTGGATGAGGAAAAACAGATTGAAACTGAATCCAGACAAAGCGGAGGTATTGACGGTAACGGCCCCGAAACCAGGTATTGGGACACTATCTCCAGTCCTAGATGGGGTCACACTCTCCTCAAAGGACTGTGTTCGCAGTCTGGGGGTGCTCCTAGATCCATCGCTTCAGATGACAAATCAAGTGAATGCAGTGGTCAGGAGCGCCTGCTATCAGCTTCGGCTGATACGCCAACTGCGCCTTTTCCTGAAGGTCAGGGACCTCAAAATTGTGGTACATGTGCTCAGTTTCTGCAATGCACTCTACATGGGGCTACCCTTGTGCCTAGTTCAGAAACTTCAATTGGTACAGAATATGGCAGCCAGGATGGTCTCAGGCAAAACCAGAAGAGACTACATAACACCTGTTCTAAGATCACTTCACTGGCTGCCTATCAGTTTCCGGGTGCAGTACAAGGTGTTGGTTATTACCTTTAAAGCCCTAAATGACTTGGGTCCAACCTATGGTATCTTCGGGACTGCCTCCTTCCGTATAATCCACCTCGCACACTCAGGTCCTCTGGGAAGAATTTATTGCAACCTATAAAAACTAGATTATCTGCAACTGCCCAGAGGACCTTTTCGGCTATTACTCCCAGATTATGGAACGGCCTGCCGGATGAGATCCATTACTTGACCACCTTAAACAGCTTTTAAAAAGCTGTTAAGACAGATTTCTTCCGGCAGACCTTTCCTTAGTAGGTAACTGGCCACCGAAAATAGTTATGCCTGTCCCTGATTCCCACTGTAGCTATTTTAAATTATTTGTTATTTGTAATTTTTAAGTATGTTTTATATTTTGTCTATTTAATTGTATATTTTGGGGGGTGGGATATTGGGGGATCAGATTGTTTGTTTTATCTTGTAAGCTGCCTCGGTTGTATTTAACAGAGAGGTGGGATAAAAATATATTATTATTATTATTATTATTATTATTATTATTATTATTATTATTATTTGTTATTCAGTTCATTTGTTGTTGTTACTACTAGGGAGGGGAGATAGATGTTTGTAGGATTTTGTGACTCAGGTGTCAAAATAACTTGGCTGGCCTTGGGTAGGATGCATCTGGATGAGAGGTGGGCAAAGTGTGTGTAAGGGGTCAATCTTTTCCCCAATATTTCCCCCAAATATTTTTTATGGGCCATGTGGGGGTTTTAAACCACATTTTTGGCCCTCCTTGGACTATTTTAGTCCCTGACCTTTTTCTAAAACAAGTGAAAGGAAGTGACAGATAGTGCTAACAAAGCCTCTCCTGAACGGGAAATGTTGCAGCATGGAACAAATGCACCGCCCTTTCCCCCTTGAGGGCATTTCAGGACCAAACTTTTTTGCAGGGGTATCCCTGTTTAAGCATTAAATTCTACTGGCTGACTTTGAGCAAGTCACACTCTCTCAGCCTCAGAGGATGCCAATGGCAAACTACCTCTGAAGAAACTTGCCAAGGAAGCTCCTTGATGGAGTAACCTTAGGGTCACAAATAAAAAATGAGTTGGGGACACACAAAAACAAAGTCCTCCAAGGTCTCCTGGTGAGCTAATATAGCCTCCAAGCCTCCCACAGTTGCCCATCACTATCTGGGCCTTGTTCGGAGTTTGGGGGTGTCATTTGCTGCTCTCCCTCATTGTTGTATGCGCTGGCCATGAGGGTGAAGCATGTAGAATATGGTAGCCACCTCCTGTCCTAGTGTATGGGAAAGAGGAGTGTAAATAAAGTTACTAATAGTAATAAAATGACATTAGTAAAGACAAACAGTTACTGTTAATTCAGTGTTGGCTGGCTAGCTCAACAGGGTTCGCCTCACCCTGCATTCACTCCTGTTCAATACAATTCATTCCCCTGCTGAGGCACATTTATCTTTCTCATGTGTCAATATGCATTGCAAGCCCTTGCTTAAGCTTTTAAGACAGATGAGAAAGAATAGCCTCAGATGTGAGTAGTCTATCTCCTCTTTATCATGTACAAGACTGGTGAATTATTTATCTACACACCATCCTGGAGAAGCAGCAAACAAAAAGGAGTGATTTATTTTCACCCACTCTCCCCAACAGAAGATATGGTGGGCTAGAAAGGAAGACAATCGGGAAATCACATCAAGTCATGCGAGAATCTGAATTCTCTTGCATCTTGCTAAAAAGAAAAACCAAAGAAAGTTCAAGGTGAGGCAGCCCCAGGTCCAAGTGAAACTGTAGAGGAGAGGAACCACACTCTTTTTGAAATGGAAAGTTGAGGTATACGCAAACCTCAAACTACAGGCAACCAATGGTTCAAGGAAAGCAAAGGAACATTATTGTTGATTGTAACAGAAGAAATGGCACATGTCCTCTCCCTTCTATTAAAAACATCATCATACTCTAAACTTCCCTGAAGCTACTTAAGACCTGTGGGCTCTGAGGGAAGGCAGGAGTGAGACAATTATGTAACTCCCTTCTAAAGAGACCCAAGATACAATTTCTCTCTCTCTTTTTCTCTCACTAGTAGTGGTCATTTTAGTATTTAAAAATTAATCTGGCTGGAGAGACTTGGCTGAAAGAAGGTACAGGCTGAGTCTCCCTTATCCGGAATTCCGAAATCCAAAATACTCCAAAATTGTCCACATGGGTGGCTGAGATAGTGATGGTTCAGTGTACACAAACTTTGTTTCATGCACAAAATGATTAAGGTATAAAATTACCTTCAGGCTATGTGTATAAGGTGTATATGTAACATAAATAAGTTTTATGTTTAGACTTGGCTCCCATCTCCAAGATATCTCATTATGTATATGCAAATATTCCAAAATCGGATAAAAACCAAACTACTTCAGGACCCAAGCATTTCAGATAAGGGAGACTCAACCTATATATAAATGCATTAAATTAACACACAGTGAGCACACAAAATCCACAGTTGGGCAGTACCTTTACTAGTTGTTGTTGTGTACTTTCGAGTCATTTCTGACTTGTATTAAAATTCCATATTTTCAGCATAACACCTGTTTACTAACAGAAAGTCCTTCTCATTATCATGAATGGTGGAATCTTACATTCTTCCTTAACTATTGTCATCATTTGCAAGGAGTTCCTGGACTTCTTCCATTGTCAAGGTGGCTTCATCTACATTCTTTGGCATCTCCATTTGCAACTGTTTTCAGGAGTGAATGACATCTATTTGAGTGCCAATGAGGTGTAGTGGTTAGAGTGCTGGACATCCAAGGAATGTGTGACATCCAGATACTAGTCACCACTGAGCCATGAAAACTCGGTGAGTAACTTTGGGCTAAGCTGTCTTTCAGCCTGACCAACTGGTACAAGTATGTAGAGAGATCTTGTAACACCTTTGAGACTAACTAAAAGAAAGAAGTTGACAGCATGAGCTTTTGTAGACTTAAGTCTACTTCCTTCGTCTATGAAAGCCCTTGCTGCCAACTTATTTCTTTCAGTTAGGGGGGTTGCAGACTGCCAGAAATAGTGCAAATTGAGTCCACTTTTAGGGTTAGGGTTAGTGCTAGGGAATCATGGGAATTGGTTTTTTTTCTGAGACATTGAGCCTTCTCTGTCAGAGAGCTCTGGTGCCACAATAAAATACAGTTCCCATGATTCCCTAGCACTAACCCTAACCCTAAAAGTGGACTCAATTTGCACTATTTCTGGCAGTCTGCAACCCCCCCCCTTAGTCTCAAAGGTGCTACAAGATCTCTTTACGTACTGATTCTATAGACTAACATGGCTATATCTTTGAATTCAACTGGTACAAGGTTATTGTAAAATGAAAGTGGAGAAGAGGAAGGTGGGAGATAAATGTAATAAATCAATGCATGCATTTTAGAGAAAATGAAGGGGTAATAATAATAATAATAATAATAATTTTTATTTATATCCCGCCCCTCTGCTAGGCAATCGGGCGGCGTACAACATATCAAAACATCAAAGCAAAACCAAACAAATAAATCAGAATCAAATCCCGTCCCTCCTTCCCTCATCCCCCCAAAACATACTAAACAAATGAAATAACAGTAATTAAAAGTATACAATTTAAAAATACATGATTTCCAATATCATTGCAGTCCTCCGAGGGCTGCGGGATGGAAAAGCAGTCCTCCATGGCCCCAGGATGCCGCCGCTCGCCGCGTGGTGCCGGCAGAAGGTGGGATCAGGTGGGTTTTAAGTCCGCCGGTGCTCCTCCCAGCTGCCTCGCAGGTGCGGCGGCTCAAGCCGCTCAGGTGGTGCTCAAAGGGCTGCAAGGTGGAAAAGCAGTCCTCCGTGGCCCCAGGACGCCGCTGCTCGCCGCGTGTATATGTATGGGGAAGAAATCCTTAGCTATTTCACTGTGAGGGTTAGATGTAGCACTTCTCCAGTGTGCCAAGATCTTATGCTTAGATCCTTTACTGTGAAAATTCTTCCTGGATAATTGACAGATACTTCTTGAAGACATTAGCTATGTTTTGTATTATTTTCTGTTCGTTAGTTATGAATGTCTCTTTGCTTTTATTTATTTGGTATAATGTTGTCTTCTTTTGTGTATTTTCTATGACTTTATCTGCAGTTCTGATAAAGCTTTTATTGAAGCTAGCTATTTAAAAAAATGCCTTTCTGACAACATGTAATAGAAGGTTGAAAACTGACTTATTTTACTCAGTCCATAGAAATGTTACTTTTTAAAAAGATTATTCCCCCAGAATCTAGTAGCTCTGATGATTGGGAGATTCTGTAAATTGCAAGCTCAAAAGGATTTTCCCCCAATTTTATACCAGTGTATGGGATTAAATTTGGCTAGTTCTGATCTGTAGCTATTCATGCTGCAGTACTGAAGGGGAAAAGGGACTGCAGCAATGCAGTGCTTCAGTTCACCAGCACAGAGTTACAGGAAGGAAATACAGAATCAGTCAGTCGTGCCAGAAGACTGGTACAAGGCAAAGTGTTTTAGCAATCAGTGTGTTCTAGTACTTAGTGTCTTATTACCAAAACAATGCAGAAAGTCAGTATATCTCCTAGAATGTGGTGCCCTTGAATTTTGAATGTGGTGTGCTTGTTCATTGGAGCTATTGTAATGAAAAATTGATCTCCAGTACAAAAGATGACAGAGAGTCAGTGTGGCGGGGTGGTTTGAACATTGGACTATGACTCTGGAGAACAAGGTTCAAATCCCTACTCAGCCATGTTAATCCACTGGATGACCTTGGGGAAGTCATATTCTCTCAGCCTCAGAGAAAGGCAAATGCAACTCCCCCCCCCCCCCCATGAACAAATCTTGCCAAGAAAATTCTGTGATAGGTGATAGCCTTAGGTTAGTCTTAAATCAGAAAATACTTGAAGGAACAAAACAATAACAACACATGACATTTCCCATTATAGAGTACCCATATCAGTAACAGTCAATTATTTCATTGGATTTCAGTGTCTTAAAACATCCTGCCCCAGCTATACTAAGCTGGAGTAAACTGGCATCCAAAGCTCCAGCTTTATCTGAAGTTTCTGTTTGTCATTTGATGTTTATTGTTCTAAAAAAGAAAATAAATAAATAATTCTCAAGACAAAATTCTCAACATTTTGGCCAATCTTAAAAGATTTGACCCTGAAATTAACATCTCATATTTTTAATATTTTTCTAACTTTCACTGCAACCAAATGCAACCTTATCAAACTTTCAGCTGACAAAAGTTTAACCTTTTGAGCATCCCTGTCATTCAGATCTTGCAAAGACTCAAATATTTTGCACTCAATGGGACTTGCTTGCAAAGTGTTCACTGACACAATGTGTTTCTGTCTTTCCCTGTTCCAGGTGTAGAAGCTTATTTTAGAGAAAGTCAGAGGAAGTTAACCAGCACTTCCTAGGCCCAAGTGGAGCATTTCTTCCTGCTAAGATGTGATCGCAAGTTTTGGGAATTATTACCTTTACAGGGAAGTTCCTTGACTCAATATATTTAGGGTTGGGGGATACAGTGTTAATACATCAATAGATCAAAGTCACCAGCCAAAGATTTAAGCCCCTTTTAAATTTTGTAAATTAATGTTTTAGTTGGCGCTTTTAAAAAGTATTGTAAGCCACCTTGGATCCCATTCTGGGAGAAAGGTAGGGTATAAGTGCAATATATAAATAAATAGGGACTGGCAGCTGAAACTCAAGGCCCCTTTGATATCACTATCAGCCAAGGGTGAGAAACTGTGAACCTGAAGCTCAGGACATTTTGCTGCCTAAGGTGGACCAACAGACAGCACCCCACTCTCTCAACTCAAAGTGCATGTGAAGTATAGCCAGTCATGTTATCATTTTTGGCAGAAAATCCCACAAGTACCTCCTCTTCATCCCTATCAGTAGAAATGCAAATGTAAGAAATTAAATAATTTAGATTTGACAGCCCTTACAAAACACCCCAAATCTGCTGTCTGAGTCTCACTCTGCCTGAAGGAAATGCCAGTCCCACTCCCAGGCACTACATTGTTCAGATTTGTTTTGGAGGTATCACAAACAGAACAATAATAGTTTCTCTGTTCACTCCTTTCTGTCTACACAAACATCCTTTTCAGAACAGTGAACCAGAAAATGACACATTTTACCAAGCTCCACAGCAGAGCATATCACATATTTTTAGGTTACTGCAAACTTAAAAAATTCCTCAGAAGTAGATTTTTTTTAAAAAAAAATGCTTATATTACAGACAGTCATGCAGGGAAATGTCAATAAATAGAATTTAAGCCACAAGCTTCACAGCTGGCTCTCAGCAAGCTTTTGCTTTTATATAAGAGACCTACTTAAGCCTAAGACAGTGCAGCTGCATTATTTGTTAGTACTACAAGTGGGAATGTTTACCCCTTGGTCACAGGTGAGGGAACAACAAATGTTAAAATCTAAGTTTTAACAACAGCAAACCCCCCCCCCAAAAAAAACCCACCATAAAACCAAAACCCCAGGAGCAAAGCAGCCCCTAAAATAACCCCACCATGATTCTAAACTTGGTTAGTGAAAACTGCTTAAATCATTAACGCGCTTGTTTTCTTAAATCATTCATGAACAATATGATCACAGGCAAAGGTGGGGTGGGGCTGAAACCTTACTGCCAACTCTGTGCTCTCATGTCTTGTTCTTTGTATAAGTCCTGCCATGCAGTTGAGAACAGATTAATTAAGTTTTCATGAGCGAGACAGAGTGATCAGACCTATCCTTTAATGCTTACCCACAGCAAGTATGCTGAGAGAGGTCATTCCATAGCTGGCCAGTAATTAAGAACCATAGCAGTGGTTTCTTGAGGCAGTTTCTGTGGGCATAAGCAGTGAATGGTTCATGAGGTGCCATACTGGATTTTGTGTTTGTCTCTTCACCCTGCCAGTAAACTACAGTCAGCCCTCTGTATCCACAGATTCTTTATCCACAGATCTAAGCATCACAATTGAAAATATTTTTAAATATATATAAATTCCAAAAAGCAAACCTTAATTTTGCCTTTTTAGATAAGGGACACCATTTTACTATCCACTGTATATAAGGGAACTTGAACAGCCACGGATTTTGGTATCCATGGGCGCCCCTGGAACCAAACCTACATGGATATCAAGGGACCACTGTACATACTGATAAAAAGAGGAGTGTGGAACATCAGACTTTGTCTCAGAATATGCTTCATTGGATATTTTATTCCTTTCTCAACTAAAAGGATTAATTCCTACACAAACACACATATAGTATCACTCACTGTCTTGTTAAGCTGACTATTCACAGCCAAGCTAGATACAAGACCAGGAGGCACGTAGTCATTTGCATGACAGCTTCCTCTCCAACCTTACTGTAGGGCTGTAAATCTGATCAGAGCAAGAGTGGAGAGAGGGTGAGCATGAAGTGTCCACTTACCCATGCAGAAGTCTCACCAATATGGCCAAGAGAAGGAGTAACACCAGGGAAGCTGTCTAGCAGAGGTTTCTTAATGAGATTTGATAAATATATAGACCCCTGGGACTTCATTTCCCTGTAGTTTAGTAATCTTCAGGACTGGCCACTGTGGGGATGGTAGATCCCATGCCAGTGGGGTGGTGAACCTGATTTGGGTTTTAACCTGAATTTTAAAGGTACTGTTGAAGGTGCTCAGTCTCTTTGGAGATAGGATTCAGCACCTTGGACAGCTCCTTCAAAGTTCATACATGAAAGCTCCACTTTTCCACACCTCCTTTTCAATGCCTTATTCTTTCAATACTTGCAAGTTACAGGCAAGTTCTGTTCATATGACGAGGGATCTGTTCTTTCATCAATTCTTTCCTGAAAGGCTTGCTTGAGACAGCTTGCACATATGTGGTCCCAAAGCTTGCATACAGAAAGTGTAGACCCCCTCCTTGAATTAAAGGAACTTGTCTCTGTAATTACAAGCTTTGAAGGAACAGGCTTCCACCAGTTCTTCTTTGTACAGAGCCTTGATTTGAACCACTTTGCAATTGATTAGCATTCTAGCATTGGTATTCCACTGACATGCATGCACCTACCAGTAGGCCAAAGCCTGACCTAATATGGGGAAGGGGAACAGCATAACTACCCCTATACAAGTATATGGTATAAAAAATGGCTCACCCAAGGCATATTTGAACTAAATGTGGGTCCCATGTTTTAGAAGGTTAAAAACAAATGGTGCCAACCAAGGACATTAAATTGCCTGTGGAAGAGCAGCAAATGGTTCTCTCCCTGCTGGAACAGTCAAGGTATATAGCATTCTGGATCAAGTCATGTTATGATTCCCTAGCACTGAGCCAGGACAGTTAAAGTGGACTCAATTTGCACTATTTCTAGCAGTCTGCAAAGGCCCATAGTGAAGTCTGGTAGTTTCCACATCCATGGGATTGCAAATCCACTCTGGGTTCTAGACAGAATTTTAAAGGAGCTATCCATGTTGCCGAGAGCCAATGTGGGGGAGTGGTTTGAGTGTTGGACCACAACTCTGGAATCAGGGTTTGATTCCCCCCTCCTTGATGGAAATTACTCATTTTCAGCCCCAGAAAACCCTGTGATAGATTGGCTTAGGGTCACTATAAGCCAGAAATTATTTGAAGGCACACAGCAACAACAGCAACAGCCATGGTACTAAACACATATCCAAAACAGATCCAGGATCTTGTGTAGCTCCTTTAAAGTTCTGACATTAAATGAGAGTGCATTCATCATCCTACTGACATAGAACCTACCAGCTACCATTGCCCTAACAATCCTGGCTGAACAAATGGATAAATGAGTAGCAGGGGGAACAAAAGGCCAATCCGTCCAGGTTCCTTAAATCCAAGTGAAAAGTTCCAATGGCAAACAACCCCCTGCAAAGGCACCAAAACAAAATGATGGGGCAATCAGAAACCCAAGTAGTGAACAAATGTACAAGGTAATAACTAATGGAACACTTCATCTCAAATTGAGTATTAGGAATTTTCAAACACAGTCTCCTAAAAGAACTCAGATACAAAATATTTCATTGCTGGAATGGAAGCACCTCCTGCACTGGTTGTTAGCTGGGCACAAGCCCTCATCCAGATTTGGAGGAGATAATTGCCCATGGCAGGAATCTTTTTGGGAGGATAATCTAATCTGCTGCTTTGCAAGCTATCTAATATGGGGGAGCAGTAGGATTGTCCCTGCCTTATGCATATGATAGAGACTGGCACTATATTTATACACATTTACAACTCTTTCTGTCTCTCCTGGAAATCTGCCATAGATCAGCAGTTAATAGCTCAAGGATTGGCCACTCTGAGTAACACTGTTAGAGTAGTACTTCTCAGACTGTCTGACATGGGAGAATGATATTTATTTTCCTCTCCCCTGTATGTTAGGGACTAGTACCATATTTGTACTCACTCCTTTTTCCTTTTCTGGAAACTTGCCACAGACCAGCAGCCAATGGTTCAGGGACTGGCACTAGTTCAGGAATTACCACTTTGAGTAGCACTGATCTAGAGTTTCCTGGATTACTATTGGGACTAACAGAGGAATTTTGCCTCAGTTTGCACCTCGTGTATATGGGGTGGGGGCATTATGGTTTGAAAGAACATGATGTGGGAAACAAATGCCTAAATCCAATTGTTAGTCCTAATGAGAGCAGATCCAGTGAAGGAATTTAACTAAGGGCCTTTGCAGACTGCTAGAAATAGTGCAAATTGAGTCCACTTTAATTGCCCTGGCTCAGTGCTAGGGAATCATGGGAACTGTATTTTTTTCTGAGGCATTGAGACTTCACTGTCAGAGAACTCTGGTGCCACAATAAATTACAGTTCCCATGATTCCCTAGCACTGAGTCAGGACAGCTAAAGTGAACTCAATTTGCACTGTTTCTGGCAGTCTGCAAGGCCCTAAATCTAATTGCTTGTCTCAAATATGTCAGACCCACTGAAGCAACTGGAACTTGAATCCCCAAGTTCCCATTGATTCAGTGGGTCTAACAATTGGATGTAGGCCAAAGTTGGCCATGTTGTCTCCATAGGTCATGTTGGCCTTGTACCTACATTTGTGAAGATGCACCTGTGAAGAAGGTGAAGAGAATCTCCTTGGGTGCTTGTAAACAATGATGATGGTCCTTTGTACTTCATGAGAACATCTCATACCCCAGAATCCATCTCTCAATTTGCCTCATGCACGCATTCCCTTAGAATAAGGCTTACATGCTTTCTTGTACCATCTGTATATGCTTTGCCTTGGAATAACTCCTCTAAAGCCAATACTGATCACGCTAGTGGAAATGTAAATAGAACCCGTGGCAGGCTATAAACCTTTGTAGAAAGAGTAATCAAATCCTACTGTGATTTTGTAATGTGTCCATGCACTGGCACGGCAGTCTTCTGGAAATGTTTCCCTTGCTATAACTAGATGAATAGCTGGCTGAGGAGGATTAAGCTTTTCATTGAAAAATATTACTGTATGTAAATACATGTGCAACCCCAGCAGCTTCCTTCAATCATAATAACCATTACCTGAATAAATTCAACAGCTGTGAAAACAGAAGAGTAGAAAATAATAATAATAAAAACTCCCCCTCCATACCCTGCTTAGGTGCATATGCTTTGCTGATTTTCATATCTGCAAAGGGGCTGCTAATTGAGTTTGGTGGCCTAGATGCTTTTGACAACAATTCCTTACCATGGGCTATACTAGGTGGGGCTTTGAAAATATGAAGTAGGCAAAAGTTGAGAGGACTAAGGGTTTTCTTTCTCTGATCTGTACTGTCCATCAGCCTTTTGCATTTGTTGGACTCAGTTGGGCCCCTTTAATTAGCATGATGCCCCATTTTCCTCTGACAGCCCCCCTTTTTTCAATTAACTTTCAGTTAACTTCTTTCATGGAATTCTGGGTCAGGTTCGTAGCTCCCCTTTCCATGGTGGTCTCAAAACACCTCATATGGCAAGTTAGGCTGAGACACAATGGCTGGGCCACAGTCACCCAATGGGCTTCATGACTGAGCAGAGATTTGAACCCAGACCCTCCTAGTCCTAGCCTGTCACTCTAATCCATCCTTTTCCAACCCAGGTCTTTAGATGTTATATTATAACTCCCATCTTGCCTGGCCATTTCTTAAACTGACTGGGGATGATGAGAGTTGTAAGTCAGCCAAACCTGAAGATCCCTTACTAGAAAAGGCTTATCACTAAATAAACACAATCTGCTTCTCTTCACTTTCTCTGGGTTCTTTGGAGAGGTCTTACAGGATTTCCTATGCACTTAGAATCATAGAATCATAGAATCATAGAGTTGGAAGACACCACAAAGGCCATCCAGTCCAACCCCCTGCCATTCAGGAATTCAAAATCAAACCATCCTCAACAGATGACCATCCAGCCTCTGCTTAAAGACCTCTAAGGAAGGAGACTCCATTACTCTCTGAGGGAGTGTGTTCCACTGTCGAACAGCTCTCACTGTCAGGAAGTTCCTCCTAATGTTGAGGTGGAATCTCTCTTCCTAGAGCTTGCACCCATTGTTGCAGGTCCTAGTTTCTGGAGCAGCAGAAAACAAGCTTGTTCCCTCCTCAATATGACATCCCTTTAAATATTTACACAAGGCTATCATATCACCTCTTAACCTTCTCTTCTCCAGGCTAAACATACCCAGTTCCTTAAGTCGTTCCTCATAGGGCTTGGTTTCCAGACCCTTCACCATTTTAGTTGCCCTCCTTTGGACACGCTCCAGTTTCTCCACATCCTTTTTGAATTGTGGTGCCCAGAACTGGACACAGTATTCCAGGTGAGGCCTGACCAAAGCAGAATAGAGTGGCACTATTACTTCTCTTGATCTAGACACTATACTTCTATTGATGCACTTGAAAGACAATATACTACTACATGAGAAAATATACTACTCTGATCTGGCCACAAAGGCAACCAAGAACAGGAAGCAGCCTTACATTGAGTTGGACCAGTGGTTCCTTTAGCCCAATATTGTCTGGACTACTGAGCTGAGGGTCTACAAGAGGAGTAGGTGGGCAAGCTCCACTGGCATCTTAAATACCAATGGGATATATTGGATCTGTTGATCGTAATAAATGATGATGATGATTAAATATTAATGGACTGAATGTGTAGTGCCTTTTGTGAACTGGAACTTTCTTTCATAGATGCTTGAAATGTTTATCATCAGTCAACAAGTAGTAAGATGTTTCATACCCACTAGATCTCGTCCACATTTTGTCCCACTCAGTTTAGGATGAATCTGTGGATTTCCTGGTGTTGCTGGATTGTCTCTCCTATCATCCCTGACCATTATCACTTCTTCCCTTCAGCCCCCCCCCCACACACATATTCACATATAAAGCCACCATACACTTGTCAACTGAGGAAAAATTGTGATGAATGTGATTAAATGATCCATGATAATTTATGTCACAATAAATGTTTTAGTCTTTAAGGTGCTACACATCACATTGTTGTTGTTGCCCGCTGCTGCTGTGCTGTTATTGTTCTATGCCAAACAAAACTAATCACATTTATCTCTCAGCGTTCCATTCATTTTTGAAGAAAGATGCTCCACTGTTTGCCCACAAGATGGCACTTGATACAATAAAAAATTTAACATACCAATCAGGGATGATGGCAGAAGAATGCCACTGCCTTGTATGTCTCCTGAAGTTCAGAGCAGGTTGACAAAAATGGAAGTGGGTGGGCACTGTGGTCATGTTCACAACTATGTCAAAGCAAGCATTATCACTGCACCACTATGCAAACAGCGTTTATGTGTCTCAGCCTTTTGGCAAAGTGGCTGTCTTTCCTTTCATGTTTTGTCACTAAGTGAGAGCTCAGACAGACTATCTTGTTCAAATGTATCTCAGATCCCTGCTCCCATGTCCTGTGTCTTATGCAATCAATTCTTCCCAGCAATTAATGGGATGATATAGATGTTTAGTTCATTGGGTGATTATGCAGCTCTTTCTAATATAATGGAAACATGAGAAGAACCCGGATTAGACCAAAGATCCAGTCTGGTCCCACATCCTATTTCCCAAAGTGAGCCATTCCAATGCCTTTGGGAAGCCCACACGAAGGACATAAGCACTGTATTTTGTTTGGAGTCATAACTTTCTCTGCTTGAACCCATAGATTTCAAACTCAGAATGGGTACCCAATTCATTTGGCTCTTTTTTTTTATCAAGTCTTTTCAATATTTGCAGATGTCTTCATAAATCAGACAGAAAGAATTTGGAATTAGAAAGTCCAATTGTGAGAGAAAGTGAAACTGGCAGATTCATCCCACTAGGACCAAAGTCATGGCTTTGAATACATGGCTCTTTAAATGTCTGAATTTGAGGCCCCATGTATTTAAATAGATTTGTGGTGCTGAATTAGGGTTGCCATCTCCCCTTCCCCCATGAGACTCATTCTCTTTAACAGCCACATGGAGAGCAGGTACAACATGGTCCTCTCAGCGGTGCAATAGCGATGCCTATGGAATTTGGCCAGTACAAATGTGGGAGAAGTTTATTCAGTCCATTTTTGGCAAGTATTTATCACAGTTTTTTTTCTTTATTCCATATATCTGAATAGAACAACTTGAAATTATAAAAATATGAATCTCAAGAGAGAGCAAGATTGTTTGATTCATCTATCTGAGTTCCATATGACCATCCAGATTAATAAGTAGCCATTGATTTGTGGTAGTGATTTCCAAATATTCATTTTTGCATTCTATGAAGAAGCTTTGCTTTCCCCATTTTCTGATGTTCCTGGTCTAGGCTAATGAGTGAAGCAGAAATACTCCCTCTGCCACTGTTCTCCTTACCATGGATACTTTCATTACTTTTATTATGTTATCCTCTCCAGCCCTGAAACACAATTCACAAAGCTTTTTTTCTTCAGGGATAAACAGTTTGCCTTCCTGAAGCAAAGCAACCCTGTCCCATAACTTTACACGGAGATTATTTAGTGACCTACCAGTTCTGGGTCATGGCATTTACTGTGAACAGTGCTAAAAATAAAATCTGGGAATATCCTTTGAGGTTTGAAAATGACTTCTTCCTGGGATTGCAAGAGAATGTTTGACAGCCATCCAAAAAACATAGTTGTTAAATAATACATAACACAGCAAATCCCTACATGTTGACACAAGAGAGAACCTGCCTCCTTGTTACTCATTCCTCTTCCTACCCCCTTTCTCTTTGAAAGTTTCACATGCCACCATATCATACAGTTGAGGCATTGCATGACAACCATGAACAATCTCAGCACAGCTATAAAACAACAGGAATACATGACACAGTAACTAAAGCATACAAAAAGCAGCAGTGGAATTGACCTCGCTTCCCAACCTCCCTCCTGGGTTAATGCATCTTTAGAGCCCCTTCTAAAGAACTGCTGCTTTAGCAAACCTCCTTCAGTAGGCCCTTCCACAACTTGGAGCTATCCCTTAAAGAGCCCTGCTTTTCACTGTGGTTGTTTTAACTTTATGGAATGAGAGAATGCAGAGCAGGGTAACTCCAATCTAAACTCTGTTACAGAAGCAACATCAATGGAACTGGATCTGAGCAATAGTGGACCAACTCAGCCAGTCACAGAATTGGAAGTTAGAATCATAGAATATCGTAGAGTTGGAAGAGATGCCAAGGACCATCTATTCCAACTCCATGCCATGGAAGAACACGCAAAGCACTTTGGACAGATGGCCATCCAGTCTCTGTTTAAAAACCTCCAAAGAAGGAGACTCCACCACACTCTGAGGCAGCGTATCCCACTGTTGAACTGCTTTTACCATCTGGAAGTTCTTCCTAATGTTTAGGAGAAACCTCTTTCCTGTAGATTGAACCCATTGCTCTGTGTCTCCATCCTTTCTCCATCCTCAATATGACATCCCTTCAAATATTTAAACATGGCTATCATGTCACCCCCTAACCTTCTCTTCCCTAGGCTAGATATACATAACTACCTACGCTCATAGGGCATGGTTTCCAGACGTATTGGTCACCCTCCTCTGGATATGCTCCAACTTATCAATATCCTTCTTGAATTGTGGTTCTGAGAACTGTACACAGTATTCCAGGTGAAGTCTGACAAAAGCAGAATAGAATGGCACTAGTTTCCCATTAAACTGGCAATGTTCTCTTTGCCTTGGCCACTATTCCTATCATCCCACTAACATTGCTTTCAACTTATGAGTGCCAACAGGATTATAACAAAAATGGAGGTGAAGGGAAAAATGGGGTGGGGAACATCAGTATGTTCACAGGAAACCAAAATTTAATACAAAAGAAAGAAAGAAAGAAAGAAAGAAAGAAAGAGGGAGGAGGGAGAGGGAGGGGGAAGGAGCAAAGTTTGCCCTATGAAATTCATGGGGTTGCCATAAGTTGACAAGGGACTTGAATGCACACACACACACTTTATTTGAAAGCACATTCCATTCTAGAAAGGGAAATCAGAATTTTAAAAGTTCTTTTAAAGATAATTAATTAGAGTGCCTAAGTTGTTATCGTTGTAGGTCCAATTTTAAAAGAGTAACTCTTTATTTTCATGTTTCTCAAAAATAGCTAAAATAGTTAGGCCAAGATCCTACATGAGATGCAAATACAACAGAGATCTGTTTTCGTATTTATGTCTGATGATGATGTGTGTATTTGCCTTCAAGTCACTTGTCAACTTATGGCAACCCCATGAATTTCATAGTGTTTTCTTAGGGAAGTAATCCTCAGAGGTGGTTTTGCCAGTTCCTTCCTCTGAAATACAGCCTGCAGCACCCGGCAGTCATTGGCAGTGTCCCCCTGAAGTACTAAGTAGGGTTGGCCCTGCTTAGCTACCAAGATCAGATGGGATCTGGAGCTTTTGAGGCATTTATGCCTCACCCAACACAATTACTGTAGTTCTAAAGATGAGTCCATGTGGCATGTGTGGAGAGTGAGAATTTCTGCTATCCCCCATTAAAGCCAAGATCTTATCTCCATGCTTACATGACTTTAAAAGATGAGAACCAAAAGTTGTGTATGTGTGAGAGAGGGAGAGAAACTCTTGAAGTTAAAGGCCTAATTTGTGATCTCAAAAAAAGTGGGATGGTAGGTTTCCTAATTTGGATCATCCATGTTACCTTAGTTACAAGAGATGCAGCAAAAAGTAGTAAAAATAAATTATTCTACTTAGGAAATGTACATAGCCCTTTGAATATTTATCCCCAGGGAGTGGCACCATATCACCTACCCATTCTTGCCCTCAGCATGAACTATCTTATAGTATTTGATCTTTCCAGTTTGCATGTATGTTGTATGTAATTCAGAAACTGTAATGAGTACTTCCCCAGCACATGTCCACTAAGTAAACTATACAGACATTTTATTACAATAATTATCACCTGTGTACCATACTTTTTGTCCAAGGGATTCAAGGCAGTGTACAGGTAACATTACTTTTCATCTTTCCAAACAGAGGTGGCAAACTGCTTTCCCTCAACATCTGAGGGAACATCACACTTCTTCTTCTTCTTCTTCTTCTTCTTCTTCTTCTTCTTCTTCTTCTTCTTCTTCTTCTTCTTCTTTTTGGCAAAAAGGACATGCTGGGGGGGGGGTCACACTTTATCTACCACTGCCTGACTACAGTCCTGTAAAGCAGATTAGGCTGAAACATGGTGACTGATACAAACATGGTGACTGAATGGCTGATTTGAACATGTCTCCTAGGCTCATCTACACTAGTGAGATTATTCGGGGCTGCTACAACATATTCTGGCCCTGGCAATGTCCCAGAATTACCCACATTATCTCTGCACTCCATAGTGATTCTGGACAGCTGTCTACACACATCTCACTGTGCCACCTGGCACTGCTGCCAGTAGCATGAATCACTCCTTCTGAGGTCAGAAACAAGGTGCCAGTGTGGATCATATGGCTGGGCCTCTCATTGTGTAGCCAGCTGCCTGGTATCACTATGGAGTGCTCTGGACTTTCCTGAAAAATCTGGAGCAGAAGGTGAATTGTTTTACTCTGGTTTCAGGGAGGGATAGGGATAAGAATAGGGCAGATTCAGTGTAGAACTGTCTTCACATTATGAAGACATTCCACACGCAAATCAGGAATTTGGCTCTGCACCATGAAGACAGGTCATGGTGAGTGGGAAACTGTGTAGACATGCCCCTAATCTCAGTGGGCTGTGTTTGAACTTTATTGCCAGTTTAGCTTTTAACCCTGTTCACCACCCCACAGTGTTAGCCAGCAGGTCTAGTTCCTTCACTCATCTCCCTCCCTTTATCTCTCAGCCTATATAATATATGCAAGAAATTGAAGTTCAGAAGGATTCAACTGAAATAACATTTTTAAAGCAAAAATCAAGCTTAACTTAAACTTGTTTGCACTTATGAGAGGATTGTGTACATAGCTGGCATCTGCTTTTCTTCCACACACCCTTGAAGAACCTTGCACATTTTTCATCTCAGCAATAATTTCAAGCATTTATCAGAGCACATCTCAGGATAGTCAAACCTTCAAGGATTTGTGGGACATTTTTCTCTTCCTTGGACCTTGGAGAGCTGTTTCCTCCTTTGACAGCCTTAATCTCAACACTCAAAAAGAAAAAAGAAAAAAAACCTGTAAAATCAAATCATGTCTGAAACAGTTGGGGGGGGGGGCACAAATTGTAGATGCCCTGGCCTGTTTAAGATCTTAAAATATGTGTGTGTGTTTTTAAAGGAAATAAAAGAAATGGGTTGAAGGGACCTACACTACAGGCCCTGGGGGCATATGAATCACGGGCCACACGTTACCCACTCTTGCTTTAAATGCAACAACGGCTCAGTAAAGCAGGTCAATGTGAATATATTTATATTACACATTTGAGGAAGGGGTGAGGTGAGAAAGAAAAGGAAGTTAACCCACTGAGTTTATAGCAAAAAATAATTTGGGCTCTAAGAAACCCTCTTAAAAATACTTACCAATGTTTACTTAATTCAAAGTAAACATGGATAGGATTGTACCAAGAAGAAAAAAGAAGGGGGAAGGAGAGAAGAAGGGTTAGATCTATGAAAAAGCAAAAATTGTGCAAAGCATTTCTATGATAAAACACTCCAGGGATTTCCATAGAAATCAAACTATTTGTAGGGAGAGAAGAGCAAAGTTACGTGCTTTTTTTCTTTTTCTTTTTCTCAAAGAAACAAAGCCATGTAAACCATAAACACAATATTTTACAAAATGCTCATATTTCCTACTAAATCAGGCCAGGAATTTTATTTAGTTCCATTGATTCAGTGAAAGACTGAACATCACCAACAGGAACTTTGAATCTGAAATGTTTTATTGCTTTTAGCCATAGGCCATTGCAAATACTGTATGTCAAAATACCATGGAACATTTGCTGGCATATAAACATTTGCTGGCATATATACAAGCAGAAGACACAAGGATGTAATCATACATTCCATTTAAAACCATTCAAGTTTTTTAAATACACCTGGAAACCTGCTAAAATGACTTCCCAAAGTGTCCTTTTCTAACATGGAATGTCCACTGGCAAAAGCACAATGGGAACTTGCTGTTAGGATCTGTGTTGTATTTTTGAGTTTTCCTCTGTCTGCAGCATTACCAGTGGACCCCATGGGCTCATTGTGTGGGAGAGGAAACTTCCATCATCATTAGCATCACTTGCACCCTGGATGTCCTCAGTTGATGTCTGCCTGCAGAGGCTGAAAGGAATTACCTCCCAGAAGCCTTCCTTCTCGAGAAATGGATGCTCTGGTGTATTGATTTGAGTCATTGCCGGAAGGAAAATTCATTGAGACAATTGTGAGTTATGGTGTGAGAGCAAAAAGGCCAGCATTTAGCTCATCCAAAGCTCCATATGTGGTGAAAGCTTAATTTCCAAAAGCTTTTCAACAGGATTTTCTTCATTGCTTCCTTTCATCTCTGATCACCTGTCCCCGCAGGTAACATTTTGTCATCTTTTCACCAGATTGGAAAATGGCATTACAGGGGCTCAGTGCAATCTTGCCATCTGAGTCTAACTCATTCTGTCACAAGCCGAAATCTGTAATTTTGTAGAGGTTCTCTTCTTGCAAAATGGGAACCAGTATATTCTTTCCTCCTACATTGTTTGTCCCAAAACCTACTGTGGGTAGGGTTGGCAGATCTCAGGACCTAGACTCTCTTCTCCAGTTCTCAGAATGAGGGGAAGGAAGCTTGAGGCAAGAGCACATTGGACAAAAACTGTCATTTGTATATATTTTTTCTCATTTCTCAGGCTTGGTGTTTTTGTCTGAATAGTGTATTCTGTGCAGCTATGTTTTCTGCTTAATTTCCCATGCTTAATGACATCACCAGGGTCTGCCTCCTACAAAGGAATATCTTTAAGTCTCACATTTTGGCCATGAAATCTTGGGGACTCAGACAGTTCTGACCTGGTAACCCTATTTGTGGCCTTCATACTTTAAAAAATTTACCAAATGGTTAATATATCTTTTGCATTACTGAACGGAACAAAAAGACAGGTACTTATTCATTTAAAACATGACTCCAGTTCTGATTGCTGCTCAGTCACACTTCCAACCTATAGGTGAAAATGTGTGTGAACAAAGTTAGAAGATATCAACAAGTGCATGTTTCAAGAAAGAAGTTAATGTTCACTTACAATCAGTTTCACATTGTCTAGTAATTTGGGGTACATGATTAAAGGTTGATAAGCACACAAATAGTTATAAAAATCAGTCTCTGTTTACCTCTATTTTCCTCTTGCTTAAAGTCACAGATAATAGAATTTGAAATCAATAGGAAGAAAATTCTCCTCAGCTTAGCTTGGAATTGATTTGATAATTGCAAAATGTTCTTGGAGAATATTCAAAAATAACTTGTTTTTTGTCTGAGAAATCTCTTCTGACTCATAATGTTGGTCCATGCAAGGTGATGGTGCCAATGATGTACAAACATATAATCACAACCTCCTTTCTACCTCACCCAGGGGGATCATAATTTGGCTTGGTACCATAAAGGCACACAACTCTTTAAAGCAAAACTTTGAGGTATTCATTTAAAATTAATTTGCTATTACTAATTTGTTAATTTTTTAAAAAAAATCATTATAAAATCCATTATTTTAATCATTTCACTCCAATTAACAGCAAGAATTCTTGAACACATTCTTAATTCCATATGGACTTTTCTGCATTCATATAGCAATTATTCATTCTTTTTGCAATGGGGATAGAATTCAGAGACATAGCCATATTCTTCTGAAATATCTATATGCAAAGGGACCTTACAGCACTTTTGAGACTGTGTGAAAGAAGTTGTAGCATAAGGTTTCATAGAGCTGTTCTACTTCTTCAGATGTAGGTCTATGACAGCTTATACTACATCTTCTTTCTCCGTGTCTCAAAGATGCTACAAGTTCTCTTTATTCTGGTCGAAAACCATGCAGAAATCATTCACCTTAACTGCTCTGGCTCAATGCTAGGGAGTTCTGGGGACTGTAGTTTTGTGAGACATTGAGCCTTCTCTTTCAGACAGCTCTTGTGCCACAACAAACTACAATTCCCAAGACTCCCTAGCACTGAGCCAGGGCAGTTAAAATGGTCTCAAACTGGATTATTTCCTCAGTGTGTTTTGAACCTCTGTTTCCAATGTTCAGGTGCTCACCAATAAGATAGAGAGCAATTTTGTCTCAACTAGAGCAGATCCCCTGATTCAATTGTGGAATGATACCACAACAGTTATGGAAACCACAATGAGTCAATGGGTCAACTTTAATTGGCACTAGGACTGGATTTGGCCAGAGTTATTAGTCAGCTTATGGGACTTGCTAAGATTTGCAGTACAAAAATAGGTATCTCTGGTCAAAAAGCTAAAGGAAGAAGTATTCCACAACATCCTAATGATGTCTATGCTTAGTGACCATGGGACATGCCTGACTGTTGATGGGAACCTAGACAGCAGGGGGAACAGAATATTCTTGAAACGGGGCTGGCTGAGATGAATAGAGAATAGGAACTCCACAGTGCAATGTTTTGTTGCAGATGTCCCTCACTTACTCCTTTAGATTAGGGAACTCTATTAGGAAGCATTGGGGAGAGGAGAGAGATACATGTCTGGTTTTCTCACCTGTCAGTCTTGAGATTTCTGTAGGGCAGCAAGAAACTGGTAAGTTATCTTCTTCAGACATGGGCACATAATGTCAACTGGAGCCCAAAGGAGGGCAATGAAGAGAGCTGTAAATATATAATATATAAATTAGACCTTTTCTTTCAGTATCTACTGCTAAGACTTTGGCTCATGCCTTGGTTATTTCTCGCTTTGACTACTGCAACCTTCTGTTGATGGGGCTTCCTCTGTTCCACTTTGGTCCTTTGATCTCCGTTCAACACTCTGCTGCCAGGATCATCTTTTCTGCTCACTGTTATGACCATATCACCTCTTTGTTGTCGTCTCTTCATTGGCTCCCCATTCCTTTTAGGATTCATTATAAGCTTCTTCTTTTAACCTTTAAAGCCCTGCACAGTTTGCCCCCCCCCCCCTTTATTTGTCAGCTCTCATTTCCTCCTACAATCCTGCTTGTGCTCTACGTTCCAGCAGCTCAGGGCCTCTGACCCAGCAAAGGATCTCCTCTTCTCCAGCTCAGATTCACCCCTTCTCCCTTGCCACCCCTCATTCCTGGAATCTCCCCCCAAAAAACATTTGCAGGCTGTTACTTCCTTAGTTAATTTTAAGTACAAACTAAAGGCGATTTGGTTTAGTGAAGCATTTCAGCTTACAGCCTGATTTTTAACAGTTAGACTCAGTGTGTATTAAGTGTGCATTGCTTTTATAGTCTATTGTTTTAGAGCTGTTTTAATGATAAGTCATTTATTTTATAATTTTTCTGTTTTCTGATTTTAGATTGTATGCTGTAGGCAGGTTTTATCTGTATTTTGTTTTGATTATTATGTAAAGTGCTGTGCAAAACTTACAGTACAATATAAATTTATTATTATTATTATTATTATTATTATTATTATTATTATTTTAAATATATAACTGCTCCAAACTCATGCTTATACCCAGTTTTCTAATTACATTTATCTTTATTCGAGTTTTGCCACCTCACTGTCTTGGAGTAAGCAGTGGTGTATTTTCCCTACATATATACCATGAGCAGCACACAGTCTGAGCAGCAGGTGGAGCACCTTGTCCCACCATATCTGACCCCTACTAGGAGGTATGGTGAGTTGGGTGCTTTAGGCAGTAGACCTGGGGTACAATGAAAGGGCTGCATATGGTATGTGATTTTTTTCACTGTCAGAGAAGCAGTGGGATGCTTTGAGAGATATTCTGTCCCATGTGCCATAATAACGTGGTTGGCTTTAAGAATTACATACCTCAATCTGCAAGATTAGTGTTATCATTTGCTGTTCAAATTCAGTCAGCAAAATGGATTTGGCTGACCTGGCCCTCATCTTTGCTCTCACCAGGAAAGTCTAAGCAGATGGGATTGTCCAAATGAGACTTAAGATAAGTACATTTCAGCTTACCTGAGCATCTTACTGCAACCATGGGACTAAGCAATTCACAGAGGTGATTGGCCCTTTTTCAGACATGCAATCATCTACTCAAGTGTATGTTCGAGTGATATGTTTCTGCTTGTTCAAAATTGGAGGTTTTTTTCTCCAATGACATCCCGTACCTTTTTAACTTGAAATGAAACTGTTCCATGTCCTTTGGAACCCCAAACAAAGTAGTTACACTGCTTTCTTTCACCCATACAGAACCTGAAAATTTACTCTTGGGGTTACAGCTCCCAGAATCACCCAGCCTGCAAGGGCAACATGATAACATTTCCAAATTCTGTTTTTCTAGCACACTGACATGGTCAACTAAGGCAAATAACATCCCAGCTTTATCAAAGAAGTGACTGTCACAGTGACTGTATAACAATTATCCTCTATCTGGTTCCCAAAAACATTTTCTTCCATGACACTATAGTCTTGGACATAGAGAGTGAGAAAGAAGTCACAGGCAAATGTGAATAAGTTGTTAAGACTCCTAAAATTATGTAGACTGGAATTTCAATTTCATCATTACCAGCCCCCACAGGCTAGATCTCTGAAAGGCCCTGGTCCATGTTAATTCCTGGCAGTCCAGATAGTTGATCAGGAAATAGTATGTAGCTTGGGGTACTATTGAGGTAGGACTGACTTATTCCTTTCTGGACTAAGAAAAGTAATTACTTGTAATTCTGTATTTATTTTATAGACTACAGCAAAGCTTTTGAATGCATAGACCAGGGGTCGTCAAGGTTTTTTTACCTGAGGCCGGTTGCTGGTCCCTAGGTCTTCCGCCAGGCCGGGGGTGGGGGTGGGGGAAATGATACCCCCCACCACCGCCACCCCCAGCTGCCACTATGAGCATCGCCACTGCACTGCCACCACGCGTGTCATGGCCACCATTTTGTTTACCAACAAACGCGGGGCGTAGGTTGCCGACCCCTGGCATAGAACATGAAAGGCTATGGAACCTTAAAGAGATGGGAGTGCCAGCACATCTGATAGTCCTGATGAGGAATCTGTAGTGAGGACAAGAGGCTACTGTCAGAACAGAACATGGAGAAACAGAATGGTTCCCAATTGGCAAAGGAGTCAGACAAGGCTGTGTCCTTTCACCATATCTGTTCAAGTTGTATGCAGAACATATTATAAGAAAAACAGGCTTGGGAACAGAAGAAGGAGTGAAAATAGGAGAAAGGGATATCAACAATCTAAGATATGCAAATGACACCATAATACTAGCAGAAAACCTCACAGACCTGGAACACCTGCTAAGGAAGATCAAAGAAGAAAGTGCAAAGGCAGGCTCAATGCTGAACATAAAGAAAACAAAAATAATGACCACTAAGTACCTTCACATGTACAACCTAGACCAGGGGTAGGCAACCTTTCCCCTTTAAGGGCTGAGGGACTTCAGCTCCCAGAAGCCTCAGCCATGTTGGCCAATAGTCCCATGTTGGCCAATAGCTCCTGGGATTCTGGGAGATGAAGTCCTTTGGCCCTTAAAGGGGAAAGTTTGCCTACCCCTGACCTAGACAAGGAAGAAATGGAAATGGTAAAATAATTCCCATACCTGGGATCAAACATTGATAGAAATGGGGACTGCACTGAGGAAATCAGAAGATTAAGAATGGGGAGGGAGGCTATGAAAGAACTAGAAAAGATTCTAAAATGCAAAGATACACAACTGAGCACAAAAGTTAGAATCATACAAGCCATTGTATTCCCTATTATCATGTATGGATCTGAGA
Source organism: Phrynosoma blainvillii (assembly GCA_026167975.1). Taxonomy (NCBI): domain Eukaryota; kingdom Metazoa; phylum Chordata; class Lepidosauria; order Squamata; family Phrynosomatidae; genus Phrynosoma; species Phrynosoma blainvillii. The sequence goes on along the minus strand of JANUYF010000001.1, from coordinate 198,369,853 downwards.
GCTGGACAGTTAAGAAAGATGATAGGAAGAAAATCAATTCCTTTGAGATGTGGTGATGGAGAAGAGTGCTGAGGACCCCATGGACACCCAAAAGGACAAACAAGTGGGTCCTAGAGCAGACTGTAAACCTCCCTGGAAGCCTAGATGACCAAACTGAGGGCCTCAGCAGACGGCTAATTGAGCTGTCTCCGAGGCAGGGAAGAGGAGGGGCAGCCGCACGTTCGGCGCCCCTTCCTCCTCCCGAGGTTGCCCTCGGAGCAGCCGGCCCTCCGCACGGCCGGCGCTCCCAGGGCAACCTCCCTCTGCAGCGTCCGCACACGCTGCGGCGGATAAGTCAGTGAAAGTGCGCCCTACGCTTTTGGGGTGCTCTTTCACTGGCATCTGAAAGGAGCGCTGATTTAGCGCTCCTTTCAGGGGCGCCGACGGTGCGCCGCGGTGCAGATGCCTCGCTCCTGCGGCGCACCGTCCCGCGCCGTCCTGGAAGCTCTCGTCTGCTTCCCCCCTGAGACTGCCGTACTTCTGACGCATCATGAGAAGAGAGGACTCTTTGGAAAAAACAATAATGCTGGGAAAGATGGAGGAAAGTAAGAAGAGAGGAAGGCCACATGCTAGATCAGGGGTAGGCAACCTTTCCCCTTTAAGGGCCGAGGGACTTCAGCTCCCAGAAGCCTCAGCCATGTTGGCCAATAGCTCCTGGGATTCTGGGAGATGAAGTCCTTTGTCCCTTAAAAGGGAAAGGTTGCCTACCCCTGTGCTAGATGGATGGACTCTATTAAGGAGGTCATGGGTATTAAGGAGTTGCAGGAATTAAGCAGAGCAGTGGAGGACAGAGTGTCTTGGAGATCTCTCATCCATAGGGTTGCCATGGGTCAAGATCGACTTGAGGGCAGTTAACAACAAACAAAGCAGTATAATTTTAACTTCATGAGGGATCATTTCTGTTGCACTTTAGCTTTTAGTTACTTTGATAGTTACAGGACTGTGACCTCATTGAAGGGTACAGGAAGCTTAAGTGCTGGTTCATGTTGTATTTCATGATATTCAGTGAAAGGCACTGTTTTTTTTAAAAAAGTACATGTTACTATTTGAGTTACTTTGAGAGACAGGAAAATAAAGAATTATTTTTTAAAAAATATCAGCTATACAACTGTAACTAATAACATCTAATGACTTGGGGGACCTTGGAATCTAGCTCTGTTTATTTTTAAAATTAGCTTTACTATATTTAAATGAAGCCTTCATGTTCTACCATATGTTGTCAGATAAATGACTGCATATTAACTTTTCACTTCTACCTACCAGGAGAGAGGAAGCCATTCTTTTGCCTATGAGACATAAATTTTCTTTCATATTCATTCAGAGTTTCTCCCTCCTTTTCCTGTACCATGACTGAAGGTTTCTTCGTCACTCTAGATACTCCTGCCAAATTGAAAACATTATTAATTATGGGGCATTAAAAACATAAGGTCTTACTGTTTCTGAGCACATCCTTCAAATATTCCTTTGAAACTGAGTTTATCACACACATATCCCACCCCATTAAAACAACGACAACAAAGAATGCATAGCCTTTGGTTTTATCCACCAGTTTAGGAATTCTGCGTGCAAGTTTTCTTTGCTGTTTAATAAATCTTTTAAACATGAAAATACTCAAATGCATTTTGACACATAAGTTCAAGACACAATTCACTGGCTGGCAATCTGTTGCTGAATTATGATGGTGGTCACTGAAGAAGGCAGAATTCTGTATCAAATGTGCAACCATCATAATGCCTCCCCAATCCACCTTTACAGCATAGCAGCTGATCCCGCAAGACAGCCAAATTGAAAAAAAAATGAGTTTGGAAGTTGGGTTGTACCAGGAGATGTATCATAGCTACATGCTAAAGATATGACCCTCAGTACAGGATCTTGGCCTATGTGTTAGTTTAAATGTGAACTATCAAAATGGAAAATGTAAGTCATGTCCTGCTCAGCATTAAAAATGGTTCCAGGAGATGGGAGAGCTCCCAGGGAAGGATCTCCATCGAGAAGGTGTGAGACCCAGATTTATGCTTTAGTGGTGAAGCGGTTCCTGCAAAGGAGAAACTCTTACAGGGTCAGGCCTGTAGCCTGGCACTTAACACTCCATCTCACCTAGAATTTATGCAGGCATGTTGCTGCTGCTGCTGCTACATCAGTTTTACAGACTGTGGACCTCTTGGAGGTGGGTACAGGACAGACCCAGTGCAAAAGTAAGCTTAGGGACCAGAGTCATTTGTTCAGTCTCAGGAAGAGGGGTGGTCTCATAGTCTCATGATGGTGCTTGAAACTAGTGTGTCCTTCATTCATCCATCTCTCAATCTGTGCCTAGGGGAGCATCTATGCTGTAGAAATAATGCAGATTGACACCACTTTAACTGCTATGGCTCCATCCTATAGAATCCTGGGATTTGTAGTTTTGTGAGACATCAGCACTCTTTGTCAGAGAATACTATTTTTGTAAAACTACAAATCTCAGCATTCCATAGCCTTAAGTTACAGCATTTAAACTGGTGTCAAATTGCATTATTTCTACAGTGTAGATGATCCCTATGTCACTATTGGAGTCTGGGATCATTATACATGTACCTTTAGAACACAAATCTGTATTTCATGTTCAGATCCACACAGGATCCATATAGATGTGTTTGTTTTTTTCCAGAGTGGCCAAATGATGTAAAACACATGGCACTGTGATATCCTTTTTGAGCATTAGGGCATTCTAGTGTGACTTTTCATGCACATATACATTATCATCATTCTGTCTTTGAAATCTGAATATTGAATACTAACTTTCCCCTGCTTCAAGAAGCAAAATGATTTGGTCAAGGAAGAAGGGTGGATAAGTTCTAAGAGCACTACCTTCTTTTTTTCTGTCTCCTTCTGTCCCCACACATGAAGGAAGAATAGTGTGCACACCACAAGAAGCAACAATACAATGAAATGAAAGGGAAACCTTTGATCTCTTAGAGAAAAGTGCCTCTCCAAAGCCAGGGTAATGAATTTCATGTTCATTTATAACTATGGGCACTCATGTTTACCTATGGAGGAGGTGCAGCAGTTGAACAGGATTAGATGTGTTTGTTTTTCGTTATTCATTGTGTTTATTGTTCAGGTGGTTATTCATTATGCTTCTGTTTAATTTAATTCATCCATGACTCCTGGTTGAAAAACTCCTCACAATGACTTACTGCCAAGCTATAGTACAGATGTTTACTCAGTACAAAGTCCCACTGTGTTTGTTGGGGCTTACTCTCAGGTATGTTCTCATGTGGTTGTAGCCTTAAGGGTTCATTTAACAGCCTGGCATACAGCAAGCTGTACAGAAGCTTTAGTAAACACCTGTGCTGGAGAAATGATACTGAGCTATTCAAAATAAGAAAAGCAAGCTTAAGATCAATGCTTGCCATTTGTTTTAAAAAGAAGAATATCTTATCTGACCATGTTGTTGTTGTTGTTGTTGTTGTTGTTGTTGTGTGCCTTCAAGTCATTTCTAACTTATGATGACCCTAAGGGGTTTTCTTGGCAAGTTTCTTCAGAGTGGGTTTGCCATGGCTTTCCTCTGAGGCTGAGAGAGTGATTTACCCAAGGTCATCCAGTGGGTTTACATGTCCAAGCCAAGACTCAAACCCTGCTCTCCAGAGTCCTAGTCCAATACTCTAACCTCTACACCATACCTGAAACTGAAACCTCCATTACTTTAGTGCAGGTCAATGAAGCAGTTTAGTCCAGGCAGTTTAATTGTTTAATTTTGTACCTGGCATCATAGCAGTCTCTGCTTTTCAAAAGGTCTGTTAAGCTTTTAAACATCCAGTGTCTATACTTGAGACTGATATAGCCAATTGTGTAGTCCAATATGGCAGATCCTATGGAACCAGAGATGGATGAGAAGAGCCTCACTAGCATTGCAGTTTTTTCTGGTTGCTCCTCACAAGGATAGCCCCCTACTCCATGCCATGTCCAGTTCGCAGCAGTGGCAGCTGGTGATCTCTATGTCAGTGAGGTGGTGAATCTGCTCTGAATTTTAGTCTGACTTCAGGATAGGTTTTAGCATCTTGGATAATTAATTTAAGTTCAAACTAAAGTCCCAAATGGTTTTACTGCCCCACTGACATGGATACTCCCAGTTGCAACTATTCCTGAAGGTTAAGGACTTCAAATGCTGTACAGCAGGGGTTGGCAAACTACGGCCCATGGGCCGAACCCAGCCTGCCGAGGCCTTGGAACTGGCCCGTGGCCAGTCTTGCCGCCGCCGCTGCCTCCGCGTGCGATGTGGGGTGCCATTTTGCCTTCCAAAATGGCACCCGTGCCTGCACACACATGCGCACAATGGCAGGTGCCATTTTGGAATGCCAAATAGCGCCAGCATCGCGAGTGCATGCACATGATGCCAGCATCATTTGGCCTTCCAAAATGGTACCCGCCACCATGCGCATGCATGTGTGAGCACATGTTGCCATCCAAAATGGCGCCCCGCGCTCGCGTATGCATGCGCACCACGGCGGTGGTAGTACGCATGCGCACGCACGCAGCTCTTGGAAGATTGGGGGACAGGGGGACCGGCCCCACCCCAAAAAAGTTTGCTGACCCCTGCTGTACAGGATGGGGCACAGTGGGATGCAGTGGGATGTGAAAACTAGAAAAAGAGGGCTCCCTTGCAATGATAGAAATGTCTTTCCATTCAGAGATTTAGACAGCTTTCCTTTTCACAAGGCATCTCTAGTTCCAAGTTAAGACTTGGAAAGTTATTTTTAAAAAGAAATTCATTGCACAACTCATTTCAAAGATCTCCCTGCCCCAGCGTAATTCATTATGGCAAATGTTGCAAAACAACTTTAGGTAGTCATCATGGTGAACATTGGGTTATCCATGTCTTGTTTATTACCCTTAGGCTTAATAACGGAATGGTATACACAACTTGAAAATGTTGTTGCTGCTGTTATAAACTTTATTAATTATAAACCTTCCCCAAACCTGGAATTCAAGGTGCCTCAGATTTTTTCTAAAACATCTTAAAATTTAAAGGCATATTTGAAAATTAACTAGAAATCATTCCTATATATATATATACACACACACATTCACACACACACACACCATTGCTCCCTGTTGCCCCTTCTAGATCATGCTTAAAATCTGACTTGTTCTTTTAAATAAAAAAAAAATTATAAGATGTTTTATAGATGGCATCTCACCCCATATAAATTTTCAAAAATATATAAAAATGTAAATAAAAATTGTTGGAAATGTGAAAAGGACATTGGCATGTTCTACCATATATGGTGGAATTGTGCAAAGACAAAAGAATTTTGGAAAGAAATCCATGCTACAATAGAGAAAATATTAAAAATAAATTTAAAAAAAGATCCATTGAGGTATCTGATAAACATCAACCAAGAAGACCAAATAGAAAGGGAATATGGCCCTCTCCTCTACTATATAATAATGGCTGCAAGAATAGTTTATGCGTCGATGTGGAAAAAGAAAAAGATTCCAGGTATAAAAGATTGGATATTGAAAATTTTTGATGTGATGGAAAATGATAAACTAACCCAATTGTTACCAAAAAAAAAAAAAAAAAAAAAAACCCAATAGATTTTGAACATGTATGGCAGGGGTAGGCAACCTTTCCCCTTTAAGGGCCGAGGGACTTCAGCTCCCAGAAGCCTCAGCCATGTTGGCCAATAGTCCCATGTTGGCCAATAGCTCCTGGGATTCTGGGAGCTGAAGTCCTCCAGCCCTTAAAGGGGAAAGGTTGCCTACCCCTGATGTATGGCAACCATTTATTGATTTTATGAAAAATAATTGGGGAGAGCAAGGGACAATTGGTTTAAGCAATTAGAATCCAGAGGGGGGGGGGGAAGAATTTCAGGATTGGCCTTCCACCTCTAGTAGTTGGAAAGCATTGGGTAGAAGTATTATACCTATGTGGTTGGTAACAGTTCCAGGTGTATATTAGGTTAAAATAGAGACATATATTTTAAATACAGTAAATCTTGTTATGATTAGATATGTCTAGAATTGTAATATAGATAACAAAACCAACAATACATACTATTGTTTGACAGGAAGAATGAATAGACTGAATGAAAACACAGTCTGGTAATATGGGAGAGGGAAGTCTTTGTTTTCTCTTGAACCACAGTTTATACGGTGCTGGCGCTTTCTTTTTAGAGCCAGCAAAAGCTATAGGAAACATAGATCATAAATGTTTTATTTACGTGTGTTTTTGTTAATATTGTAAGTTTTGTGAGTCTTAATTCGCTCATGTTATATGTTATTTGTTTTTAATCAATAAATATTTGTAAAAAATCTGACTTTGTTCTGCTTTTTTTATGAAAGGGTAAAAAGCAATCTCCACTTGGGACAAAGTTGCAGGTAACCTACAATGCTTGCAAATTCTTACTTCCAACTTCCAAACTCTAGTCCCAAGTCAACAGCAATAACTCTGCTCTATTTGGGGCTTCTTGTTAAACAGGCAACCCTAAGGTGACCCTATCATGAGATTTTCTTGGCAAGATTTGTTCAGAGGAAGTTTGCCATTGCCTTCCCCAGAGGCTGAGATCATGTGACTCACCCAAAGTTACTCAGTGGGTTTTATGGTCAACATGGGGGATCAAACCCTGGTCTCCAGAATTGAAGTCCAGCACTCAAACCACTATGACACGACGGCTCTCAGATTACCATTGTCTGATATTAAATTAAAATCAATTTTGATTCAGCATTATTAAACTGATTATTGCTGAATAAAATTCCCCACACACGTACTAGATTATCATTAAATTGATATTTACTTACAAATAAATCTTAAAGGCACTTAAGCTAGCCAATTAATATGATATAGACTGGATTATTAACGATTGACTAAACTAACAGAATTGATTGATTAAACTAACAGAAACTGACTTGACAGTCATATTGATTGTAGTGCATTTAGTTGTCATTGAATCTCAGCAGGACGCAGTGATGTCAATTGTTTTGGAAATAAAAATGGGGAAAAGCAGGGATGTTCCTATGGGGAGCAAAATGCTGGTATTACCTTCTGAGAAGAATTCTGCCCCCTCCCCCATGAAATTTTCCTTGAGTCCCCAAATTCCTAACACTATAGTAACGTAAACCTTCAGTCAAGCCTTTAGAAATTATTGGTGCATCTATACTGAAAAAAATAACATAGGGGGAATACAGACCAGCCAAAAGGGCCAACCTGGGGGTAGTGTTGGGGTGTGGCGATCTCATGCCGACAGCTCCAACTCTGCCCCGATGCCTATGTCATACCTTGCACCCCACCGCACGATGGGCAGCACCAGGGCACTCCCTTGGGACAACGTTCAAAAAATGCCTTTAGAGCAGCTAAGTGCCGGATCGGGGCTGTGGTGTGCAGTTGCCATGGCCCCAATCTGGCAAGGAAAGGGGCGGCAGGATGCCACCCCTTAGGGGCTGTCTGTACAGCCCCATAGTTTGACATCACTTTGAGTGCTGTAGCTCCATCTTACAGAATCCTGGGATTTTAGTTTTGGAAAGTACGGTATTTAGTCTTCTCTGCCAAAAAGTGCTGTTGCCTCATAGAACTATACATTCCAGAATTCTATAGGTTGGAGCCATGACAGTTAAAGTGGTGTTAAACTGCATTATTTCTACAGTGTAGATGCGCCTACAATTTAGGCATCTAAAGAAAAAGAATAGACAGTGTTCCCAAGGGAATGCAAATATAGCAAGATGTGAATGGTTTTTAGTGTCTCTTTCTCTCCAATGCTAGAATCATGGGGGCTAAACAAAATATTTACAAGGATTGAGGGGGCAGAATCCTTATTTAAACAGGCAATCCTCTAATTTTGCCTGACCCCTGAAGCACAGCAGGCCTGCAAAGGTGGAGGTTGTGGCTACACATGGGCCACAGCAGGGGTATCACTAGCAGGGTGTGATGGGTGTGGGCCACACCAGGTGACACCCTGAGCAGGGGATGACAACACTGCTCCACAAACATCTGTCTTTTGACAGAAACGGGCCATAGTGTTTGCCTTCCTCCATTTAAAACACTGGAGCTCATCTGAAGAGATGGTGTGAGTGGGGCAAGGCTCAGTGGGAGGAGAAAGGAGGGACCCCAGGTTTTAAAAAACATATTTAAATTTTAAAAATTTAAAAATATTATTTTAATTCTTTAAAAACATAACATCTTACCAAATTTTCACTTTAACCATGTGAAATTATGTACATGTAAATACATTTAGGCTGTCCTATTGTAATTTAATGATATAATTTTAATTTTGCTAGTTCTTTATGTCTCAGTTACTGCCATTACACTTGGGAACTATGATTTATAAGTAACGTTCATACAAAAAACATTACTAAGGATTCTGTGTGGTGTGGTATACCAGGAGGTCAATGAGGGGGTGACACCAGGAGTTACCGCACAGGATGACGCCAACCCTAGTGATGCCACTTGGCCACATAATGCACTCTGTCCACTGTTATGGTGGCGCAGTGGTTAAATGCCTGTACTGCAGCCACTCACTCATAAACCACAAGGTTACGAGTTCAATATTAGCCAGGGCTCAGGCTTGACTCAGGCCTGCATCCTTCCGAGGTCGCTAAAATGAGTACCCAGCTGTTGGGGGGCAATGAGCTTACAGTTGTGAACCGCTTAGACACTGCATAGTACAGTATGAAGTGGTATATAAATGAAGTTGTTTTGTTTTGCTTTGCTTTATTTATATTCTACCTAGGACAGGACTGCCATGATTTCATACTGGAAAACATTGGCCAAGATGATCCATCTAAAACTGCCTCACTCCATCTTTTGTGAGAGATAAATATAAGTTAAATATTTTTCTACCTGATAGAAATGAATATTAAGTTTTATTTGGGATTCTCAGGTTCCAGGGCCTAGCTCTGCTCCTCTGGTCATCAAGGCAAGAGAGAGGAATTTCAGGGTGAGAGCACTGCTTTGCAAGTGTGTGTAGATGTAGTCCTAATTTCTTGGACTTGGTGTTTTGTTGTTAATTTCAGGGGTATTCTGAATTTCAGTGGTATTCAGTGATTAATGCTTAAGGTATCATGCTTCGTAACATGCAGCTGTCTTAAAAGACCACCAGGGACTATTCCCTGTGATATTAGAAGGGATCATTGCTAGCTCTCAGGATTTGGCCTCAGAACCTCAGAGCATAGATAGACTTGACTTGGCAACCATAGTTTCTATAACAATAGCAATGTCTCAAAATGCTCAACTTGTAGCAAGACTGGTTCTGCCAATAGGCAGGGGGAGTCCACTGCCTCAGTCAGTAAAGAACATCACACACACAAACACACACACACACATGGAGCATTATATAAATGGTTATTATTGCAATTTTACTGCCAGAGATTGGGAGAAGTGAGTGTTTGTGGGATTTTCTGCTGCATGTGCTAAAAAAGCCTGGCTGGCTTTGTGTACTACGCACCTTGATGTTGGGTTGGGGGTAGAATTTGCTTTTTTGTCTCAGGCAGCAAAGGAATAGCTGAGTCTGTCCAAGGAATGCCTGTACTAGTACACTACCACATATGTTCTTTCACTGAGCACTGCAATTAAAATCAGTTTCTGGGGCAAAGATTTATAATTAAATGCCAGGTTGGAACATCAGGCTGCAATTAAAAGCCCACACTTCACAAATGTCTTAATGTTTAAGGAGACAAAGCAGTTACATCTCCATTATTAGACCTGAGATCCTTCCCAGCTTCTGTTGGGGTGATAAAATGGGTGTGAAGAGAACGACAGGCCTTCTTTCAGATTTCAGAAACAATCTCTGCATCTGTTGCAACACTATTGTCAGCTAATATTTAGTTGTGAGCTGGGATTTGAGAGTAGGTAATCTGGTTAGGCTGCCAGAGTGAAAAATGAAGAGAGCTCCTGTATCTTTAATGGTTGTGCAGAAGGGGGAAATTAAGCCAGTGTTGTTTGTCACCCAAACAGGTAACAACACCTGCTGAAATGCCTTCTCCTGTGCAATCATTATAAGTATAGGAGCCCTCTCTAGTTTTCAAACTGGCAACCCTAGCCAGGAGGCTTAAGGAAGGATCCTAGAGTTCAGGGCAATAGGCAATCAGGAAGCAGTAGCAGTTGTAATGCTATGATATTACAAACTGGTAAAATGTGGGACCATAGATCCCAGAATCTCCCAGCTGGCATGGTCACTTGCCATATAAATTTTTCAAGCCCTGTTCCTGAATTGGTGCATCTGGAAGGTCTAGGGCAGGGCTGGGCAAAGATCATCCCTCACCATGCTTGTACTGCTAAACCCGCTATTTTTAATAGCTTAAAATAGCTTAAAAGCTTTTGCTATCACTTTATGGGCTGTAAGAAGGCAATTCACATGTGAGCTGTTTTGAATTCAAAGGGAACTTTTTCATAACTGGAAGTAAAAAGTCCTGTCATAGCCCTAAAAGAGGGGCAGAAGAAGAGAGGTGGTGAAATTGCCACCTCACAGCCCAGAAAATATGGGATGGGAGCTTTTTCAATTTTTTTTAAAAAAATGTAAAAATGTTTTGTGGGGGACAAGGGGTGGGGAGTTCAATTCTGCACAATCTATGGAATCAAATATACAAGGAAAGCTTAATGGGGAGATAATTATTTTTGAGCAATCACCCCAAGACTCCAGCTTCTAATAGCCATGATGGCTGGGGCATTCAAAAAGGTAATATTAGCAAGCTGTGCTATATGTTACGTGAGTAAGGCAGTGGCAAGTGCAGAGAACAAGGCTGGTGCTGGGCTTGCAGGAGAGGGTGAACCTCCTTTTCATCATTGCACAGAACTGAGAAGGCTAGGGTGCTGCAGTGGCACTGAGAGAACCAGTTTTTGTAATATGTGTGTGTGTTGTGTCTTCAAGTATTTCTGACTTATGATGACCCTATCATGGCATTTTCTTGGCAGGATTTGTTCAGAGGAGGTTTGCCATTGCCTTCCCTAAGGCTGAGAGCATGTGACTCACCCAAGGTCATCTAGTGGGCTTCATGGCCAAACAGAAAATCAAACCCTGGGAGATTATCACATAGAGGCTTACCATCCATAAAACATCCCTAAATCATCCAGCAAGCGCAAAGGTGTGATAGTCGGTCGCACATGTCCCTGTGATTAAACCATGATGGAGGCATCCCCTCCCCTCTCCTGTCATTAGAGTATTCATGGAGCCTGTCATTTGTTGATAATGGGAACTTCCATTATTAACAAATGGTGGCTCTGTGAATGCTTTAATGATGGGAGAGGTGAGGGGATGTCTCCATGATGATTTAATCATGTGGACAAGCATGACTGACTATCACACCTTTGCGCTTGTTGGACGATTTAGGGATGTTTTATGGATGGTAAGCCTCTGTGTGATCATCTTCTTGGTCTCCAGAGTCATAGTCCAACACTGAAACTACTATGCCATGCTGGCATTCTCTCTCCCTCTCTCATTCTCTCTCTCTCTCTGTATATATCTATGAGAACCAAGGTTCATTAGAAGCACTATCAGAACTACAGTTATTATAAAAAAAAATTCCAAAAACCATTTCAGCTGATTACAAACATTTGGATTTCATTACATCAACCCACAGGTGTCCATTCAGTGTTCTATAAGCAATCTGGTTTCACTTTCCAAAATGTCAACCAAATGATTAGAGAATATCAAGAAGAATGCTTTCTTTCCCCCCCTGAATTAAGTCTTTGATTTTCTATGTAACTGGGTCAATGCATAGGAAATAAATTTTAATGTCAGTGGTGAAAGCATCAGACTGAAAAGCTTGAGCAGAAAAGAGCCTTTTTCAAGCAAAGGAAGTGAAATGTATATGGGGTGGCTGAAGATGGAGCCAATGCTTGATGATCCTCAGTGGTTCAATTAATATCAGGAGGAGATCACAAATGCCTGATTTGCCCCAGAACTGTCCTGAAAGCATCAAAGACTCATTTTTCCAGTTTTTTCTTAACTGCCTTTATGCCGAGTTCACCTCACGGCGACCCTGTGGATGAGACTTCTCCAAGATCCTCTGTCCATCACTGCTCTGATCAGGTCCTGTAGGCCCAGGCCCATGGCCTCTCCGATTTGAATCCATCCATCTGGCATGTGGTCTCCCTCACTTTCTGCTGCCTTCTATCTTTCCTAGCATTATTGTCTTTTCTAATCCATTTGTCTTTTTGGCTGTCCATGGAGTCCTCAGCAATCTTCTCCAGCTCCAAATCTGAAATGAATTGATTTTCTTTTTATCTATTTTCTTCACTGTCCAGCTCTCACAGCCGTACATGGTGATGAAGAATATGATGGCTTGGACAATCCTCACTTTAGTGTTAAGTTGTATCTTTGCTCTTTCAGATTTTATCCAGTTCTTTCATAGCTGCTCTTCCCAATCGAAGCCTTCCTCTAATTTCTTGAACATAGTTCCTTTCTAATTAATGTTTGATCCAAGATATCGGAACTCTTTGACAATTTCAATTTTCTCATTATCTGGGATGAATGAGATCCTCCGTGGTCATTATTTTTGTTTTCTTGATGTTCAGCATCAAGCCTACCTTGGCACTTTCCTCCTTGACTCTCATCAATAGTTGCTCCAGGTCTTTGTTGGTTTCTACTAGTAGTATTGTGTTGTCCATGTATCTTAGGTTATTAATGCTCCTGTCTTTGCTCGTCATTCCTCCTGCCTCTGAGTCTAATCCTGCTCTGCAGATGGTATTTTATGCATATAGGTTGAATAAATATAATCATTTCAAAAGAGCAAGGGTGGACAATGTTCATCCATATCTGACCTTATCTTAATTTCCAAATCCCTGTCCAAGCAATCTGTCTAGACCAGTGGTTCCCAAACCTTGGTCCTCCAGAAGTTTTGGACTTCAACTTCCAGAGGTTCCTGCCAGCTTGGACAACTTCTTAATTCTAACTAGGCTATTATGGACTTGTTCTGCATTCACATTTGTTGTTGTTAACTGCCTTCACATCAGTCACAACCCATGGTGACCCTATAGATGAGACATCTCCAGGCCCCCCTGTCCTAGCTCCTGCAAACTCATATTCATGGTCTCTTTAATAAAGTCCATCCATCTAGCATGTGGCCTTTCTCTCTTTCTACTTCCCTCCACCTTTCCTAACATTATTGTCTTTTCCAATGATTCATGCCTTTTCATGATGCGCCCAAAGTACAACAGTCTAAATCTTGTCATCTTGGCTTCTAGGGATCTCTCTGGCTTGATCAGTTCTAGGACTCATTTGTTTGTCCTTTTGGCTGTCCATGGAATCCTCGGCACTCTTCTCCAGCACCACATTATCTCAAATGTGTTGATTTTCCTCCTATCTTCTTTCTTGAGTGTCCAGCTCTCACATCCATACATGGTAATAGGGAATACAATGCCTTGTATGATTCTGACTTTTGTGCTGAGTTGTATGTCTTTGCATTTTAGGATCTTTTCTAATTCTTTCATAGCTGCCCTCCCCATTCTTAATCTTCTCCTGATTTCCTGACTGCAGTCCCCATTCTGATCAACGTTTGATCCCAGATATAAGAACTCATTTACTATTTCTATTTCTTCATTGTCTAGGTTGAACTTGTGGGGTCCTCGGTGATCATTATTTTTGTTTTCTTTATGTTCAACAGTAAGCCTGCCTTTGCACTTTCTTCTTTGATCTTCCTTAGCAGGTGTTCCAGGTCTATGAGGTTTTCTGCTAGTTTTCTGCTAGTACTATGGTGTCATCTGCATATCTTAGATTGTTGATATTCCTCCCTCCTGTTCTCCTTCTGCTGGTGCAGTGGTTAAATGCCTGTACTGCAGCCACTCACTCATAGACCACAAGGTTGAGAGTTCAATACTAGCCAGGGCTCAGGCTAGACTCAGGCCTGCATCCTTCCGAGGTCGCTAAAATGAGTACCCAGTTGTTGGGGGGCAATGAGCTTACAGTTGTAAACCGCTTAGACATCCCATAGTGCGATATGAAGCAGTATATAAATGAAGCTGATTGATGAAGCTGCTTTTGTGTGTCCAAGCCTGCTTTTCTTATAATATGTTCTGCATACAAGTTGAACAGATAGAGTGAAAGGATACAGCATTTTCTGACCCTTTCACCAATCAGGAACCATTCTGTTTCTCTGTGTTCTGTTCTGACAGTAGCCTCTTGTCCTGAGTAGATTCCTCATCATTTTAGATATGTTGGCATTCCCATGTCCTTAAGCATGTTCCATAGCCTTTCATGGTCTATGCAGTCAAAGGCTTTGCTATAGTCTATAAAGCACATGCTGATTTTCTTTTGGAACTCTCTGCTACGCTCCATTAGCCATCGTATATTTGCAATGTGATCCCTGGTGCCTCTTCCTTTCCTGAACCCTGCTTGGACCTCTGGGATTTCTCTCTCCATGTGTGGCTGGAGTCTATATTACAGAATTTTGAGCATAATTTTGCTTGCATGGGAGCTTAGTGCTATGATCCTATAGTTGCTGCAGTCTCTTGTGTCTCCCTTTTTGTGGATGGGGATGTATATTGATCACTTCCAATCTGTTGGCCATCGTTTTGTTTTCCATATCTGTTGACATATGTTGGTTAGCAATAGACTTGACCCTGTCAGTGTGGGTTGCAACAGTTCTATTGGTATATCATCTGTTCCTGGAGTCTTGTTTTTTGCCATTTCTTTTATTGCAGCTTCCACCTCAGTTTTTCGAATTTGGGGTTCTGCATTTATATAGCCCCCAGGAATTCTGGGAGTTGAAGTCTAAAACATCTGGAAGACCAAGGTTTGGGAATCACTGGTCTAGACTATTGGTAAGAGTGATATATCCTTCTCCAGCCAGTTCACTGGATGGGATAGAGAAAATAAGAGAGAAAGTAGAGGTGGTATTAGAGAGGGAGAGAGAAGGGAGAGCCCCATTTACTTTTGGCACTTATAGCATATGACCTCCAGGAGATCATCCCAATAGGAATGTGGCCTTTGCTATAGGATCAGCCCAAAGGGAACAGCTGACCCATCATGTGGTGTTGGGCTCCAACTCCTGTCCAGCATAGCCAATGGGGAGAGATGATGGGATCTTAATTTTTCAGCAACATCTGGAGGGGCACTTGATCCCTATCCCTGCCATAAAGTATGCAGAGCAGCTTCCCCCTTAGTACTATGCCACTAGCTTTAAATTAGCATTGGTAAACTTAGAAAGGTGTTGGGTAGAGGAAAACAATAGAGGTTGTACCAGTGGTTTTGGTATAAGATTTTTAAAAAGTTTGGTCATGTTCCTTTTTATTTAAAGATCTATATATGCCCCTTGCCATCTTTACCACAAATGAATGCATAGATATGAACCCCCCCAGTTTTACCCTCCTGTAAAAATAGCAATAATTTTACTATTTCACTATGTCATTGGATGTCAGTACAATTATATGTTAACTATCAGATGATGTCAAGTATATATTTTCGGTGTCAGTTACCAATATCATATACTCAAAAAATGCTTGGGGATTCAGACATATCTGATACAGAGATCTGCTGAGAAGAAAAGAAGAATTTTGTGGAGCAAATGGTTCCAAGTGGAGCCCACACCATGTGTATGTGTGAGTATGGTTGTGTGCATCTTCAAGTCACCTAGCAACTCATGGTAACCTCATGAATTTCATAGAAGTTAGGCAAAGAATCATGAGGTGATTTTGCCAGTTCCTTCCTCTAAAATACAGCTTACAGCATCTGGTATTCCTGGGCAGTCATCCATCCAAGTAGTAACCAAGCCTGACCCTGCTTAGCTTCCAAGCTCAGATGAGATCTGCTGCCTTTAAGATATACAGGTCTTATACCATTTATGTACAAGTCAGATTGCTGTGGATACAAGATTTTGAAATGCTACAGAAAACCTGCAAAACTAGTTTGAACAGAAGGGAGTGTAAATAATACTGCCTAGAGTTCTCTGAAAAGCACACCGTTTCATTCAATTCATGTTGTGCTTCTGTAAAGACAAATGAGTGTAATCTAAATACAGTACTCTTCTAAAACAAAAAGAGAACATTTTTAGCATAAGCTCCTAATGCCAAAAATATGGAGTAGGGGATCATAGCATCTACTATGAATGCAGAAGTTCCCCAGGATCAATCAAAATATATCCTAAAATCTCACAACCTAATATATGGACAAGGACAAGAAGAATAGAATCATAAAATCGGAAGAGACCTCAAGGGCCATCTAGTCCAACCCTTGCCATGCAAGAATACACAAACTATTCCTGACAGATGGCCATCCAGTTTCTATTTAAAAACCTCCAAAGAAAAAGACTCTAGGTAAGAGTTGGAGAATGCAACAAATGAAGACTGAATTTATATTGTATCCCTGCTAGGATCCTGGAAAGCTACAGCCAGAGTACACAATATGCAGCTAGACAAATTTCTCAAGCAAAAGGAAGCTTTTCTTCACCACTACCATTCATAAAAAATTGCTTTGAGGTTTTGAATAAGCTTGCTTCCATGATCTAAAGTGAAGGTCCCCACCCCAAGTTTCAGTGGTGCTAAATCCTTACAACATGATTTTGGATTGAAATCTGGGAGAAAGAGTTAGATTTCCAGTTTAGTGGAAATCTAACTCTTTCTCCCAGATTTGTAATAACTGAATGATTTAGCTGCTCCCACTCTTCTACATAGGCATAGTGCAAGTCGTGCGATGAAAATCCATGTTTTGAATATGATGGCATGCTAAAGAATTAATCACACTATAAATATGAAGTTTCATCTTTTTAGCTTTCCTGAAAATTGTTTTGGTGTTATTTGTGTGTTTCTTCATCCTAACAGTTTCTGCATGACAAACTAAGCTGCTTTATGAAACAAACATGCTGTGCCCCACTGTGGGATTCTCATTTCATTTCATGTTCAGACTCATTGAACATTTGTGTCAATGCCAGTAAATAGTAATAAGAGGTCTGAACACTTTTGATCTTAGTATATCCTGACCCAGTTTTACAGCTGACAATATTAAAACTCATTCAAAATATTCTATCATATTTTATCCAGAGCTAGGAGCCCAGGGCATGATTTTAAACGCAAATGATCAAAACCTGGACCAGGATTCAGGAAGTCAGGTAAGAATGGGGGTGCTAACATATTCTATGTTGCAATCATGTTGCACAGAAAGATTTCTGTTCTCATTTTCAGTTGACAAACATACACTCACCAAACCAGCTGAGCCTCAGCTCTATTGGAGGAAATAAGTAGATTCATACAGCACTATGAAAATGGGATGGAAATAAAATGGGCTTTAAACAGATGCAATTATTCTCTCATGCTCAAGCAGACTATAAGGGGGCATGGACTGTGCAAAATTGAACACTAAACTTATTGAGCCACATTGTACAATCTACATTATACTGTGTACTTCAGATTAAATCACACTTTTTCACAAGTATGTCAACATCAAAGCTACCATGCTAAAAGTGCACACAAACACACACATAAGGTACCATGTGCTCATTACAGCAACTGGAATTTTGTTGTGCACAGTTGCCCACAGAGGAGCATCCCTCACCCTAGGATTTCAGGGCCAAAGTCTACCAGTGATGTCAGAACGGATAAGTCCTTCTGAGGTTATTAAGCATAGTACATGAAGCATAAACTGGAACAGCTTAGACTACATCTTTCAAATAATAAACACAAGGCTAACACCAACAAGAAAAAAAATATCTGGTTGGAACTTCAGCTTTGCACCAAATAGAAAACACACACCTTTCCCAACTCTGTTTTGCCAGTGCTGCTTTTAAGAATAAATGGGAGTTGTAGTCTAAGATAAGAATAATTTTCAAGTTCTTCTTTCAATAGAATACAGTAGACCTGTTGGATCAACAATTGAATGGTGAATAAATACATGTAAAATTGTTTGATTCAATTGACCCACTCTGGTTGGAGCTACCAACATCATGCAGGTCAAAATGTGTATACATATCTTCCCAGTCAAGACAGCCAATATGATGTAGTGTCTGAGTGTTGGACTGGAACTCTGGGAGACCAGGGTTTGAATCCCCACTCAGACATGGAAAGCCACTGAGCAACCTTGAGCAAGTCACACTCTCAACTTCAGAGGAATGCAATGGCAAACATTCTCTAAACAAACCTTGCCAAGAGAACTCCAAGATAGATTTGTCTTAGGATTGCTATAGGTCAGAAATGACCTGAAGGCAAACAACAACAACAATTCCAATTGTAATGATCTTGCCCTGAGATTCTTCTCCTCCCCCTAAAAACTGGAAAGGAGGGAGTCATACCCACAGACTTGGGAACACTTTATAGAATCATAGAATCATAGAGTTGGAAGACACCACAAGGGCCATCCAGTCCAACCCCCTACAATGCAGGAACTCAAAATCAAACCATCCCCGACAGATGGCCATCTAGCCTCTGTTTAAAGACCTCCAAAGAAGGAGACTTCACCACACTCCAAGGGAGTATGCTCCATTGTCAAGCAACTCTCACTGTCAGGAAGTTCCTCCTAATGTTGAGGTGGAATCTGTTTTCCTGTAGCTTGCATCCGTTGTTCCCAGTCCTATTCTCTGGAGCAGCAGAAAACAAGCTAGTGCCCACCTCAATATGACATCCCTTCAAATATTTAAACAGGGCTATCATATCCCTTCTTAGCTGCCTCTTCTCCAGGCTAAACATACCCAGTTCTCTAAGCCGTTCCTCGTAGGGCATTGTTTCCTTTATGTATGTCCCTGAATAACTGAGTTACAATCTAGTTTGGGGTGGTCTGTTAGAGATATTTCTGTCTAAATAAATTTGTGGAACTTGACTTTTGCACTGAAGTTCCAACCAGATTTTTTGAATGCATGCCTGTTTGATTGCTTGATTGACTGGTTGACTGATTGAGTGGTTGATAGATTTATTGATTAATACAATTATTTATATTTCACCTTTCAAGACTAAAATCTCCCCAGCCATACATGATTTGAGTCCAGGTTATTTGAAGGACGCTGCGCTCGTGTATGAACTTGTCTAGGTTTTAAGATTTTGAGGAAGGTAGAAACATGAGAAAAGGCTTTCTTGGTCACTATTCCAAGGATCTGGCTCTCCAAGGTGGCTGCTCCAAGAATCCGGGGACCTTTTTGCAACATGTAAAGACTTTTAAAAATAAACAACAGATCTATGGGAACTTACTGCTTCTGGAAAAGGTCTTTTGATAATTTTGCTGCATTGTCTGTATTTTTAATGGATTGTTAATGTTTTAACATTGTTTTAAATTCTATTGATATTCTATATTGTAACGTATTTTTTTATTTTTATTTTTAGCAATCTGAGCTTTTATCTGTCTGTGTTTCTGTATCTGTATCTAGACTGGCAACTACCACCCAGAGGACATTTTCATCAACCGCCTCTAGACTGTGGAATGACTTGCCAGGAGAGCTACAACAGCTAAACATATTGTCTGAATTTAAAACAGTTGCAAAGACTTATCTCTTCCAGCATGCCTATCCAGACGATTTTAAATTATAAAATTTAAATTGGGATATTTTAATTTTATGCTGGATGATTTGAATGTGTCCTATGTTTATGTGTTTTAACTTAATGTGCTTAGATGTGTTTTATGTGTTTTAATCTATGATGTACCTCACCTCGAACCTTGGGGAGGGGCAAGTAAAATCTATTATTTATTTGGAGGTTTTTAAACAGAGGCTGGATGGCCATCTGTCAGGAGTGCTTTGATTATGAGTTCCTTCATGATCTCTTCCAACTCTATTATTATTAAACTCTATTGTTATTATTATTATTATTATTAGTAGTAGTAGTAGTAGGGATACGGTGGCTCAAATGGTTAAGATGCTGACTCTGTGGATTGCAAGATCTGAAAGCTGGCAGTTCGAGGCCTGGGTGCTGCATGATTGGGGGGAGCTCCCATCACTAGTCCCAGCTTCTGCCAACCTAGCAGTTCAAAACCATGCAAATGCAAGTAGATAAATAGGTATGACTTCTCCGTGGGAAGGTAAGCAGCGTTCTGTACAGTAATGCTGGCCACATGATCACAGAGTAGTCTTCTGACAACGCTGGCTCTTCGGCTTAGTAACAGAGATGAACACCGCCCCCTACGGTCAGACACAACTTGACAACATTGTCAATGGGGAATACCTTTACCTTTACCTAGTAGTAGCAGTAGTAGTAAGCTTCCTTGGTTGGTGAAAAGGTGAGATTAAAATACATACATACTGTACATGCATGCATACATACATGTTGTGGAAAAATCACAGTGAACAATATTAGAATAGAAGAGGTAATCAGGATCCTCCACATAGGTCAGTTGATTTCCCATTAAGCAGTTGGGTACAGGTGGGCCAGAAGGAGTCTTGGGATGATAGATTGGGCTGACCCAAGGTATTTATCATCTGAGGAGGATAAGCAAGTGAGATTCCCCTGCCCCATCCATGTCAGAATACATAGTACCCAAAACCAATCAAGTCATTGTGGTTCATAAAAGATAAAGAAACCTGAGTGCCTCTCCCTCTCTCATAACAGTAAAAATACAACTTCTAATAAGTAAACAAGTAACAATGACACCTAAAACCAGCTACCTGAGGCAGCCATCTCACTCTGCCTGCTGGTATGGCCAGAGTGGTGAGTGACCATGGACCAATGTCTTCTCTACCTGCCTTTCTCTGCTTCTCACCACAGGACTCTTTGTGGTATTTCTTTTTAACCTGAAGTGTGTGTGTATTTTAACCTGAAGTGTGTCTTTTTGTAGCCAAACAATAAGACACAATTTGAACCAGCTGTTTGGAGATGGCTGTGGAATTCCATTCTTTGAGATTTTAAAAGACCAAATAAATGAGATTATCAGATGGTGAAAAAAGATGGATGAGAAGCAGGATGCTTATGTGAAAAAGATGGGAGCGTCCCTCTTCTCTCCCATCCTTTTTCACCATCTGATAATCACTAAAGTCTTTTTTTAGTAGCAATTGTTCTAGGACAGTGGTGGGGAACCTGCCATCTTCTCAGTTCAGTTTGACTATAACTGCCATTAGCCAGCACCATTTTAGCAAGTGGTAGGAGGTGGGAGTTGAAATTCAGCAACATGTTCCATCCATGGCATAAGAGATTCTGTGCTAAAACAAGAGTGACATATGGGAACCATTCCAAAAATACAGTAACTTGAAGAAAGTTATATTTATTGATTACATTGATACCCTGAATGAAAGAGGCATGTATCAAGTTGCTATGAGCAGGGACCCCAGGCTGGTTTTGTAAGGTAGGGAGACTCATCTTTGGCATGCAGGTTGTTATTAATTTTGCCTCCTTGCATATTTTTTTTCATTTGTTGGTTCTACTGAAGGGCTTTTTTTTAAAGATAAAACATCAGTTTACAGCATCTTGAGACTTATCTTTCATTTGTGACTTTTATTGATTTTTGTTTTCTCTCCTCCCCCACCACTGTTCTTCCATTATAGGAATGAAGCAGTCTCCCATCCAGTCAGATACAGATCAGCCAGATATAGAACTGCTTAACTTGAGCAAGTTAGCCACATCATGGGTGATTATCTAGATCCATGTTAGTTTGGGTTCAGGCATGGTTATGGGACAGAAACAACTCTGGCCACCTTGATTGATGACCTATGCAGGGAACTAGACAGGGGGAGGGTGTCCTATTGATTCTACTGGACCTCTCAGTGGCTTTTGATTCCATCGATGATGGTATCCTTCTGAATTGCCTCTCTGGGGGTGGTTTGGAGGTACTGTTCTACTGTTCTCCATTCTTTCTTGGAGGGGTGCTCTCAGAAGGTGGTGCTGGGGGATTCCTGTTTGACTCCTTGGCCATTGCTCTGTGCAGTGTCTTGTCCCCTATGTTTTTAAACATCTACATAAAATTGCTAGGAGAGGTTGTCTGGAGTTTTGGAGTAAGATGTTACCAGTATGCTGATGATACCCAGTTCTATCACTCATTTCCACCTAATTCCAAGGAAGCTGCTCCTGTCCTAAACTGGTGTCTGGCAGGTATGATGGACTGGATTAGGGTAGACAAATTGAAACTTAATCCAGACAAGACAGAGGTGTTCCTGGTCACTGGTGCACCTGTAGAGTTAGTTTTTAATACATTTTAAATTTTAATGCATAATTGTTTTAACTTTTTGAAATTGTTTAATTGTTTTAAACTTTATACATTTTAATGCTTCTGTATTATTTTTAAATGGTATTGTTTTAAATTAGATGTTCATTGCCTTGGGTCCCTATAGTAGGAGAAAGGCAGGATATAAGTAATAATAATAATAATAATAATAATAATGCACTGTGTCTCTGATCCTGACCAGAATACCTGTCTAGAACAAAGTCCACTTTGAGTATATGTACCTAAGCCTGAGGACCAAGGATAGTTTGGCGATTCTGCTAGTATACCGACCATCCATTATCTAGCAGACTCCCTAACCAAGCTGGCACAGCTGGTCTCAGAGTTGCTGTTGGAGTCACCCAGACTATTAGTTTTGGGCAATTTCAACATTCCACTTGAGACCAGCTTGTCAAATTTAACAGGTACGGCACAGGAGTTCATGGAAACCATGACAAACATGGGCCTATCCCAGTTGGTCATTGGACCCACACATTGTGCGGGTTATACCCTCGATGCAGTCTTTAGTATGGAACAGGAATATCCGTGGGCAGAGGTTATTAAAACCACTGCATTGTCATGGACGGATCATTTCTGGTCAAGACTGAACTAAGAACCACTGTCCACCCCACCAGGGGTGGTGGACCTATTAGAATGGTCCGCCCTCAAAGGCTAATGGAACCAGTGGGATTCCAGAAAGCCTTGGAGGGTTTAATGGTTGGCAACGCCGGTGATTCTGTCGAAGCTTTGGTTAATACCTGGAATACCAATCTTACCAAGGCTATCAACACGATCACTCCCCTAAGCGTCCTTTCCAACCCGCTTCAAACCATAAGCCATGGTATACAACAGAGCTTAGGAAAATGAAGCAGGTTGGACAATGACTAGAGCACACTTGGTGGAAAACTTGTCTCTTATCTAACAAGACTCGTCATAGGAACTTTCTTTGGTCCTAACGAGAGGCAATACATGCGGTGCAGAAATCTTTCTGTTCTGCACGTATTGTGTCTGCAGAGTCTCGTCCAGCAGAGCTGTTCAGAGTGGTAAGGGAACTGACGCAGGTCGCACCAGCACAGAACCCATTACTTAATCTAACAATGGCCTGCTGTGTTGCATTCAACAACTTTTTTGCAAATAAAATCTCTCAGATAAGAGCTGACTTAGACACCAGTGCTTTGACAGAATCAATTGACGAGGTGTCCAGCAACTCCATTAATGAAATTATTCTGGATCAGTTCCAATCTGTGAGTACCTATGATGTGGACAAGCTTCTTGGTAGAGTGAGGAAAACAACCTGCTCTCTTGATCCTTGCCCATCATGGCTGGCTGTCTGGGGGGGGTGGGGGGATGCATTCAGGATGTACCTCGCAGACGTCATCAATGCATCCCTCAGGGAAGGTCATATTCCATCTTGTTTGAAGAAGGCAGTAGTTAGGCCGCTTCTAAAAAAAACTTCCCTGGACTCCCTGGATATGAACAATTATAGGCAGTCCCGCTACTACCATTTTTGAGCAAGGTAATCGAGAGAGCGGTTGCTCTTCAACTCCAAGCTGTCCTGAATGAAACTGATGATATAGATCCATTTCAAACTGGCTTTAGGATGGGATTTGGAGTTGAGACTGCCATGGTTGCCTTGGCTGGTGAACTGCATCTGTGCATCGACATGGGTAGTATGACCATGTTGGTGCTTCTAGACCTCTCAGTGGGTTTCGATACGATAGATCATAACATCCTCTTGGATCACCTGAGTGGGTTAGGAATAGGAGGCACTGTTGCAGTGGTTCTGTTCCTTCCTCTCGAGCAGATCCCAGAGGGTGTTGCTCTGGGACAGTTACTCTGCAAAAAAGGAGCGTACTTGTGGTGTTCCTCAAGGTGCCATTCTGTCCCCGATGCTGTTTAACATATATATGAAGCCACTGGGAGAGATCATCCGGAGATATGGGGCTGGGTGTTATCAGTACACTGATGACACCCAGATCTATTTCTCCATATCTCGGTCATCGGCCTCAGCTCCCGATGGCATCTCTCCTCTTAATGACTGTCTTAAGGCAGTAATGGGCTGGATGAGGAAAAACAGATTGAGATTGAATCCAGACAAAATGGAGGTGCTCACAGTAGCGGCCCGAAATCCAGGAATAGGGATACAACCGCCAGTCCTGGATGAGGTCACACTGGTAACCTCCCATCTTGATTTCTGCAATGTGCTCTACATGGGGCTACCCTCGTGCTTGGCCCAGAAACTTCAATTAGTACAGAATATGGCAGCCAAATTGCTTTTGGGAACATCAAGGAGAGACCATATAACATTGATATTAAAGTCTCTCCACTGGTTGCCTATTAGTTTCTGAGCCCAATATAAGGTGTCATTTATTACCTTTAAAGTCCTAAATGGCTTGGGCCCAACCTACCTTCAGGACTGCCTCCTCCCATACAATCCACCCTGCACACTCTGGTCCTCTAGGAGGAACTTGCTGCAGCCGATGAAAACTACGCTATCTTCAAACTCCCAGATTGTCTTCTTGGTAACCGCTCCCAGACTATGGAATGGCCTCCTGGTCGAGATCCATCAGATCACAACCTTAAACAGCTTTAAAAAGGCTGTTAAGATGGATCTCTTCTGGCTGGCCTTTCCTGACTAGATTTCCCAGCCTCAGGAGTCTCCTCATCTCTCTCTTTCCCACCTTTGGCTGCAATCGCTGCTTTGTCTTGTATTGTCTGTTTGTGTAAGGAGTTTTGTTCATTTTGATGTTTTAAGTAACATGTTTTAGTGGTAATACTGGTTTAATACTTTTTAAGGGGTGGGAGGGTTCTGGGGTTTTTTTGGATTGTATTTTAATATATTGCATGGAATTTTAACTGCTGTAAGCCACCCCGATTGTTTGACAGAGGGGTGGGATACAAATACAATGTGTTGTTGTTGTTGCTGTTATTATTATTATTATTATTATTATTATTAGTAGTAGTAGTAGTAATGCTTATTAACTACTTAGGGGGGTTGCAGACTGCCAGAAATAGTGCAAATTGAGTCCACTTTTAGGGTTAGGGTTAGGGTTAGGGAATCATGGGAACTGTATTTTATTATGGCACCAGAGCTCTCTGACAGAGAAGGCTCAATGTCTCAGAAAAACAACAACAATTCCCATGATTCCCTAACACTAACACTAACCCTAAAAGTAGACTCAATTTGCACTATTTCTGGCAGTCTGCAACCCCCCTTAGTTTGTTAGACTGATATGCCAATTTTCATCCAGTGAACTCAAGGCAGAGTACAACTCTCTCCTCTCCATATTATCCCCACAGCAACAACACTGTGAGGAAGGTCAGACTGAGAGAGAAAGAAAGAGAGTGTGAGTGACTGGTCCAAGGTGACCTTGCAAGCATCATCATCATCATAGCTCAGGAGAGGGGTAGACTTTTGGCACCCCAGTGCCGGTGTAACTCGCTGCTAGCTCTATATAATATGGAATGGGAAAGAATACATCTTTTAATACCCAGTTCTGGACTTTCATATCTGGTCACTCAGGAGGACATAACAATGTATTTATAACAGGGGGGAAACAAAAAAGCACCATTAAAGGATAAGGTCTAGGAGATGCACAGGTTCAATTGAAGTGCCAACTGCAACCCATGTGACTCTATAAAAGTCAGTGGGAGTAAATATCACATGACAAACCAACTTTTTTGGACTCTGACTCCCAAAGCAAAGCAAAGCAGCTTCATTTATATACCGCTTCATATAGCGCTATGGGATGTCGTGCTTGAAAGATTCTCAGAGTCATAGTCCAATGATGCTAAGAACTAGCTTGTGGCCATAGTGGCAGGGTAATACTGGGAGTTGTATTCCCATAAGACACTTCTCTAAGCTCAAGCCCACAAGCCACAGAAACAGCCTGAGCCACTTGAGAAAGTACCTTTCAGAGAGAGCTGGCTCTCAGTCCGGGTGTGCATCACCTTCTGATATTTCTCCTCTGCCGCTGACAATTCTGCCACCTTGGTATTTGAAGAACACTCCTTCTCCAGGTCAGGATCCTTGTCTCTCTCTGAGAGATGGTACACTGCCAGCACTCCAAACCCCACTTGGTCTAGTTTCCTCAACAGCAAACCTCCAAGGGTGCTTTTAGCAAGCAAGATCAGGATCATATTCCCATTTTGGCCAATTGTTTTCTTCACACTCTTTACAGCCCCAAAGGAGCAGAGGAAGATTACCAAACTGATGAAACTGCCAAGACATATGCAGACAAGTCCATAAAGGACACAGGAGACAGCTGAAGCAAACGTTAAATCAGCAGCCACAAGGAAGAACTGGTAGATGTAAATCGCCATTGTTCCCCAGAAGGTTTTTTTTCGTCCTTTTTCTTTTAACCTCTGTTCCTTTCCTCACAAGTCCGGAGAGAAAGCTTCTGGGAGGTGCTTGCACTGTATGCAATCATGTCATTAAAAAGCCAGTCAGTATTGTGAAACAAGCAAAGGCAAGTCACAGCTGAAATTCTGGGAGGATGAATCACTGCCTTTGTTCCAGAAGCAGCAAGTATTTCTAAACAAGCATGCAGAGAGTCAGACAGGCTCACAATACTGGACACTGCTGCTCTGTGCTTCGTATCTATGACTGTGTGATGGGGAAGTCCAAGAATTTTGCCTAGAAGGGGGGGCATTTTTTATTTCTGAGCTATATTGGAACAAAAAATAGCCTAATGTTCTTATGTAGCCTAATGTTTGAATGTTCCAATAAATGTGCAATGTTACCACCTCATTATACATGGAAAAGGGAAAATCTCACATATGTTCTCCCCATAATATTTGGAAAAAAGAAACCCCTCAACAATAACATATTGAATAAGTAAGAATATTCTTGCCTTTCATGACAGGCAAAACCTGCTGATCAAGGTGGCTACTTCTTTCTGCCTAATGGTAGGACTGGCCCTGATTCTGATTTTCAAAGAAAAGATTGATTTACTAGATTGGAACTGAAATATGTAATTTTATGTTCCCCTCAGAACAAACAAAAACAAAACAATAGTATCTTGAAAACTGCTAGGCCATTCTCAGTTTGAAAAGGGATTCTTGAAGAAATTATCTCCAGATACCTGAACAGGTCTAGAGTCTTGGATAATTTTTTCCATCTTTCCCAATACCGAAACATGTGTGTGTGTAAAGCAATTGGTTAACCATAGGAGTTTATCACACTAGGGCCAATTCCAAAACAATTTTGCTCTTGGAAGATAATGGAAGCATAGTGCTGTAGCAATCTAAAGTTCCGCATAGTCACACAATTGCGCTATAAAAAAGAAATAAAAAGGAAACAAAAACACAGTCACATTCTGCATGCACAAGCCAATCGTATTGCTCTATCATTAGTATATCATCATTGGATGTTTCACACATGTGTCATTATTGTGCTACTGTGCATGTCCAAAAAATATGGTTCTGTTCCAAACAGAACAAAATTAAATTTCTATATTTAATAACATGATATCTATTCAGTTCAAATAAAACAGTGCCCTCTACCTCAAAATAAGACAGAAATCTATTCTGAAAATGATCCTAGCAATAAGAGCGAATTGCCTGTGCTGAAGGGCAATCTGAGAGAGGTTCCCCGCTAGCCCAAATGCATCATTATTAGCTTTTGCACATTTGCAATAGTGTGAATGAAGCATTATTGGCAAACCATTCACAGAGTTTTCCCCATTAATATGAAGTTATGAGACAATTCTAGGTTATTCACAGAAGACATACTGGATGAGTGTGACATTGTGTGAAAATTTTCATGCAATTGTGCTATAATGACAGGAGCATTCCGTTTTTCTCCTGTTTTAGAACTCGGTGTGATAATCTCAATAAATTCAGGTCAGAAAGGGGGGGGGGGGAGAATACTCCTCCCACAAAACATAATCAACTGGTGAAATTTACTGCCACAAAATGTAGTGATAGCCACAGAAATATTTCACATACAATGCATTAATCAGCAGCTGCAAGCAATGACCATTGGGTAGAAACTATAGGTTTAGATACAGTGTGCCTCTGAAACCAGTTGTTGGTTGTGCATGCACACAGTGAGGAGGGTTGTTGTTTTCAGGTTCCAGGTGGCTTAAACAGGATGCTTATGATAGTCTGACGCAACAGGGCTCATATTCTGATCTCAATTAAGCAGCCAAGCAAATCAGCATGGCAAGGATGTTCCAGGCAGTGTGGTGTACTAGTTTGAGTGTTGGACTAGGACTAGGATTCCTGTAGGGTTTGAATCCTTGTTCAAGCATGGAAATCAAATGAGAGTTCAGAATGAAAACTTGGAATAACATTTTCCATCCACTCCATCACAACCTTGGAACAACTGGCATCTTATTTCACACTATCAAACAAAGGTTACACTTTTCACCTTGATTTGTCCCCCACCTACATAAATACTGAACACTCCACCATTGTAGTTATTTTCTCTAATGTTCAGATTGCCAGAAAGGGCTTGGATATCAGAGTCATTAAAAGCTGACTTCCAAAAAAACCCAACAAACAAACAAACACACCACTCTCAGAGCAGGATTGCTAGAGGCCCTTTATGAAAAGGAGAAAGGGCTATCCCTTATTCTAGAACTGTAACTACAGTTCTAAAAAAGCACCATGAATGATCCAAACCATCTCTTATTCCATTGCACTTTTGAACTCCAGTTCAAATCCAGAGTACTACTTAAGACCACAGTGCAAAGAAAGCAAGAAACACTCAGTGCACCAAGTCAAATACAGGGTTTTGATTTATTTAATGTTACTTGATGAAATCTAACTCATTAAAGGACTGTGTTATTCCATAATGCACTCTCTCACTCTGAGACAGAGGGAATGGTACATCTCCTCTGAATAAATCTTGCCAAGAAAATCCATGGAGGCCTAAGTCTGATCTTGGAAGCTAACCAGGATCATCACTGGTTAATACTTGAGTGAGAGACCACCAAAAATACTTAGGTGATGTAGGCTATATTTCAGAAGAAGGAACTGAAAAAAACACCTCTGAGGATTCCTTGCCCAAGAAAGCTCTGTTAAATTTATGGGTCACCATACGTTGTTTTTGTTGTTGTTGTTGTTTAGTTTATTTATTTACCACTGTGAATTTTGCATGGTGCTTTACAGTGTCATCAAAACAACATAAAACTGCCAATGGCATACAATCTAAAATAAAAAAAATAAAAAAATGAGTAAATAAACAATTTATCCCATTAAAATAAGTTGACAGACAACTTGAAGGCACATAACAACAAAATTAAAGGTCAATGGCATAGAGTTGTTATAATGTCAAATGCCCTGAAGCCTCTGACCACCATACATTGAGTGCATATATGTTAGGAGACTGAACCCTTCCTTTCTTTAAGCTTCATTTCTCCTATTTGAAAATTTTGTGCCACAAACTATCAAACTTTGTAAAGAAATATTATCAGGAGATCTGACAACACTTTCTCCTCATCACTAGCATTCCTCTCACCATGGAAATTTTGCAACCTGAGGCAAGGGACAGAATGGTGCCCCCTTCCTTTCCATATACAAAAGATGATAGCACTGGGGGTTGAATCTCACTTTGACATTTGTAATCAGATAGGGTCCAGCATCACCCTTGAGAGCTGCAGGCTAGTTCAGGACAAACAAGACAGGCTTTGTGGCATGCAGACAGAGAACTGACTAGAGGGAATAGTGTGGGCTGACACTGCAGTTAGATCATATTTCTACAGTCTAGGAAAAGTAAGTGGGAGTTGTCCAAACCCTAACATTTCCAAGCTCAATATTTTGTACATCTAATAAAGTGAACTCTATTCTATGACACCTTATGCCATATAACATTAGTAGCCTTAAAGGTACCACAAGAAAGAAGCATTGCAGGTGTTGCTATCTTTCTGGAAAGTCTATGTCAGGGGTAGGCAACCTAAGGCCTGGGGGCTGGATGCGGCCCCCTGAGGCTTTTGGACTGGCTCCAAGCCGGTCCTGCCACCGCCACCGCCGCCCCCTGCCGCCGCTGCCCACCATGATGATATTGATTATTCTTGTTATTACTTGTTCTTGCAGTTTTCTTGGCAAAATCTCCACAGGGGTTTTGCCATGGCTTTTCTGGGGCTGAGAGAGTGTGCATGCATATATATATTTATTTTTTTTATTTTTAAAAAATTATTTATTTATTTATTTATTTATTTTTGGTGCTTCGGTCCCCCAATTGTCTGAGGGACAGCATCCCGGCCCCCGGCTCAAAAAGGTTGCCTACCCCTGGTCTATGTTCTTAGCAGTGAGAACTCTACAGTACTGTTATCCAGTTCTCTGGAAAAGCATTGTCTATATGCATCCAGACATGCAATTGCTGAATTAGTTGTGATTTCACTATTTGTAATTTAAGGTGTGTTTTCAAGCTGAATTTCTCATTTAAATATTCAATATTCTACCCTTGCTCTCTGAAACACTTTAATATAACAAGAGCACCATCTATTGGTCATTGATACTGATTGTGAAAATGGGTAAAATTAATATGCTAGTAGGTTGATGAGAGAAAGAGCTTTTCATTGAAAATATCCCCAAATATCAGTTTCCCATTCAAATTTTGTGAATATTCATGCATTCTTATCAAAATGAACTTCAGAAATATTTTCACCCATCCCTGACATGGATTTTAAGACTTGTTGTTGTTATTCATTTTCCAGAGCTGTGGACCTGACCCTTGTTTGTCATATTCTAAGCACAAATCCTTGGATTTGTTCTCTTTCATCTCTACTGCCAGCAGACTGAATTTTCAGAGCACCTCAAGTGGTAAAATCTAAAATCTCCTTCTTTCAAAAGGGCAACCCAGAGTAGTGTAACCAAAAGATGGATGCATTTTGGAAAACTGCCATAGCTCAAAAAGAACTAGCACCTGCATCACTCATGGTGAGGTCTAGCCCCTGTTTGCATGGGCCAAATGAAATGCCCTTTGCCTGTCTGCTCAGTGGTGAGTCCAGATGATGCAGGACCTAATCCCCAACTCTGGTGTGAACAGACCAGACAACATCCATCCCATTCAGTGCCAAACTCTTAGTATACTCTTTCAATGTATTTTTTTAAAGTCCTTGTTTTCTCTGGATCCTTCAGGAAGATCTAGAGCACTCTGTTCTGATGCTGTGTAGCTGTTCACATGATCATCCTACTGTGACACCCAGTGTGTCTGCTGCCACTGTAGGTCACTCACTCTGAGGTCAGAATAAGGTGCCCAACCATGTTGCTAGGTGTCATATTCTGACATCAGAGTAAGCAAACTGCAGTGACAATGGACCCTCTGGGTGGCAGAGCTGGATGCATGTGCAAACAGCTGCCTGGCATAAGAACAGGGCAGGGCTCCCAGACTATCCTGGCTCATGCAGACATTATCCTAATAGCCCCAGTACAATCCTGCCAGTGTGCAACAGTTTTTGACAAATATTCATGCAGTCCTTTCAAACGAAAACCACCACTTATACAGATTTACACATTTTATTCAGAAACAATCTGCCATTTTAAGAATGCTTTCTTATATCTTAGTATAGAGACAAATATTACTAAAGGAAAATATGATCAGAGTTTGAAAATTTTACCTGAGGGGGGCTAAATCTAATTGTTAGTCCCAACCACAGTTAGACCTATGAAGTCATGAGCATTTGCTGAATCAACCATTATGTAAGATCCAGGGATTCAATAGGTCTACTCTAATTGGGACTAGAAAAATCTGATTTAGAACTTGAACTACAACTCCCAGAAGGCCCCAGTTAGTGGGATACTGGGGGTTATAGTAAAAAAAAAAAGGTTTCCAATTTCTGGGCATAATATAGTTATTTTAAATTTGTGGGAAAAGTTGTGCCATCAACAAGTTTATTGAGTAGCCCGAAGGGAAAAGAGATCTTTTTGGTTAATGGATCCCTCCAGTTTCAGGGCAATAGGCCTCTGCAGTCCACTTGATGGGAAGATGCAAGTATGGAAGACCGTTGTCTTTACAGTCTGCTCATGGCCTAGAAAGGCTAGCCTGTTGGAGGAAGATGTCAACACTGCTCCTCACCCCAAGGACAATCTTAGGAGGCATTATTTATTTTAAAATAGGTTTCTCTAAAAATAATCAAAAATAATTATTGAAATGCTAGAGTGCCTTGCGGGGTCACATGGATCCCATGGGATCAAGTTTACCCATTTCTGGTCTAGTTCTTTTTGTCTGCATAGGACAGCATCAGTAAACTAAATCCAACATGATGTTGTTGTTGTTGTTGTTGTATGCTGTCAAGTCATATCTGACTTATGGCGACCTTAAGGAGACCCTGTCATAGGACTTTTCTTAGTTCTGCTTAATTTGACCCATTGAAATCAACGGAACATATATTGGTTGTGACTAACAAGGTAAGTCAGTAAAATTAATATTGGATTTAGTCAGTAACAGTCTAATAACAGAGGCAGGAAAGTTAGTAGAAAAGGGTTAATGCATTTAGTTAATCATTAATATGCTAAAAAAATCTAATTCAATTGCATTTACATTACAAAGAGGGGAATTAACTATTACATTTATGTTAAATGCCTGTTTAAAGTTAAAAACCTGCACTAACACTTTTGCAGACAGAAAGTGAAAAAAATGTCTTGCATGATTTTACTCTCCACCTCCTTTTCCCCCTGTCTTGAGCCTAGGAGAGAAGGAAACAGCTGCATGCATTTATGGGAAACTCAATTTTCTATTCATCTCACCAAAACCCCTTTTCTTCCTTTCTATTTTTCCATCCTTTATAATTTAATCCATTTACTCTCACCCCATCTTTAGCATACTGATTCTTGTGTGGTTCCATGCAAACGTCCCATGGTTACGAGCTTCAAAATTAAGTTTCCTGGGACTGGTGAAACATGCCCGTGACATGTCCAATATACAAAACAGAAGGGTCATCTCAATGCAGAGAAACCTTCCAACCCTTACAACCTGCCCTTACTACTTATTGGTCAACCTTGGAATTAACTGAATCTATTGTACTGTAAGCATAGATGAAAATAACAAAAGATTCCTGGAGCCATTTGCAGTAGTTTGAATGATGACATATAAAAACCATAATTCCCCATTGCACAAAATATTGTAACTGGGGAATTAACAAAATGAAGAAGCAGTTTTTACAAATGAAACAGAAGTAGGCTTTGGTAAAGAATGAGCTGGGAATCTCAAATGAGCTTCTCTTTAGCATGGCCAACTATTTTACTGATTAATAACCTAAATTAATTAATAACTTAAATAATATAATCATTCTGGGATGGTCAACAGTGAAAGTCTAATTTATGTCAATCACTTATCAAAAATAAATGTAATATAAGTTTCCCTTTTACATTATAAAGTTTCTAAATTAAATAATTATATAATTGATGTTGATTAGTTGCTGTCATTTGTCCTCTCAAATATGTCTCATGGATTTTAGTGGCTGGGGACTAAACTATAGCAGGGTTATTTGAATCAAGCCAAAGTGAGACTCCATGTTGAAAAAGCTGCAACACAATGTTGAATCCCATTTCTATTAGAATTAATAGCAAGATTGCAGCAGGAAACGTCACCCTCAATCTGTTTTTGCAGCACATTACTACTATTAAGTTCTGGATTCATGTTTGAAATCCAAGAATATTTCTATTTCTTTTGAAAAGCCAAAATTTTCTGCCCCATTTCCTTCTCTAACTAAAAGGTACACAACAAACATGCCATGACATTGTCATGAGGATTACACTGACTTGGCAGGGGAGGAAATACTACAGGTCTTTTTTTAATGAATATATGAATATATGTTATTTATTATTGTATTTACAGGTTTATTTTATTTTGGAGCATGTTGTTTTAATTTATAATTAGTTTAATATTGTTTTAAGGGGTGGGAGGGATAGATGGAGATTTTGATTGTTTTAACTTGTGTATTTTAAATGCTGTAACCCGCCCCGATTGCTCCGCAGAGGGGCGGGCTATAAATAAAAATTATTATTATATTATTATTATTATTATTTCTCTACACATACTCCAGGGTTAGAAAACAGGCTTAACACTGAATGTTAATTCAAGAAAAGAAAAGAAAACCTGCATAGCTTTTTTTTAAAAAAAAAAAAAAACCCTTTCACTTGTTAATATTTTCAAGAAGAAGAAAAAAGATTCCACATATATAAATATATGATATACAGGATGAATGAAATCCATAAATGCTTAAGAGTAATTCTTTCTGTTTATTACAATTTCTGACTTTAAACAATTGTTTTTATAATATTCATCATCTCAGGGAGAGTCAGCACCAAGATGACAGATATTTTATGTATTATCTATTATGAATTTACTCTGTCTGTCCAATAAAGGCATTCTCTCATTCTGCAGTGCCTCATTACCCTAGTTAAATGACACTTCAAAAGACAATGAGTAGTCTAGAAATTAATTTTGCATTCAAAACCTGTCTTGGATCAGTAATGACAGCTTTAGCAACTACAAAGAGTTTCACAAGATTATGCCTTGGATATGACCATTTGGGGGGAGATAATATTCTGGAAAATTGAGCAAGGTCCTTGACATCAATGGCTATTAGCTATAACAGCTATAGCAAGACTGTGAGATCTCGTTCTACCTGAGGGCTGAATTTATTTCAAGTAGAGATCCAGTACGGCATAATGGTTTGTGCATTGGACGATGACTCTAGAGACCAGGGTTTGAGTCCAACTCAGCCATGAAACCCACTGTTGACCTTGGGTAAGTCATATGCTCTCAGCCTCAGGGGAAGGCAATTGGAAATCTCCTCTGAAGAAATCTTGCCAAGATAATCCCACGATAGGTTCACCTTTGGGTCACCATAAGTCAGAAATGACTTGAAGAAACACAGCACGCATACACACAAATTCTCCAGGCCATACTATAATAGTGGGCGAGGTCAATGACAAAAGGATGAGGCTGAAGATAAAGCATGTTCAAGCTCTTTCTGTAGTGCTGGCAACTAATTCTTAGGAAAGGCAATCCTACTTTTTGGAACTGCACAAAACCAGAAAACTGCTAAAGAATGGTATTCAGAGAAAGGGATGTGGCTATCTAGTTTACCTTAGAGGACCATACTGATATCCTAAAAGGGCCAGGCTTATCCCTCTGACTCAACACCTCCAGTTTACATATTAACTCATCTCACAGGAAGCAATCCTGTGAGAACACATGCAGGAAGGTGCTACCACATTTATCTCCTTCTTATGGGCTCCCCATTGGCAGCTGAATTGCCTCCATTCAAAGAAAATTCTAGATCAGATAGGCCTTTGTGGGCTTATCTTATCTTATGTTCTCTTTAGGAACATCCATATATTTTCAATTCTATATGTTCTCAGGCAGCCCTAGCCACAAGAGCCAAGGGTGAGGTGCTGCAGTCCATCAATATCTGGAAGGCTGCATGATTTCTATCCTGCTGTACAGTGTGTAGAGCAGCATCCCCCTACTTCACCAACTCACACTTCTGTGACACTTATCAATTCACTCTTCTCATCACAGTGTTGTCCAGTGGTTAATCTGCCATTAGTGGTGACATCAGAACAGGAGGAAACAGGGACCTATGCAGCTACCAGAAGACCAGGGACCTACTCAGTTGAATGAAAAGGAGGGTCCACAAAATATCAGAACTGCTTGCCAAATTTCAGGGTAAGTCAAGTGATGCACATTATTCATGCCCTCCAACATTTCCCAGATGAAAATTGGGACAAATCCAGCCAAGAAACTTCAGAGTGTGGTCAAGACAGCAAAGATTATCATTGAAGAAGAACATACAAGCTAGAAGAGGCTGAAGAACTTTGCTTTTTGCCTGAGCCTACTGATAAGACAACTAGCCACTGAAAAGGGACTTTTCTTATTGAGCAGCCAGCATACCAGCAGCCTGATGTGATAAAGTCCTTAATTAAGCGCTAATATAAGAATAATTGTTTTAGTTTTTGTCACCTTTTTTTTTTGTAAACCACTTTGAGAGCTCTTATAGCAACAAAAAGCATTATTAATATGCTTTCATAAATAAGGAAACAACAAATAAATCATGAAGAAAGAAAAGTACTAGCAGACTGATAGATAATTGTGAAAAGAAACCTCTATTGACATGGAACCTCCATCTGTCAAGGTAGTAAGGAAGAATTTTAACTTAATTACACAGAATTTCTTCTGCAATGATCCAATATGGAAAGGACAATTACAATTTCTTGAGAAATCATATTTCAGCCACCCTGTAAATCTTCTTTAATCTGAAGCTGATTAACTGGGAAGCAAAAATGGATATTGTTAATTTTCAAAATGGACATTTCCTTTATTTTTTCCCTTTTGTTCCCTATGAAGACAGATGTGCTTCCTAATCCAAACAATAGGGAAGAAATTATCTAAGCTCAGGCTTTCAAAGTTCAAGAGAATGAAAACAGAATGGAATGGAAATTAAATTGCTCATGCCCATCAATGTACTCGGCAACTATAAATATATGTCAGCAATATGTGGCAACTTCAGTATTAGAAGCTTATGCGCAAAAGGAAAGGACTCACAGATAAAAAGAGCAGGTAAAATAAGCAAAATGATTTTGATATTAGAGACTACTTCTTCTGAGCTCTTTTCTTTAAGGAGTGTTGGTTAGGCATGCATAACTCTGCTTTTGGTTGATATTTTAATGCTACTTCCTAACTTATGATGTTCCTTTTGCTATGCTTTGTAGGTTATATGCCCTTCCTACATCATGGTTTCAATACTGAATCTTCCTATCAATGGCTTGATGGCTTTCTGGTAGGGATTTTTTTTAAATAATATAGATCCCTCAAGCCATACACTACTACTACATTTGCCATCATTGATCCACAACTTGGAAATGTTACTTTTTTGGACTATAGCTCCCAGACGTTCCCAGCAAGTAAGGCCATTGGATACTGGGTTGTAGTCCCAGTATTCCCTTAAACTCTAGAACCAAGGCACATTCACAATAATCCCACCCTCTAACTTAAATTGCATGATTGCCTAACAAAACATCTAGGGTTGATTTTGTTGTTGCTGTTATGTGCATTCAAATTGAGTCTGACTTATGGTGAGTATCATTGGGCTTTCTAGGCAGTTTATTTTCTGGCTTACCTGATTGAAAACAGTCAATTCAATAATTTTACAAGTCTTGCATGGTTTGCAGCCAATTCATCAAATGCAACCACACAAGAAATGATAGCCCACACAACTATTTTCCAAATAAAACTGCTTAGTCTTCATGATGTCATAAGATTCTTCATTATTTTTGTCGTGACAGTGTAACATAGCACTCTCCCATTGAATTTTTTGTTCAGTATTTTTAAGAAGGTAAAGTTGACAAGATTTTCAAGTCGTGTCTGACCATAGGGGTTGGTACTCACCTCCATTACTAAGCCGAAGAGGTGGCATTGTCAGAGACAACTCCGTGATCATGTGGCCAGCATGATTGCACAGAATGCTATTCCAATTATTTTTTTAAACAGAGTCCCAATTATTATTTTTTTAAAAAAACATCACACTCGTGTCTCAAAAGGACAGTATTTCTGTTTTCTTCTAACTATTGTAGCTGTTGTTCTGATATTAGTCATAATTTTCTCATTAATTTCTATTCTTTTTATTATAGATAATGTGGAAGTAACCTTAAGTGAACACCTTTGAGTAACAAGATGTGTGGAAATGACACAGGAAGGAGGTTGAGCTCCTCAGTTCATAGAACAGTTTCTATTAAGCCTCTGTTGAACTGAGTATCTTGACTTCTTTCTTATGTCTATTGTATAACTTGCTCTCAGAGAAAACTGATATATATGTGGAAGCATAGTGTGACATCAAATGGAAAAGCCTAAAAACAAGCCTGGAGTGGGGTGAATATGAGGATTTCTAGTCATATATATAGTGCTTAATATGCATTCCCCCCCTCACCTTGGCCAGCCCTGCTAACTACTGGGAAGTGAGGTGTCTGCTTTATTTGGCAGATATTGGGGGCAGAGATGGCAGCAAAGTTTTGAAAGGGACACCTGTGTGCACTGCATGGTTTGCCCTGTACTTTCAAATCTATTGTTCAGATATAGTTGAAAACCCACTCCTGTCACCAGTCTTAGGAAATGATTTAACTATCATTAGGTTGGCTTCTCTATATGGATCTGAGGAGCCAGGAGGCTGGTGAATTTAATGTCAGTGAGGCAATTGACTTCACTGAAATGGACAAACTATCTGCTTTCATTAGTAAAAAATAGCTAGAGACTTTTGTGAAGGATAGGGAACCCCTGATTGTCTTTTTTGCAAAAAGGAGGAGGAGGAGGAGGAGGAGGAGGAGGGGTAAGTGATATGGTAACTGTGAGTTTTGATAATTAGTAGGACTGGTTTAACAGAAGAAGTATATGAAATAATTTTTAATTAGAAAAGTTAGACTATACTCATACATACACATACATATACACTTTTTTAAAAAAAAAGTCATTGCTTTTTGCTTTTTTCAGTAGTTTTGTATTTTCTTCCTTTTTTCCTCATTTTTCTTCTTTCTTTCTTTTGCTTTATATATACATATTTGTAGTTTTTCATGTATTCTTAATAATTTCTTAATAAAATGCATTAAAAATAGTAACAGTGAGGCAGCAATTTGCTCAGCGTTTTACTCAGAATTTTAACAGTGTCTCCTGGGTGCTGTACCTTACTCCTCACATAGGTTCAGCACCTTGGCCAGCTCCTTCCAAGTTCACACTATCTGACTTGCATTCACTGCCCAATGATATGAGTACCACCAGCCTCTGCTGACTGAGGAGAGTGTATACACTATATTATGCTTCACTTCAGGAAGCAAAATGTCTTTTACCAACTCAAACCACTCTACATATCTTGGGGTTTTAGACTTTGGACTTAATTTCATTTTCCACTTGAACAAAAATGGGCAATGGTTGGTCTATATCAGGGCTTCTTAACCTGTGGTCCATAAAGTGGGCATGAAATGGAGAGGGGAAATATTTTTTCTTCTGTTTCCTTCCTGTTGCTTTGAAAAATCCATACCTTTCATTTGATTCCCAAGGAGGTCTGGAAAGGTTAAAAACCATTGGTTTGTATAATATGCTCACTATTTTTCATTAGACTGATTTATATGCCTGAACACTAGGAACATTAAACAGAACAGAAAAGTACCAAATGCTTCTTTCACCAAATGAAGTGTCCTTTGAAAAACCTTGGATGTGGAGAAACTGGAGCGTGTCCAAAGGAGGGCAACTAAAATGGTGAAGGGTCTGGAAACCAAGCCCTATGAAGAACAACTTAGGGAGCTGGGGATGTTTAGCCTGGAGAAGAGAAGGCTGAGAGGTGATATGATAGCCGTGTTTAAATATTTGAAGGGATGTCATATTGAGGAGGGAACAAGCTTGTTTTCTGCTGCTCCAGAGACTAGGACCCTAAACAATGGATGCAAGCTGCAGGAAAAGAGATTCCACCTCAACATTAGGAGGAACTTCCTGACAGTGAGAGCGTTCGACAGTGGAACACACTCCCTCGGAGAGTGGTGGAGTCTCCTTCCTTGGAGGTCTTTAAGCAGAGGCTGGATGGCCATCTGTCAGGGATGCTTTGATTAGGAGTTCCTCCATGGCAGGGGGTTGGACTGGATGGCCCTTGTGGTCTCTTCCAAATCTATGATTCTATGATTCTATGAATACGTTTTTGTAAATTGAGCTATTTACTGAAGATTTACTGAGGATGTCCCATTATTCTATTTTTGTGTGCATTTCACCATATCATCAGTGCTGTATATTTCTTACTTGAAATATTTTCTCCTTTGTACAACAGCAACACTTTGCTATGTTATAATTTTTTAAAAACTGAGAAACACATAAAATATTGCTCTGCTGAAACTAAAAGTATAATACATTCGATTGGCTACACTTGTAAAGCTAGATTTATGTTTTATACCCTAATTCATTATTTTAACTAGATCTAAGATTTCATATCTTCACCTAACTAAATGTTGACCTATATAAAGTGAGCAGCTGTGCTCAGCCAGCATTTTTTAACTCATCTCACAGGAACAACTTCCATTTTCTAAAAAGGGCTGGCTGCAGCCACCCAGCGATTCAGAGACGACTTACTGTGTGATAATTCCCACCCCCATCCAGCATCCTCACTGCATCCTGGGAGGCTTTTTCCACTTTAAAAGGTAATGTGATAAGCTCCCAAGACAATTTGTCCAATCCCCAGCAAATTCAGCATGAGGAATATGCCTGCTGGTTAGGGTTGCCATTTCCCATTTCCCCCCGGGAAAATCATGGTTTTATCCATTGCTAAAATGTCCCATCCAGTTCAAGCTGCCTGTCCCAATTTCCAGTGAGGGGATGCAGCTTTGCACTAATGGGGAAAATAAGGTGAGAGCTAGAACCCAAGGGATTCCAGAATACCTAAAGCCAGTCTGGATTGAGCTCTGGGGCTTCTGGGAGTTGGAGACCAGCCAGCACGGCATCATGGTTTGAGTACTGGCTGGATTCAAATCCCCACTCAGCCAAGGAAGCAGAGGGAGGAAGGAAGAAGAGAACTATATCTCCTGGCAGCCCCCATCCACCTTGCCCTTCCTGTTGCTGCCAGTGACCAACCAGGCTCCCCTCAGCACCTCCTTCCTCTCTTTCCTCCTCTTCCCTCCTCTTCCTATCCTTCCTCCTCTTTTCTCCTCTTTCTCCATGGCAGTGCTGCTGGCCTGGCTGAGTCTCCTCCGACCACATCATGCCCCCCCCCCCCGCCTGCCCAATGCTCTGAAGCCCTCAGCACATGGCAGAGACCCTCTGGAGTGCAGCACTTCTTGCCTGCCACCTGGGCCACCTCCCCTTGCACAGGTGCCCTCCTTTCCAGGCCTGAGCCCCCCATCCTCCCTGGAGCCAAGCTAAGGGAGGCTCAGGGTGGCAGACGCCCCAAAAAGACCCTGCCCATCCATCAGTCTGCCTCGGGCATTTGTTTGGGAAAGAGACCATGGCCTACTTTTTTAGGGCATGTCCTACATTTTAACCTTCTGTCCAGGAAGAATGTCAAAATCTTTTCCATTTTGAGCACAACTGAGAAGCATGAATTTATATTAATGTTTTTGGATTTCAGTTGGTCATGTCTTCCATTTTTCTTGACTACCCTACATTTTGTCCCAGTTTTGTGGAAGAGAATTATGGCAATCCTACTGCTAGTGGACATTAATGTACCAAGATTTGAAAATTTTCATGCTGACTGATCAACTGGAAGATTAAAATGATCATGTTGAAAGGCAAAGAAAACCATCCCACTTGCTTCCCCATGAAAGCAGCAGCTTGGCAGTGTCTGAGTTGAAGTGTTGTTTTTTTCTCTCTCATGGCCATGGCACATGGGACCCACATCCCCAGTTTTCTATTCACACTATGGTCATCATCCAGCTTTGGGCTTCTCAAGACAATTTTTACATACACAAAAACATAAATACCCATGTTTCATTTAATTCTAACACAGAATGCTTTCTGAGTTCAACTCACATTGGGCTGACTTGTGCTCTCATACAAGATTTCAGACTTTTTTATACATGGTACACTTAACACAGCCCTTTTCAAGCATGCACCTGAATGTGTGAAAGACCAAAAAGTTTAAGATGCAAGAAAGATAGAAGGAAAACAGTGTTTGAAATTTTTACTCTTTGAACTACAGCTCTCAGAGTTTTCGAGCCAAGATTCTTGGAACTGCAGTCTAAAAAGAAAGATTCCCAATCTGTGAAAGTTAACATGTCATCCACATGGCTCCACTCTCAGCCTTGCACATTCAACATGAAGTTCTGAAAGGTGATACTAAGGCTGCATCCACACTGCAGAAATAATCCAGATTGACAGTGCTTTAATTATCCTGGCTGAATGCTATGGAATTCTGGGGATTGTTGTTTGTTGTGGCACCAAAGCTCTCCAACAGTGAAGGCTAAATGTCTACAGTTCCCAGAATTCCCTAGCATTGAGCCAGGGCAGTTAAAGTGATGTCAAACTAGATTATTTCTGCAGTGCAGATGTAGCCTAAATCAAGAATTCAGGCTGAATACACACAGCATTTCTCTTGCTCCACACATGTAGGTCAGGAGTCATGCTTTGACTGTAAAGGTGTTGTTATGTAAGTTGTTAGCTCCCTGCCTCCAACCTTGCACCTGTGACAAAAAGCAAAATAGAAATCACATCTAAATAAATAAACACAGTTTTGAATGCAGAAAAACTCACTCTGTGATGAACCTGTATCTCGTACACTGTACTGAGTACAACTCATTGATATTCCTGGCATGGGGCAAACACATTACAATGATAGGGATTCTTGGGGCAAACATAATATGAGACCTAGTCATAAGTATTTGCATTAGGTAAGAAAGCATTAGGCTGTGACATGGGAGAGGGGGTTAACACAAGATTAAAAACTGCTACAGCTGCAAACATTTTCTATCACTAAACTACATTTCAGGCATCCTCTTCCATGACAAGCACCACTCACAGTTAACAATAAAATAAGTAGTGGTACTTTTTGTCACCATGACAACAAGCCTAGTCAGGCTGAATTATCCTTTGGGGGATTCACAGTTCAAAGCTTACAGCAACATTGCCTCCAATTGCCTATTAGTCCCTTGCACAAATAAAGCTGGGTTGCATCTCTGGAGAGCCAAACAGGCTGTCTTTCTGTTTGCTGTGGTCTTTTACTCATTATAGCCTAACTTAGTTTAATCCCCAAGATGTTTTTCCTTCTGTCATTAGGGTCTCTGTGTTTATTTACATTTTTAAACAACTATAGCTAGTAAGAGAGCACATATGTGTGTGTAACCTATATGTGTGTGTGTGTGCGTGCATGCATGCATGTGTGCATATACACCTTTGTTGTTGTTGTGTGCCTTCAAGTCATTTCTGACTTATAGCAACTCTAAGCCAAACCTAACATGGGGTTTTCTTGGCAAGATTTGTTCAGAGGAGGTATGCCATTGACTACCCTGAGGCTAAGAAAGTGTGACTTGCCAAAGGCCACCCAGTGGGTTTACAGCCAAGCTGGGAATCAAACTCTAGAATCCAGAGTTCCAGTCATAGTCATAGATAGAGCA
The DNA here is from genome assembly GCA_026167975.1 of Phrynosoma blainvillii. Taxonomy (NCBI): domain Eukaryota; kingdom Metazoa; phylum Chordata; class Lepidosauria; order Squamata; family Phrynosomatidae; genus Phrynosoma; species Phrynosoma blainvillii. Next base: position 198,326,774 of record JANUYF010000001.1, on the reverse strand, counting down.
AGAGAGAGAGAAGCATTAGCATAATGACGCAAATGCGTTCTAAACAGTATAACAATGTATATTGTTTTTTTTAAAATTAAAATTCATAACAGTGTCTATATACTAGTAGTAAATATAGTATGTGAGAGCCAGCAGGGTGTAGTGGTTTGAGTGTTGGACTAGGATTCCAGAAGACAAGGGTCCCAATCCCAGCTCAGCCATGGAAACTCAGTGCATAACCTTGGGCAAGTCATACACTCTCAGCTTTAGAAGAAGGCAATGGTAAACCTCCTCTCAATTAATTTTGTCAAGAAAACCTATGATAGGGTCACCATACGTTGGCATCAATGTCAAAGCACATAACAACCGCAGTGAAATTTAATATACACAGTAGATGCTACCAGATTCCACTTCTTCAGGCTCCTACTGTAAATAACTTCTTCAGATGCAAAACATGCAAAACAACATCCGCAATACCAAATAACATTCATTTTTAAGACTTTGAATTAAGCACAAAACCAATCTTCCTATTTATAATCAAATAGGACTAATCTTCAAGAAAAATCAGGAATATGAAATATGTGTGGTCCCTTCAGAGCAGTAGCTCTGAGTACACTCTAAAGGTAAACTGTATCTAGAATTAACAGTCCAGCTCTCCATAACATTATAGAAAAGAACATTAATATGAAAGTCACAGAATTACCTTATCTGCTCTCATTAGGGTCAAAAGGAATATGGAGAGAATTACTCCTGCATTTGTACAGTATACAGCAGGGACCGGCAACCTACGGCCCACGGGCCTGTTAAGGCCCAGGTCCCTGTACTTACCGGCCCAGGCGGAAGGTTGCTGCCGCCGCCGCGCATCGCTCCCGCACATTTTGGCCACCATGCAGCCGGTGCGCCACGGCCAGCATTTTGATTTTCAAAATGCCGGCCGTGATGCATTTGTGCATCTGCAGTACTCCTACGCATGCACAAACGCACCGCGGCCGCCATTTTGAAAATCAAAATGCCGGCTGTGGCGCGCACGGAGGCAGCTGCGCAGCGGCAGCGGCAGCACGTGTGGGGGGGTTGTGCACGGCGGGGGGGGTGTGTGCACCGCCATTCCCCCCCCCTCGGCCCAGTGGCGGAGAGGGCTTCGCGGGACCAGCGCCCGGCTCTAAAAGGTTGCCTACCCCTGGTATACAGTCTATCAGAGTACTCAGATTGACAAGGCAGAAGCAGTACAATAATCATTCTCACACCTACCCCTACAGGATCTAGCTGAGAAAGATGTAAGCCCAGTTTTCATATAAACCATTAAAAATAAAAGTTGCTTTACTTACAAATTATTTGTGTACAGTCAAATACCAGATCTTGCAGAGAGCAGTGAGAGAAGAGAAAATAACTGCATGTTAGAGTGATGAAAGAAGAAAGGGGGTATGACAAAACAACAAAAAGTCAGCAAAGATGCAAACTAGCAATTAGTGAGTATAGGCAGGCAAAGCCTGCTAAATGTAACAGTTGTCATTACCATGAATGAGGAATGTAACTGTAGCTGATCAATATCATTCTGAAGGAGAATGATGGGGGTTGGAGTCAAGATCACTGGAGAACACCTTATTATGGAATTCTAATCTAATCCTAGATTCATAGAGTTGGAAGAGACCCCAAGAGCTATTCAGTCCAATTGCCTGTCATGTAGGAATATGCAATCAAACCACTCCTGGTGAATGGCCATCCAGCCTCTGTTTAAAAAACTCCACAGAAGTTGATTCCATCACTCTCTGAAGCAGCATATTCTGCTGTTGCTCTTACCATGAGGAAATTCTTCCTAATGTTTAGGTTGTTACAGTTCCCGCAGTTTGAATTCATTGCCCCATGTCCTAGTCTCTGGAGCAGCAGAAAATAAGCTTGCACTATCTTCAATATAACATCCCTTCAGATATTTCAAAATGGTTATCATGTCACCGCTTAATCTTCTCTTCTCCAAGCTAAACATACCTAGCTCCCTAAGTCTCTCCTCATAGGATATGGTTTCCAGACCCTTCACCATTTTCATCGCCCTCCTCTGGAGATGCTCCAGCTTGTCAACATCCTTCTAGAACCATTGTGCCCAGAACTGGACACAGTACTCCAGGTGAAGTCTGACCAAAGCAGAATAGAGTGGTACTATTACTTCCCTATACTCTTTTTGATGCAGCCTAGAATTGCATTGGCTTTCTTAGGACGTTATCACACTTGGGCCACAAAGCGATAATAAACTGGAAATGACAAATTCCGAAAATAAACCGAAAATAAGCCTTGATTCCGCAAATGGTTTTCACATGTAATTACCTTAATTGCGCAATTAAGGGAAGCTCCTGCTGAAAGTTCATTTAACGTTCACACACAAGTGAGAAAATCCCGTACATGTACTAGAAATGATCTTCTAGCACATGCGCACTATGCTCGCCGCGGCTGTCACTTGCCGCAGCTGTCACTCGCCGTGGCTGTCACCCCTTCCCCAGGTCATCCTCGGAGCAGCTGGCCCTCCGCACGGCCGGTGCTCCAAGGAGGACCTCCCGCCGCAGTGTTCGCACACGCTGTGGAGGAAGAGTCACTGAAGGTGTGCCTCAGCCTTTTGCGGTGCACCTTCGGCGACTTATGAAAGGAGCGCCAATTTAGCGCTCCTTTCAGGGGCGGTGAAGCTGCACCACAGGGTCGAGGTGTGGGGATACCTTGGCCCCGCAGCGCAGCTTCCTGGGGCGGCCCACGTCCGCCCATCCTTCAAGCCGCCGAAGTGGCACCGCAAAAGGCTGCAGCGCACCTTTGGCGACTCCTCCACCGCAGTATGTGCAAATGCTGTGGCGGGAGGTCCTCCTTGGAGCGCCGGCCGTGCGGAGGGCCAGCTACTCCGAGGACGACCTGGGGAAGGGGTTGGGGCGCCGATCGTTTGGCTGCCCCTCCCCTTCCCTGCCCCCAAGATGGCTCAATTAGCTATCTGCTGAGGGGGAAGGAGACGCTTACGCTGCATCGAGGACCCCACAGAACCATGGGAAAATGTGGGGAAATGCTTCCAAATGCGCATTTGCTTTTCACATTACGGCAAATGTGAAATTACCTTAATTTCGCATTTGCATTTCCTCAAAACAACCGAATTTCAAAAGATTTCAGTTAACACCAGTTTCTGTCCACTTTCTGTCCAGTTTCTATGCGACGTCGTGTGAAAACACGAGGCACAAATCCAGTATCTGGGATTTGTGTGGATTAACCAGCAGATTTTCCCCCGTGTGATAACGTCCTTAGCTGCCACATCACTTTGCTGACTCATGTTCAGCCTGTGGTCCACTAAGACCCACCAGATCCCCTTTGCATGCACTGCTCTCAAGCCAGGTGTCACCCATTCTATACCTATGCATTTCATTTTTACTGTCCAAGTGTAGTATCCTATATTTCTCCCTGCTGAAATTCATTTTGTTAGTTTTGGCCCAGTTTTCTAATCTGTTATGATAATCTGAGTTCTGACCCTATCATCTGGAGTTTTAGTAATTGCTCCCAATTTTGTGTCATATGCAAATTTGATCAGCATGTCCTTTATTCCATTATTCAAGTCATTGATAAATATGTTGAATAGCACTGGGCCCAGGACAAAACTCTGTGGACCCCACTGGTCCCTTCTCTCCAGGTTGAGGAGGAGCCATTGTTGAGTACTCTTTGGGTTTGGTTGGTCAATTAATTACAAATCCACCTAATGATCACATTGTCTAGCTTACATTTTACTAGCTTTTTTGCAAGGATAAGGGGGGGGGGTGGACTTTGTCAAAGCCCTAACTATAATCAAGATACACTACAGTCACAGCATTCCTTTCTTTTATCAAGGTTGTGACTCTATAAAAAAAAAGAGATCAGATTAGTTTGATATGACTAGTTTTTGAGAAACCCATGTTGACTTGTAGTAATCATGGCATTCCTTTCTAAGTGTGTTCAGACTGTCTGTTTAATGATCTGCTCTAGAATCATTCCTGGTATTGATGTTAGGCTGACTGGGTGGTAATTATTTGGTCCTCCTTTTTTCCCTTTTTTGAATATGGGGACCACATTTGCCATCCTTCGGTCTGCTGGGACTTGTTTTCCAAGAATTCTCAAAGATTATTGCCAGTGGTTCTGAAATTAATTCTGTCAGTTCTTTTAATACTACCTCTCTACCTATTCTATGCTGTATTTCCACACTTTACCATCTGCTCCATATTCCTCAGGTTGAGTACTGTTCTTCTTTTTAGAGAAGACTGAAGAAAAGAAAGTGTTGAGTAGTTCTGCCTTTTCTCTGTTCCCTGTTAGCATTTTACCATCTTTTCCATGCAGCCGCTCTGACATTTCATTGTTTTTCTTCTTGCTATCAACATAACAAAACAAAAACAAAAACCTCTTTTATTGTTTTCAACTTCTCTAGGAAGCCTGAGCTCATTTTGAGCTTTAGCATTTCTGACATTCCCCCAACATGAGCTGGCTATTTGCTTGAATTATTCTTTGGTGATTCCCCACCATCACCACCTTTTCCATTTCTTGTATATATCCCTTTTAGCTCAGTGGAAAGTTACTTAGACATCAATCCTGGTTTCTTTAGATACCTCCCATTTTTCCTCCTCAGTGACACTGTCTGAAACTGTGCCTTCAATATCTCACTTTTAAGAAATGCCCATCCCTCATGAACCCTCTTATCTATTAGTATTCCGGACCATGGGATTGATGTCAGTATTTCCCTATGTTTACTGAAATCACCTTTCTTAAAATCTAGAATGCATGTCTGAGAATGCTTGGCTTCCCCTTTCCACTATATATATAAAAAACTCCAGGATAACATGGTCACTCCACCTAAGGATACTGCCACTTCCACTCCATTAACCAGATCATCACCATTGGTTAGGATCAGAGCCGAAGTAGTTGATCCTCAAGTTGCCTCTTCCACCTTCTGGATCATGAAATTATCTGGAAGTCAAGTGAGAAATTTGTTGGACCTTACATTTTTGGCAGATTTTGCCTTTCAACAAATATCAGGATATGATTACTGCTACATCTCTCCTTTCTGAATGTGTGGCCATCTCTTCCAGGAAGGCATCATCCAAATTCTCAGTTTGGCTTGGAGGTCTGTAGTAGATTCCAACCACCATGTCCTTCTTGTTTCTCTTTCCCTTAATTTTTACCCAAATGCTCTCAGCTTGGCTTCCAGGATTTAAGTCATGAATCTGTTCACAGATTACACATCCTTAATGTATAATGCTACTCCACCTCTCTTCCTGTTTAGTCTATGATATAATCAGCTTGAATTTTTGAATCACATGTTCAAAGATAATGGCCCTACTGAAGCTGGAAAGAAAATGGAGCATGCTGTGGCACATATTTAGATCATGTTGCCTTGGTGTGCACTCAATAATAGTGGATGCTTTTTCTTGGTCATGGGTATTGTTGTAGAAATCTCATTGTTTGTTTCTGAAAACTGTAATGAACAGACCAGATAGCCACAGCATGTGTTGCAATAGGGGTCCAGACCCATCTGTGGTCAGCCAACAGCCTATGAAAACTGTGAAATTTGAAAGCCTGAGTGAGAGATGGAAAGGCTCAGAAAGTGAGAAATACAGCAGAGATTGTCAAGAAACCAACACAAAGACAATTTGATTGCCAAGAAAAGCAGATGCATTACAGTTTCACATTTTATTGACCACCTGTGGCTAATGCTTCACAGAAGATACTGAGTACTTTTTGTTGTTGTTGTTGTTGTCATTGTTGTGTGCCTTCAAGTTGTTTCCAATTTATAGTGACCATAAGGTGAATTTATCATGGGGTTTTCTTGGCAAGATTTATTCAGAGGAGGTAAAATGTGCATGACTAGACATGTGCATGACTAGAACTGAGCTGGTATGTTACATTCTAGTGCAGAAGCTCTCAAACTATGGACTGCAGAAAAGTGGAACTTCATGAGCTTTATTCAGATGGTCCACAGAAAGGTGAAGAATGAATGAGGATACCTGCCTCCTGACAATTTTGATCAAGGCTATTTTGGCCTTGGGACCATGATTTTCATAACAGGATGCTAGTGCAACCTCCTCATTTCCCCCTAAAAGTTTGCCTGTTTAAGTTACCTTTACTGTACTTGACCTGAGGGCTAGTAGAACCAACAAACATTAACCCCAACTTTGTAGGATTCACAAAGCAAATCCTTCCACACTTGATGGTTGTGGTTTTCAGCCATGGTGAAAAGACAAGACCATGGTTATTTAAAATGCATTCCTGAAGCCTAAATATTATTCTCCATCAATGCATATGAAGAAATTGAGATACTATAAGACTCCATACTGTAAGATTTTTGTTCTTGCCCCTTATATTTATGTTAGAAATGTGAATTATACATGTGTCAACAACTCCCCAAATAGCAAACCTAAAAGCAGTTTTCAAAGGGGAGGGTTAAGAACTTGCTATAGAGTACTGATGAGCAAAGGTCCTTACAAGATCTACCATGTGTAGTGCTTTGTTCTGTTAAAACTCTGAAATCTACCAAGTGGAGTATGGTGCAGAGGTACAGACTGTTGTTGTTAATGTGTGCCTTTTAAGTTGTTTCCAACTTATGGCAACCCTAAGACAAATCTCTCACATGGTTTTCTGGGGCTGAGTGTGTGCGACTCATCCAAGGTAATCCTGTAGGCTTTCATGGCAAGGGGGGGGGGAGTTGAAGCATGATCTCCAGAGTCATAGTTCATACTGTCTTAAAATTAAAGATTTCCCAGAGGTTTGTTGTGAATGTCAGAATTGAAAGGAACTCAGTCCTTTCACACACTAACTCACATAAGTCCAGATATTGTTCACTTCAGCAGTATAATGTGAGATTATTTTGTTGCTGCTCTAGTTAGACCAGAGGTAGGCAACCTAAGCCCTGGGGGCCGAATGCGCCCCCCCGAGGCCTTTGGACTGCCCTCAGGCTGGTCCTGCCACCGCCGCCGCCGCCCTCCGCCATGATGAGATTGATTATTGTTGTTATTACTTGTTCTTGTGGTTTTCTTGGCAAAATCTCCACAGGGGTTTTGCCATGGCTTTTCTGGGGCTGAGAGAGTGTGCATGCATATATATTTTTTAATTTTTAATTTTATTTATTTATTTATTTATTTATTTATTTATTTTTGGTGCTTCGGCCCCCCAATTGTCTGAGGGACAGCAACCCGGCCCCCAGCTCAAAAAGGTTGCCTACCCCTGGGTTAGACAATGGGAGCTTGAGGTTATTGTTAACCTACTGTAGATCACCCCAAGGTCCCTTAGGAGAGGCTGTCATACTTTGAGGTTGTCATACTTTGGTCACACAATGAAAAGGCATGACTCATTAGAAAAGACAATAATGCTAGGAAAGGTAGAAGGCAATAGAAAGAGAGGAAAACCATATACCAGATGGATAGACTCAATCAGGGAGGTCATAGGCCTGAAATTACAGGACCTAAGTAGAGCAGTAGAGGACAGGGGGTCTTGGGGATGTCTCATTCACAGGGTCGCCATGAGTTGGGGATAACTTGAAGGCAATTAACAACAACAAAGACTTTGTTAACCTTAGACAATTCCAAGAATAACTGGGAATGCTCCTATTTTTTGGACTACAGCTCTCAAAGTACTAGCTAGCTAGGCCAATTGCATCCAAATTATAGCAGTTGACTCATATTTAGCAGGACAAATATGTGAATGTTGATTTTCTTAATGCAAAAGAATGGTCACTGAACTACACTGAAGTTTTTGTTGCTTCCAGCTAATTTTTACTGAGGCAAATAAATACCAGATTGGTTCATAGTGGGAACCTATGGGTTCCCACTATGAACCACCTCTGTGTATTTGACATGTTTTAAGTCAGTGTTATGGTTCCACCATTAACTTTCTATCCAGTGGGTTTGAAAATCTAAAAACAATCATAAATAACAATATGAAAAATCATGGAACAGGTATTTAAATTCAATGGATACTACAGATTGGCATTGTTTTTCATCTGTACTCACTAGACACAGAAGGGTTGCAAGACAGCAATGAGGTGCCTTGGCAGAGCAGTACACATGCAGCAGCCAAGTATCATCCCCATCAGCATGAAGCTTGGCTTCCGGACCTTTATGCTATTCTGGCATATGGGGTGTGAATAATTTGAAAGAACAATGCAGTTTAGATTGTAGTAGATTGCAGCAATAAAATGGGAAAGGGTGATCTCTCATATGAAAGATTTTAAGTCCTTATCTTTATTTAATTACAGTTACAACTATGATTTCATTTTCACTGCCTGGAAGGAACATGCTGCTTTAGCAACCAGCTCTCTCTTTTTGCTATTGATTCTGCTGATGTCTCCAGGCCAAGGTTGTTGTGGAGGACAGGGCTTAAATTGTAAAGAGAGATGCTCACATGATTCAAACATGAGGATTCACTCCTTAAACTGGAAAAACTAACTGGTATGTCAGATTCTCCTGTATTTAAGATGAGGAGCAGTTCTGAAGGTGACAAAGGTTCCTGCACTGGGAACTGGGCTCAGAGATCTCAGCATGCACACAGAAGCCCCTTGACCAGCTGTTTGGATCCCTCCCATAATCATCATCATTTCTTAGATTCCATTTTAAAATAAATAGATTCTAATCAACTTACAGATAAAATATACAAATGTTTTAAAGAATAAAAGCAACATTCTTCCTGATCAGAACTTAGGGGAGGTGGTTGGAGGGCACCAGGAGGCAACCTCAGGGAAGAGGATAGGGAGTAAAGTCGCTTTTGGTAGCTGTGAGTCCTGGCTGTCATGAGACTTTTGCACTAGATCTCACAAGAACAGGCAGTTCAGTATATGGGCCTGCCAGCTCATGGCCCAGGAAATATTCAGATAGAGGGCAAAGTAACACCTTCCTTGTGTTGCAGGACCGTCCCAGGTGGATGCTAAGAAAAGAATAGCACATATTTTACCTTCCCTGGGGCATTTCCCAGTTTATTTGGTCACCATAGTCTTCATATTATGTTTGGTGACAGTTAAAGAACATCAAACACCAAATTGTTCAGCTAAGCCAGGGGTAGGCAACCTAAGGCCCGAGGGCCGGATGTGCCCCCCCCAAGGCCTTTGGGCCTCATGTGCCCCCCCCAAGGCCTGCTACCCCCCACTGCCCGCCATGATGATATTGATTATTGTTGTTATTACTTGTTCTTGGGGTTTTCTTGGCAAAATCTCCACAGGGGTTTTGCCATGGCTTTTCTGGGGCTGAGAGTGTGTGCATGCTTATTTTTTTTTAAAAAATATTTTTTAAAAAATATTTTTATTATTTATTTATTTCTGGTGCTTTGGCCCCCCAATTGTCTGAGGGATAGCAACCCAGCCCCCAGCTCAAAAAGGTTGGCTACTCCTGAGCTAAGCCATGGGACTCCACAGACCCCTTTCCACCACTACTTAGTTGTGGGGGTGAGATCATAGGAGAGGAAGGAGATGTTTGTCAATGAGGCATAACCAATATTGGAAGAAAGGTGCTAGCAGAGTGGGGAAATTATTCCTGACATGCTCTATCTATCAGCACATAACTCAGACTAGTGTAGCAATACAGTGGAAAACATCCAAACCATTTACAGCTTGATCCTAGGTTCAGATAAAGCCTATCTCTCTCACACGCACACCCCAATTGTTATAAAACCAGCTTTTCTGGATTATCCCTATGGTCTATTTGTTTTTGACAGCAGATTGTATCATTTCCTCAGCAAAAGTATCCAAAAACATGAGGCAATATCAGACTACTCTGGCTCCAGAGAAGTCAATGGATCATTTAGTAGGCTCCTGGGCATAAGAATGTAGGATTTACAATGAATTCCTTAACAATAATCAGTTCTTAAGTCACAAACCTCCATTTTTCAGATTTTACTTGTGGATGAGATTGTTTATGAAGCTCAGTGACTTGGCCGAAATACACCAAGATGACTCTCTGCCTCCTGTCAGGTGATCCTATCTAGATTATCAGCCATGCTCTCCAAAATATGTATTAGCACTGATATTTGCAGCATATTGTAGATAAATGTATATATGTTCCAGTTTATGCAATGTTACCAGGAAGCCATTACACATAGCAAATTCACTAAAAATCGTGACCTGTATTCTGTATCAGGTACTTAGCTAAGTACACTTAACTAAGGACCTTATTGCATTACCAAAAAAACCTGATTTACCCCTATTGATTTGAACTCTATTTTGGGATGCAGCTGGGAATTATTACACCAAAAATGCCACCTTTGACACCACCTGGCTGCATCCCGGCTAAATCCCAGCTCTTGGCCACACTCAGCTGGCTGATTTGCAAAGTTGGGAGCTTCCCGTTTTTGAAAAGAGGCTGGCTGAGCATGGCTGGGAGCTGGGATTTAGCTGGGATGCAGCCAGGCGGCAGCAAAGACAGCATTTTTGGTGTGATAATTCCCAGCTACATCCCAAAATAGACTTCAAAACTGCAGGGGTTATTCAGTTTTTTCAGTAATACGATAAGGCTAAGCATCATCTCTTGTCCTGACCCACAACCAAAACCTGATAGAAACATCATTCACCTGTGCTTTGATTATTAGCAGAATGGACCTTTTTTTCTCCATGTGGCTGATGCCCTGGAAAGTAGGCTGGGGAGATGTATAATTGTGGTAGTACAGTAGTGTCACAGTAGTGATTAAATAGTGATTGTGGATATGGAATAGTTGCGGATGAGTAAATCTTCATGACTGTTCCATATTCACAGTCACTACCTAGTCACAATTGTGACACTACTGTCATGATCATAACTCTCCCTCCCAACCTATGTTATGGGGCATAAGCTGTGTGGAGAGAAGGAGGTCCATTCTACTAGTGATTAGAGCACAGGTGAATGACATTTCTCTCAGGTTATGAGGTGGGGGATCAGGCCAGTAGACGTCATTTAATTAAGCACAGTTAATTAGGTAGTTGATACAGAATACTGGCCCATATCTTTTTATGTGAAAAATGTTGTTGCTCAATTGAGCTTGGATGTTGATAGCCTCAAAAACTGATCTGTTAAGAAGCACTGAACTGACTTTCTATTTCTCTCTTCTCTGGGATGAACAAGTCTATAGGTCAAAAAAAATTTGGGGAATGATACATTTTGGGACAAGATGGTTTATGTCTTTATAAATTGCTCTATTTATGTGTTTATTTTACTCAGGTAGTATAGCTGGGGGGAAAAATCATACAGTTCATGCAAAGTTTACAGCTTTTTCAAAATATTTTCCACTACATGGAAATACAGAAAATATTTCCTGTGTTGCAGCAGGATGCCAAATAACTGGAAAGAAATCATCAACATCCTAAATAACAGTGACATTTTTATTTGAGATCAGTCACACTACACTGTGTTCCAGATGGTCAACCAATAAAAATATATATATTTTAAAAAAATGAGATTAAGTGTCAGGATTACAAAGCAGTTAATCAGCCAATTAGAGTACAATGTACAGAAAATATATTTACAGAATGCATGAAATACATATATAAAAACCATAGTAAAAAATAAAATACTAGCAGAGACATTATCAGGTAGTTTCTGTCTAATTGAACATATGAGGTAAGAGTTAGTATTAAAGCCAAGATTTGAAAAAGTGTTCAATTAAACTCTCCTGTTATTAATTTGCTTTTTTTTTTTTTTTTACTACAGCTTCCTAAATCTCTCAGGTAACACAATCCCAAAAAGTAATTTTTTCTAAGTTGTGTATAAGAATAGTATGAAACTTCAGATTCATATGGTCAATGATAAAAGAAAACACTACACACAGACACATCCCAGATCTTGTGAGGTCAAAGCACCATAATTTTTGATTGGTGATGGCAATTGCAACAATTTTAAAGGAATTGTATTGGCTGCCAATAGGCTTCTGATCTGAATTCAATACGCTTCTGATCTGCTTGGGATGAAATTTAAAGCCCTAAATGGCTTGGGGCTAGAAGGGCCACCTCTTCCTATATATGCCTGTCTGTGGTCTGTTGCAGGGGCTTTCTTTGTGGCTCACCAATGGAGACAATAAACTGTGGAAGGCCATGGGAGATGGCCTTCTCTGTTGAGGAACCCCCTTCCATTCAAGGTCTGATTTCACCACTGGTCTCATTGCAGCACCAAGTCAAAAGATGGATCAGTGTGGCCACTTGCATTATTAGACTGGGCTGATTAAGGGACTTTCTGGATAGAGAGGAAAGCGATGGTTGTAGCAATGCTCTTACATTATGTTTAAGGTCTCTGTTCTTTCAGAGAGAGCAGTTTGAACCTGATGCAAGTGCATCACCCATGCAAACAGAGACAATTTATTTCTAGCTGTGCCTCCAACTATTGAACTTTCTCCCAAGGGAGGCCAGGCTGGGTTCCATCCCTTTGGCATTTGTGCATTTAGTAAAAACTTTACTATTCCACTTGGCCTTTGGATTTTAAAATCAGGGATGTCTGCTCCGGCTGTTTTCAAGCTGTTTTTGTCTCATTTTATAACTATTTTTAAAGAGGGGTTTTGAAGTGTTTTCATTGGTTTTCAGTTCTGTATTTAATATTTTAAGTGTTTTCATCCATTGTGGATTGCTATGGTGTTCCTGATGGGTTGATAGGCAATAAAAACTGCCTAAAATAAAATAAAATAAAATATTTCCTTATAATAACAGGTTCTGGGGTATCTTAATGACAAGTTCATTCATTGTAGTAGGAACTTTTCTTCAGCATTCATTAGGATATCATTTTTAAGAGCATAAGTGTAACTTTAATGCTTATACATAAGCTTTTAAGGATATAACCTTAGTCCATGAAAGTTCATGCCATAATAAATGTGGTAGAATGCCAGAGGACTCTTTGCTGTTTCTGCAATAAGAGTATCTAGCACTCCTAACAGAAATATTCAGACATCATGGGTGAAGGCCAGTGGCTGGAGTCATATTGGTGTACAATACCAATGTAACTACATCATTGTAGGCACTGATGGGGCAGGGTGGGGGTAGCCACAGCATAGTACCATGAAGGAAGTAAAATTCTGGAGAAGTGCTCTTCTCAGAGCTAGAATATTTTGTCTGCCTTCTCTCACCACTACTAAGCAAACCTGGGAAGACAGGCAGTGTCCCCAATAGGGCTCTGACCAGACAGACCTTTTCCAGTGTGTTTTCCCTGGACCAGGAGTAGGCAGTGTTGGCAGATAACAGTTTACCCATCCTTAGCCAAGGTGAATAGATTGAAGGATGGGCAAAATGTTTTGTTTATGGATACAAAGTAAGGGATTTTGGAAGTAGCTACTGTTTACCTTGCTTGTTGTAGGTAGCCACATGTGATAAAGTGAAGGAAGGCTGGCCCATGGAAGAGGGTTGTTCTGGAAAGCAAAGGTTAATGAGGGAAAGAACAGGGAGCCAGAGAGGGGAATTACGAGATCTAACGACACCTGGAAAAGAAGAAAGGGAAGCAAGACCCAGGAGGGAGAAACGCGGAAGAAGGCTCGGTGAGGCGGACGGTGGAAGGGAAAGAGAAGCAAGCAGTACGGGAGCTCAAGAGGAAAGAGAAACACTGACAGAAGGGGAGGTAATCGACTGGGGCCAACTCAGCCCAAGGGAAGGGCTTCTGGAGGAACCGGTCGCTGCTCTTACAACCCTAGGGCCGAAGTCAATTGAAGCCAAACCAGGGTGTTGGTCATAAGGGGCTTCCCTTAGAACCCTCCAGGGCAGGGATTGCAGGCTGAAGACTAATCTGAGGAGGAGGAATGGTGAAAGGGGAAGATTAAAGGAATGGACTGAGAATATTAAAGAGAGAGTGTGGCACAACATCTCTCCCCTCTTTTAGTAACTGTTTGGTGAATGGGTTTCCGAGTAGATTAAAGGTATAGAGCATACATCTTAAGTGGTCTGCCCTTTCTTTCGCCGAAATGGATACCTCCAAGAAGCATGGAGTGGGAGGAGTGCCTTGTGGCCCCACGACATTGGTGTCAGAAGTGGGATCTCCGGTACAAGGCGGGGCTACAGGACCCGGTGAGGCTTGGTTTGCATGGTTGGCTGACCAACAGGAAAAGTTGTTGCGGAGTGTGAACGCTCACCAGGTGCAGTTGATGGAGCAAATGTTTGCAGCCCAGCAGGTGACACAACAGCAGTTGGTAACGCAGATGGCTGAGGCGCTGAAGCTCCCAAGGGAGGGGGAAAAGCCTACCTTGGAGTCACTGGTAGGGGCCCCAGCCCCAATAAGATTGGTCAAGATGGGCCCTAATGATGATCCGGAGGCATTTTTACACGCTTTCGAGAGGGTGGCCATAGCTGCCAAGTGGCCTAAGGAACAATGGGCTCTTATAGTAACCCCATGTCTTACGGGGCCTGCCCAGGAGATAGTGGATACCTTAGCCCCCGAGGAAGCCTCTTCTTATGAGAAAGTCAAAGAGGCCATTTTGACTACTCTCAACATCTCGGAGGAGACTTATAGACGCCGACTACGCGAGTTAAAGTGGACTCCGGGCATGCATCCTCGTGCCCTGGGGCAAAAGGTTAGAGCCAGCTGTTTAAGATGGTTGAAGCCGGCGGTGCGATCGGCGCAAGAGGTGGCTGAAATGGTGATGGTTGAGCAATTTATTAATGCCTTACCAATGACAGCTCGCAGTTGGGTGCGGTGCCACAAACCCTCCAAGTTGGAAGAGGCTGTGACTTTGATGGAGGCCTTTTCAGGGGCTGAGGAGGCCGAATTAGGGCACCTTCGGGGACCGGTGGAACCAAAGGTATCGCGGGGAATGAGAGTCGCCGGGGGTAGACCACCAGAACGGCGGGGAATGGCGCCGGGAGACGGATTTGGAGCCGAGGGAATCGCGAGCAAAGGTTTGAAAGGAGGAGTAGAGGGAGGCAAACCAACGACCCTTGCCCGAAGACCGTTGCTGTTGGGTGCCCAGGAAGGTCCCCGGCGTCCAATCAACTGCTTCACCTGTGGGATGGAGGGACACGTTAAGAAGGACTGTCCTCTCATGGAGTGTGCATGGGGAGACGCCTGGGAGGCGGCCCAGGTAAGTAGGGGCCTGACAGGTAGGGATGCTCGGGTGGTCCCGGCCTGGGTCAATGGACAGAGAGTTCAAGCCCTAGTTGACTCGGGCTGTAGCCGCTCCTTGGTAAGGAGGGTACCAGGGAAGGCGTATGGTTCACAGGTGGCGGTGAAATGTATCCATGGGGATGTGAAAACCTATTTTACCACCAAGGTGAGGGTGAGAGTGGGAAAGATGGAGCGAGAGATGAGGGTGGGGGTGGTACCCTCAATGGGAAGAGAAATGCTCCTAGGGCGGGATTGGCCCAACTGGAGGGAGTTAATCCAGGAGGAGGAGGGTTACGCCGCGGCAGAGGTCAGGGCGGAAGGGGTAGATATCGCCAGGGTTAATAGAGAGCAAGTGGCCTTTTGGCAGCAAAATGACGCGACCCTACAGGAAGCGTTTAAGCAAGCGGTTCCAGAGGAGGAGAGGGGAAAGAAGGGACCTTACTTTGTTTTTAAAAATAATTTACTGTATAGGGTTCAACAGATGAAGGAAGGAGAGGCGGCACACTGGCAAATATTAGTGCCCAGACCACTACGTCCTGCGGTGTTTTCCTTAGCTCATGACATTCCTCTGTCGGGACACCTGGGGGTGGATAAAACTATAAGTCGCATTTTACAGAGGTTTTATTGGCCTGGGGTGTGGAAAGAGGTGAAAGACTGGTGTGCCTCTTGTCCCCGCTGTCAGGTGACCCAAAGAAGGGGAGCTCCCGCGGGGCCTTTGATTCCTATGCCCGTCATAGACGAACCCTTTACAAGGGTGGGCATTGATTTTATAGGGCCTCTGGGGAAGTCAGCAGCAGGCCATCAGTTTATTTTGGTGATGGTGGATTACGCCACCCGTTACCCAGAAGCGGTCCCTTTGCGATCCATGCAAGCAGGTAGGGTGGCTCAGGAGTTGTTGACAATTTTCGCGAGGGTGGGGTTTCCACGAGAGGTTATTACAGATCAGGGCACCTCTTTCATGAGTAGAGTCCTGCAAAAGATGTGGTCTATCCTCAAAGTCAAACCCCTAAAGACCTCCGTTTATCACCCACAGGCCAATGGGTTGGTGGAACGATTTAATGGGACCCTAAAGGCCATGCTTAGAAAGTTTGTAATGGAACAGGGATCACAATGGCATTTATTAATAGGACCTCTCTTGTTTGCGTATCGTGAGGTCCCACAAACATCCTTGGGGTTCTCGCCTTTTGAGCTGTTGTACGGAAGGCGTCCTCGAGGAGTGTTGGACTTGGTTAGAGAAGGGTGGGAAGAGGAGGTTAGCGAAGGGTCTACGGTGTTAAGAAGAGTGCTACAGATGAGGGATCATTTGGAAAAGATTGGGCAGATAGCTAGACAGAATCTGGTGGAGGCCCAAAGAAGACAGAAGGAGGCTTATGACCAGCGTGTCAGGCCTAGGTCCTTGCAGGTGGGCCAAAAAGTGCTAGTACTATTGCCCTCAGAGAGAGCGAAGTTGTTTGCTCAGTGGCAGGGCCCCTTTGAGGTCAAAAGGCAGGTGGGCCCTGTGGACTATGAGGTGGAAGTGCTGGGGGCCCGTCCTCGGTTACAGGTTTTTCATGTTAATCTCCTTAAGGAATGGAAAGAGCGGGAAGCCTTTTTGGCTCAAGTAGTAACGGGGGACGAGGTAGAAGAAGAGTTAGGCCCACAGGCTGGGCGCGAAGAGGGTCCTGATGATCTCCCTATCTGCTCTAACCTCTCGGAGGAACAGCTTAGACATATCCATCAGGTAAGGCGGGACTTTGCGGATGTCTTCTCTAGGGACCCGGGCTTCACGTCCATGACTTGCCATAGAATAGTTACAAAGCCCGGGGTGGTGGTGAGGGTTCCAGCGAGACCTTGGCCATGGAGATTACAGAAAGGGATTAACGACGAAGTGGATAAGATGTTAGCGCTGGGGGTCATTGAACCCTCTAATAGTCCCTGGCGAAGTCAACCGGTACTAGTCCCGAAGCCTGATGGGTCGATTAGGTTTTGTATAGACTTTAGAAGGCTCAATGAGGTGTCGCGGTTTGATGCTTATCCCATGCCAGGGACTACCCAATTGCTAGAAAAGTTGGGGAAGGCTAAGTTCTTGTCCTCTTTAGACTTAACAAAAGGTTACTGGCAGATCCCGTTACCGGAAGGGGACCGAGAAAAGACGGCCTTTGCAACGCCTAAGGGTTTATTTCATTTTGTACGAATGCCCTTTGGCCTTCATGGAGCAGCAGCAACCTTCCAAAGGCTAATGGACCGGGTCCTGGCCCCTCTAGAACATTGCGCTGCCTCGTACATTGACGATATAATTATCTTTAGCAACTCTTGGTCAGAACATGTTCAACACCTCCGACAAGTGCTGCAGAGATTAAGGGAGGCAGGCTTGACGGCTAACCCCGCAAAGTGCGCGGTGGCGTGGCAAGAAGTGAAATATTTGGGATACTGGGTTGGAAGGGGACAGTTAAGGCCCATGGAAGATAAGGTCAACCGGGTTAGTAAGTGGCCACGGCCTATGAACAAGAAACAGGTGAGGCAATTTTTGGGGTTAGCCGGATATTATAGGAAATTTATCCCTCATTTTGCCAGTATAGCAGGACCCTTGACAGATTTAACACGAAAATCTCGGAATAAGAGACAATGGTGGGGTGTCCGGGAGGAGGAGGCCTTTAACACCCTGAAACGGCTGTTATGTAGTCGGCCGGTCTTACGAGCTCCGGATTTTGATAAACCGTTCATTCTCCAAACGGATGCATCCGAGAGAGGAATTGGGGCCGTGCTGGCTCAACAGTGGGAGGACGGAGAACACCCTGTTCTTTATTTGAGTCGGAAGCTGAAGCCGGGAGAAAGAAAGTATGCAGCCATTGAGCGGGAGGCTCTGGCAGTGAAATGGGCTGTTTTGGCTCTACGTTATTATTTGTGGGGAGCTCGGTTTACTTTGGTCACGGACCATGCCCCTTTACAGTGGCTGCATACCATGAAGGATGCTAATCCCCGGCTGACGCGGTGGTATTTAGCTCTGCAGCCCTATGCCTTTACGGTCCGACACCGGGCGGGGAGACATCATGCTAATGCTGATTTTTTTTCTCGACAGGGTCCGTGGGCTTGTGGAGACGGAACAACCCTCTTGTCGGGGGGGTTATGTGATAAAGTGAAGGAAGGCTGGCCCATGGAAGAGGGTTGTTCTGGAAAGCAAGGGTTAATGAGGGAAAGAACAGGGAGCCAGAGAGGGGAATTACGAGATCTAACGACACCTGGAAAAGAAGAAAGGGAAGCAAGACCCAGGAGGGAGAAACGCGGAAGAAGGCTCGGTGAGGCGGACGGTGGAAGGGAAAGAGAAGCGAGCAGTACGGGAGCTCAAGAGGAAAGAGAAACACTGACAGAAGGGGAGGTAATCGACTGGGGCCAACTCAGCCCAAGGGAAGGGCTTCTGGAGGAACCGGTCGCTGCTCTTACAACCCTAGGGCCGAAGTCAATTGAAGCCAAACCAGGGTGTTGGTCATAAGGGGCTTCCCTTAGAACCCTCCAGGGCAGGGATTGCAGGCTGAAGACTAATCTGAGGAGGAGGAATGGTGAAAGGGGAAGATTAAAGGAATGGACTGAGAATATTAAAGAGAGAGTGTGGCACAACATCTCTCCCCTCTTTTAGTAACTGTTTGGTGAATGGGTTTCCGAGTAGATTAAAGGTATAGAGCATACATCTTAAGTGGTCTGCCCTTTCTTTCGCCGAAATGGATACCTCCAAGAAGCATGGAGTGGGAGGAGTGCCTTGTGGCCCCACGACACCACACACGGCTATAATAGGATTATCTAGAGTAGGAGTCCAGTCTTTCTAGCTCAGGCTTTGTTTATTGCTTTGTTTACTACTTACAAGCTGCTGCAACTTGAAAGTGTGTGTTTTTAGAGATGACATGGATATAAAAGGACTAAAGATTAAAGGACAACATTACAAGTTAAAAGCTTTCGCAGATGATGTGGTAATATTTATGGAAGAACCTCTAAGCTCGATAGAGAAATTTCAAGGAATTTTGTTGGACTTTGAAAAAGTTTCTGGAATAAAGATAAATAAAGAAAAGACAGTAATGCTTACAAAGAATATGACAAAGGAAGAAGAGATTAAACTACAGTCTTTATCAGGATTCAAAGTTGAGAGGAAAATTAAGTATTTGGGAATTTGGATTACAAAGAGGAACCCTGATTTATTTGAAAATAACTATGAAAGACTATGGAAACAAATTAAAGAAGATCTTAATAAATGGACAAAATTAAATTTATCATTGTTGGGAAGAATAGAGACAATTAAAATGATGATACTACCAAAGATGAACTTTTTGTTTCAAAACATTCCAGTGCTTTTAAATGATAAACCACTTATACAATGGAAGAAAGATCTTGTAAAATTCATCTGGTCAGGTAAAAAATCTAGGATAAAGTGGAAGACACTGATTGATAAGAAGAAAAATGGGGGTTGCAACTTACCAGACTTAAAGACTTATTATTATGCAAATGCATTAACTTGGATCACGGACTGGGCAAAATTAGAAAATGATAGAACTCTTACCTTAGAAGGATTTAATCTGAGATTTGGTTGGCACGCATATATGTGGTATAATAAGACAAAAGTGCACAAAGAATTTGAGCATCACTATGTTAGAAGATCATTGATAAGGATTTGGCTGTATTGTAAGGAAAAATTCTACAGAAAACTACCTTTATGGGTGTCACCACAAGAAGCCTTTTTTGGAAGATGGCGAGAAGTATCCAAATGGTTGAGATATCGAGACATCTTGAGCAAAACAAGGAGTGGAAGCTATGAATTAAAGCCTTTAGAGAATTTGAAAGAATTGGATAAAAATTTACATTGGTTTCCATATAAACAGCTAATGGATAGATTTAAAGCAGATGATAAAAAACTGGGATTTGAAGAGGCAGACACCGAATTGGATAAAGTGATTAAGCAAAATGGAAAAAAACTAACTTCCAAATATTATGAGACTTTACAAGCCATAGATTTGGAACAAGACTTAGTAAAAGATACGATGATTAGATGGGCCAAGGACATTGGTAGAGACATTGATTTGGAAAGTTGGGAGTGGGCAAGATTGAAGACACAAAAATTTACTCAATGTCAAGACTTGAAAGAAAACTATTTAAAAATGGAGCAACGTTGGTACCTCACCCCAGCGAAATTAGCAAAAATTTGTAGGAATGGTAATAACAGATGTTGGAAGTGTAAGCAAACTACAGGGTGTTGGCTACATGTATGGTGGAATTGTGACAAAGTCAGGAAGTATTGGACAACTGTTCATAAGGTAATTTGTGAAATATTTAAAATAAGATATGACATGTTACCAGAAATATATCTGTTGAACATGACAAATAAGATCCCAGTGAAAATGGAAAGGAAATACGGAAGGATATTATTGTATATGATAACTTCAGCTCGGATTACATTAGCAAAAAAATGGAAGTTAGCAGAAGTGCCCTCAACCAGTGAGTGGATTACAAGACTTATTGAAATGATGAGTATGGACATACTCACAGCCAGACTGAACAAACAAAATGTAGAGAGTACTGAACAAGACTGGACTCCAATACTGCAATACTGTAAGAGAGAAAATTTAATTGAATAGAGATATAGACTGATGGGATACCTTAAATTAGTAAACTGACTTAAAAATAGGTGAAAAGTGACTATTAAAGATCAAGATAATTAAAGCTGTTGTTATAACACACAGTGGATTCAATATCTAAAATTGCATATATATGAAGACAATGAGTGAACATTGAACCAAGGTTGAGTACAAACTGGAGATACTTTGGAAGTCAATTGTAAATATTTGTATTTAATTATTGGAAAAGAAATTGGTGTGTTAACTTTATAGATATGTTTGAATAGTATATGTTAATAAAATATATATACACCTGAAAAAAAAAAAAAAAAAAAAAAAAAAAAGAAAGTGTGTGTTTTTCCAGCCCCCCTTCACCATCCTTCCAGTGTCAATGGTGCTAAAAGTCTTCCCGGTGGACAGAGGATGAAGAGGAAAAGGGGAACTAGGTGAATGCAAAAAGATTGTAAAAAGGAATTTCACTTTCAGAGGTTTGGTAAGTGGTGTATGCCTGTATAAAAAGATCTCACCTGCACTCTAGATCTTCTTGGGACATGATCCTTTTTGGAGCTATCCTTGGTGCTGTACCATTGGAAGGTTCTCTCACCTTTGGTCTGAGTATGACAATGTTCTGGTTCAAATTTTGTACCTGCCATGATCTTATTAGATTGCCTTAGGTCAGAGTAAGGAATGTGCTATTGTTTGGCTGCACCTCCCCTAAGACTGGGATAGCATTGACAACAGTGAGGGATCATGGGAACTGTAGACCAATAACATCTAGGTTTGGCACATGCTCCTCATCCATGCCTTAGGCCATGGGTAGGCAACCTTTCCCCTTTAAGAGCCGAGGGACTTCAGCTCCCAGAATCCCAGGAGCTATTGGCCAACATGGGACTTTTGGCCAACATGGCTGAGGCTTCTGGGAGCTGAAGTCCCTTGGCCCTTAAAGAGGAAAGGTTGCCTACCCCTGCCTTAGGCAAACCAACTTTTGCCTCACAGTTAAAACAATACCAGCAACAACAAAAATTATCCTGGCCTGCCTTATAAAACTGTTGCCAGAATTACAAATGTATATGAAATAATCTGAACACTCAAATGCTATATGTTCATTGCTATTATTGTTCCAATCAACAATACTCTGTGTTCTAACCTTGAGCCAAGGCCTCTAGTATTGATATGAAAATGTTGAAGCCTTTGAAAAGGAGAGCTATTGCAGAGTATATGCAAGGTGTTTTTTTGGTTTTTTTAGATAATCCTTATTTCAAATATATATTCTCCCTCCCTTCCTCTATCTGATGTGGAAGAAAGACATACATTATGCCAAGAATGGCAAAGTAGCAGCAGGGAGCCTCAGCAAATGGCGGAAAGATTAATCTATTCTGTTCTGCAAGTGCAGATCCCTCTTTGAATGAAAGGAATTGACTGAGATTTGGGGTGGGGGAGGGCAGGGAGAAGCATTGTGGAACAAAATATTGAAGCAGCTGCTTTGCCTGCATCCAGCAAGGCAGAGGACAACGTACCAGGAGAGCAATACTGCATCTGCGCTTGGATGGAATGACTGTGCAATCTGCTGAAGGTTGGAAGGGAACATGATGGAGCAATGGGGAGACAAAAATTGAAGGGCAGCAGGCAAGTTTCAAAGCTTCTGAGTGCAATAGCCACTGACTCATTACAATCCAAACCAATACTGCTAAAGCAGTATTGTATAGTTAAATGGGACATTAATAGAGAAAATACTGCAGCAATGCTTGAGTGATTGCAGAGCTGTTCATCACATGCAAAATATGTTCCTGATTTAAATGGGAAGCAGATATTGTTGCTCTTCTTAATTTTTTTTAAAAAAAATACAAGCATGGCAGATGGAAAGCACCATCTTAGAGGAGGCACACAGACACAGACACACACACAGACACACACACACAATCTCTCCACCATATCTCTTCTAAAAGAATGTATTCATTGGTTGCAATAAGCAGACCCAAAAACAAAGAAAATGGGCTTCTTGCTTCAAAACTAGTGTTTTTGCCCTAATGAGAATTAGTTTACTAATTGGCTATAACTCATACAATTAATCTACTAGGATTTCCTTCACAGGAGACAGTCCTAAGTGGTGTGTGTGTGTGCGCGCGCTAGTGTGTCAGCCAATAGATAAATAGGCACCAGGCACTAAGATGTCTGATTCCTCCCAAAACAATTAATCCTTTTCTTTTAACTAAGACCCTTATCTAATACAATCAGTTACATTAAAATGTGTTGGCACATCACTTAAACCTCACTTGTTCTGCCTTTTTGAAATATTCAGGAAAGTCAGAGAACTTAAAATTTAATAAAGCAAGAGAATCAAATTAGCCTCAAAAACATAAATGTATGCCTTAACCTCTTAGCCCCTCTGATTAGTATATGCTCAAGTAGATTAAACAACTACAACTCTATGCACTTTATTATATATTTATGATGATGATATTATATATTTATATTATTATATTTATATCCTGCCTTTCCTCCCATGAGTTTAAAGTAGTACACATGGCTCCTTTTCTTCCTGACTTTTTTTCTAACAATAACCTTGTGAGGTAGGTTAGGTTGAGACAGAGTAACTGACTCAAGTTCACCACTGACTGTCCTGGCTCAGGGGAGGTGCAGACCTGGACACCAAAGTCCCAGTCCATTCTAACAACTATGCCATATTGGATCTCTGTATTACTAATATGAAATGGTATTAATATTCTATAAAATATATTAAATAAGCAACACAATCCTTTATATATATATATATATACATTCAAAAATTTCACTGGGGGGGGTCAGTTCTGTGGAAATGGGTATAAAATTGTAGTCTAAACTTATTAAAACTTTCAGTCCTGCTTATATGTTACATATGTCAGCCAATAAAATAGAAAAATGTAAGTACAAAGAATGTAAGAACACAAGGAGAGTCAGCCAATAAAATAGAAAAATGTAAGTACAAAGAATGTAAGAACACAAGGAGAGTCATGTTGGATTAGACCAAGGATCTATGTGGCCCAACAGTCTAACAAAGGAGTATCCTTTCTGAGTTCTGTGTAGCTATCTATGCTTCTGGCACGGTCTGTCCTCTTGCTTAGAGAAATGGGCAAAAAGATGTTGGGGATGTGCAAACATAAAAACCTGTCTATGAAATGCTTTCAAATTAATGCAAGCTCACCTATACTGCATTCTTAAAACACTTCCTCTTCTAGGGTTTTCAGGTCAGGACTACACCAGACCCTGAGATGTCAGGGCCAAAATGTGAGCTCTCCAGACAACTTTTTGTGATGTCACAGAGATGCCATTAGCCATGATACATTCAGAATCAACCACCCAGCGATGGTGAGTATGCCATTCAAACAAATAAAAACCCAAATAACAAATGAGGAATATATATATATATATATATATATATATATACACACACACACACACACACACACTTTTCAAGATGCTCTCACCCTGAGATTCTTCCCTCTCATGCTAAGGACTGGAAAAGAGGAGCCAGACCTTGAGACTCAGGGCTAGGCCCAGGAATCCTAGCATTTTCTCTTTAAAATACGTTGTTTGTTTCCAATTTGGGGCAGAAGGTGAAGATCTTCTGATAAAAAGAAATCTACCTCCTTCCTTGCTCCAAATTACAGCTCCCAGGCTTCATTGGGAAGGAACCATAATGGTTCAAATGGTATTCACATGGAATGTAGCCATATAGATGGAAATGCACCTAGCTAAGGAAATGTCAATACAATTGTGACCTTTCCCCCCCTATAGTAAACCTACCATGATGCACATAGCTTGTCAGCAGATTTACATCCACATGTTTACACTGAAACCTCAATTCCCAACAAAGCTCATTTTCACAGCAGCCAGCAATTCAGACTTCATAGATGAGGATGAAGGCAAGGCTCTCTTTTGCACAACTCATTTATAGCACCTCAATCCCACTTTAACCACCACAGCTGCATCCTGTGGAATCCTGGTGTGTATACTTTGGTGAAACACCAGATCTCTCTGGCTGATAATTCTAAATAACTCACATTACTACAAATCCCAAATTTCTATAGGATGCAGCTATGGGAGTTAAAGAAGAATCACAGTACTATCCTGGTGTAATGAAAAAGAGAACTAGGCCCCATTCACACTTGCGTTTTTGTGCTGGATAGATCTGGGCAGATTCGTTGATGCAATACTGAATCTGACCCAAATAGAAGTTCACACTAGGTTTACCCCGATCGAATTTCTCTGGTGCAATTTAACCCTGTCAAGTTCACACTGACCAAAGTACTGATTAAAAATGGAGTCTCCTTATTGATTGCTTTTGATCATTTTTTTGGGCGGGGGGTCGTTCTGTCAATCAAATGATACACAACTTTGTCACACTGTTGGGGCGAACCCCTGCCTCAGAGGATGGGGAGGACAAGCCTTTTGGAGGACCTCTTGCCATGAAACCCCCATGAGAACTTTTCCTTGGTGGATCTCCCCTGCCAGCCTCAGAGGATGGAGAGGACAAGCCTTTTGGGGAACCCCTTGCCATGAAACCCCCATGAGAGCTTCTCCTTGGGGGATCCCCTCTGCCAGCCTCAGGCTGGAGAATAAAATCACCATGTGTTGAAGCCATGGAAATGCAAAGGTTCACATTTTCTGTCAAATAAAAAAAATAAAAAGAAAAAACCTCACAAGACCCTCCTTTGCCAGCTTGGATAATGTCTGAACATCTGGGCTATGGCATCATTGGGGGAAAAACACAGGAAAGAGGAAAACAGCTGAGTGGTTGTTTAAAGGTCCTGGTAGTGGGAAATTTGAAATCACCAGAGCTGGCAAGTAGGCATGAGCACAAAAATGGCGCTTGCCATGCACTCCAACCTGTGAGAAAGGATAGGCATGTTCCACTCCTCTTCCCACCCATTAATCGCTCCCTTCAGGAAGCCCTGAATAGGATCAGGGGCAAGTTCACATTGGCAGCACCCTGACAAAACCCTTTTAAAAAAAAAAGATATGGGACAAAACTCAACATCTGAAAACCCACAATGAGGAGGGTTTGCCCCAGGTCCACCTCTATTTGGGTGTACAAAACCTGGCACCAGTGTGAACTACCCACTTTTAAACCAGTTTGCAAACCATTTTATAACCTAGTGTGAACAGCTCCCTAGGCTTAGAAATAAGCACATACTGTCTCTCCCTTGTGATCAGTGCTTGTGGTCACTTGTTTGCCTTTCCCCCAAAAAGGAAATGGGCTGCAGAAAGGTCATCAGTTCTAAAAGCAGGCCATGAGTTTACTTTTTCAGACATATTTTTACTAGGAAAATTATGTTCATTATAGTTATCTTTTATTGTGCCCCTGCTGCCCCACCTTGAAGAGTGTTTCCATCTGTTTCCTCTATCAATATGTTTCAATTTCCCCCATTGTGCACGTATGCTGCAGAACAACCTATGATCAAACTGTGCAGCAAATGGTCAAGATCAGCTGCTAACGCAAAGGCTATAATCAATTGTAGGTTCAACATGATGGACAAACATTCTATTACCACGTAAATCATACTCTATGTAAACCATAGGGCATTGCTTGAATCACAGAATATCTCACAGACAACAAAACACCCAAACATAGGTCACAAGATACCTGCTGTATTTAGATCAAGGTTCATAAGTATTATGCAAATTGAAGGTGATGCAAGCATGAATTGAGCATGGGGAAAAAAAAACACCTTTACAATGCTATACGAAGCATTTTACTTGGAAGCCCTCATTTTCACTTAGTTTTTTTCTCTTTTTAGTGTTATTTTTCATTATGATATATTGCTTTTTGAAATGGCTTTATTGTACTGTTGTTTGTTCTTCTCTTGGAACTGTTGTACTTTGCCTTGGCAGTTTTTACAGAGACATAGTGTAAAAATGAATGAATGAATGAATGAATGAATGGAGTTTCACAGTGTTCAGCTAGGTTCATACTCCTCTGTGATCTTCTAAATGTTATTGGACTCTAACTCCCAACAGCCCTAGTCAGCATAGACAATAATGAGGAATAATTGAAGCAGAAGTCCATCAACATCCAGAAGGCCACAGGCTGCCTAGCCCTGTATGATTCCATATGCCCACTGCTTCTTCAGTGACTAAATGCTCAAACATGCAGGCATGGTCAAATACCACTTTATGTATCAAAGCTATTATTATTCATGTAAAGGTTATACAGTAGATAGACAATATCAAAACAGTTACTTTAATAAAATTTGTCCTCTTTTGCAAAGCAGGTGATTCATGCCTTCCTTAGTGTCTTTCTCTGGTTCCAATTAGATGAGATCAAGAACACAAGAAAAAGGAGAATTCCAACCACAGTGGTTGTAATGGTACCATTCCACCATCCCTCTAACTGACAAATCTGTTCTTCTGTGTTGTTTTGTTTTAATCATGTTGGATTCACTAATAATTCTGCTATGAATATGTTTGGGACAATATTTTTATTGCCGTATAAGTTTAAACAGTCACAGGAACTGGGAATAAGGTAGCTCTGAAGATGTGCCACTGTAACTGTCCTGGTATTGCAAAATAAGGAGCGTATAGTCTAGTTATGCCATGTATTGGTCTACTTGTCTCAACCTTTCCCAAGCTGGTGCTCTCAAGATGGTTTAGATCAGGGGTAGGCAACCTTTCCCCTTTAAGGGCCGAGGGACTTCAGCTCCCAGAATCCCAGGAGCTATTGGCCAACATGGGACTATTGGCCAACATGGCTGAGGCTTCTGGGAGCTGAAGTCCCTCGGCCCTTAAAGGGGAAAGGTTGCCTACCCCTGGTTTAGATTTTAGCTACCTTGACTCCTCCTGCACCCATAGGCTACATTTGCTAGGGTGATAGGTGTTACAGTCAAAAATATTTGGAAGGCACTAAGATGAAAAAACCTAACCAAGTTGTTAAAAGATGATATGGCAAGTTCTTGTTGTTGTGCTGCTGGTGGTGGTGGTATCCCTTCAAATCATTTCTGACTTATGGCAAGCCTAAGGTGAACCTATTATAGGGTTTTCTTGGCAAGAATTGTTCAGAGTGGACTTGCCTTTGCCTTCCTCTGAGGGTTGAGAGTCTGACTTCCCTAAGGTCACCCAGTGGGTTTCCAGAATTGAGTGGGGATTTGAACTCTGATCTTTAGTCATAGTCCAATGCTCAAACCACTACACCATGGTACACATATAGCAAGCTGGAAACTTCCAATCACACACACACTTACACACACACACGGAGGAAGGACGGAGAGATTCCATTATACAGTTGTCCCTCCATTCTCACTGACTTGAGATCTGCAGTTTTGAATATTCACAGAGGGACAACCTCCATTAAGATCAATGGGTTGCTCAAGGGTGCACCCCATTCAAGCCTATGAGGCTTGAATATCATCGAGTCTCCATTTTTGCAGGGGTGGTGGTCCGGAATGGATTCCCCCATGAAAACAGAGGGCCAACTGTATTTCAAAATTCAGTGAAGCCTCCCCTTCACCAGTATTTTACTATTATGAGTTTTACCATGGGCATTTAAACATTTGGAATAGGTCAATAGCTCAGAGGTGATCAAAGTTCTCAACCATAAGTTCATTTTAACAGATTATGCTTTAATCACTATTTGAAATGGCTTTGCCTGTAATTTTCCCTCTTGTTTTCATTTCAGTAAATTTGGATATAAACAATAATACATTAAAATGAGAAGGAAGGAAAATGGCAAAAACCCACTTCATGTCCCTTAAAAATAACCTCCCAATGGTGTCTAATATCTCCAGCTTATGAAACTATTCATTCTCAGAAAAACAGCAGAATGCCAAGGGATTATTGGGATATATATATATTTTTCTTATTTATTTAAGTGCAAAAACTTTATTGTATAAGTGCATATTTACAATGTATTCTGAGCAAGAAACTTCAATAAAGTATACAGTTAAAAGTACCTATACATGCAGTCTTCTTTTCTTATATAACTATTTACTTCCTTTGATAAACATTTGTGCTGTGTGTTTATTTTGATATATTTAAGCACACTTCTGCTTACAGTCTTAATCATTGTAAACTTCTGTATTATCATAGTTATCTCAGCTATTCATGATCTTATTATCTATATGTTATATATTCCACTATTATTACGTTAATGTCTATTTCCATCTATTTTTACAATATGTAACCACCAAGAACCATTATTTCTCTATTTCCTCCTCCGGTTTATCATGAATCATACTTGTAAGTCGGTCCATCTCTATCATGTCTTGTAATTTTAGTAGCCATTCATCTGTAGTTGGTAGAGTATCCATTTTCCATTTTTGTGCTATCAGTAATCTTCCTGCTGTTACCATATATAGTATTTTTTTCCAATTTTGAGATTCCACTTTTTTGGGCAGCTTATCTGTCATGTTGAGAAGATATAGTTCAGGGGTCATGTCATATTTTACTTTTAACATTCTTTCTATCTCAGTGTGGATATGCTTCCAAAAGATCTTTATTTTTAGGCATTCCCACCATATATGAATCCATGTACCCCTCGCCGAATGACATTTCCAGCAAGTATTTTTTGCTTCCTTATAGATTTTTGTGATTTTCACCGGTGTAAGGTGCCATCTGGCTTTCATCTTCAAGTAGTTCTCATGTAGATTTTGGCTTCTTGTAAATTTCTGGGATTTTTTCCTGGCCATTTGCCAACTATCCAGACTGATGTCTCTGGCTATATCTTTTGCCCACTGAATTTTGGAATCTTTTATTATGTCTTTTTCTAATTTCCTTTGTTGTAGAAGTTTATAAAATTTTGATGTTAATTCCTTATTTTCTTTCATTAGTAAGTTATCTAATTCATTTTTTTTCCATTTCAAAATTATCCTGATTCCGGTCTTTTTTAAATCTCTCGGTAAACTGATGATAAAGAAACCAGTGTTTTTAAATTTCTACCGTTTCTATTTTTTCATTGGGTATCAGTGCAAAATTATTTTGCATATTCTTATATAAAATGTCCTCATACCTTAGCCATTTTGTTAGAGGGGTCCTGTTAAAGAAGGCTTCATGTGAAGAGATCCATTCAAGGATTTTCCTGTAGAATATCTGTTTTATTTTATTCCAGTTGTTTAGGATGGCTCTGAGAACAAAATGATGATCAAAGTCTCTGTTAATTTTGTTTTTTTCATGCCAAAGGTATGCATGCCACCCGAAACGTATGTTATATCCTTCCAGATTCAGCAATTTGGTGTTATGTAAGCTCACCCACTCTCTAATCCAAATCAAGCAGTTGGCCTGAAAGTAAAGTAAAAGATCAGGGAGATTATAACCACCATTTATATTAGTATCAGTAAGCGTTTTCCATTTTATTCTGGGTTTTTTCTTACCCCACAGAAATCTCCTTAGGTCTCTATTCCAGGTTTCAAATATTTTATTATTGGATATGATTGGGATATTAGTGAAAAGATAGTTGATTTTCAGGAGGACCGACATTTTGATTGCTGCTACTTTGCCAAGCAGCGACAATTTTAATTTGGACCAATTCTCCAGATCTTGTTTATTTTTTTTTCATGTGAGGGCATAATTATGTTCAAAAAGTTCTGTATTTTGCTTCGTTTTCCATATTCCTTTAACTATCTTACAGTTCGTTGTTTTTTGCAGCTCCATCTCTTCTCTTGGTGATATATTTTTAGTTATAATCACAGATTTTTGTGTATTCATTTAAAAGCCTGCTGCCTTGCCAAAATTGTTGATGGTTTCTATAAGTTTATGTATGCTTTTAGCTGAGTCTTCTAGAAAAATGACCAAGTCGTCTGCATAAGCTTTGAGTTTATACTCATATTTTTTGATCTTTACACCAATTATCTCAGGATCCTCTCTTATTTTATTGCTGATTACTTCTAAGACCATTATGAAGAGAAGGGGTGAAAGGGGGCAGCCCTGTCTTGTTCCTTTTTGAATATCAAATTGTTTAGTCTTTTCTCCATTGATAATTAGTTGCGGTGCTTGTTCTCTATATATGCTTTGTATCCAACCTAAGTATCTGTCACCTACCCCTAATTTATCCAATGTGTGTAACATATAATTCCAATTAAGGTTATCGAATGCTTTCTGAGCATCTACAAAAAATATCCCAAATTTTTTGTGATTATTTTTTTCAAAATATTCAGTTAGATTCAGCATGACTTTTATATTGTCTTTTAGT
This sequence comes from Phrynosoma blainvillii, assembly GCA_026167975.1. Taxonomy (NCBI): domain Eukaryota; kingdom Metazoa; phylum Chordata; class Lepidosauria; order Squamata; family Phrynosomatidae; genus Phrynosoma; species Phrynosoma blainvillii. The sequence continues at coordinate 198,296,058 of JANUYF010000001.1, read as the reverse complement.
TGTCTGGTGGGTAAGAAACCAGTCTGATCTTACTTGATTTGTTTAGTTAAAGCAGGTTTTAGGCATTCTGCCAGTATAAAGGCAAAGATTTTATAATCTAAATTGAGCAGGGAAGGATTATTGGGATATATTTTTTAAAAAATGAGGGGGGACACACAGAATGGCAACGTAACTTCAATATCAGTGGGTCTAAGTCTATTTGGGATATAGGGTTCAGCACCTTGGATAGGAGATAGGGATAATAGAAATATTATTAAATAAATAAATAAATACCATGACATCCTTCTGGAATGCCTGAGAGAATCAGGAATCACAGGTATTGCATTGCAATGGTTCCATTCCTTCCTCTCAGGCAGATTCCAGAGGGTGATGGTCAGGGACAGTTGCTCAGCAAAAAAGGAGCTTAATTGTGGCATCCCTCAAGGTGCCATTCTTTCCTCAATGCTATTTAACATATATATGAAGCTGCTGGGAGATATCATCCGGAGACATGGGGCAGAGTGTTATCAGTATGCTGATGACATCCTTATATATTTCTCCATGTCTTGGTCTACAGCCTTGACTTCATATGGCATCTCCCCTCTCAATGAATGTCTTAAAGTGGTAATGGACTGGATGAGGGAAAACAGAATGAAACTGAATCCAGACAAAACAGAGGTACTAACAGTAACAGCCCCAAAACCAGGTATTGGGACACAATCTCCAGTCCTAGATTGGGTCACACTCTCCTCAAAGGACTGTGTTCACAGTCTGGGGGTGTTCCTAGATCCGTTGCTTCAGATGACAAATCAGGTGAATGCGGTGGTCAGGAGTGCCTGTTATCAGCTTCGGCTGATACGCCAACTGCGTCCTTTCCTGGAGATTAGGGACCTTGAAACCGTGATACATGCGCTGGTAACCTCTCGTCTCAGTTTCTGCAATGCACTCTACATGGGGCTATCCTTGTGCGTAGTTCGGAAACTTCAATTGGTACAGAATATGGCAGCCAGGTTGGTCTCAGGCAAAACCAGAAGAGACCACATTACACCTATTCTAAGATCGCTTCACTGGCTGCTTATCAGTTTCCAGGCACAGTACAAGGTGTTGGTCATCACTTTTAAAGCCCTAAATGGCCTGGGTCCAACCTATATTTGGAACCGCCTCCTTCTGTATAATGCACCACACATACTGAGGTCCTCTGGGAAGGATTTATTGCTATCTATAAAAACTAGACCATCTGCAACTGCCCAGAGGATCTTTTCGGCTATCGATCGCAGACTTTGGAATGGCTGCCGGATGAGATCCATCACTTGACCACCTTAAACAGCTTTTAAAAAGCTGTTCAGATGGATCTCTTCCAGCAGGACTTTCCTGAGTAGGTAACCGGCCACCAAAAAATTATGCATGTCCCTGTTTTCTGTTACAGTTATTTTAATCTAATTAAAACAGTTATTTTAATCTAATGTTAATCTATTATTTATTGTAACCTGTTATTTTAAAGTATGTTTTAAATTTCAATTATTTAATTGTATTTTAAGGGGGGTGGGGTGGGCTACTGGGGGACTGGACTGTTTGTTTTATCATGTAAGCCGCCCCGGTTGTATTTTACAGAGGGGCGGGATATTATTATTATTATTATTATTATTATTATTATTATTATTATTTGCTGACGACACCATAATACTAGTACAAAACCTCACAGACCTGGAACAACTACTAAGGAAGATCAAAGAAGAAAATGCAAAGGCAGGCTTATTGTTGAACATAAAGAAAACAAAAACAATGATCACAAAGAACTTACACACGTTCAAACTAGACAATGAGGAAATAGAAATAATAAAAGAGTTCTCATACCTGGGATCAAATAATGATAGAAATGGGGACTGCAGCCAGTAAATCAGGAGAAGATTAAGAATGGGAAGGGAGGCTGTGAAAGAACTAGAAAAGATCCTAAAATGCAAAGACATACAATTCAACATAAAAGTCAGAATCATACAAGCCATTGTATTCTCTATTACCATGGATGGATGTGAGAGTTGGACAGTCAAGAAAGAAGATAGGAGGAAAATGAATGCATCTAAGGTGTGATGCTGGAGAAGAGTGCTGAGGATTCCATGGACAGCCAAAAGGACAGACAAATGGATTCTAGAACAGGTCAAGCCAGAGATATCCCTACAAGCCAAGATGACAAGACTTAGACCAGGGGTAGGCAACCTTTCCCTTTTAAGGGCCGAGGGACTTCAGCTCCCAGAAGCCTCAGCCATGTTGGCCAATAGTCCCATGTTGGCCAATAGCTCCTGGGATTCTGGGAGCTGAAGTCCCTCGGCCCTTAAAGGGGAAAGGTTGCCTACCCCTGACTTAGACTGTCATGCTTTGGACACATCATAAGAAGGCATGAATCATTGGAAAAGACAATAATGTTAGGAAAGGTGGAGGGAATTAGAAAGAGAGGAAGGCCACATGCTAGATTATTAAATTATTTATTAAAGAGACCACAAATAAGAGTTGGGCAGAGCAGCAGAGGACAGGAGAACCTGGAGATGTTTCATCTATAGGGTCGCCGTGGGTCAAGATCAACATGAAGGCAGTTATGAACAACAACAAAACTTTGGATAGCTGCTTTAAAGTTTAGACTAAGGGTACCTATAAACTGTAGAAATAATGCAGTTTCACACCACTTTAAGTATCATAGCTCCATCCTATGGAATCATGGGATCTGTAGTTTTACAAAACTACTAACCCTAGGATTCTGTTGGATGGAGCCATAGCAGTTAAAGTGGTGTCAAACTGCATGATTTCTACAGTATTTCTATTTAGACTGCTGCCACACTGCAGAATTAATGCAGTTTGACACTGTTTAACTGTCATGTCTCCATCCTGTGGATTCCTGGGATTTTTAGTTTGTTTTGGCACCAGAGCTGTCTGACAGAGAAGGTTAAATATCTCACAATATTTTGTCATTGTTGTTGTACACCTCCAGGTGGTTTTTGACATTGTTAGCTGCCCTCAAGTTGATCTCAATTCATGGTGACCCTGTGGATGAGACATCTGTAAGCCCTCCTATCCTCCACTGCTTAGGTCTTGAAGATTCAAGCCCATGACCTCCCTGACTGAGTCTATCCATCCAGTGTGCATTATTTCTTTCTGTCTGCTGCCTTCTCCTTTTCTTAGCATTATTGTCTTTTCCAATGTTTCATGCCTTCTCATGATGTGGCCAACTTAGGACAGCCTCAGTTTCATCATCTTGGCTTCCAGGGAGAGTTCAGGCTTAATCTATTAAAGGACCCAATTGTTTGGTTTTTTTTGGCTGTCCACAGTATCCTCAGCACTCTTCTCAGTACCACATCTCAAATGAGTTGATTTTCTTTTTATCCACTTGCTTCACTGTACAGATCTCACATATATTCCTCATATATGGTGATGAGGAATACAATGGCTTGTATGATTCTAACTTTAGTGCTTAGTTGTATATCTTTACTCTTTAGGACAGGGGTAGGCAACCTTTCCCCTTTAAGGGCCGAGGGACTTCAGCTCCCAGAATCCCAGAAGCTATTGGCCAACATGGGACTATTGGCCAACATGGCTGAGGCTTCTGGGAGCTGAAGTCCCTCGGCCCTTAAAGGGGAAAGGTTGCCTACCCCTGCTTTAGGATCTTGTCTAGTTATTTCATTGCTTTCCTTCCCATTCCTAGTCTTTTCTGATTTGTTGAGTGCACTAGTACGTGTAGGGGTAAAGTCAGGAAAGCTAAAGCACAGAATGACCTCAGGCTTGCTAGAGGGGTTAAGAACAATAAAAAGGGCTTTTGGGGGTATGTCCCTAGCAAAGGAAAGAAGAAGGAAATGGTAGGGCCACTGCACAGAGAAGATGGAGAAATTCTAACAATGTTAGATGTAGTTCATATGGTCCTGGAGGACAGAGAAAAGGCAGAACTACTCAACACTTTCTTTGCCTCAGTCTTCTCACAAAACGAAAAGGGTGTTCAACCTGAGGAAAATGGAGCAGAGGACACAATAGGGGAAATGCAGCACAGAATAAGTAAAGAGGTAGTAAAGGAATACCTGATTAACCTAAATGAATTTAAGTCTCCAGGACCATATGAACTACATCCAAAGATATTAAAAGAACCGGCAAATGTAATCTCAGAGCCACTGGCAATAATCTTTGAGAACTCCTGGAGAACAGGAGAAGTCCCAGCAGACTGGAGGAGGGCAAACATTGTCCCCATCTTCAAAAAGGGGGAAAAAGAGGATCCCAACAACTATTGTCCAGTTAGTCTGACACCAATTCCAGGAAAGATTCTAGAACAGTTCATTAAACAGAGAGTCTGTGAACATTTAGAAGGGAATGCCATAATTACTAAAAGTCAACATGGGTTTCTCAAAAACAAGTCATGCCAGACTAATCTGATCTCTTTGTGTGATCGTGAACCTGGTTGTTCCTGATGTGTGACCTAATTTGGATATTTGATGTTTTAACTTGTTTCTTATGATGTTTTAATTTGTTGTTTTACTTTTAGATTGTATGCCACAGGCAGGCTTTTTATATATTCTGGATTTTTTATTTGGTTTTGTACAGCGCCATGTACATCTACGCCGCTTAATAAATAAAGCTAATAATAATAATAATAATAATAATAATTTTTTTGATAAAATTACCAGCTTGGTAGATGAAGGGAATATGGTAGACATAGCATATCTTGATTTCAGTAAGGCTTTTGACAAGGTCCCCCATGATATTCTTGCATACATGATAGTAAAATGTGGGCTAGACAGTACAACTGTTAGGTGGATTAGTAATTGGTTGATTGACCAAACCCAAAGGGTGCTCAGCAATGGCTCCTCTTCATCCTGGAGAGAAGTGACCAGTGGGGTACCATAGGGTTCTATCCTGGGCCCAGTGCTATTCAACATCTTTATCAATGACTTGGATGAAAGAATAGGGGGCATGCTTCTCAAATTTGCAGAGACACCAAATTAGGAGGACAGGATGAAAATTCAAAATAGATTAGAAAGCTGGGCCAAAGCTAACAAAATGAATTTCAACATGGAGAACTGTAAGATACTGCACTTAGGGGTGAAAAATGAAATGCAAAGATGGGGGACACCTGGCTTAACAAGACTACATGTGAAAGGGATCTAGGAGTCCTAGTAGACCACAAGTTAAACATGAGTCAACAGGGTGATGCAGCAGCTAAAAAGGCCACTGAGACTTTAGGCTACATCAATAGAAATATATTATCTAGATCAAAGAAAGTAATAGTGTCACTGTATTCTGCTTTGGTCAGGCCCCACCTGGTATACTGTGTCCAGTTCTGGGCACCACAATTCAAAAAGGATATTGAGAAACTGGGGCATGTCCAGAAGAGGGCAACTAAAATGGTGAAATATCTGGAAATCATGCTCTATGAGGAAAGACTTAGGGAACTGGATATGTTTAGCCTGGAGAAGAGACGGTTAAGAGGTAATATGATAGCCCTGTTTAAATATTTGAAGGGATGTCATATTGAAGAGGGAGCTAGCTTGTTTTCTGCTGCTCCAGAGAACAGGACCTGGAACAATGAATGCAAGCTACAGGAAAGGAGATTCCACCTCAACATTAGGAGGAACTTCCTGACAGTGAGAGCTGTTTGACAGTGGAACACACTCCCTCAGAGAATGGTGGAGTGTCCTTCTTTGGAGGTCTTTAAACAGAGGCTGGATGGCCATCTGTTTAGAATGGTTTGATTTTGAATTCCTGAATTGCAGGGGGTTGGACTGGATGGCCCTTGTGGTCTCTTCCAATTCTATGATTCTTTGATTCTATGATTCTATGACTATAATCCATGGCTTCTTTAACCCAGGCTGTAATCCAAAAAAGTAACTTTTCCAAGCTCTGGTTTAAGGCCACTCTGTGTCAACCTTACTTTTGCTCCCAGAGTAAAGTGAGCATATGAACAACACACTGCTTTGTTTATCTAACATAATTCTTAAGCAATTCAACAATTTGGGAGATGATGGGCAAAGTCATATGCTCTCAGCCTTAAAGGAAGGCAGTGGCAAACCTCCTCTGAACCACTCTTACCAAGAAAACCCTATACTAGGTTTGCCTTAGAGTTGCCATAAGTTAGAAATGGCTTGAAAGCACACAACAACAGCAACACAATGTGACCTTGGTATCTGCTTGGGTTTGGTTCCAGGGCCTCTCACAGATACCAAAATCAGTGGATGCTCAAGTCCCATTATATACAATGGCATAGTAAAATGGTGCCCCTTATATAATATGGCAAAATCATGGTTTGTTTTGGGGATTTTTTTTTTAAAGTTAAGGTGTACATGGTTGAATTCATGGATACAGAGAGCTGACTGTAAAAGCAGACATAAAACAGTGATCATGATAAAATGGCACAAGTCGGGGCAGGAAATTGTGGGCCTCCAAACATTGGTGAACTACAACTCCTATCTTGTCTCTCTATTGTCCAGGCCTGAGGGGAACTGGAGCTTAACCATGTCTGAAGGTTTCCCAGCCCTGGTATGAGTCTTATTTACAAGCTTAATGTAAAGCTTATTACTTTAAAATATGTCAAGTGCTTTCAACACCCCAGAGCTCAGTGTGCATGCTGCTAAAGAGCTTCTGTGACAGAAGACCCACAATTTAATTAATAGAGATAGCTAGATAGAAAAACTAATGAGATGTGAGAGAGGGGGATGAAGAACTCCTCATCTTGTTCTACCACTCCTTCCAAATTGCCATCTTGGCAGTTCTGCAGCCATTTTATGGGGTGCTGGGGGAAGGCAGTGGCTGTAATGAGCAGAAACGAGTGTCTAATGTAGTCCTCTGACTTGGTGAGTCTCTCAGGGAAGAGTGTGAAAAGTTCTATTATGCTTGTGCTTTACGAAGACTGTGCAAGCACTTGTAAAGCAGTCCTTCTAAGGGCCTCGTATTTAAAAAAGAAAGCACTGGGCTAAGAGTCTGCAAATGGCTATCAAACTTTTCTTCTGATGTTGCAGGGTGCAGGGATTAGAGAAAAGAAACATGGCCATTCTGTCCCTTTTGCTGCCTTTAGTTCTCCCTAGCTGTCACTTTGCCTGCAGCCATTCCATCAGATTTCCGAGATGCTTTCCATCCCAGCTGATTATTATAAGAATTATAAGAACTGGTGCCTGGATATGGTTTTTCCCCCTCCCTGCCCCGATTACCTTTCCTCTCTGTGTTGAGTCTTTTCATTTAGAAGGTTAAGGACAGGAGCTGTCTCACTACTAGAATTTCTAAGGTACTCTGGAAGGCTTTTGTATCATCATCATCATTAACTAAAAAGCAGGATTAAATGTTTGAATAAATATATGAGATAGAAATGATTATAAATGTCCCAACTCCAACAAAGTCTTAAGCTAAGTGCACCAGCATTTTCTTTAAAGGATGATAAAAAAGATAAGGACTATAAGAACATATTTTTGATCATGGCAACTACAGTGAGAAATATAACTGTAGCTGCAGGCAAAAGTAGAGTATTATTTTAAATAAAGAGCAAATAACTTTAATTAGGGTCTCTACAGGGTTACAAATCTACAGAGCTCAATTTTTTTAAAAAAAAAAGTAAGGAAAAAAGCACACAAGGAATTGTATCAAGTCTGGCAGTGTTCTCCAAGTTTATCCCATTCTCTATAAATAGGAAGAACAAAGCTCTAAGAGTACCACAAAGTGTTTACTGGTAGACTAAGAAGAGCCCTTTGAACCTGAGTGATCCTTCCAGCAAAATGATAAAAAGGAAAATAAAGACCCTCCTGAAAAAAAAATTTAAGAGGCCCATTTTAGGGATGGTTCTCAAAGCAAAAGTATCCATTTGCCATCCATTCATAAGGGTGATATGGCAGTTAAAAAAATTCACTCCTCATGATCATGGTATCCATGATGAAGATACCAGGTGTATCTACACTGTAGAATCAATTCAGTTTGATGCAACATTAACTGCCATGGTTCCATCCTGCAGAATCCTGGGATTTGGAGTTTTGTTAGGCACTCTTTTTCAGAGAAGGCTAAAGAGCTCATTAAACTACAAATACCAGGATTCAATAGGATGGAGCTACAGCACTTAAAGTTGTGTAGAAATGCATATTTGTACAGTGTAGATGCCCCCCCACTGTATATATAAATGTAAAAAAATAATAATCCAAATTACAGGAGCTACTTAACTATACAGGCTTTAACATCAGAGTACCAGATGAGTCCAATGCAGACCATGGAGTTTCTTCATCCATAGAGACCTATTAGCAGACCCTGCCCACTCCTCTGAGACAGTGGCAGGCTGATGAATTTCATGTCAGTAAGGTGGCAAATTCATCCTGGCCTGTAATCAATTATAGCTTTTAAAGGTACTTTCCATGGTTCTGAATTCAAGCTTCAAAATCACTTCAATGTCCTGGAAAGTTTTTTAAAGTTTATAGTAATGCTCAGAACAGAGTCACTGCCCTGCTAACATGTGGGCAACAAGCCACCCTTCCCTAAGACTGATGTCTGGGATTATTCTGGAGGGACACCCCACTATCTCTGATCATTGATTGGTAGCAGAAGGGGTTCTCTTCTTTTCTTTCCTCCTTCCTCTCATATGTGCTGAATGATTAGGAAAGAGTAGTAAAGCCAGCCACTTTCATGTGATGTTCTCAAGAGTTCCATGTTGCAACCTTATTCAACAGGAAGATGAGACATAAGAACTTGCAGATCTGTCTCATAAGAAAGAAAAGCAAGACTCAGGCACTGTATGAGCCTTTCCAGTAGGTAAGACACCACAGAGTTACTTAAGCAAAACAGAAGCAACAAAGAAAGTAGGCAAAGAGAGAAGCACAGAGTTGCTCTTCCAGTACTTCATCCAACAACTAATTTTCATTAAAGAAGTAAACATGCATCTCAACTGCACCACTCCAGTCTGCTACAGAGGGTTGGGGTGGAAGTTAGGGCAAACAGGATGGGATACTCATGTATGGTTAAAAACAATCTTCTTGGTACTTAACAATTCAGTCCTAAGCAAGTTTACTCAAACTTGCTCACTAGACCACTGAGCTCACTAGAGCTTTCTCCCTTACAGTGTATGGTAAGAAGGATAGGGACAGGCAGTGTGATGTAGTGCTTTGAGTGTTGGACAAGGGCTCTGGAGACCAGGGTTTGACATGGAAATCCACTGGGTGTCCTTGGGCAAAACACTCTCAGCCTCAGAGGGATCAAGGGCAAACCTACTCTGAACTAATTCTGCCAAGAAAAGCTTGTAATAGATTTGTTTCAAGGTTGCCATAAGTCAGCAATGGCTTGAAGGCACACAACAATGGAGAGTGTTGTCCCACTGAACAGGAGCAGCACAGCTAGAAGCCTTGATATGCTGGTTTTCTGTCTGCAGCGAATGTTTGCTTATAGGACTACTGGATCCCATAAATCTCAACCTGTTCCCTCACCCTAGGACATCACAAGGTCTTGCCCTCTGGCCTCAAATCTGGCCATGGAATTTTATTTCATTTCATCTGTATGCCACCTTTCTCCCAAAGTGAGACCCAAGGTGACTCCCAGAAAGAGTCACTTAAAGCCACGCAATATTTTTTTAAAACATTAAAAGCATCATGTTAAACAATATAAACTTATTTAAAAGACATAGGGGGGTTGCAGACTGCCAGAAATAGTGCAAATTGAGTCCACTTTTAGGGTTAGGGTTAGTGCTAGGGAATCATGGGAATTGTTTTTTTTCTGAGACATTGAGCCTTCTCTGTCAGAGAGCTCTGGTGCCACAATAAAATATAGTTCCCATGATTCCCTAGCACTAACCCTAACCCTAAAAGTGGACTCAATTTGCACTATTTCTGGCAGTCTGCAACCCCCCATAGAAAGTTTAAAAGATAGATAAAAATAAAGATGCTTCCCTGCTTATATTTTAAAAGTCTCCTTAAACAAAAAGATATTTACATGTCACCAAATGGATAGCAGGAAGGGGGCGCCTAGCATCCCAGGGAGGCAAGTTCCAGAGGGTGGGAGTAGCCACCGACAAGACTCTTTCTCTTGTCCTCACCTAGCAAGCCTGTGATGGTGGCAGATCCTAAAGATCTTAGAACTCTGGCAGGTTTGCATGGAGAAGTACAGTCTTTCAAATAGTCTGATAGGGAAAGAGAGGCTGCGGATCTGCTTTCTATGTAATGCCAGGATTATATATATATATACATTTCTCCTTTCATTCCTGGACAAAATATACTTGCACTTTAAAACACACTGAAATCATATTTTGTTCTCCAAAATGGCGGCCACGACTCATTTGCGCATGTGCAGTACTCCTGCGCATGCACAAATGCATCGTGGCCGCCATTTTGGAAATCAAAATGGCGGCCGCGACATGCGCAGAGACGGCTGCCATCGTGCGTGCTGCAGCAGTGGCAGCAGCACATGCGTGGGGGGTCGCGCACGGTGGTGGGGTGTGCGCGCACGCATGAGCGCATGTGCCACCATTCCCCCCCCCCTCGGCCCGGCAGAGGGGAGGACTTCGGGGGACTGGCCCCTTTGCTCAAAAAGGTTGCCTACCCCTGGCCTTGAATAAAAAAGAAAAGATTCAGCAGATACTTACTGAATAGTTCCAACAGACAACTCAGGCTAACAATGTGGAATTGTTTTGCTTTATACAAGCACAGTGGAATTTTACAATAAGATGGAGATAGTTTGTAATGGCTTGGGTAACTGCTTTATAAAAGATGGTCATCTGTTTGATGGGCTATGCTGTTTAAGTCCACTCCTGAGTTTAGATGTAACTAGTTACAAACACCTAGTAACAAGTTACCAACAAAATAACCAGTTACTTATCATTAATTCTTCTTTTTTCCCATCAATAACAAAAGTACAGCTACATTGTGTTGTGGCTATAACCTAAGAAGAGAACTGTGATGTTTTAGTTACTTTTATCCTTATGGGGGCATGGCTGGGAAGGTTATCACATGATTTCAATGCTGACTTACGCTGCTGTGCTTCAGACTGCTATGTTGTACTTTGTTGTGGGTTTTGAGGATACAACATATAGGGAAAGAATGTACTTTTGCCTGCAGCCAACCATTTACACTATCCAAATTTTAGTTGAGAAGCTGGAAGGCAAATAGCTACCTTTAAAACTGTAATTATAAAGGTGACTAAAAACTTTTGGGTCCTTGGAACTATAGCTAATTTATTTTAAAATAGCCTTTTAAGCTATAAAAGAACCCTAAGAAAGAACAGCAAGCAATACTGAGTAGGCACACAAGAGGTCACCTTGCTGCAGGTTTTCCCACTATTATGGGGTGTGTCACATTTACTTTTAAATTATAGAAACAATTTGTAAATTGGCATCTACTCATATATATTGGTGGAAGTAATTTTTTTTTTGCATATAACATGTCCTCTTTTGTCCTCTTTTATACCAGCACATAATTGGCCTCTGCAAAGGCAATGAGAGAAGCATCATTTTATATGTCATAAAGTGGAAGACATTAAACTACAAGAGAGCTTCAAGATTAAACCAGTAGAAAGCTAATAAAAAGAGACATTGAAAAAGAACAAAATAAAGGGTAGATGTCAGCAGTATTCAAGACCAACATAAACAAAGAAAGGGAAAGGGGCCACAATCCATATATAGCACTTTTCCTTATTTGCCAATCAAATGTGCATATTCATTATGTTTGACAAGTATAAAGGCATACCTGCCTTTTAGATGTGATGAATGTATACTTGCTACATTAATCCTCTTAGTAATTAACCAGCAGTTAAGGACTTTGATGTGTATGCTATCAGCTTCGGTGGGCTCTGCAATGTGATGGCAGAATATCTAGCTGCCTGGTTTTATTTTATTTTATTTTGTTGTGTTGAGGATGAGTGTGGGGAAGATAGTTTCAAATAATAAACTCAGAAATCAATTTAAGAAGGGTTGCATCATTCTGTTCAATGAATCAGGAGTTTAAACTGTTTGCAATTTGAAATTTCTCCACTAAAAGTGAAATTCCTGATACTTATAGAATGAAAGTGCCACTGCTGTGTAGGGAAATGGGTCATAGGGGGCACCCACATGATATTGAATGAGTTGTCTATGATAGCCATCTGATCAGGATGGAGATGGCCCCTGTTAGGAGGGATTTCCTGTGCCAAGAGGAGGTGGTGAATCCACTCTACCATTTAGTCCCAACTTGAAAGGGGCTGTCCAAGATGTTTAATCTATTTTGGCACTTGGGTAGCTCCTTTGGACTAAAACCAGATGGGACTGATCACCCCACTTGACATGGAAGCCATCAGCTGCTATTGGCTGAAGCTGTACACAAAATAGATGCCATACGTCAGTACTCAACCCATGTACACATAGATGCCTTCTCAGAATCCACAGCTAGTCCAACTGCCTCCAGGCTGCAGAGCTGAAAGAACGTATCCACTTTCATCAGCCAGGAGATGGAGAGCAACAGAGAGGATGCACCCTGTGCCACCAAATATTTTGTGGCAGTGGTGGGGAATACACCAATCTAACTCCAGGCTGGTCTTTGGCAATTGACCTCCCTTGCTCAGTAGGGGATATTCACTGGGTAGGCACTGTATTTGTTTTTTAGAAGTGTTTTCTTTTAACATTCTGTTTTGGACCTTCTGTTGTTTTCTTCATTTTATGTTTTAGTTGCATTGGTACCATTTTATTGTAAGCTGTCTTGATTCCCATCAATGGGAGAAAGGTAAAATAGAACTGAATGAACAAAATAAATAAATAAATAAATAAACTAGATTCCCATCAATGGGAGAAAGGTAAAATAGAACTGAATGAACAAAATAAATAAATAAATAAAAACTAAATTAACAGTTGCAAGGAGTCTCAACGTGCTTGGGCAGAAATAATATACAGCTTCAACTACCCTCCCGTGTGGAAGAAAAACGCCTTCTTACCCAGTCTATCCACCAGAGGGGCTAGGTCTGATGGACTGAATGGTGGTGGTGGGGGGGGGCTGTTGGTAACCTGTATGGTTGCTGCAATTATCATTGAAAAGAACATCTTGTTTTTAAAATGCATTTTGGAATGGACAGCAAAGGCCATTTTAAGTGAAGAGAAGGAGGCTTATGTGGGAACTTCATATTAAGGTAAGAGGGGGGAAAAGGTTGAGGTCTCATACCACTGACTGCATGACTAAGAGTGGGATGTATTTTGAAATGTACATGTGCATTGGTTTAAAATAGTTGCAGTTTCTGAAATGGTTTTAAATGTTGCTGTGCTTAATATGTGTTTAACTTGTTTAAATTATTTATGGTTTTATTCTGGAAATGTTTTAACTTATGTTGTACGCTGCCCTTAGATCTCGTTATACAGGGAGAGACAGAATATATATATCATTAAGTCACAAAGTTGATGACTGTATAAGTAGATCCCTTTCTCATTTTGTTTTGTGATGACTAATGTTGTCCCCTGTTACAAAACCACAATCCCCTCAGTTGTCTTTCTAGAACAAAGAATATGGCAACTGTACACAATACTATTACAGTATTTCCAATATGAAGCTTTTCATTTTGCACTGTTTGGTAGTACAGAATTTTTAATCCATAGATTCAACCATCTATGGCTTGAAAATATTCCAACATAATATAAATTTCAAAAGCAAATCTTGTTTTTGCCACTTTACATAAGGGACACCATTATACTATGTGCTTGTATTTAATGGGACTGAGCATCCATGAAGTTTAGTATCCATGGAGGGTCCTGGAACCAAACCTCAGCAGATACCAAAGATTTGTTTGTTTATTTATTTGGTATGGAAGAATGTATGCAATATGTGTGAATGATCCAGTGACCATGGCACAAACCATTGTTGCAGCACCAACTCTTCTGAATAGTACAAAGGTAAAGATTTCCCCTTTGACAAGGTTGTAAAGTCATGTCCAACTACAGGGGGAGGTGCCCATCTCCATTACTAAGCCAAAGAGCCAGTGTTGTCAAAGATGACTCCATGGTCATGTGGCCAGCATGACTGAATGGAATGCTGTTACCTTCCCACCAAAGTGGTACCTATTTATCTACTTGCACTTTTACATGCTTTCAAACTGCTAAGTTGGCAGAAGCTGGGACTATTGACACAATCCCCTCAATTGTCTTTCTAGAACAAAGAATATGGCAACTATACACAATATTTTTATCATTATTGTTATTAGTATTAGTACATGTATTCAGTTTTAAATTGTAGCTTTCAAAGTGTTTTAATTGTTGCTTTGTTTAATGCATTTACAGCAATTACCAGAAATATAGTGTTTCCATGTACACTATATGTACATGTACACTATAGATGTATACACTATATGCAGACACCACCACCATCCTCTTATCCACAAGGCTCAGCTTTAAACTAAGTAGGCCCTTCCAGGAAGAACCAAGAGGATGCATTATGGGGACTCCGCAGGCTATGGATTGGTAAATATGATTTTTACTCCCAATCTGCATAGGAATAGTGGGGGAATACCCTTTATTCTGGGGATGGTTGGGAAAGAGGGAAGGGTGACATAAGCTGGGATGAAGAATCCTGGATATCTTCACCAGCACCACCATCTGAACACTCCTGTGGTGGGTTACTCCTGATATGTTTTAGCTAATTTTAATCCTCAATTTAATTTAAAGCAATGGTTCCAAAACCATTTGGAGGGCCAAAGTTTAGGAACCAAACTTAAAGCCATGGATTATTTCTGAATGTGCTAAACATACAAAATCATAAACTGAAGCTGAGCAATTTTGTCACTTAGCCTGAGTGGTGGCCTCGCCCATGTACTAATGTGATTGGCAAAGATATTAGAATAGTAAATGAAAAATTAGGGAAAAGATAATTAAATTCTACATATCAAAGTCCAAAGCCTAGATCCCCATGTGTCCAGGGGTCCATTCAAATTACACAGTTATGATACTATGATTCCACTTTAACTGCTATGGCGACATCTTATGGAATCCTGAAATTGGTAGCTTCATGGCAGCTTGAGGAAGAGGAGCTTTCTGGCTGAAAATTATACATATCCTTCTCTAAAGTGAAAATCCCTGAATTCTATAGGCTGGAACCATGACTGTTAAAAGTGGAATTATCATGTTATAATTGTGGTATGATAGGATCGCAGGTTAAGAACTATTAAATATGAGAGCAGAATTTCAAACTTACTTTGAGGAATGAATATAATGAAATATTGAAGATGGACCTAGGCAGTGGTAGGATGATGTTCTTGCCAGTGTATGTAAAAAATTGGAATTGAATTTCACTGTACAGAATATAGATGCTGGATGATGGAATACAAGTGAAAAGTTGCAGCATGGTGATTGACATGGAGTGTCATCAGTTACATCATATAGGCTATGCCCAGGCTGTCACAGCTGGCACAATGCAGGTGGCTGATGCAAGAGGACTATTGCAGACACTTGTGTGAGATGATCATGTCATGCACAGATTATATGAATATGGGTGTGGCCTATGTTCTGTGTGGGTTGCTGTTGTTAGTGGATGGTTGGGTGGGTAGTTGTTGGTTTGTAGTGCTGTAAATACTCTATAGTAAAGTTCTGTACATAGGACTTGGAGACTATGAGTTATTTTTTAGCACCTTGCACAATTATAGGTGCTGACAGTACTTCTAAGCATTATTATATATTTACATGTGTTCAGACAGAAGGACCACAAGTAATGTGTGGCTCTGACAGTTCTGGATGGTGGCCAGCATACCTCCGAGGGACATAGACCAAGGTTCTTTGCCTGTTCTACCATACAAGATTGACAGTGTAGGCATATCAGTTTTCCATATATGAAAATATTGTCATCCTACAGGAAGCTGACAGATCAAGGAAAGAAGTATGGTATGTGGATTTTTCCACCTGTGCGCCACTCACAAAGAGAGAATATAAAACGTACAGAGTGAAGGGTTACTTTTAGAGCTAGAAATGCAGAAGACACAATTCAGTACTTTGTCTTTGTTGGTCCCACCAACCTAAGCTCCTGAAATGATACTTCTAAAAATATGGGAAGGGACTTTACCTTACCATTGAGTAATGGGAGCTTGTCCCCTTTCATCTTGGATACTACTTTAAACAAGTAAGATCTATAATGGATTACTACCCCACTGACTTGGAGATCAGCAGCCACCCCTGCATTCAGCAGCATCCCAGGATAGATGGATATTGCAGATATTGGTCAGTAAGGATTGGCAAGCTTTTTCACTGGTTCTTCCCTTCGATAAACACTAATAAGCCTTTTGGGAAATCAGGATTTCCTAGGGAATGGTTTCACATTATATTTGACAGTAATGCCCGAATGGCACGCAATAGTATTTAATATTTTACAGTTGCCATGAGGCATGGTTATATGTTAGAGTATTTGAGACATGCAATGGCATTTAGCATCTTGTAGTATTTTATAAATAAAATATGAGAGATATTCATTTATAAGATTTGAAGCCTGTTGATTTTACTATTCAAAGACTCTCCTATGCCTACCCATTAAATTCTCTGAATACTTTACCTAGAGATCAATGAGACACATTCAATCTTGTCCTCTTTTAGTTTTAAATAATTTCATTTTGACCTTATCTAGATGCCTTATTCCTGTAATGAACAAAGCAGGAATTCTTCTCTGGATATTTCAAGATAGAGTCTCTACAGTTAATCCATTAACTTTTCATCCATGGACTTTTCATCCATTAACATAATTTACTGCTCTAGAAGAAGTTGCTTTCTGCCTGATCTGAATAAGCTAATAAATATATACAATGACTATATGCCAAAAAAAGTGACTGCAAATTAATGCACTGCACTCCAGAAGTTAATTAGCACAGTTGAGTAACATTATGACAACAAAACAAGAAATATGTCAATATAGCTTATATGTATTTATATTTTATTAATTTATGTCCTTCCTTTTCTCCAATAATGGGACTCAACATGGTTTACAAAGTAGAACTGTACAGATTAAAACCATGCAAAAACATCAGTAAATATGCTTGTGTGTGTTTTTAATTTTAATGAAACACTAAGCTATTTCTGATGAACTGGCCATGACTACACAAACATTTTCATTTCCCCCCTTTTACTCCAGTGCCTTACAGGCTTGAGCCAAAGTTGCAAAGGGTGAAAGTTCTCACTTTCTCAAAAATTCTTACCCACATGAATATTCAAACATTCTTCCCTTAATTACAAATCCTAGTAAAATCAATAGAGAACTGGTGGGATGTAGGGGCTTGAGCATTGGACTATGATTCTGGAAAGCAGGGTTTGAATCCCTGCTCAGCCATGGAAACCCACTGGGTGACATTAGACAAGTCACACTCTCTCAGCCTCAGAGAGTGGCAATGGCAAACCCCCTCTGAAGAAACTTGTCTAGAAAAATACATTATAGGTTGACCTCAGGGTCACATAAATCAGAAATGGCTTGAAAGTACACAGCAACAACAACAACAACAACAACAACATTGAAAATAAAGCACTTTACCTTTGGTATGTGGTCAATATTATTTCAGAAAAATCACATGCTTCTGCCTCAAAATCCACCTCCTCTATGTGTAGGCTATTTTTTTTTTTAATAGAATATGAAAAGAAGTGGGAGTTGATAGTTCCCATATTATGGGAAGGTGAATCTGCATCAAAATTAATAAAAGTATTCAAGGTCCTGGATTTAGTCTGAGGGTAGAGTTCAGCACCTTGGATAGTTCTGTTAAAATTGAAGAATGAATTAACTGTTTCACTGTGGAGTGCTGTGGAATGCTGGGAATTGTCATTTTTGTGAGAAATTTAGCATTCTCTGTCTCAAAGCTCTTGTGCCACAACAAAGTACAGTTCTCATGATTCCATAGTATTCAGCCATGGTAGTTAAAGTGGTATCAAACTGGATTAGCACCACCTCTTGAAACCCTCAAATGGCACTGGGCACACTATTAGCATAAGAAGGTAAAGGTTTCTCCTTTGACAAGATTGAAGAGCCGAAGAGCCAGGATTGTCAAAGATGACTTCCTGGTCATGTGGCCAGCATGGCTGCACAGAATGCTGTTACCTTCCTACCAAAGTGGTATCTATTTATCTACTTGTACTTTTACATGCTTTCAAACTGCTAGGTTGGCAGAACCTGGGACTAGTGACAGGAGTTCACTCCATCTCATGGCACTTGGGTCTCAAATTACTGACCTGCTGACCTTGCGATAATTGAGAGTCAGCATCTTAACTGCTATGCCAAGATGTCCCTTTTAACATACATTTTAGTAACATATTATTAACATACATTGGCTTTAATTGTTAGTCTTGACTAAGAGTACAGCCATCAAATCAATGGATTTTACTCTATATCTGAATAAGGGGGGGTTGCAGACTGCCAGAAATAGTGCAAATTGAGTCCACTTTTAGGGTTAGGGTTAGGGAATCATGGGAACTGTATTTTATTGTGGCACCAGAGCTCTCTGACAGAGAAGGCTCAATGTCTCAGAAAAAAAAACAATTCCCATGATTCCCTAGCACTAACCCTAACCCTAAAAGTGGACTCAATTTGCACTATTTCTGGCAGTCTGCAACCCCCCTAAGTCTACTCTAGCTGGGACTACCCAACAGGATTCCAGTCATTATATTTCAGTAGGGGCTTTATTTCTAGTTTAAATAGAAGATTATGGTGGCTATTCTGGAGTTTAAGGAGTCGACTGGCCAGAATCTTTCAAATGCTGATGTCCTGTTTGCAACCCATCCTTATTAGGAGCCTGAAGGGAGAAAAGAAATAACTTTGCCAAGTCAACACCCTACTTAATGACCACTGAACAACTCTGATGATGAATGTTAGGAGTTATGTCCCTAGTCAACACAATTTAGATCCCGCAAACATGTTTCTGCCGGGTGATGAACAAAAAATAGGAAAAGGTAAGGAGGAGGCACTTAGTTAAGTAGCAACATTTTAAGCACAAATGAATTCTGAAGGACAGTATATCAAACATTCAGTTTCAAGGCAAGGATAAAAATAGGTGTGGTGAAACATATTTTTTTAAAAAACCCTGATACAGACCAAAATGTTGCTGGTGTTTTATGTATGTATAGCAGAGGTAGGCAACCTTTCCCCTTTAAGGGCCAAGGGACTTCAGCTCCCAGAAGCCTCAGCCATGTTGGCCAATAGTCCCATGTTGGCCAATAGCTCCTGGGATTCTGGGAGCTGAAATCCCTCGGCCCTTAAAGGGGAAAGGTTGCCTACCCCTAATGTATAGGTTTACCTAGAAAAATTATTGGACATTTTTATCTGATGAGGAATATCTGCATGTTGCAGAAGTTGCTCACGTGGTACCCTTGTGAGTGCAGCTGTTGAAGAGATGGGCATGTGTCTGGAATGAGCATTAGAAGTGCACATGCATGAGATGATCATTTCGTTTTACATTCAGTTGCACATTTAGGTATGCATTCAGTTGCACAATGCTGCTATTCCACACAACAGTGCATAGCTCAATCAAAGCCTAATTCATCATGCAGAGACATACAGTATGCAACCGTGATGTGGGATCTTGACCATAATGAAAGTGCCTCTCTCTGTGTATGTATCCAGGCATACATGTGCATGTGTGTGCTAGCCCAGGAGAAGAAAAACACTGTGCCTCTGCTAACTGCACTAGAAGAACTAAGGTCTAGGTGTCTAGATAATGTAGCTAAATAGACATATAAACAATACTTTATATCAGAAGACAACTAAATAAATATATATATCTTTACCAACACAACCATATATTACAGCAGTATGTAAACAGTGTCCAGTAAAAATATACAATATGAAGGTGTCCTGGGAAGTCCTTGGTGTATTGGCAGATGAAAATACTCCTTCCTTTCTGGACAAACTTCAGTAATCTTACTGACTGGATCTCCCATGCTGACAAGGACAGATAAATCCCCTTCAAGAATTGTAATTAGAAGTAGCATAGGTAGTATGGGATATGAGATCCCGGGCTATGCAGTCTCCGTTTCATAGAAAACTTCTTCAGCTATGTCCTTACCATAATACAAACATGCTGGTCATATTAGAAATATCAAACATTTCATTAACAATATAGCATTTCATTGACAATATAACATATTGAATACTTACATCATCAGAGAATATGAATTGCCTACATACATGGTGGTTGCAAAAGCTGAATGTACTTTGCCTTGTAACAAACCCCCACAAGGAGGAAAATAAATATCTGTTGTAATTAATGAAACAAAACACCTGTCTAGCAGGGGAATAGGGCAAGCAAGAATAAGTGTTGCACACAAGTAGAGGCTTTTACAAACTTATAGTAGTCAAACTCTTAGTGTCCTTTACATATCCAGCTTATTTTGCCCTGAGACATTAAGATTGTACAATAAAGTGACTATTCATCATGTACGTAATATTCCAAAGACACCTCTTTGTGTAAACTATATTTGACTCAAAATGAATAAAATCTTGTTTTACAGGGGAGTCAAACAGCAAAACTAGAACTTACATACAAGAAGAACTTTTTGCATCCATACACTAGGCTGTAACTGCATGTGTTCAACTCCAAATTATAATTCCATAAGCCAGAATTAACCAATGCATTAGAGCTTTATGGTGTTATTCTGGGAGCATGTGTGAGGTACACTTTACCCAATTCTTATTGGAACAAACACTTGATATCTTTTCTATGGGTAAAAAACAACAACTAAAGTTATGCTATGAAATAAACTCTACATACAAATACTGCTATTTCAAGGCTCCTATTTGTGCATACTATAATTCACGAACAGCCAGTACAAACATATCTAACAAAGTACTGTAATGAGGTTTTTAAAATTACCCAGTGGAGTAAGGCCGTATAATTCCACAATTTTCTTTTGAAATTACATTATTACATATGCTATGCTTTACAAAAAAGAAAAAGAAAAAGAAATTCTGTTTATCATTTAAACCATAAAGGGCAATTGTATGTAGTGTATGAATCCACCAGTACTCTTGTTTGGACAATACCTTGTCCATATCTTAAAAGGTACTGGTTTGATTAATTGTGTACCAAAAACACCTTAAAATAATCAATTGTATGCCCTGCTCAATGGAAATGCTCATATAATGGGCTATCTCTGGCTTCAACTCTCAATTGGCTATGATGCTCAATCATCCTATAGTTGTGTTGGTAAAAATATATATCTATTTAGTTGTCTTCTGATACAGGGTATTGTTTATATGTCTATTTAACTACATTATCTAAACACCTAGACCTTAGTTGTTCTACTGCAGTTAGCAGGGGCAAGGGGTTTTTCTTCTCCTGGGCTAGCACACACATGCATATGTATGCCTGGATATATACACACACATAAAAGGCACGTTCATTATGGTCAAGATCCCACATCAATGTTGCATACTGTATGCCTCTGCATGATGAATTAGGCATTGATTGAGCCATGCAACTGTTGTGTTGAATAGCAGCATTGTGCAACTGAATGCATACTGAAATATGCAACTGAATATATAGTTGTGTTGGTAAAAAAAATAGCTATTTAGTTGTCTTCTGATATAGAGTATTGTTTATCTGTCTATTTAGCTACATTGTCTAGACCAGGGGTCGGCAAGTTCCCCTTACCTGGGGCCGGTCCAGGGATCCCCGGGTCTTCCGCGGGCCGATGGTGTATGTGTGGGGGAAATGGTGTGTGTGTGGGGGAAAGAGGACAACCACATTACAAATGGGTAGACTCAATCAAGGAAATTACAATCCTGATTCTGCAAGAACTGAGCAGGGCAGTTGATGATAGAGTGACTTCAAAGCCTCTCATTCATATGGTGACCGCAAGTCAAAGTTAACTTGACAGCAACTAACAACAACAACAACAACAACAAACCATCAAATGAATATTTATTGTGGCATTTATTTCATAAATCTTTTTTGTCACATGTCTAGTAATCATTTAATTGTGTGTTACACATATCTCTTAGAAGAAAAATAAAATATTTTCTTTACAAAGAGTAAACAATAGTAAAAACAACTGATGGGACAGTTATACTTGTATCCCAACACTACAGGGCATTCAAACTGATTGGATTCTTTGTGCATTTTTAAAAAGCATTTTGCTTTTTTTTTAAACCACAACAACAACAACAACATTTTCTACAAAATAACATTGTTAACCTTCAAGGTGGCTTGTTGTTTTCATACAAGCTCAGGGAGCATTTCTAAGGATATGTAATGCAGTCTATCATTCCTGCCTCATAATCTGTCAACACAGAGTTTGAAAATGTTACCTTTTGGACTACAAGTCCCAGAATGCCCCAGGCAACATCAACAATGTTTGGAGAATTCTGGGAATTGCTGTCCAAAAAAGCACCTTTTTCCAAGCCCTGAAATCTATATATTCTATGGTGTATGAAAGAAATGCTAATTCAGCCTCACAAATGGACTCTTGTATAATACAGAAATCTTTGTTGCTGCTACCTGTATTTGCCTGGTCAAGTATTTCTTCTTGGTTGTGCTAGTGAAAAAACTCTCAGACCTCCAAAGGATACCCTTGGGCAGGAATGTAGATATTGGGGGCCAAAATGAGGGTATTGAACCCCAAATAATAAGTTTGCCCCCTCATAATGAAGGTTTCCTTCCCCACACTTGTAGCATAGCAGTTCACACAAAGAACTCTAACATTTGCTGTGTCCTGGCCATTTTCCTTGGATGTCTAAACTCTATTAATAAATACACAACTGAATAAATTATTAAAATGCTAGACTGAAGGAAATGAAGAATACTTTTATAAGGGGTGCACAATTCTTATTTGGGAGGGGTTTCTTCCATACAAAGAACGAAGGCAGGTGCAACATAGCCCTCTGATTTGACTGTTTCTTTTTGGTTTCTCAGCAATTGGAAGGGGGAGAGCCTGACAAGTACAAATGTGGAAGATTTAACAATGCCAATTAAAGTTAAGCTAGAAGAGTTTTCAAAAAGGAAAACCCAAGTATGGACTGAATCTTACAAAAAGGAACATTATTAGTTCTAAAAGGCTGCTTTAGTGAGGGGAAACCTTGCTCTGCTGCTAGAACTGAGGAATATAGTAATTTC
The DNA here is from genome assembly GCA_026167975.1 of Phrynosoma blainvillii. Taxonomy (NCBI): domain Eukaryota; kingdom Metazoa; phylum Chordata; class Lepidosauria; order Squamata; family Phrynosomatidae; genus Phrynosoma; species Phrynosoma blainvillii. The sequence goes on along the minus strand of JANUYF010000001.1, from coordinate 198,273,078 downwards.
CTGGAGAGAATAGCTTGCACAATGTCAGTTACATGTACACTTCACGCAAATCCCATTACTTCAGATAGCTGAGCATGCTGCTTTTGATAACAGATGTCGTGCCTGAATATTTTCTCCCGGTGATGGCCAATATTCCATAGGAACATTGCCAAGAAGATAAATAACTTGCAGGATTCACTTCACAGAAAACAACTTTCAATTTATATTGGGATGACATTTGTCTCATACAGCCATGGGAAGATTGACAGCAGTGCCTGAATTCTGTCCAGGTTTGGCCCTAGTCACTTGAATTCTGCTGACTAGTTACAATACATGATTAGATGCTATTGCTGCATTTTACAGACATTTACAGCCTTACACAGCAGTACAAGAGGATCCAACCTGGCCCTGCAGCTGGAATCCTGCTGGATTTAAGGCCTCACACCAGGAAACTCCCTGCAAATTCAAAACAGTTTGTATCTCTAGCCATGAAATCTGTTATGACTATTCAAAAATCTTTTTTGTTGTCTGCATACAATTAATACGTTTCTGAGCATTTTATCTACCACTGCAGTCCTTTGCATTTTTATTTTTCCTGCCAGTGTAATCCAGATTCCAATAAGTAGTATAATTTGCATATTAATAGTCTTGGGTATGGAAAAATTTACCTTGCCTTTGTCTTTGAAGAAATCACCCTTGCTGAAGGGAACCTAAAGTCAGAAGAGAGGCTGCTACTAGAAGGTGCTATGGCTTAAAACAGGTCAAGATCAGGCTGCAGAAGTGGAAGCTCCAGAGACATCCAGCATAGTCTGTGGGTTTAACTACATGGTATAGTACAGGGGTAGGCAACCTTTCCCCTTTAAGGGCCGAGGGACTTCAGCTCCCAGAATCCCAGGAGCTATTGGCCAACATGGGACTATTGGCCAACATGGCTGAGGCTTCTGGGAGCTGAAGTCCCTTGGCCCTTAAAAGGGAAAGGTTGCCTACCCCTGGTATAGTAGATGCACAGCATCCCACTGGAATTTACTTTCTCTTTACTCACAAGTAAGCTTATTTATTTATTTATTTGGAGAATTTATACCCGCACCCTTCAGCCAAAAGTGATAGCTTACAAATCATTGACAGCTCCCTGCCCAAAGGCTTACAATCTGAGTAAGCCATGACACACAAGGAAAAGAGAATGCCAGCAGGGAAGGGGATTAAGTCTAGGTGATGCTGTCTTCTCTTCTCTCTCTTAAGTGCCAAGGCACAATGGTTCTATGCTTGGCTGCTCTTCTCTCCCTTAGAGGGCAGAGCAATGGCAGTTGCTTCTGTCTAGGTTGGTGGGAGCTCTCACTAGTTGCATTGCCAAGATGTAGTTGACCTGTGTCCAGCTGCTCTTCTTCCCCTCAGAGGCCAGAGCAATGTCTTATCCACTGAAATCTGATACCAGAACTCATGACAGTAACTTGAGTGAATGTCATCAGGGCATACACTGGCCAGAATACTGGATGGAGGAAATGGGGTGCAGTCTTTCTTTTACCAAATATATATATATATATATATATATATATATATATATATGCTTTACTACCACCATTGCTCCAAGCTTTCCAAGTTGGATTGTCAGGTGAAATCAGCCGTTTTTTTGAAGGATAACTCCCAGAATCCCCCAGCCAGCATGAAATCTCAGTTTAAACACAACTGCACACATGCACACACCCCAAGCTCTGGGACACATTCACCTGGTTGTAGAGGATTGCATATCCCTCCCCCACTATTGTGCACTATTTCTGGCAGTCTGCAAAGGCCCTCAGTTGGTTTTTCCTTCCCTTCAACACCCCCCCCCAACCAGCATCCATACTGGGAGGTGATGTAACTTTTCCTTGTTCTGGGCCACTTTGCCCTGATAACAAAAGTTTCAATAAGCCTCTCCCACAGCTGGCCCTTCCTCCCTAATCTCTCCCTCACTTCCACATTGATGTTAAAAAGAAAATAAAAATCCAGTTGATGCCAGTGGGGAAAATTTAGGGGGAAAACTGCCTGGGAGAAATTTAAAACTCCTTTATCCATGGGAGGTGGACCTGAACAAGATCAGGTCTCGGCCTGTTTCTTGTGAATTAAAAAGAAAATAAATCTCAGCTGTGCATTTAATCGACTGTGTCATTTACTGCTAAGGCAGGCAAAAGTCAGGTTCCTGAAGCATCAACTAAGAGGCAGCTGGATCAGAGCCACATAGCTTTACTTTCTGGGCAGGAGCTACCATTGGGGAGAATAGAGAACAACAATTCAGCAGGTTCTCTTGATTGTTGTGTCATTCTCTTATCAGGGCTGTACTCTCAAAAGAGGAGTAAACAACCTCAGGCAGTGGAAAAACTAACACAATGAGTTACTTTACCTGCACTGAAACAAGGAATGGCAACAGCTTACTTTTCAAGTCTGGTAACATATACGGGGGAGGGGGGGGACATTACTTTTAAAAGGTAGTTTTCCAGGTTCTGCTCAGATAGAACCAAATTATTTTATTGAGAGGAAGAAAGATAGCTTCCCACTTGAAAAATTAATCTGAAAATGTCTCTAAATTGTCCTTTAAAAGTAACTGTTGAAAGGAACTAAAATTACTCATTATACCATTAGAGTAACTTGACTATTACTCTTGTTACATTTGAAATGTGTCTTTGTCACATTTGCTTCTCCACACAAAAATAACCAGTTATAAGGTGGACAAATAAAGACACTTGTAAGCAAATGGAAACTGTGGGTGAGGGGAGAAATAAACTAGGGAAATTGTCTACGTGGAAAGGCCTGTGTACATAGCTGAGCCAGCAAACTGTAGAGATAAGATAGTAGTAAGAAAGTTAGACATGTGCTAAAGCTAGAACAAAGAGAGGAAGTGATGTAAATTAGGTAACCAATCAAGTTGATGAATTGAATACTTGTGCTTTATATGGAGTAGAATATGTAGGCTGAATGTTGAAGCCAAACCCAGCAAAGCTGAAAATGTATATAAGCCCCCACCCCAGTACAATTGGGGCTTGGACTTTGTCAATGATCCCTCTGAGACACAGCCGGCTGAAATAAAACCTCCAAGCTGACCTTGAATGGGAAACTTATGGCCCATCAGAGATGTTATTTTAGTACAACTCCTACCAACAAACATGAGCAGTCATCAGGACTGATGGCATTTGGAGTCTATCAATATCTGGAGGAGTGCAAATTCCTCTCTTCTGCTGTAATAATGGCAGTTGGACAGTCACCCATTTTAGATTATTAAAAGATGTGGTAAGCTTACATTTTGTTGCATGAAAGCCACAGCAGTAGAAGCAGATAACAGTGCATTTGAGGTAATTATGAGATCTGGATAACCATCATGTAATGAGAAAAGAGCCAGTCTGGTGTAGTAGTTAGATAAGAGGTGGGCAAAATGCAACATGTGTGATCCAAAGTCTCTTTTTACAGCTTCCAACTCTTTTAGATGCCATTTTTTCTGGCCCCCAAGAAGGGTGAATTTCCTTCCAGAAGAGGAAATTCACCTTTTAAATAGGTTGCAGGCCCTCCAAGTACTGTTCAAAGATCAAATGATACCCATTTCTAAAGACCAGTTATAGATTTCTGGTCACTTGTTTTAGGTTCATGGGGTTTTGGCAATCCATGCAGCCCCAGAGGGCCCAACAGAACATTTCTACAGATGGAACCACTTCTGTCTATGGAATGAGGACCATGGTGACCAGCAATATCTGAAGGGCTGCATGATATTCAGCCATATATTCATGTGGTAGAGATTTCTTCCTTTCCCTTCTCCATCTTTCTTGCTTCCTTCCACAAACTTGGCTCTGCAGGGTTTCCTAGAGCATTTTTAGGGTGGCTTGGGGGACACAGCAAGAGGAGGTTTAAACTACTCAATTTTTGCTGACTAGAACCATCCTATTGAATATTAGCCAAGACCACAACATTATCAACAAACAGTCAACATGTGAAAACAGAACACTTTAAAAAACATAATTAGGCACCTGGTTAAGAGTTCAAACATTTCAAACAATCCCTTCACTTTAGATCTGCAGCAAATCAGATGCTCAAGAGAAAATTGTAGATCTCACCCATGGAATGGGACATTGGGCTGTAAGAATTTGGTTGCTCTTCACATGGTTTTCTCTGTCTTAAATGGAGTTCCAGTGAAAGTGAAGACTACATATTGTTCTTGCAGAATGCAAGTATTGAACACCATTCTAACATAATTATTTTTCCTCAAAATATTTATTTGCATTGTCTATTGTCTTCTTATTAAATTTATTCTCTACTTTGCCATGTCTGCTAATGAAATGACTACATACAAAGTTCCCTTTGTAATTATTGGATCACATATGCAAAACTAATTTTGAAAAGCATGGAAAAGTGTGATTTGTTTGGAAATGGGGGGGAAAATGATACTTAAATTTCACACGTTATCTGGAAGAATATATAAAGTATAGCTGAAATTAAATGTTTCTAAACATTTTAAAGTTTTGGTTTTTTTTAAAAAAAATAGAAGAGTGATGATGGCGTGATTTAGATGACATGACAGTGTTTAAATATTTCCAGAAAAAGGATTCTGGGAATGTGTGGGTGTTTGCACCTGGAGAGTATGTGGATCTAAAAGCCAAGAGAAAATAGTCACAGGCTGCTTCTCTATGCATATATAAAAACTATGCTTACATAAAATCCACTCCAACTGGGTTAGTATGTCCTGGTTGCTAGTTCCTGCTAGTTTATAAAAAACATTAACCAGGGCCAGACTTTTAAGAGATCATGAAGTTTTAAAATAAATTCAGAATTTCTTATTTTCTCTTCTATTTATATCATGATTGTGGACTTATGGCTTAAACCAGTCACTTGTAAACTTTGGTCCTCCAGGTGTTTTGGACTTCAGCTCCCAGAATCCCCAATAATTGACCAAGGCTGTAGGGGCTAATGGGAGGTGAAGTCTAGAACACCTGAGGGGGGCACAGTTGGAGAACCACTGCCTTGAAAAACATTTCATTGTATGCTTATTTGGAACAAAGGCTCTATGTGGTTAGTATGGTTTAAGCATGCACAGAATGGCAACTGTTTCTTCTATCTGCTTTTCCAGAGCCCTGATAACAGTGTCTTTCAACCTTGTACTTTCCAAATGTCTTGAATTCCAGTCCTGTCATTCCCAGTCAATATGGCCATGTTGTGTGAGGAAGATGGAAACTCTAGTGCAAGATATTTGGAGGGAATCAGAGTAGGGAACACTGCCTTAGCACCTTAATTTAATTTTTCCAATAGAGATGGAAAGCTTAGTTCTCTGTGAAAATCTACAATTGGTAGTGGGGCTCCCAATCTTTCCCATAAGCAAAGAGCACCATGTCTGGATTTAGCCATGGCATCTCAGGAATCACTGGGGAGAGCAGTATGCTTCTGTATGACTCCTTTGTGGAATGCTTGTAAAGATCACTGTACAAGCAACACATCACTTTTACTTCAATGCATCCCAATGGCTATGCAGAAAGTCAGCTTGGCCATGTGGAAAGAACCTATGTATTTTGATAGCCATTCATTGTAGGCGTGTTGCTGCCTGAGGCAAAGGATAAGATGGCTCTCCCATTCCATTGCACACAATAACACTGAAAAAGCTGGCAACTGAACCTTACTACAATGTGTCCATGGCAGCTGATGGCTTCCAAGTCATGGGGCAATGAATCTGCTCTGGAGGTTGATCAGAGGTTAAAGGAGCTGTCCAATGTACTGAAGTCTATCTACCAAATAGGTACAAAACCTTGGACAGATCCTTTATGAAGAGTTGCTTTGTATGGTTTGGATCAGGGGTACGCAACCTTTCCCCTTTAAGGGCCGAGGGACTTCAGCTCCCAGAATCCCAGGAGCTATTGGCCAACATGCGACTATTGGCTAACATGGATGAGGCTTCTGGGAGCTGAAGTCCCTTGGCCCTTAAAGGGGAAAGGTTGCCTACCCCTGGTTTGGATGAACTTAGCTTTTGTGAACTCTCATACCAAGGGTAGGCAACCTTTCTCCTTTAAGGGCCGAGGGACTTCAGCTCCCAGAATCCCAGGAGCTATTGGCCAACATGGGACTATTGGCCAACATGGCTGAGGCTTCTGGGGGCTGAAGTCTCTCGGCCCTTAAAGGGGAAAGGTTGCCTACCCCTGTCTCACACTGTCAGGAGCAAGGGGTTGTAGAAATGCAAAGATTGAGAAAATGACAATCTCACAACAATTCCTGCAATGAATGCATGTAGAATTCAGGGTGGCAGAAGGAAGTCATGGCACATCTACTGCTATGTTTTTGAAAGCTTCAAATTGCTAAAAGGGATGCAAGCCTGCTTTAAAATGCAAATTGAAGTCAACATTATCTTCGGCATCATTTACCATCCCCACTTGAGATGTAAACATATCCAGAACAGCTGTGACAGTCTCGATCAAACTATTTCCATTCTGCAAATATGCTGATCCTGTGAGTGACAGGCTTCCATTTTTCAAGAGGTCTGTGAATGATTTGAGGATGTTGCTTGCCTTCTTTTATTTAGTAGATTTTAGGTGGAAAGTGGGATAATAATAATAATAATAATAATAAGCAGAAGAGGAAGATGAAAAAGAAGAAGAAACAGCTGCCAGCATGGTGTAATGGTCTGAGTGCTGGACTATGATTCTGGAGACTAGGGTTTGATTCTTTGCTTGGCCATGAAACCCAATGGGTGATCTTGGGCAGGTCACACCCTCTCAGCCTCAGGGGAAGGCGATGATGATGATGATAGGCCTGTGTGTTATAATGGTTTGAGTGTTGGACTGCGACTGTGGAGATCAGGGTTCAATTCCCCATTTGGCCATGAAACCAGGTTGACAAGATGTCCTAACCACAAAAGTAGATAAGGCACCACAAAATGTAGTACATTCAAGAAAAATGTAGGACATTACCAAATAAAAGCTAAAAACACTGACAGAAATATAAATTCATGCTTCTTAGTCATGCTCCAAATTGAGGACATTTTGAAATTCTGCCTGGGCAGAAGGTTGAAATGTAGGACACATCCTGGAAAAGGAAGACATCTGGTCACCTTGCATGAAACCCATGTGTGACCTTGGACAAGTCACATTCTCTCAGCCTCAGGAGAAGTCAATGGTGAACCTCCTCTGAACAAATCTTGCCAAGAAACCCCATGATAGCTTCACCTTAGGACAGGGTTACCAGATGTCCTAACCATAAAGTAGGACAGGCACCATAAAACGTAGGATAGTAAAGGATAATGTAGAGCATGGCTGAAGAAAAGCTAAAAGCAGTAATATAACCAGAGTGAGCCCTCCGATTTTGCAGAGGATTCATTCTAGACCCCCCTCCCCATGAAAACAGAGATTCTCTGATATTCAAGGCTTGAATGGGGTGCATTTTCATGGGCGCGTGCAAGCACGCACCTGTGGGGGCATGCCTATTGATTTTAATGGAGGTCGCTCCTCCGTGAATATTCAAAACCATAGACCTCAAGTCCATGAGAACGGAGGGGTGGCTGTATAAATTCATGCATGTAGAGAGATTTTGTAGCACCTTTGAGACTAACTGAAAGAAAGAAGGTGGAAGCATGAGTTTCGATAGACAAGTCTACTTAAGTCAAATGCATCTGAGGAAGTAGACTAAAGTTTAGGAAAGTTCATGCTGCCACCTTCTCTCTCAGTTAGTCTCAAAAGTGTTACAAATACCTCTCTCCATACTGATTCTACATACTAACATGGCTATATCTTTGAATTCAACCATTTTAAATTCATGCTGCTTAGTCCTGCTCCAAATGGAGGACATTTTGCAATTCCACCTGTGCAGAAGGTTGAAATGTAGGACATGTCCTGGAAAGGAGGACCTGTCTGGTCACCCTGCCTTAGAGTCACCAAACGTCTGAAACACCTTGAAGGCACACAAAACAACAACAACAAATCACCATCAGCATCTCCTCTAGAGAGAAGAGTTCAAAAGACACTGCAGAAATAATCCAGTATGAGAGCGCTTTAGCTGCCCTGGCTCAATGCTAGGGAATTCTAGGAACTGTTGTTTTGTGAGACGTTAAGCCTTCTCTGTCAGAGAGCTCTGGTGCTACAACAAACTACAATTCCTAGGGAGTTTGTCACATGGGGGAAAATGGGAGTTTAAGCAACGATTAACCCATGAAAACCACACAATTGACATTAAAACGCGCTTAAAACAACATTAGCGCAAGTGCCATTATCCTGTGAAGAACCAGGGAATAGCCAGGCAAGAAACAAGAAAAAGTCATTCACGGGAAAATTTCCATGAAATAGTTACTGTTGTTTCTTGCCTTGTTCTTCATGGGATAATGGCACTTTAATCACGTTTTGTCTCAACGTTGTGTGAAAACCATTTGCGCATTTGCATACAAGTGTGGTTTAATCGTGGATTCTACACAGGATAACAGCGCTTTGTGTGTGAAAACCCTTTGTGCAATTGCAGGTTTTATTGTTAACTGCCCTTGAATCAATATCGGCCCATGGGGACCCTATGGATGAGAGATCTCCAAGACTCTCTATCCTCCCTGCTCTGCTTAAGTCCTGCAACTCCTTAATACCCGTGACCTCCTTAATAGAGTCCATCCGTCTAGCATATGGCCGTCCTCTCTTCCTACTTCCCTCCATCTTTCCAAGCATTATTCTTTTTTTCCAAAGAGTCCTCTCTTCTCATGATGTGTCCAAAGTACGACAGCCTCAGTTTGGTCATCTTGGCTTCCAGGGAGGTTTCTGGTTTGATCTGCTCTAGGACCCATTTCTTTGTCCTTTTGGCTGTCCATGGGATCCTCAGCACTTTTCTCCAGCACCACATCTCAAATAAGTTGGTTTTCTTCCTATCATCTTTCTTAACTGTCCAGCTCTCACATCCATAATGGTAATAGGGAATACATTGGCTTGTATTATTCTAACTTTTGGCTGAGTTGTATATCTTTGCATTTTAGAGCCTTTTCTAGTTCTTTCATAGCCACCCTCCCCATTTTTAGTCTTCTGATTTCCTGACTGCAGCCCCCATTTCTATCAATGTTTGATCCCAGGTATTGGAATTCTTTTACTATTTCTATTTCTTCATTGTCTAGGTTGAACTTGTGAAGGTCCTCGGTGGTCATTATTTTTTGTTTTCTTTATGTTCAGCATTAAGCCTGCCTTTGCATTTTCTTCTTTGATAGAGGTGTTCCAGGTCTATGAGGTTTTCTGTTAGTATTATGGTGTCATCTGCATTCCTTCCTCCTATTTTCATTCCTCCTTCTTCTGTGTCCAAGCCTGCTTTTCTTATAAAATGTTCTGTGGGTTAATCACCCTTTATACTTCCAATTTCCCTCTGTGTGATAAACTCCCTAGCACGGAGCCAGGGCAGCTGAAGCAGTCTCAAACTGGATGATTTCTGCAGTGTGTTTTGGAGCAAAAAAAAAAAAAAGACCAGGAAACCTTTAGGAGGACCAAATGCATCTCTTCCCTGTCCAGGGATGAAGGGGGATGTGTTATCTCTTACCCAAATTCAGTGGGACCCTCCCAGCTTTAGCAGCCCCCCCTCTCCCAAGCTTTCCTCCCAAAAGGTGCCTTTCCTGCTTCTGGCCACTGCGGGGCGCTGTGGAGTCCTGGCAGGCGGCAGCCCGGATGTAGCAGCATCAGCATCAGCCTGAGCCAGAGCAGCATCCTCAGCACCAGGAGCCCAGTTGCCTCCCGTCTGCTAAGTAGCAGGAACATGGCGCTGGGAGCAATGTAAGGGAGACAGGGAAGGAGGAAGGAAGGAAAGAAAGAAAGAAAGAAAAGAAGCAGCAGCTGGAGCTCTCCTGACAACCTGCTGGCAGCCCTTGAGGTAGGCTGGGGCTGGGCAGGGGGGGATAGCAATGCCACCTGAGATGGCATCTAGAAGGGGATGCCAAGAGCTGGGCAATGGGAAGCAGGGAGAGGAGGAGGAGATGGTGGTGGTGGTGATGATGATGATGATGATGATGATGGTGGTGGTGGTGATAATGACGTTGGGGCATCCCTGCTGCCTTCAGAGCCTTTTGTGTCCAGATTCTAGGGTTACACATCTCTCTCTCTCTCTCTTTCTTTCTTTCTTTGGGCAGCCCTGCCCTGCCTTCTTCCAGGAGGAGAGGAGGGTGCCAGCCTTGCTGGGTGGGTGTGGGAGGATGAGGAGGGTGCCATGGCTGGCAGTGAGCAGAGAAAGAGAGAGAGAAAGAAAGAAAGAAAGAAAGAAAGAAAGGGGAGGGTGCCATGGTGCCAGCCTGGGTGGGATGGAAATCGCCCTCTTTCTTTATTGTTGCAAGCATGGGCAGAGCTGGCAAAGAAAGATCGCCTTTCCTCTGTGCCTGGAATGGAGACACACGTTGCTCTGTGTGTGTATGGGTGTGTATGTATGTATATGTATGTAGCAGAAACACCTGCCTGCTCTAGGAGTCGAAACCCTCACAAAGGCACATGCTGCTGCCCCTGCTGGGCAAGCCCCCCTTGGGCAAAAAGCACCCTCTCCCAAAGAGGGAGGCTGTTGTGTCTGTAGGGATGATGGGTGGTTGGGAGCACATGTGTGGTTGTGGCATGAGCACACATCCTCACACCCACACTGGCCTGCGTTGGAGGAGGAGGAAGGTAAATGGGTGGATGGGCCTCCAAGAACTGAATTTGCAGCCCAGATAGGGAGAGTGTGTCCCCTGTGGTCTCCAGGACCAAGGCATGGTAGAAAAACAAGGAGATTTTGAAACTGAATCTGTCTCTAATATGTGCAAATTAGCAAAAAACATAAAACAAAAACATACATTAGTAGCAATGTAACACCACATATTTACATGCAAAGCTACAACTAGACATAGAACACAATCTAGCAAGGGATGCTATCATGTAACATAACAAATAAGGGACAACTTCCTTCCCAGCAGGAAAATAAATAAGAAAATAAATGATAAATAAATCTTCTAAAAGAAACTGGATGTGTGTGTGTGTTGTGCGGTGACCTTGTCATTTGGGATGTGGGGGGCGGGGGAGAGAGAACAAATATAAGGGGGGGGGAAATACCATTTCCCCTCATATCTAATAAAGCTATGCCCTATTTTAAGACGCTCTGATGGAGAAACATAAGTGCTTGTGAATGGCAGGGTATTTATTCCAGTTTGATTGGACCTCTTTCTTTCTTTCTTTCTTTTTTTGATGGTGCACATGGCTGATATGAGAACCAATGTTAAAGTATTCCATAAGTTGGGATAAAAACAGAAATAGTACCTTAGGCCAAACTGAAGCAGCCCAACTACAGGAATATTATTAATAAATGTTCTTTGGGCAGGCAAGTCATTTTCATACAAGCAAATACGTCTCCTGTGTTGTTGTTTTTAATGAACTTTTGCACAATAGAAGGTAAAATCCTACCGATTAGCACATAAATTGCACATAGATTTAAAGCACCATTACTTACTCAATGGCTTACTCAAAAACCCTCTATATTCACAATAAGCGTGTATAGCAGGGGTAGTCAACCTTTCCCCTTTAAGGGCCGAGGGACTTCAGCTCCCAGAATCCCAGGAGCTATTGGCCAACATGGGACTATTGGCCAACATGGCTGAGGTTTCTGGGAGCAGAAGTCCCTCGGCCCTTAAAGGGGAAAGGTTGCCTACCCTTGGTGTATAGCTTTGAAACCTTAAACTAAATTAGGTTATTTTTGAGCCAGCTGTAGCTGTTCTCTCTCGCTCTCTTTTTTAAATCTAATAGCAGGTAAAAGATGATTTAAAATGCAAACTGCACGTAAGTTGTTTTAAAGCTAGAGAATCAAGTTTTCTCCAGGAGTCAAATATTGCACAGGAGCTCAGTCTAAGAATAGAATTGCACATTGAGAGAAAGAGAGAGAGAGAGAGTAGACATTAGGCAGGAAATATTGGAGACTTGCCAAATAAATCAATAGAAAATAACGCCAAACCTCTTTGATTATGCTGAATTAAGCTTCCAAGGTTAATGGAGCTCCCAAGCTTATTTTTGCCATTGTTTATATGAAAGGTAAAAGTACTTGTAGTTGTTTGCTACTTTCTTTGTCTGACTCGTTGCACATTACCTAAATGCTACAGGATGAATTCTTTTGGATTTTAAGACATTTTTGGAAAACAAACAAACACAATTTAAGTTACTTCTGAATAATTTATTCCTTGACCAGGGCAGAGGCAGAGATAAAACAGCTACTGCTACTGATGTTACTGTGGAGTTAGGAAACTATAGAAGATAGAGACATAGATGAAAGACAAAGGGAAATTGCTTACAGCTAAAGAAAGACAGAACCTCTTCCAGTGTCCTGGCAGAGCCTGTCCTATCCCCCTAAAACCTTTTTTTTTTTTGTAGTTTCTGGCTTTCTACATATTAGGTGGTTGGATCCACCCAGCCTTTCTGTTGTTGTGTGCGTTCAAGTCATTTCTGGTGGTGACCCCAAAGTGAAACTATCATGGGGTTTTCTTGGCAAGTTTCTTCAGCGTGGGGTTGCCATTGCCACCTTCTGAGGCTGAGAGAGAATGACTTGTCCAAGATCACCCAGTGGGTTTTCATAGTCGAGCTGGGATTCAAACCCTGGTCTCCTGAGTCCTAGTCCAATGCTCAAATGACTATGCCACACATTACTCATGCCCCTGCCTAGCACCACCAGGTTGTTGTTGTGTGCCTTCAAGTCCTTTCCAACTTATGGTGACCCTAAGATGAACCTATCACAGGGTGTTGGGTTCTTTTTGCAGAATTTGTTCAGCAGGGGTTGCCTTTTTCTTCCTCTGGGGCTGAGTGGGGATCCGAACTCTGGTCTCTAGAGTCGTAGTCCAATGCTCAAACCACCATACCACACTGGCTGTCTAGTATTACCAGAGCAATGGGCAAAATTTTAATATTAGTTAGATAAAACTGTTTGGCACTGCTTCTGTTGGTGCCACCACGGTCACATAAGCCAGTCAGGAAGATCCACTGATAGGGAAGAGTGTCTCCTAGGTGTTGGGTTGCCCAAGATAGTAATGATTATTACACAATTTTAATGGTTGGGTAAAAGAGGAAATTTCATCAGGTATTCTGTTGCACAGAGTAGTCTCTGACAACGCTGACTTATCGGCTTAGTAACGGAGATGAGCACTGCCCCCAATGGCTGGACATGACTTGACAACCTTGTCAACAGGGAATACCTTTACCTTTACCTATTGCTTGCATGACAAGGGGCACCTGCTAAAATTCCCTCTTCTATATAACCATAGAAGAGACAGTGGCCTTGTCCCTTATTTTACCTTGTAACCCTTACTAAAAGGTTTGGGTTAACCCTGGTCCTTCAGACCTGGAATGAGCCCTAGGGTTGCCCTAGGTTCTATAGGAATAAAATGAGTTTTAGCCTAAACCTCTTCCTGACTCACTAGGTTTTTGTGTGCAGGGAGTGTGTGTACACATGGGGAGCAGTATTCAGATCCAAAGATCATGTACAGTCAGAAATTGTTACAGCACAGATAGAAGTAAACTCAGTGAGAACTGTGACACAGGCACCTGGGTAGTAGGGATGGCAATCCCCTGCATACAGATTTTGAATCTTTGTAAGATGTGTGAACACAAAATTCTGAAGTTTAATTTAGGGGTTGGGGGCTCAGTTTTCTTCTGCATCCAGGAATCTTAAGCAATTGTGTTGTCATGTCCTTCCTGTACACATAAGACCCAAAACAGGCCATCCTTTTTAACAAGTGAAAGCTCAGATATAGATAATCCAAGTTAGTACCCACAGAGGGGTTGATGCTTTCCCCTGCCGGTTGGGGATGGCCAACTTAAGACCTTCCAGCTCCTGTTGAACTGCCATTCCTATTAGCTTTAGCCAGCATCACTTGTGGTAAGCAATGGTGGGAGATACAGTCCAATTGCAGAACCACTCAGTACAGTACATATGCTCCCTGGCCCTGTTTTAAGTTAGGGCAACAACGGAGAAGATGGAGGATTCCCCCCCCCCCCCCAGTGGGTTGCATGAAAATGTTGTGACTCTCGTTTCATTTTTGGCTACCTTTTGGCTGGTTTTGGGAGGGGAATAGGTTATGGATGTGTGGGGAGTGTTGGTCCAGTTTCAGTTGGTTTGAAGGGGGGAAAACACAGCCCATTTTATCAATATAGTGGATCTGGGGACTTTGTGGGACTCCAGGGGCTTTTTGTACAAAAACCTAAACCCCACTTTTCTAGTGCTTCCTTAGATCACTCAGAAACAGCAAGTAATAAATAGAAAATAGAAAATAAATAGAATTAAAACATCTGAGCCTGCCCAAATTCTAAGATCATTGGTGGAATCACTTCTCTCAATCTCATCACTTTCAGAGACACATCTGGTGAAATGTGGAAGAGGGCTTTATCTGTGGCTGCTCCTGCACTGTGGAACTCCCTTCTTGAGGAGGCTAGGCTGGCTGCCTTCTTGCTGTCTTTCTGCCACCAAATAAAGATTTTTATATTCCAGCAGGCATGTGGAAACTGTTTTATCTGATGGTTTTTCTGTTTCAGTGCAATACTGTTTTAATCTTTACTTTCAGATTAATGTTTTATATAATTTCAATTCTATGGACAGTTTAATATTATTTTAATTTTAACTTCTTGCTTGTGTTGGTTTTCTTTTTTTAAAAGCTATATGTGGTGTTACTTGTGACTCTTTGTATTCTGTAAGCTGCCTTAAGTCTCTCCTTTGGGAAAAAAGGCAGAATATAAATAAAGTGATTGATTGATAGAAACATTATGATAAAGATATATACAGCAGATAAAACATTGCGTGATATTTAGAAAACAAATGCCTGCCTAAACAAGAAGGGTTTTGCAGGGTACCCACCTTCTCTAAGAAAGGACTATGAAATGAGATTTCTTTCCCAATGGGGCATTCCACCCTCCCCCAGTCTCTTTTCAGTGTCCTTTATCAGGTTTTCCTTGTCTTTGGATCCTGGCTGGCAGCCAGTTGATGCTTTAATTGTCAGCATGCTGTGTCCTTCCTTCACATTGGCATCTTGGAGATTTGCTTCAGTTGGATGGAATCCACACATGCTTATTTCAACAAACTGGCAATTATTTATTCCCAAAGGGGTACTGTTTTCCTTCTGTGTCATCCTACTATGGTGAACATTTACCAAAAGTGTGCATTTTCATTTAAACCATGATGTTTTGGATTGCAGCTCTCACAATTCCTTCCCATTGTTCATGCTAGCTATGACACGTGGGAGGTGACGTCCAAAACATCTGGAGGGCAGAAAATGTTCTCCCCCATATTTAAACTCTACATCAGGTCTGTGTGACCCTCATAGACGTGCTAATATTTCATCAAAGTACATGTGCAATAAAACAGTACAACTGTTGGCTCCTTATCAAGGAACTCTTATTCAGTACTAGTGATTGCACCGACACAAAAATGACACCATACTCCATATTATGGTTGTAAAACTTGACCACAACTTTATTTGTACAGGGTAATCAATAATTCTTAACCATTTAAATTTAACCACAATTGACATTGTTCTTGACACGTGTTCCTTTGCATATCCAATTTAACTAACCGTGCCAATCTATCCCTTTAATTCATGTGTCAAGAACATCAAATTCCAATTAAACCAACATCCAAATAAATCATCTCCCCCCAACCGAAAATGATGTCATAATTTAACTCATGATTTAACTTGTCTATGACATCATCCACTTGTTTGCTGATGACATAGCAACAATTTGTTTAACCCCTTGAAGTATACTCTTTGTCCCTTTAAATTTGAACCAATTCCGTAATTTCAGTTAACTAACTTATCCCCGGGGGGGGGGGGGAGATCCTTTCTGCCAGAACTGTAAAACACTTTGCTATAACATAATCTATCTAGAACCCTCACACCCAGTTGTGACAGATTAACTTCACTTGTCCACAATGCAACATAAACAGAATAACAATTGGACATAGTCATAACAATATTCATTATAAAATTCAAGCATACCCCAATTTATTCTCAGGGAGGGCGAAAAACCCAGGTCACAATAACTCTGGGAAAATTCCCTCCCGGCCCCATAAGGCAACCAGCCACAGTCTAAGAGTAAATATATAAGCCTCTATTAACGAAGGGCAGGTGGGATGGGTTGCTTGTCTGCTCAACAAAAATGGCTACCACCATGTGGCAGCCGTGGGGCTTTATAGCCCCCAATTCTCGTTGGTAATTGCGCGATAAACGAGATTACCATCGAGAAGGGATCCTAGAGGATCCCTATCTCGATTATCTGGGTGGCGGAGGAAGAGGCGGGACTAACTCCCCACCCAGCCAATCACGCATCCGGCATCATTTTAATTTGGCCGGCGCAATGTAGGATCCCTCCCAACTTGTCGGGGGATGTGTGTCTTTCTCAACTGTAGGTCCCCAGATATTGTAGGAATTGGATTGCAGCTCTCCAACTGTTCCCAACATGGCCAGTTGACAGGGAGTTGAGGAGTTGGAGTCAGAGCTTTGAAAATTTATTTTTTGGACTAGAAATCCCAGTGATAATCGGTTCTATTTGGTTTATATATTTTTGATCTTAAAAAGAAACAGTGTATATTGTGGTTAATAAGGATACTGATTCAACATGATTTGTCTGATACACCAATAGCATACTTATTCTTTTAATGGTGCTTATGTAGCTGAAAAATCACTATCAGTGCATGAGGTGGTGGTATCAACAGACACAAGAGGAACCATCAGATTTAGAGGAAAAAATATTTAGAAGGAAGCCAAGGAGAACTCTCCTTGCAACAATCCAGTGAGCCAGTTTAGAATGCTCAGTAGCTACCAAATGCTTATTCCTTGTTGTTGGGGTACAGAAACTTGGAGGAAGGAGGGATGGAATGGAGTATCCCAGAGGGGAAGCCAGTGTGGTGTAGTAGTTTGAACATTGGACTATGACTGTGGGAGACACGGTTCGAATTCCCACCTAGCCATAGAAATCCACTCGGTGACCCTTGGCACGTCATGCTCTCTGACTTGGAGGAAGGCAAAGGCTAAATAAATGTGGCCAAGAACACCTTGTGAGAGGTTTGCCTTAGGGTCGTCATAACTCAGAAATGACACACAGCAACCATGACATTATGAAGGAGGACATGACTAGATGGAGCTCAGAGCTAGAGTGTTCCACCCTGCAAGATTTTGTTGCTGTTCTGATGTGTTTGTACATAATTTTGAAAACAGTTGCAGTCAGGCTAAACCTCATTTTTAACGAATAGCAACATACAAGAAATCATGCAGAAAACTCTCTTAATCTTTCAGAAGTTTTTGTTGGATGATTGCCTTCTGGGAACCTTTCCAACCAAGTTGCTTCCACCTTTTCCTTTCCCTGGTTGCCCTATTGACCAAAATATCAAGAACCGCTCTGTTTCTGCTTTGAGAAACAGATGTCTCCACTGTGTATTGATTGCAAACCTAATCTCTGAATGCACGGACCAACTGTATATATTGACCTATTACAATGCCTGTCTGAAATATTTCATGAGAATTTGCTAGACGATGCTTGTCAGATTTTGAAAGGTCTCTACACTGAACGTTGTGACAATTTATCTGAGCAATGATGATCATAGGGGTATGTGTAAGTGGAAGAGAGATCTTCAGCTGTTTCGTATGGTTTGCTGACTTAGGAGTTGCTCTGTTGTTGTTGTTTTTGGTCAGGCCCTGAAGAGCCTTTAAGTTAGATTGCAGTGGTTTGAGGTAATTACATTTCTGTTACATTTCCCTCAGAGCTTTCCATGTTCCTTATCCATCTACCTCGCACTTGATGTCCTTCCATATTTAGTGGCTCACAGCTGAGTTCACTTCTTGTCTTCAAAGAGGTTGCCTTTCCCTTTTGGGGTATGCCACTTCATTCTGGCTCTCCTGTACTTACTTTCCCACAATTGTGTTCTTATCTGCTGCAGCCTAGGCTATTTGTCTCTGAAGAGCCTTGTTGGATGACTACTTGAATTTGGCTGCAACTTCAGGATGCCAACAGCTGAGACTAATGGAAATCAGCATGAGGCTAAATTGGGACTGCATAACTTGTGACTTTCCAAGTTGAATCCAGCTGATCAGCTATGTATAGTGGCCCACAAAGGACTCAGTAAACCTCATGTCCTTGCTGTGTGTCCCCAAGAAGAAAGCTGTCATCTACCTGGCAGGCCACTGTATTTGCTAACTCAGGACTGGCCAAAGGTGTTTTTCTGCTTGGGATGGAGCAGTAAATGGCAGTCCCCCACTTACCCACTTTAAGGTTCTTTGTATTTAAAAACTGGAAAGCACGTATTCACAGTGGAAGAATGAAAGGAGAAAAAAATCTTACATGCTATATGACGGTCCAAAACTTTTATTTCTTAAAAAGAAGAAGACCAATTGTTGATAAAGCCAAAACACATTGAGCTTTTAAAGAAATCAACATTTTTGACCATTGAATAACACATGAGACGTTGTCTCCTTTCATTCTTCTATTGTATTTAAAGCCAGTCAGCTTGGGAAAGAAAATCCCACACATGCCTCTCCCTCTCTGTGACAATACAAATATAACAGCAACAAAATAAATAACTGTTTGTTGCCTTGCTTTGACACTTCAAATCTGTTGCTTGTGACAGTAGCTATACTCTGCCTGTTAGTGGGCCTGACCCTTGGCTAATGGGTTATATTCAGCTTGTTTTGGGTTTCAAGTTGTGCAGGCCTTGTCTGTACTGAGCACCTTTTGTATGAGCTGAAACCATCCTCATGCAAATAATTTTTATTGTCATTGATAAATGATTTAGCATTTTATAGTACTTTCTGACAGTTCAGATGCTTACTTGAAAGGAATTTTTTTGTTTGTTTGTTAAATGGAACTGGAGATATTGCAGCTATGGGGCAGATGTAAATTCACGAGAGGGGTGCTTTATTGCACTTGGTGGTTATAACTATACCCTCTTCCCAGTAATGTCTGATCATGTTTCAAGACTATTAGATGTTTATTTAGGTAGATTTTTTCCTTTTATACTCTGTGTTGTGTGCAGAGGAACATAGGCTTCAGCAGTTCTGCTGTGCCCAGCACAGCACTCCGTGGTGGCGCAATCCAATCTCTTAATACACCCTTCCCAGACTGAGTGCCCTCCAGAAATATTGAATTAGAACTCCTGTCACCCCAATTCCATCCTAATAGGAATCATGGGAGTTGTAGTCTAATACATGAGGCATCAGCTCAAGGAAGACTGCAGAACTACAATGCAGTTAGGTGGTAATTCCAGAGAAGTTCATTATTCTTTTCATGTTGGTAAGACTGTAGACCTGCATCTGTGTGGTGGGCAAGTCCAGAATTATGATGCTGTGCATTGTTGGAAAAAAGTTTTAAAAAACCAAACAAACCCAAAAAAATATTTGTGTATGTGTATGGGATTACAACAACATAGGACTAAATGGGAAAAAATTAAGTAGCAAAATGCAGTTCAGGTTATGGCCACTAGCTTAAATAATAATTGTTCTTTTAAATGTAATATTTTAAAGCAAATTGTTTTGGTTGAAATTACGATAAGTGAAGGATTTGTTTCCAAATGGCATTTTGTGCACAATAAAATAAAGTGATTTAAAAAAAAAGAACTGTTACTGGCTACTGGTTAACAATGAACAATTGCGAATAAATTGTTGAATTCAGTCATTGTTGTTCCAGTAAGAGGGTGGGAAAATAGTAATAATAGACTTTTACAAATATGAGTAATCAATAAAAAAGGAGTGTTTTATTTTTTTAAAGTCATTTTAAAAACCAACTTGTTTAAACCAGTCATCCCTGGCCCTGAATCATTGGACTAGTGGCACCTATTGCAGTGAACACAGCAATGGAGAGAAGAATTTGAAAAGTTACTTTTAAGAAAAGTGAATGTAGTGACATGCCAAAGCCATCCATAATTGGACAGAGAGAGCATGGTGCCCTGGGTCCCACGAGGGAAGTGAAAGGGGATCTCAAATCATCATTCTGCCATTATAGGTGGCTTCAGCATGTCATTACATTCATTTTTCTTAAGGTAATTTTCGAAGCTCCAGATATAAATATGCTCCCTAGTGAATGAGGCTGAAGAGAAGTCAATTTAATGAAGATCATTTTTAAAATGCTATTTTTATTTTTTTAAAATGGAAATACTAGTCCCATCCTATTTGTGCACACACAGTATTAGCAAAAGCAAACAGCACTACTGATTTTTTGGGGGGAGGGGGAATATACTACAGCCATAATTATTTATTTACTTGTTACACTTTCATTTTTTAAAATTAAATATTTATTACATTTTCTACATACAGAAAAAAGAAAGACATAATAAAAAAGAAACATTCCAACAAACAAACAAACAAAACACAACTACCTGTCTAACTATACATATTATATACATAAAAAACTTCCCTTACCTTATCTTGGTTATCAAAATATTTCTAAATAGACTTTCAAATATAACCACCTACACCCGTATTGTTTTCATTTAATGCTTTTTATGCTAGTATTACTGCTACTTATATTTTAATACAAAATCGTTAATTCCTTTGAACTCATCAAGATCTACTATGATTGATTCTCTTAGATCATTCCTCTACCCTTGTCTGTTTGCATGAATTGAACGTCCATATTAATACATATAATACATATATCCTCTGGATTATCAGTGATTTAAAGTGACCATATATTTGCTAAATATTCACTAACCGGCAACCACTCCTTTTCAAACTTTTCTGTTGTTTGATCTCTTAAGGCACAAGTGAGTTTATCTAATTCTATCACATCATATAATTTAATTTGCCATTCTCTTATTGACGGTTCTGCTTGGTCTTTCCATTCCTTTACATAAACAGCTCTTGCAGCATATAACATATAAAAATTATTTTTCCATAACTTTTCTCTATTTCATTATTTATCATACCAAGCAGAAACATTGTCGGTTCCAGTTCTAATTTTACTTTTATAATTTCAGTAATCTCATTTTGAATTCATACCCAAAATTTTTTGGCTCTCTCACAGTGCCACCACATATGTATGTACGTACCCTTTTCCTTATTACTTGTTACACTTTCAAACTGCCCAATAACCAGGCAGAATTCAGACATATTAAAAATTGTAAGAAGTCAACAATAAATAAATGGAACAAAATAGGAGATGAGAAAACTGAGATAAACCAGAAACAAAGATAAAATGCAATGCAGCTTATACTAAAATGAAAAGTAAAGGCAGAAATAGGTGCAAAATTTTTGCAAAAATTTAAAAGCATTTAAGCTGTTGCTAAAATGCCTGAGGAAAAAGAAAAGGTCTTCATTCTGTGTTGAAAAGATGATAACATCTTTTACATAAGGGCACACCAATTGTTGTTATTTTCCACAACTGTAGATGCTGTGACCATTATTACAGTGACAGGCTATTGTCAGAACAAAGAACTGTACTAGGAATCATTCACAGTAATTATATTCCATTGTCTTCGCATGGCCAGTAAGTCCCAAACCTATGTATTTTACTCTGTGGATTGTTTTCCCAAATGACATTATGCACACTCTGTGTGTATGTTCAGTAAAACTGAGTATTTGAAACAATTCCCCCCCCCCCCATTCACATCTCTCACATCTATGTGACAACCTAAAGTCAGGGTCCCCAACATTTTCCATGTTGGTTAATTTCTCCATGTCCCAGCTCACAAAGGCAAGTTTAAAAACCGGTTTTTCACCCAGGAGCTAAAGTACCAGCTCTTATTAGATCATCCAGTGGAAAGGAAAAATGTTTTGAGATGAAAAATATCCATTGTGCTCAAGGGCCTGGTAGCACAAGGGAGGTGAAAGGGAAAGAGCAGTGGAATGGTTGCCCACAGCAAAGAACAAGCTCATATTACTCATCAAAAAGTTCTCCATCCCTTGTGTAAACTAAATAAAAATGGAGCTACATATCCTCCAATGCAAACTGCTAGCTGTCATGATCAACTGATCTTTGACGCTCTTTTGATGCTCCAACTACATTGCAGTGAAATGGGCAGGCTCTGACAAACAGTGTGTCAAATTTTACAGTGGTGGCAGAAATATAGGCTCACAGGAGTTCAAGCCAATACAGCCCTTCTGCACAGAACAAGTGGCCTGCCTGTTCCATGCACATTGCTCTTGGATGGCTTTAAAAGAGGTTAGATAAGATCATTCATGGATGCTAATCACTTTATACTACCTCTAGAATCAGAAGCAGCAGTAAGCCTTGTTGGATAACATGAGCAGGAGATGCCTTGCACTCATGTCATGCTTGTGGACTTCTCATGAACATGTGCCTGGCCACTGAATGAACATAAAACAGAGCCTTCCCTCCAGCCCATCTGATGCCATCCCGACTCAGAGGAAGAGATGCAGGCTCGGCTCCATTGGGCCTAGATTTGGACTAAGAAGCAGCACCCTCCCTCCAGTCCATCTGCTATGGTCCAGGTCTCAGAGGGAGACAAGAACTGCTGGACCTGATCCCCTTCCCCACTGCCATTCCCTTCTCCCTTTGTGTCAGGTCTTTTCAGATTGTAAGCGTGAGGGCAGGGAACCATCTAATTAACCATTTGTAAGCCACTCTGAGAGCCTTTGTGGCTGAAGAGCAGGGTATAAATACTCCAAACAAACAAACAAACAAACAAAGTTGGACTAGACTGGCCTGTGGTCTAATCCAGCATAACTCTTCTCTATGTTTTTATTTTCTTATGAATTAAGATTCTCTTGAACCAGTAGCATTGTACATAGACATGCATGCATGTTCTCATGCACATGTGCATGGACACATACAACTTTATAAAAGTGTTAAAGTGCTGGCTGTGTCAGTGTGGCACATACCATGCCTAGTTGTTGTTGTTTTTAATATGGCAATGGGGCTATAACTCTCCCTGAATCTACATCCCTCTAGGACAGGGGTAGGCAACCTTTCCCTTTTAAGGGCCGAGGGACTTCAGCTCCCAGAATCCTAGGAGCTATTGGCCAACATGGGACTATTGGCCAACATGGCTGAGGCTTCTGGGAGCTGAAGTCCCTCGGCCCTTAAAGGGGAAAGGTTGCCTACCCCTGCTCTAGGAGAAGGGTGCTACATCACTGGAAGAACTCATGCTTTGCATGTAGAAAGTCAAAGGATGCCCAAGAAATTTTACTATCTGAGGCAAAGGACAAAAAGCCCTCCAGTCCACACACAGAAGCAAATTGGGGTGCATCTACAGTGTCCTGTTACAGACATTTGGTACCACTTTAACTGCAATGGTTCCACCTGATGACATCCAGTGATTTTTACTTTGGCAGGTACTTCAAATTCTCTGCTAGAGACCTACAGCTCTAGAGGTCTCTAACAGAGAATTCTGAGTTCCTTGTGAAACTATAAATTCTATAATTCTGTAAGATGGCACCATGATAGTCAAAGTGATCTCAATGCTGTAACTCTGTTGTGCAACTGCCTCCCTTGTCTCTGCTTTTAAAAGGATAAAAAATCTGGTGACGGGAGTGACTTCTGTCTAAGATTCAAGAGATTGGATGCCAATCAGAGTAGACAGTACTAAGCTGGCTAGTACCAATGGCTTGGTGTAAGGCACTGTCCTGTTTTCCACTAGCACTAGGGTTTACTGTAAGCCTTTTTGAAACATAGGGAATTTTGTCCCAAGAGTGTATGACATGTGGCACAATCATGTAGGTTATTCTGTATTGGTAGTTCAATTTAAAGGTTGAATACCAATGTAAACTTTCCATTTGTAGTGTTCAGTATTAGCTGTTCAGCATGTTTTTGGCTAGACAGGTATTTGCTCAAATAATACACAAGCTTATAGTGATGGAAAGGTAATAGTAATTTAAATGTTTTCTTTCTTTCTCTCTTTTTTCATATATTTAAGAATTGATCTTGCTTCTGATTATAGGTCCATATTTTCAACTGCACAAAATCCTATGTCTTACTGCACATTGTATTTTCTGACTGGACAAAATGTGTCCAACTGCACATTAGAATAACGCCTGACTTGCACAGCTTGCCAATGAGTGTAGCCTCTTGATAATGAGCTTGGAAGTATATATTTGTTCTATTCATCCTACCACATTTTTAGGCTGCTTCCCACTTTCAAATGTGGAAAGCAGTCCATGCTTTTTAATGTTGGTTGGATGTTTACATTAAACTGATGTGACCACACATTTAAAAAGGGGAGAATGATGTTTTCCTTGATGAATTGGAAGCTTTGCAGAGGTCTTTGTTATTGGGTGGCATATGGATACTGATATACATACATTTTTTTCAGATATGAGTTTACATGAGATTAGACTTCCTAAATCAAGGAGAGAAATGTGTTTATCATATGCTGGATTTTGAAGAGTAAAGTTGCAAAAGGAAAGATCCCTTGGTGGTGATTCCCATGTCAGTGGAGTGGAGAATCCATGCCATGTTTTATGCTGAACTTAAAGAATTGTCCAAAGTGCTGAATCTATTTGAGAAATTAGTAACAGCACTTTTGCTATCTCCTTTAAAGATGAGACTGAAAACTTAAAGCAGATGGATTCACTGCCCCACTCACATACCAGCCACCAATGGCAGTGACATATCCCTTAACCCACAAATATGCAATTAGTAGCCAGTAAAAATCCAACAATTAAATCTGGAATAAATAATAATTTCCCACATGTTGTTTTTGTTCTGTGCCTTCAAGTCATTCCTGATTTATGGCGACCTTAAGGTGAATCTATCATGGAGTTTTCTTGGTAAAAAAATTTCAGAGGGGGTTTGTCTTTGCTTTCCTCTGAGGTTTAAAGGACCTTTAAAGGCCCCTTTAAAAAGAAGGGAAGGAAAAGAAATTGCAACAGTGTTGGGGTGGTGGTGGTGGAGGATAGACTGTGGCAGATGGGAATGAGATCTGAATCTCTTCCCAGTCATCCCCACTCAGTTCCCCCCTGTTTTTTCACCTTCCTTTTTATGTTCCCACCAAAGAGCTACCCCTTGACCTCCATTTGCCCTGAAAGTTTAATTGTAAGAAGTGGCATTTTATGAAGCAAATACTGTTGTATCTAACAGGTGGGAAAGAGGTTGGAAAGAAAATGGCACAAGAGGAGATATGGGGCTGCATCCCTCCATGGCCCTACCTTTGACTCTTCATTGTTGCAACTTCTTCCTTCCTTCTTTCCTTCCTTTGCCAATCCAGGAAACCTGAACATCCAGGAAACCCATCATGTATTGCAGAACCTTGGCTGCATTTGTCTGGCCGGGGAGTAAGCCTCACTGAACTCAGTGGGGCTTGCTACATACAAGACAGGTACAGGCTAGTGTTCTCTGGTCATCCTATTTGAAACTGGTGGTTCTACTTGGGCAGCTTGCCACATCCATCATGTATGTTCATTTTTTATAAACAGATCTCATGGGGAAAGGAGATAGCGAGAGACTAGCAGGAAAATTTACATTTTAGCATGCATCTGTTTTCCTTCTTGATTATGGATTTGTGAGCATTGGTGATACAGAGTAAGACCTTTCCACCCTTTTTAAGTGTTTCTTTTGCTGTCCGTGAGTTTCTGTAGTGATATAGCTGGGGCAAGAGGTATTGGCAGTGGTAATGCATCCATCATGTCAGGGGTAGGCAACCTAAGGCCTGGGGGCCAGATGCGTCCCCCCGAGGCCTTTGGACTGGTCCCAGGCCAGTCCTGCTGCCACCGCCCCCCTCCTGCCATGATGATATTGATTATTGTTGTTATTACTTGTTCTTGGGGTTTTCTTGGCAAAACCTCCACAGGGGTTTTGCCATGGCTTTTCTGGGGCTGAGAGAGTGTGCATGCATATTTTTTTAATTTTTTTAATTTTTCTTTTAAAAAATTATTTTTATTTTCATTTATTTATTTAATTATTTATTTTTGGTGCTTCAGCCCCCCAACTGTCTGAGGGACAGCAACCCGGCCCCTGGCTCAAAAAGGTTGCCTACCCCTGCATCATGTATTTCATATTAAGAAAAGCCATGTCTCTAAGTTCTTCCCTCCTCTGTTACATTCATGATATTCTTGCTGAGAGGGATAGCTAGGAATTATGTTGAACTCAAGCATCTTAACTTATTTATTTATTTTGTTCCTTCCAAGATTGTTTGTGAGACAACATGTTTGGAAATGTGTACATTTTAAGAACATCAAACACGGAAGCAAAAAGGCATAAAAGCCCTTGTGAGAAACATTAAGAGATTTGTTCAAGCATTACTCACTGCATTTTGTTCAACATGAGAACAGAGGAGAGCTAAGCCTGGGGCCCTTCTGTTGTCATTTTCTGTCTGTTGTCATTTGGAAGAGGAGATGATCAAGATCCCTGATTTTCTAGGGTTCTTTGACATATGGTGAATCTGCGCCCAACAAGGAGTCTCTCCTTTTCCACCATACCACCTTCAACCTGAGAAAAGCAAAACTAAGGGGGTGGAGATGAGCACTCACTTGTTCCCATGTTGAAGATAGCATAGGGCATAATATCTCAATGGAGCTAAAGTCTCTTAACCTGATACATACAAACCAAGGGCAGGGTGAGAATGCAGGTGGGATTTGGAGAAACACAGGATTGAGAGATTTTTGCATCCTTGCTTTTAAAGTGTAGCATTTGCAGATAAACGCATTTTTATAAAGTATACATCTGCCCCAAGTAACACTTTTTGGGTGGTTGCAACATTTTAAATATGTTTCATTCAGCTGAAGTGAAAGTTTTGTGGTTAATTGTGGCAGAGGAAAGAGTCTGACTTTGGAGATTATCACACATACAAAAGACCCAGTTTACCTCTTCCGAATTAGAGCCCAATTGAGGCTGAAGCTGGGTTTTATCACATGGCTTTTCCAGCTTAATTCAGCTTCTGAGTACATCCCCGCTCCAATGTGGATCCAAAAATGTGCTCTGGTGGCCACTTTTTAAAGTCAGAAAATTTCTCAGGTGTCAAGAAACCTTGCCAAGGGGAATTCTGGGCTTATAAGAATCCTTACAGTTTGGGACTTACACAAAACTTTCTGTGGCTTTGTTTTCACCAACAAAAACAATATTTTCTCAGCAGAAATACTACTTTTCATGCAGAAAATTCTGTTTTCTGCAAATAAAATGCTGTTTCCTATGCAAAAAAACAAACCAAAATCAGGTGTGAATTTTGGATAGAATAAATCCCCAACTGCAACTTTTTCTGTACAGAAGATGGCATTTTCTGCACAGATAATAATATTTCTATTTAGAAAATGCTATTTCCTATATTTCTCTTTAGAAAATTTCCAACTTTAAAAAATGGCCGCTGGAGCGCATTTTTGGGTCTGCATTGGAGCAGAGATGTATTCAGAAGCTGAATTAAGCCAGAAAAGCCATGCAATAAGATCCAGCTTCAGCCCAAATTGGGCTCCAGTTTGGAAGAGGAAAGCTGGGTCTTTTTGTAGGTGTGATAATCTCCTTTGTCTGAACCCAACATACTTGAAGAGATTTAAAATCAAATTACAAAAAGACTGAAAAAAAATCACCTTCCATTAAGGCCATCTAATACCGTAATTAAATCTGATTTGCTCAGGCTAAATAGCCGAGTATTCCCCAGAAATGTCAATGATGGGGTTGGGTCCACACATGGAAGTACTGTTTCATATCTTCTGCCAGAGCAATGTACAAGCAAAGTGAAATGAAGATGTTCTGATTTTGCAGAACATTTTTTTTTTATATATTCACACAAGCAAACTCCTGGAGAGTCTGTATCTTGCTAGGAGCTTTTTTCCATATGCATGTATGTCTTTGGACCCAACCTAATATTGGACCACTGTACAACTTGATGCCTAAATACCCCAAATGCACCAAATCCTGTCTGATTTTGGAAGCTAACTAGGCCAGCCCGTGTTAGTACTTGAACAGGATACCACCAGTGCATACCAGATGGTCTAGCCCAGGGTTCTCAAACTTTTTATTCTTGTGACTTCCTTTACATCTACATGTGGACGTCATCTGTCCCCCACTCAGTGTAGTATATATGCAAAAATATTTTGCTTGTTTAGTGTGCGTATTTTCATTTGTACATTCATGTGTATTCATTTTTAAACATTTTATAAGGAAATAACATGATTCAAATTAGAACAGATTTATTTAAATAAATTAAGTTTGGAAAAAGGAGAAAAAAGTTTGGAAAGAGGAGAAGGAGGAGGGATCAGGGCCTCCAAGTCTCACCTCCTCACCCTTTTGAGCAACTTTTGCACCTCCCCTGGGAACAAAAGCCCCTGTTGGCTATATTTGTGAGATAGGAACTGGCAAAACCACCTCTGAAGATTCCTTCCCCATGAAATTCTTGGGGTTGCCATAAGTTGATCGGAGACTTGAAGGTACACACACACAGAGGGAGAGAGAGAGAGAGAGCTTGAGCCCAACCATCTGAAAGACTGTATTTGCTATAAAATCCTGCCCATGTTTTAAAATCTCTGGGGGAGAGCTTTCTCTTAGTCCCATCACCATCATAGGCATGTTTGGTGAGGACACAGTAGAGGGTCTTCTTGGTGCTTACTCCCAGTCTGTGAAACTCCCTTTTGTGGGAGGTTTGGTTGGCCCACCTGTGTTCTTTTTCTGCCAGCAGGCAAAGACATGTTTTTATTTTGACAGATCTTTGACTCTTAAGTCCTTGGAGATTATTGCACATCTTAAAAACCCATCTTACCTCTCCCGCTTGGAAGACCAGGAGGTGAGCTAGCTGTGTGTCACCCAGCCTGGACGCTGTACTTCACTCCCTTTTCTCTAACACCTGGAGCTGAAGGACCGGCAGCAGATCGGAAGCCAGAGTGGCATGGCCTGGAGCCTCAGGCTTCAAGAGGGCTCTTCCTCACCCCTCCCTCTCACTTGGAAGACCAAGAGGTGAGCTAGCTGTGGGCTAGCCAGCTGGGGGACTTGTGGTTCCAGCAACAGTGGTGTTTAGGCAATGTCATTGAGTACTATCTCTTGTTATTTTAATGTTTTTCTTATTGCCACTTTTCATCTATTGCTTATTGGGCACCGAAGTTTATTTTTTTTATGGCTTCACATATTTCTCCTAATCTAATCCCTATTCGACTCCTTCCCCTCTCTCGGCTCCCGTTCTTCTGCTCACTCTGGAACTGTTGCTTCGCTGCTTCAAAAGCGACTGCAATTCATGATCTTTTCCTTTCCAATTCATTTCATCTCCTTGCTCCTACTGAGACCTGGCTCCCGGCCCATGATACTGCTACCTCTGCTGCCCTCTCTTTTGGCGGTCTTTCTTTCACCCATACTAGCCACCCTGAGGGTTGAGGAGGAGGCGTCGGTATCTTACTGTCCAACTCTTGCCAGTTTCAAGTTCTTTCCTTTCCACCCAGTTATTGTTTCTCTTCGTTTGACTCTCATTCCATTAGACTCTTTTTTCCTTTGCAACTCCAGGTTGCAGTCATTTATCGCCCTCCTGGTTCTGTTACCCAATTTCTGTCAGATTTTGAGTCTTGACTGACAATTTTTCTATCAGATGCAGTACCCACATTGATCTTAGGCGACTTTTAACATCCACTTGGACGAACCCAATAATCCTCCAACGTCTCGCTTCAGCTCCCTTCTAGCTTCTTTCAGCCTTCAACCTCATTCCAACTCTTCAACCCATTATCTTGGTCACTGCCTTGACTTAGTTCTTGCTGCCAAGTGTGTCTTTTCTTGGCATCTGATTTTCCATTATCTGATCATCATTTAATTTCTTTTACTCTTACCTATATCCCACCTCCTCGTCATACTGCTCAACGGTATTTTCGCGATCTTCAGTCTATTAACTGTGATCTTCTCAGTCAGTCCTTGGATTCTTCTCTCTCTTCTTTATCTTTCGGGGACTCCGCTGACTCAGCAATGTCTTTATTTAACTCCACTCTTTCTTTAGCTCTCGACAGCTTTGCCCCAGTATCTGTTCGCGTGTCCTCCTCTACGAACAGACCTCAGCCCTAGCTTACTCCCATAGTTAGGTTCCTCCGGTCCTGCTCTCGAGCGGCCAAATGTCTTTGGAAAAAGTCCAGGGAGTGGGCCGATTTTATTCATTATAAATTTGTTCTTTTATCCTTCACATGTGCCTTGTCCATGGCAAAACAGAACTACTTTAAATTATTGATCTGCGCCAATGAGAGGCACCCACAGCTTTTGTTTTCCTGCTTCAACACCTTGCTAAAACCTCCCTCTCTCCCTGCTTCTTCATTATTTTCTTCTACCGACTTTGCTAACTACTTTATCACTAAGATCACTACTATCAGATCTGAAATAGTTCCTCCTAATTTGTCTTCTTCCACTAATCTTCTGGAACCTTCAACTAATCAATTCTCTGTGTTTCCTCTTGTTTCTCTGGATGAACTCTCTACCCTGCTGTACTCTTCCAAACCTACAACTTGTTCTCTTGATCCAGTTCCCCCTCGTCTCCTAATCTCCATAGCGCCTTCCTTCCTTCCTCCCTTCGCTTCTTTCTATCTTTAACCTCTCTCTTTCTACAGGTTCTTTTCCCTCTGACTTTAAACATGCTCTTGTTTTCCCTATCTTGAAAAAATCTTCTCTTGACCCCTCTTCTCTGTCCCGCTATCGTCCAATCTCTCTTCTCCCTTTTCTTTCTAAGGTTTTGGAACGGGTCATTTATTCTCGCTGTCTTGAGTTTCTCGAAGCCAACTCAATACCTTTCAGTCTGGTTTCTGCCCACGGCACTCTACTGAGACGGCCTTCACAAAGATCTCCAATGATCTTTTACAGGCCAAGGCGAATGGCCTTTATTCTGTGCTTATTCTCCTCGATTTATCTGCGGCATTTGACACCGTGGATCACTGTCTTTTAGTCGACATACTTTCTGACATTGGGTTCTCAAACTCTGTTCTTGACTGGTTTAAATCTTACCTGTCAGATAGCTCTTTTGCAGTGGTCATGGGTAGTCAGACTTCTCCCCCCATTCCCTTATCTGTTGGAGTTCCCCAGTGCTCTGTTTTGGATCCCCTACTGTTCTCTCTTTACACATTGTCTCTAGGAAAACTTATCAGCTCTTTTGGTTTTTCCTATCATCTGTATGCCGATGACACTCATCTGTATCTTTCTACCCCTGATCTCTCTCTAGGGCTTGAACAGCAAGTTTCTACAGCTGTCTCTCTGTGGATGCGTCATCAGCATTTGAAGCTCAACATGTCCAAGACGGAGCTTCTTGTCCTTCCACTGAAGTCCTCCCTTCAATTCTCTTCCTCTGTTTCTGTCAACAACACCTCTATTCGTCTGGTCCAAGAAGTCTGCAGTCTCGGTTTCACTTTTGACTCCTCTCTGTCTTTTATCCCCCATATCCAGGCCACAGCCAAAGCTTGTAGATTCTTCCTTTACAATATTGCCAAAAATTGTCCTTTTCTTTCAGCCTCCACTGCCAAGACTCTGGTCCATGCTTTGGTGGCCTCCCAATTAGACTACTGTAACCTCCTTCTAGCAGGACTTCCCCTCTCTCATCTTCGCCCTTTAATTTCTGTTCAACATTCAATGGCACGCATCATTACTTCCGCTCGCCACTGTGTATATTGACAATGCTTTAGAAATAAATTTTAATAATAATAATAATAATAATAATCCCAAATTGAAGTCTAATTCGAGCTCCATACAGGTCCTATTGCATAGCTTTTGTCACCAAATCCTCCAGTGGAATACAGCTGAGAACTTTCCAGCTTTGAAAAATGGCTGCCGGAGCATGTTTTGGGGCCTGGGCTGCACTTAGCAGGGGGATTTGGCCAACAAAAGCCATGCGATAGGATCCATCTGCAGCCTGAATTAAACTTCAGTTTGGAGAAGTAAGACAGGTTTTTAAGATATGCGATAATCTCCCCTGTGTCAGAACAGCCTTTCAATGGGGTATGCTGTGCTTTTATGTTTTTCTACTATATTTTGAACATATTTTAAACTGTTCTAACACAGTGTTTTAATTGAATTGTTTATTTGCTTTTTAAAGAAAAAATATTAATAATATTTTAGCCTTATTTTGTTTTAACTTTTTGTAAGCTGCTTCAATCCTGTGATGAGAGAAAAGAGGGATAGCAAATACATAAATAAACATTATGTCTTGATGCACACATTTTATAAGTAGGTCTGAATTCTCAAGGGACGTTACCACACTGGCCCTACAGCAGCGTCATTTCAGCCTCACTTCAGCCTCGTTTCAGCCTCGTTTCAGACTTTTTTTCCGTGTGTTCACACGACGTCACAGCAAACCCCGCCCTTCCCTACCTCGTTTCGGCGTCATTTCAGCTTCGTTTCAGTCCTTTTGACTTCCGAGAATTTTAAGGAATACACCCGAGCGGTCGGCACTATACCGGAATGACGCTGATCTCGGCATAGGTATAAACACGAGATCC
Organism: Phrynosoma blainvillii; assembly: GCA_026167975.1. Classification (NCBI taxonomy): domain Eukaryota; kingdom Metazoa; phylum Chordata; class Lepidosauria; order Squamata; family Phrynosomatidae; genus Phrynosoma; species Phrynosoma blainvillii. The sequence continues at coordinate 198,240,848 of JANUYF010000001.1, read as the reverse complement.
TTGTCATTCCGGTATAGTGCCGACCGCTCGGGTGTATTCCTTAAAATTACGGCCGATGGTTCCTTGCGGTATGTGGGAGAGGCGAGGCGCTGGGGCTGCCGGGGGACCAACACCTTCCCCACCAGCACACCTGGAGCTGGAGCGCAGCCGGGAACTTGTGGTAAGTCCACTGCCTTGCCTTGCCTTGCTTTGCCAGCGCCAGAAGAGAGGGATCCCCTCCTGGACCCCTTGCCTTGCCCTTCTTTGCCAGCGCCAGGGAGGGATCCCCTCCTGGACCCCTTGCCTTGCTTTGCTTTGCCAGCGCCAGAAGAGAGGGATCCCCTCCTGGACCCCTTGCCTTGCCCTTCTTTGCCAGCGCCAGGGACTGACGCCAGCTAGCACCGGAGATGGCACTGGATGGGGCGGGGCTTGCTGTGACGTCGTCTGAAAAATTTGCAAAGGAGCCAGACTGGGGCCGGACGGAGGTAGGATTGCGTCTGCCTAAAGCCCCGTGTGAAAACGCCCCCTGTCACTCCTACCTACAACATCACCGCTACTGCTGTGAGCATTGCAACAAGAGGATGGACTTGGAGAAAGTTACTAACTGAGATGGCTGTTGGGAACAAAACTTGTCCAAATTTATTTTCCTCTTTATTGCACCCCAAATTCAAGCATACATAAGGCAAAAGTTTAAAAAACATATTTATAGTGTAGCAGAAGACCATAAACTGTTGAGGGGTGGTTGGCTTGTATATTATCTGCCTTGCTTTTGGAGGAACTATTTAGCCTGTCAATTGAATTTTTACATTTGCTATAATACTTGTGTTATAGACTGAGCTAATCTGTATCTGTAATCAGCTTGTCCCTGGGCTGTACCACTTCAGATTTCAGAATGGGATCCACATAATAGAATGTTCCTCTTTATTACTACTGTTACCAGTAGTGCTAATAGTAATTCTCCAAACATAGAAATTGAACATACTGGGGACTAGAGTAGGTTTTATCTCCCTGTCTTCAATTATCACATTTTGCTTTTGTTTGGTTTACTTTCTGTTTGTAATATCAAAGGATTCAAAACAAACCCAAACCAACTTTCTTCAGGTGATCACTGCAGTGAGAAATACAACCAGACAACACATTGGGTCACTTTTTCCTCTGATTCAAATTCAGTAGCAATGGAATCTGCTAAAAGGTTCACATGGAGGATAGATGTGGGAGAACAGTTTCACCGAATAACCTTATTCTTCCTTGGATAACAAAACTGTTCCTGGCATAGCACATTGTCTATTTTTGTTCTGAGTGATATCTTGACAGCTAAGCAAACTTGAACATTCTTTAGCTGACAAATGTCACTGGTTTGTCTCCCTTTCACTTGCCCCTCCCCAGTTGCATAAGATGATCCACTTATAAAATATTTCCAACTCAGTTTCACTCTCTCATCTCACCATGCAATTAAAAACAGACATGAAGTAGCACTTTTAAGAGTGTAGACAAGATTCTGCCTTGTACTGATTTTCATAGCCAAAGGAATTGGCCCTGGCTGTTTTAAAGTAAATATTGAGTGTATGAATAGTGCTGTTCCTTCACACATAAAATATATAAATTAATATTTCATCATTGAGGGACCACAGCCAGTCACTATATAGTTGTAACTGAGGTGGAAGGATACTGTTCATTAAGGTGTGGATTTTGCTACCAAAAGATGTGCTGGTGGCATTAAAGTGGGATGGTAAGGTTTATAACGGGTGGATGTGTCTGACCAATTTCTACACCAGATGGTGGGCTGATGTGTTATATATCAATTCATGATACATCAACAACTCATGAGTTATGGGTTGATATATCATTTGGTGATAATGCATAGTGAAATAGTACTAAGATATTGTTGCTACATGGTTCAGACAAAACATTTGTCAGTACTAGTTGCCACAAGAACACACAATGAGAGGGGGTTACTGTTACTTTCACATCTTCCAGTGGGCTTCCTGAAAGGATCCATCTGACCACTTTTCAAAACAGGATGCTGCTGGACTAGATAGAATGTCAGTGTGATCCAGCAGAGCTCTGATGCATAGTTGACATCAGATCAGAGAAGGACCTAGGGGAAGTATCATCTGGTAGACCCCCTTTCTCTAACAATGGACTGTTGAATTTTATTGGTGTGGTGTGCTTGAAAATCCAGCAGAGCCAGGGGAAAATCCAAAATTATAAAAGTAGAGCTTTATTGTTTCAAAAGGTAAAAATAAGCAAAGAAAAATACAGTCCACCATAGGATCACATCATGCTGATGTGGTAGAACAGATGAGTTACAGATCCATGTTTCCAGATGCAGAAGTTACATTGTAAAAGCAATATATGCATATTGTAGTCCAGAAATTAACTCCATAGTTAGATCCATTGTGAACACACACACACACAAACAGGAAGAATGCAAGAAATATAAACAATTCTAGACAAAGGGATTTCTCAGCCCTGCCCTTTCTCCGCCTTCTGGGTGTTAACCTTATGTTGATTGGATGTTATGTGTATTATGTTTATTAACCCAGCCCCTTGCTGTCCATCATCCACCATGTGATTTCTTTCCCAAGCCTAATGATGTTTTGGATACTGTTATCTGTTCTTGGCTGCCTTTCCCAGCTAGGAACTTCTGATGTTATGACTCTCTGGCCACCTGGACTGGGCTGTCTTTGTTTGCCTAGATGTTGTTCCCATGAGGAAAATTCCAGACATACATCTCTACATTTCACCTTTGACTGTATAACCCATCTGTATTCTAACATGGACAGTGGTAAATTCTGAAATGCTAGTATTCACTATGATAGTCTTCACAGTCTAGTCTCCCAAGGAAAGTGCAAAACTGCAGATTGTGGAGTGGATCCATATCAACAAACCAGTTCTACCAATTTTTGTCGCTTTTGGGAGATATTTTATAAAGCGAATGTGTCTTAATTGTTCAACCAAGACCAGGCCACACCAAAATATTACACTGGGGATAGTTCACAGCAATATACCGTTGTGGAAAAAATAAATTTCTCTTCTTACTATAAGAATTGCAAATGAGGGCAGAGGAAATTGGGAGTCATGAAGAGGGAAGTAGCAGATGACATTATCATTCACTTCTTAGTTGCTGTAGCCTCTGCCTATATAGCCATTTGGGGGGGGGGTATGTAGGGAAGCAGCCTCTAGCTAACTTCCTGTAGCTGGGGCTCTGGGCCACTCTGGGGCCACTCAGGGGTCCTCTGGAAGTCCTGGAAAATGATCATATTGCTATGGGTCCAACTACACAAACATACCTGGATGCTGCTCCATTCCCCCTCCCCTCCCCCCCCCCCCCAGAGCAGGCATCAGGAGCTAATCCTACCAGGATCAGAAACTTGATGTACTACTTGCTCAAGAGCACCAGATGCCAACACAGTCCTGCTATTATATTTGAAATTCTATGGTTAAGCAGCCACACATTTCATGATATTGCTCATTTTGGAATCTAACCAATGAATTAGTACTGCTTATTTTTAATATAGTTTTAGCCAACTTACTGGCCTGTGGATGGAGGAATTCTGGTTATACACAGCAACAATCTGGAAGGAAAAAAGTCATCCCTCAGCAAGCACATCTTATTCATTTTGTGAATTATTTACAGTTGTCTAGGCCAGTCAGTATAGAGCAGTGCTCTTGCTTATTTGGCCATCTTTCCTTTATGAATCTTGATTATGGGAAGGATTCCCCTTCAAGGATAGAAATGTTGCTCTTTTGAAGAGGAATTTATTTAAATCAGTTCATCATAGTATCATTTTGAAATGATATTCATCAAAGATAAAGTTTCCTGCTGTGTGTTTTCTCTTCTCTCCTCTCATGGGAGCACTTCTGTCTGAGGTGTTGCACTTTGAAAATGTACTTGGAAACACATTTTTAGGACAGCTTGTTTTTTTTTCTTTGAAAAGTCTGGAAAAAAGGATCTAATTAAAGAATAGACCTCAGGCAGAAAAACAACAACCATGTGCTTCCCTTTAACCTGGTAGAAATCTGAGGAATTCTGGAATATGTATATTGTTTTTTGTATATATGCACCAGAGTCTGAGAAATCTCAATAGCACAAATACAAAGCCAGTCTTACTTGATTTATTTCCAGATTTGCAAATGACACTTGGCAAATGAACTGACTGGAATAATCCCTTTTCTTGTGCTTAGCCCAGATACTACAAAAACATGCTGTGGTCATTCTTTTCCCATGAACCCATATACTGAAAGGGAGACTTTGACCAAAGATACTGAACTGATGATAAAGCACTTGCATGCATAACAAATTTCCTCAATATAATCCTCAGTATATTAGAGCATACTGAAAAAGCTCAGGAAATACCTCTGGTGATGCTCATAGTGGGGAAGGGGACACACAGAATAGATCAGGATCCCTGCTATTTAACTAAAACAGAAGTATGTTTTATGACAGAGCCTTGCCTATGGTGAACACTGTTTCAGTGCCATGGAACAGAGGTCACAATGAGGGTAGCTTGCTGTGATTTAGTTTTCCCTTTCAACTCCACTGACTTATAGCATTTTATGGGTGTGATTAATATAGAGACATAAGAAGCTGCTTGATACTGAATCAGATCATTGGTCTATCTAGGAGCTAGATTCTAGCCCTATCCTGTCAAGTCTGATTGGTAGCAATGGCTCTCCAATGCTTCATGTAGGAATCTTTCCCAGCACTACCAGAAATTCTTCATATTGTCTTCTGTTCAAGTGTTAACAGCACCTAAGGATGTAAATCTCCACTAGATTTCTTCTCAAAGGTAGTAATGAGTAATTTCAGCATCCCCCCCTCCTTTTGCATGAAAGTCTTTGCAAACAATGACATTTTTGAAGGCTATTCCCAATTCAGGACTTATTCTGCACAAAATACACACATGGTTGTTTTGCACAGAAAACATTTTCTGCACAGAAAGTAGCACTTTCTGCATGGAAAATAATATTTCAATTTAAAAATATTAATTATTGCACAGAAAATGCTGCTTTCCAAGCAGATCAGCCATGTGTGAATTTTGCACAGAATAAATGCCAAACTGCAGAGATTCTCATCAGTCTATGATTCTTCTCATCAGGGTTTCTCAACACTTGAAAAGCATGTTTTTTAAAACCATTTTTTGAATATTTCAACTATTCTTTCCATTTCTAACCAGACCTAAGCCTTCATAGCTTCTGAAACCAGACAAGGCTTGACGGTCACCTTAAACTTTTGGTTGACAATGATACTTCTTCTTCTTCTTCTTCTTCTTCTTCTCTGCCTTTGAGTTGATCGCAATTCATTGCGACTCTGTGGATGAGACACCTCCAAGACTCCCTATCCTCCACTGCTCCTGCAAATTCATACTTGTGACCTTAATAGAGTCCATCCATCTAGCATTCGGTCTTCTCTTTTTAATCCCTCCATCTTTCCTAGCATTATTGTATTTTCCAATGAATTGTGCCTCCCCATGATGTGGCCAAAATATGACAGCCTCAACGTAATCATCTTGACTTTAAGAGAGATTTCAGGCTTGATCTGTTCTAGAACCAATTTGTTTGCTTTCATGGCCATCCACAGCATCCTCAGCACTCTTCCCCAGCACCACATCTCAAATGATTTTCCTTTTATCAGCTTCCTTCACTTTCCAACTCTCACACCCATATGTGATAAGGGGGAATACAATGGCTTGTACAATTCTAACTTCCATGCTCAGTTGAATATCTTTACTCTTTAGGATTTTTTCTATTTCTATAGTTGCCCTCCTCATTCCTAATCTTCTTCTGATTTCTCGACTGCAGTCCCCATTCTGATCAATGATCCAAGGTATGGGAAATCTTTTACTAATTCTATTTCCTCATTGTTTAGGTTGAATTTGTGTAAACTCATGGTCATTATTTTTTTTCTTTATGTTCAGCAGTTAGCCTTCCTTTGCATTTTCTTCCTTGATCTTCCTTAGTAGTTGTTCCAGATCTGTGATGTCTTCTGATAATAATATAGTGTCATCTGTATATCTTAAAATATTCCTTCCTCCTATCTTCTCTCCTCCTTCTGAGTCTAACCCTGCTCTTCCTATGGTATTTTAAGGTGAAAGGATGCAGCCTTGCCTGACCTTTTTGCTAACTGGCAGCCATTCTGCCTCTCCATATTCTGTTCTGACAGTAGTCTATTGCTTAGTACAGATTTCTCATCAGGACTATCAGATGTGGCAGCAATGATTAGGGGGATTTTGTTTTAAGTGATAAGTGCAGATGGATCCTTAAAAAGAGGAGTTGGTCATTATTTATTGCTTACTTACTGTGAGGTAAAGTTTATGCAAGATAATGTTTGGGATCAAAAGAATTTGAGATAAAAATAAAATGAAAATGAGAGAAAGTAAAAGGGATAGATTCATCCTCCCTTGTTTCCATGTTGATCTGACTGACACAATCAGTGATGCTTCTGTTCCAGAAAGAGTCAAAATTGATTTTTAGGTTGAAATCCTGTATGGATGAGCATAACATAATAGGTCTACATGAAGACCTGTGCTAGGCTGAGCAACTCCTGAAGCCCCTTGCATGGACATTCCCAGCTTTATGAGAAGCAGGAAGGTTCACTGAAGTCTCTGGTTACTTTATTATAGCCAGACACAAAATGATTACAGAGGTACTGAGACCCCGGAGGTGAATCTCAGTGCTGATGGCATTATTTTGCATCTCCCTATAGGGAGATGCTTATGTGATTCTGCCTGTTCCCCACAAAACAGGGAATGGCTCAAGGGGGTTCAGAAGGTGCTCAGTCAGGTGGGTGGGTGTTGGATGCTGTGGAGGGAGAGAGGGAATACTGACCCCTGCAGTTCCCCAAAAACAGCATGCATAAGCATATGGCAAACATACTCATGTGGATAGCCCTAACAGGATGCCAGACTTGGGTTCTGACTGCTTTGGGCCCCGTGTGATAAGGTCCTTAGTATGCTTGATTTAGTCAAACACATTCAAGCTTTATGTTTAAATTATTTTATTGGAATATTTGTACTAATGTAAAGAACATAGCATATACTTGTCTTATATTTAACAAAAAATGTCTACATCTGAAAGAACACTATTTTTAAGGTCACATATGTAAAGAGAGCTGTACTTGATATATCATATATCAACAGTAAGATACGCAGATGATACCATAATAATGGCAGAGAATATCACAGACTTGGAATAGCTAATAAGGAAAGTCAAAGATGAAAGACATCCCACCCAACAGGAAGAATGTCTTGATAGCAAGAGCTGTTTGAGAGTGGAATAGATTCCCTTTGTTGGGGGTGAATTCTCCTTCTTAGGAGATTTTTAAACTGAGTTTGTATGGCTATCTTGCAAGAGTTGCTTTAGTTGTATATTCCTGCATGGCAGAGAATTGGACTGGGATGATCCTTCCAACTCTCTCATTCTGTGATTCTATAATATTAGAATCCAGATGAATTAGCAATAGGCAAGAAAAAAGAACAACTTCCACCTTTTAAAAGCCCCTCTCTCAGCTACCACCCAACTACTGAAAGCCCACCGTAATGTAATGTAATGTAATGCAATGTAATGTAATGTAATGTAATGCTTGATCCTCCCTTGGAAGGAAATTTAAAAGCCTGAGAGCAAGCACTGAGAAAGTTCTGCAACATCTTAAGGCATTTATAGCTAGGAACCATGGGTCTGATTCAATCCATTTTAGTTTGTTCTTTAAAGTAGCAACTTTGAATATGGTAAGACAGGAATTGCCTCTGGGGAGGGAAATGATAATTGAGCAGGTTTGTGTTTGTTTGTCATGATAGTTTGCTAGCAGTACAGTTCGTACACTGAGAAACAGGTGGATGGGAATCTATGCCAGCTAAGGCCAGCTTTGGAAACTTATGTAGTGTGAACAGGCAAGAGAGAAGCCAGACACAATACTGATGAGATGAGCTAAACTCTGTTGTCTCTTAGATACAGATGGATGCAAATGCATATATTTAATATGGTGCATGATCTACATAGTCTTATTATGGCTGAGCCAAAATGGGCCACTTACACCTTCATCTCCCTCTGTATAATCTATATTGTTAGAAGTAGGGGAGGTTACAAGGAGGAGCTGAATTTTCTCCCACTGGTGACAGTTGTGGACCCTTATGCTGCTGGAGCCAGCTTCATTCAATCTTTCCTACCCAGAAAATATTGAAACCAGGATGGAATCAAGAAGCTCATTCCCAAGAGGTGCAGTGTTGCTTGTCTTTCTCCCACAGAGCTCTGTGAACTTTAGTTAGCTACATCTATTAAATCAAGAGAGGTTTCTTTTTTCCTGTTTATTTCTATGCATTCTAAGACTTAACCTCCCACAAGGTTTAGTGGTACCATGTCCAAACAGCTAAAAACCTGAGTTGAAATTTAAAAGCATTTATCCAAGTTATAAAAATGTAGGTATAGTAAATCAACTCATCTATCTTGCTAAATACTCTCACCTGTTTGTTTTCCAGATAGTGCTATATATTGAGCCCCATTTCTGTCATAAGGTGCCGCGTGACATCTTTGTAGACATAGGAAACTGAGATAAGATTTAAAAGATGTCTTAAAGCTGAGAGGCCATGTTGGCTTCCAGGTACTTCCTAGACTATGTTCCATGTAGCATGTTGCGGGTTTATCTTCCCATCAATGCTCCTTTCAGATGCAGCAGCTGTAGAGTGTACTCCAGAACATGGATGTAGAAGATATGGACCAAGGATCTTGAAACACTTACATATTCATTTTCAAGGTACGTAAGTTTCTTTTATCCCTCCATTTCTGAACAAAATCTTTAAAAAGTGATGAAGATTCTTATGGCAATTTAATGGCTAATGAGTTTTATTTGGCATAAGTTTGCATGGGTTCTGACCTGGATTTCAGCCTGGAGCCTCTGAAAGCTGATGCCAAGTAATACTTGTTAGTCTTTAAAGTCCCACAAAACAAAAAAATTTCTCTGAAGATGCCAGCCACAGATGCTGGTGAAACATCAGAAAGAACTCTTCTAGAACATGGCCACACAGCCTGAAAAACCCACAAAAAACTATGGATGCCGGTCATGAAAGCCTACGATTTCCCACAAAACTTTTTATAAAGTTTTTCCTATAATACAGGAAAATGGCTACCCCCTCAAAAATCAATTAAGAGCTGCACAGCATTTCGTAATAACATGAGCACTTCTTCTTCCATACATTGGGTGGGGTTTCTATTACTTTTGTTTTTTGTTTCTTTAAGTATGAGAAACTCTAAATGTTGTATGTGTCTATGGCTCATCTTATCCTTAGCTGCTAGTTTCTCAGTACTTTGTAAGCTGTCTTTTCGATGACAGTTTTACCTCATGGAAGAGATAGAATCCCCTTCCAAATTCACATTCATCACTATTTTTAGGTGTGCTAAGATACACCTCCCTCCCCTTTCCACACATACATCTTAACCACTAATATCCCAGAAGAAAGTATGCATGCATGGAGATGTAATGCAGCCTTTGCTAATCTGCAGCCTACTAGATGCATAGGACTACAATTCCCATCACCTCTAACAAACATGGATGATAGGAGTTACAGTCCATCCAGCACATATGGAGATCCCCAGGTTGGAGGATACCAATGTAATATATCCTATTATTTGCAATCCAGTTATTGGTTGATGTAAAAGTCTAAAGTGTGCATTTATAATCTGAAACAAAGGCTGTACAGATGGGCAGGAAAAGGGGACATGAAGCTGCCTTTTCCCTAAGCCACAGCAAATACACCTCCTGCCCTGAAGATGCCCTAAATTGGGACAGAGCAATTGCACTTGGGGTCAGTCAATGTGGCTTTTCCAAGGTGGTATTAAAGCCATGCCAACCACACTGCCGGCCCCAAGGACACTGCGAAGGGAGACAGAGCAACTGCACAGGGTGGCAGTGGCTGCTTTAATTTTTTTTTTTTTCATTCTGTCAGATGCATGTGCACGTGTGCAGGAATATATCCCTGCACACCTGCGCACAACATGTCATAGGCTGATATATAGTCTGTCACTCTCTGTTTACAAAGGTGACTGAAGTTCGGGATCCCTACGCACCTGCACAGAATATGTCATAGGGTGGCATACAGTCTGTCATTTTGTCAGTACAAAAGTGACTGATGTTCATCATCCCTGCACACCTGTCCAGGACCTGCCTTACACCCACAGATCATGCAAGGATTCGCTGACCTCTGCTTCCCCCAAGTAGTGGGTGCTGTAGACAAGTGCCACTGTCTGATTGTGCCACTCTGGGGGTGGAGGAATGAGTTTCTCAACCAAAAAGACACCTAGTCCATCATGCTCCACAAAACATGTCCCACACAGATTGGGGGGAGGGGAGAGGTACATGCAAGGGAGGTTTGTGTGGACAGACTGGATACATACAGCTGATGGTCATGCAAGGGACATAGTCAACAGGAAGTGGTGTGCAGAAGATCTATACAGGTCTTCTGCACACCTGCATAGAAGAGGTCACAAAAGCCTCTTTCATGCAAACTACTGTGCATGCTGACAGCAAGTGTACATGCGACTGAATACATTTATTGCCATAATAGAGAACATTTGCTAGGGTGCATGTGTAGGGTTACAATTAGGGTTAGGGTTCTAATATTCAAGCGCACCTGTGGCAGTGCATCCACACCTGGAAGCATAGGGCCTGCATTGTTGGGCGCATGCTTTGGATTGCTGACTCAATGCATTTATATGCTGTTTTAAATCTCAGACACCCTTTTTCTGATTCACTGATGTCACTGCATACATACGCACATGCAAAGGTGCGCATCTTTCCAGAAGAAGCGGAAAAAAGCATATAACCTTTTGGAGCGGCTTTTCCCAGCATATAGCACTTGGAGGGCGCTTTCCTGCCAGCTTCTAATAATAATAATAATAATAATAATAATAATTTGTATCCCGCCCATTGGTAATCCAATCCGGGCGGCTTACAGTTAAAACATGGAGTTCACAATAAAACATACAATATGCACAGACCCCCTCCCCCCTTAAAACAGGATTAAATTAGAACAATATAAAACAATAATTCAATTAAAATATATTAAAAATATAACCATCCTGCCCAATGACTCCAGAAGCCTGGCTCGACGATCCTCCCATCACATGATGGGGCCACGTGAGGATCGTCTCATGGAGGATTATTAATCTAAGGCTGGGAGGATCTATCTGGTATAACTAGTCCGGAAAGGCCTGCCGGAAGAGATCCGTCTTGACAGCCTTTTTAAAGCTGTCTAAAGATGTTAAAAGACGGATCTCGTCCGACAGACCGTTCCAGAACTTAGGTGCAATAACAGAGAACGCCCCCCGGGAGGTAGCCACAAGCCTTGATTTCTGTGGCTGAAGCAAATTTCTCCCAGAGGATTGAAGAGCGCGGGGAGGATTGTACGGGAGCAGACGGTCCCTGAGATAGCTTGTGTCTTTTAAACTCCACACCTCTAAGTCAACCTGAAAGCACCTCTTTTTGCTTGTCTGTACAGCCTCAAATGTTCCTTTGGCATTTAGCTAGCCTGCATGCTAAAGTGTAAGGAAGGTGAGGGTTCCTAACCAAGAAAAGCTATGACTGTACTTAGCATTCAGCTTGTTTAACAGCTGAGAAAAATTAGATGCAGATTAGTAATGATTTAGGGAGGTCTTTCAGTGAAAATCTGATTTTGATGACTGAGGCCATGTGCTGAAATGTAGTATTTATTAGCATAAATCTATTGAAATTGAGTGGATTTTATGAATTCAGCTGTAAACCTGAAGTTTCAATATCATGCAGTGCTACATATTTTTGGAGCTGCTGAAGCATAGCCGCTCTTTGCCTTCTTACTGCAAGGGAGGTGAGACTCAGCTCTCTATGGAATTAATCTCAGTGATCATATACTAAAGTTAGTGCCATGAATGTATTGCTTTGACTATATTGTGGTGAAAAAATGCACTATTTATTCACAGCGCTAACATGAGCTGATCTCTCAGAAGGTGTAAATGCACAATAGTGACTTGCATAATGCATTGTTTACACTTAACACATTGGTATTCACATTTGGGAAGACCTTCAAGAGACGTAAACAATCACATTTCAAAATACTTAGTGTAAAGTCACAATCTGGTAGGATTCTCAGGTTTCAGGTCCCTGCCCCTCTTCTCCAAGTCTCAGGAGAAGGAACGGAATCTCAGGGTAGGAGCACTGTTTTGAAACTATATTTTCAACAAATGTGTGCTGCTGGTTCCAAGTGGTTGCTGTAGATTCTCCCGATGGTCCACTTGGTCACCTCTCCCCTTCCCTCCTTTGTCCCTTAGAGTTTCTTAAATTATGGACAGCTCCAGGACTCTGAAGAAGGGAGTGTTCCATACCAGGGAATATTGAACTGTCTCAATATTTACTGCATCAGTCATAGCTGAATATGTTAGTTCAGGATTCCTGCAATATAACATTTCCTGTTTTATTGTTAACTTTCTCAGTTCTGTTCTCCTCTATTTTATCCAACCTTTAATGGTTGAAGCAGCTTTTATCTCCTTTCTAGGGGAGAAACATAGGTGGATTGTATCCTTGTTAACAGAAAAAATAAAAATAATAATAAATGCCCCTTTTCTTCAGCTCTGCTTAGGCAGTTGATTACTTTCTCTTTTATTTCACAATTTTATCTTTTTCTTTCTGTCTAGTCAAACTTGGCCAAACTTTTTGTCTTTCCCTTCTCTCTCTTTCTCTCTACCCCCACTTTTAATCTCTACTAGATGTACTCATCTTCTCCCTTATTCCATGCTTCCCATCCTCTTTCCCTCCTTCATGTCCTCTTTCTCTTTCCCTTACTACTCAGTCCTAAAGCTACATTTATTTTCTCCCTCCTTCCCCATCCCTCTTGTTCTCTCTCATATCTTTTTTATAATAATAAATAATAATAAAATTTATTTATACCCCACCCCTCTGAGAACAATCGGGGCGGCTAACAATATTAAAATACAAGATACAGTCAATCCCCCATACCTACCTCCCTTAAAAAAAGTATTAAATCAAGTAAGATTAAAATTATACAAATTAAATTTAAGATTTACAAACAACAAGACACTTCTCCAAGCTATGCTTCTGTCCCCATTTCTCCAAGCTACACTCATCACCTTCTTCTGCTCTTCCTCTCTGTCTCTCCACTCTTTCTTTTTTGTCTACCTCCTCAAAAATTGTGAAACATTGACTATAATATATTCGATTTTTAACATTTTGAAGCTGTAAATCTCTTTAACCTCCAATGACTAAATAGATATGCATGAATAGCATTGCCCTGTTAGTCTCTATTGCCTTATTAGTCATTGTTCTCATTATTTACTCAACCCCAAGTATTTGAGTTTTATTGGGAGCATTAGTATGACCATGATGATAATAGTTTTGGAGATGAGGGAGCATTCGACAACCTGACTGTAAAAAAGAAAATGTGGCCACTGAAAGACACTGGTTAATGGGAGGAAACCATTAAAAACAGAGTTTGGAAAATCATCTTTGAAAAATATATGTGGTTGGATTACAACCACCATAGAGTAAAAGCAGTGTTTTCAAAGGTTTTAATTACAGAACTGTGGAAAATGCTTATTTCCCCCCCCCCCCATTCAGAACAGGGCTTAGAAAACAATATATTACCAGATTTCCCCCCTCATTTCCTCCCCCCCCCCCCCGTATTTGAACAACATATACTAAAAATGTTTGGTTGGTTCTTAATAAACCAACCTTAATGATATTACCAGGACTTACTCTTTATGGTGATACTGGGGGACTGTTCCCTCAGACACTATCAGGGCGTCTCCCTAGATCTTAATTTTGACTCTGAAATCTTATGGCCTGGAATGCTTCTGACTGGTAGCCCTATTTACTGGGGAGTATTTTAGGTTGTTGTTTACAAGGAGACAGCTGTTTTCATTTGTTTTTGCATAAGAAGAAAACAAAAGTTGAGGGAAGGATGTACCTAGAAATACTTTTAAGACAAATTTATATAGTTCAACATAAGCTTTCATGGACTCCAGAAGCATCTGGTGTATGCATTGGAGATTGCAAAAATTTACACTGAACAGTTTCAGTGGGCGGTGTTAGGTACCTCCTTCCCTCGACTCTTTTTTCCTTCTTGTTATCGATTTGTTTCATTTTCTGTAGAGAGAAATTTTGAACTACCTCCATTTCTGCAGCAGCTTAGCCATTGCTGGACATGGGGCTGGTTTATAGATGAATGCTGGTTTTTCAAGGATTGCATAGATCTGTGTGTTCCCTCTCTTTCTAGGTATCATAAAGAATAATGATGAACTCTTCTAAATTGGTCTTGCTTTTCATGGTTTTTAACCAAAGTATATTATGAGCAACTGAAAGTCTTATCAAAACTTGCATTTTATTCTCTTCTATGTTGGTGCTCCATAAACTAATGTGTGTTCTTAAGAATTAATGCAATGCCCATTCACTGATGTCTGCCATGTATGTTAACAGAGACCAATAGGAAAGATTTCTAGATTTCATCCTTTGCATCTAGCTACGGATTCTTGATCCACTGTGTTGAGTGCAGGAGGTACCCTAGAGGCCTTATTAAGACTATTGTGAAGACAGTGTGGCAAGACTGACTCAGTGACCTGTTTTGTTCTGTTTTACTCTAGGTAGATCCACAGATCAAATAGCCCTGCAGTAGATATACAGCTAACAGGGTTTGGTGTCCATGACTTTCATGGAATGGATATAATTCTAATTCCCAAGATGCATTGCTCAGTAGCAGAAACTGAGGGCAGTGAAGTGTTAATAGTGTTGTTTACAAACAGTGGCAACCCAGTTCACTTGCCATTATAAAATATGAGACCATGGGTCTGTAGGTGATTGTTTGGGTGTTATCCATATTGGCTAGGCCCTATTCAGGCATTATTACAGGTAATTTGGATATAAATTCATGTACCAGCTAGCACTACCCTCAATATTATGCTTAACAGGCTAGTTTTCCTCCATGTTTATAATATCAATATCAGCAGTTGTACTCAGAAAATCTCCTTCAAGATGTTTGAGATGTAAGGATAGATACGGGGGGGATAGATATTGGGGGAGAAGTAATTATGAGATTTCATGGTATAGGGTGACATGCAGATATTTTAATAAATAAGTACTCTGCAGGTGCAATGTTGGAAGACAAGATACTTAGCATAGCCAAGTGTTTAACTTGAGATAAACATGTGCCTGAGGGGAATCTAATTCATGGATATTTTAATACAACAAATAGTAGGTTTCAAGATGGCATTTTCTGTGCCGTTTCCTCAGTGATGAATTGGCATGGCTAGCTTACTGTGTTGCTTGAGCTTTACTCTCAATCATTAAAACCATAGGAGCAGCATATTCATTTTGCTTTGTTTTTATCTAGACAGTGGATCAGGATAATCAAATCATTCTGCATCTGTATCTTTTAGAAACATGTTTAGATCCTACTAATTAGATGTCTAATATCTCTTCTCTCCCCCCCCAAAAAAATATTTTGGACACTTTTCTACATAAAAATGCTCTTTGCAACTGAAATTGAATCCAGTCTAATTTATGCTTAGAATAAAAAAAAATGTAAAGGTTTCCCCTTGACATGAATGTCTAGTTGTAACCAACTGTAGGGGGCGGTGCTCATCTCCATTACTAAGCCAAAGAGCCAGCATTGTCTGAAGACAACTTCGGTCAGCATGCAGCCAGTATGACTGGACAGAATCCTGTTACCATCCCACTGAAGTGGTTTCTATTTATCTACTTGTATTTGCATGCTTTCGAACTGCTTGATTGGCAGAAGTTGGAACTAGCAGTGGGAGCCCACCCTATCATGCAGCACTTGGACCTCGAACTGCCACCTTCTGGCCTTATGATTGTCAGAATTGGTGTCTTAACCACTAAGCCTTTATGCTAAGCATAAGGGACTAACCACTGTGTCCTTTATGCTTAGAATAGAATTAATGAAATCCATAGGATCTACATCAGTCATTATTACATTATGTCTAATGGATATTTGTGCGTTCACTCAAAGCATGGATAAGTGTAAATCCAACCCAGATTTAAGGAATCTCAGGGATAATCTACTCCAACCTATGAATAAAAGAAACCCTCTACTTCAGCATCAATAACAGATGGTTTTTCAAGACTCTGTTTAATAACCTTCAACAAAGGCAAGTACATAACCTTGTAGGTAGTCCATTCCACTGTCAAATAACTCATACTAAACCCTCTGCTCTGTTTCTGACAACAGATCTACTAGTTTCAAGAGAAAAGCTCTGTTTAAGTGGTAGACTTTAACAATACACATCATCTTAGGGCATGGATAATACATTTCAGATGTTTTGGCTTAAAACCTGCCACTCAACATGGACAGTGGGAATTGTACATCTACAGGGCCAGATGTTCACCAACTCTGCCTTAGCATGTTCTTATGTTTCAACATAAGAATATAAAGTGGCTGTGCCCACAACGAAAGATACACCACTTAATCTTTTGGAAAAACTGTTCTCTAGCTGTCTAAGCATTGACTAGTCTGAACCTTTTAAAAACACGTTTCACTTCTTAGTAATAGGAAGAGCCCCTAATATATTTTGGGGTGTTTTTCACAAAAAAAGGAGCTTCTTGCATCTGAAAAACCAGCATGCAAGAGGATTATAATGTATCATTCTTTCCACTGCCTTACTACACCTTCACCTCTTTTCACAAATGGGGGAATATTCAGAAATGGAAACTCCTTCCTGAAATCCAGAATCTTGTTGCTTTATTCTGTTAATGTGGAAATTTAACTTATATACTTTGCGCTTTGAATCATCTAGAAACATTGAGAACAGTTCCATAGTTGTGGTAGAAGGGTTTCAGACCTTGCTCTTTACCTGTACAACACTCTGGCTGTTCTGTAAGGAAATTGTGTACAGAACTGTGTAGAAAAATTCAGTTTTTTAAAGGAGAAATGTGACAATTTAAATGTGAATTTTTGTAGTTCACAAACTTGGCCCTTGTCTGCCCACTGGCCAGAATACTCCAGGGGCAGCCCAGAGTATCCTGGCCCCACAGCTGCCCCATTCTGCCCCTGTTACATTTGCCTTTGTTTCTGTGTTGCCAAAGCAGTCTGCATGGGCACCATACTAGGCTGCCCAGCACCTCTGCCACCACCGCAGGTCACTCTCATCTGAGGTCAGAACAAGACATCCAATAATGATCAAATGCTGAATACTTCATTCTGACCTCAGAAAGAGCAACCAACAGTGGTGGTGGCAGCATAACGTCCAAGGCAGCACAGCATGATACCCATGCAGACAGCCACCATGGCATGGAAATGATGGGCTCTATTTCTTCTTGGAAGGTCCAGAGCAGGGTTAGGCAACCTTTTGGAGACCTGGGCCGGTCCCCCGAAGTCCAGGTCTCTGCTGGGCCGAGGGTGGGGGGAATGGCGGGGGGCGTGCTCATGCCCGCGCGCACCCTCCGCCGCCGCACGCGACCCCCCGCACGCGCCGCTACCGCAGCTGCCACTGCGGCATGTGCGGGTGCTGCTGCCGCAGCGCATAGCACACCCCCCACTTTGATTTCCAAAATGGCGGCCGCGGCGCGTTTGCACATGCACAGGAGTACTGCGCATGAGCAAACGAGTTGCGCCCGCCATTTTGGAAAACAAAATGGCGGGCACAACTAGTTTGCGCATGCGCAGTACTCCTGCGCATGCGCAAACGAGTCGTGGCCACCATTTTGGAAAACAAAATGGTGGGTGCGCGGGCACGGTGGGCGCGGGCGGCAAAATGCGCGGCGGCGGCGACAGGAGTCTGCCTGGGCCAGTAAGTCCAGCGACCTGGGCCAGAACTGGCCCGGGGGCCGTAGGTTGCTGGTCCCTGGTGCAGAGCAACAGGTTAGTTTTTAAAGTTTGTTTTAAACCTGTTATTCCCCTTTGGCCTCTGCATCATCTGAAGAGGACGACACCAGCCCAAGGAAGGGAGAAACAGGCCTTTTAGCCCATGCAGCCAAGGACATGTCTGAAGTAGGATGCACTGGACATGCATTCTGAACACATATGAAATGGCATATGCTCTTATAGACTGATTCTTAGTACAGTTGGCCCTCCATATCCATTAATTCTGTGTCCACAGATTCCACCATTCATGACTGAACAGAAAATATCCCCCCATACAAAAAGTAAACCTTGCTTTTGCCATTTTATATAAGGAACACCATATTACTATGCCATTGTATATAGTGGTACTTGAGCATCCATGGATTTTGGTATCCATGGTGGGTCCCAGGACCAGGCCCCAGTGGATACCAAGGGCCCATTATATTTCTTGAGTGTAAGGACTGGTCTAATGTGCTCTCCCTGTTTCTCAAGCAAACATCGCTTTCAGAAATTCAGAACTCCCTTCCCTCTGAACTTCAGTATTTATCTGTGAGTAGAATCAGACTGACTTATGCTTGCTTTCTACTGAAATAAATAGGATCTGAGTCATGACCAACTTGTCCCATTGATTTCAGTGACACCGAAGTTCAACTAACTTCATATAAACAATTTCTGTTATGTATTCCCCCCCAAAAAAGAAATGCATAACAACCTGATACAACTACTGCTGTTGAAACACTTTTTTTAAAAAGAGATTCTACTCAGGAGGTACTACTGCTAAAGTTTCATTAAGCCTTTCTAACCTTGCTACAAATGAACTGAAGGAGCCATTTCTTATTTGGAAACCCTTTTCTTGTCAGTTGTCAAATGCAATTAAGGAACATTGTGTGGTTTCATTGAGGGGAAGGCAAGGGCAATAAAGATCTTGAACTGCTGTGGAAGATTTTCAGTTTTCAGCTACTGTAATATAATATTCGGGGAACGCGGTGGCTCAAGTGGTTAAGATGCTGACTCTGTTGACTGCAAGATTGGCAGGTTGGCAGTTTGAGGTCCAGGTGCCACGTGGTGGGGTGAGCTCCCATCACTAGTCTCAGCTTCTGCCAACCTAGCTGTTTGAAAGCATGCAAATGCAAGTAGATAAAACAGGTACCACTTAAGTGGGAAGGTAAACAGTGTTCTGTACAATCATGCTCGCCACATGATCACAGAGTAGTCTCTGACAACACTGGCTCTTTGGCTTAGTAACAGAGATGACCCCCCCCCCTACTGTCGGACATGATTGACAACCTTGTCAACGGGGAATACCTTTACCTTTTTAAATATAATATTCAAGCAACCTTAGGCAGTGCACAGTTACTGAACAGGTTGTTCTTATAGTTATTTACACAAGTTAAGATACCAAATCAAATTGAATTCAGTGTGGAAGGGAAAAAACCTAACTTGTGAGATCCAGGGACAATCCAATCTATTTTTTCTGTCTGAGACAGAGGACAAATGACACTTCCAACTTTCAGTTACATATTGATAGTTGGATCTTACTAACTTCAACACTGGCAATACATCAGGATCAGTGTCCTCCATTTCACCTCAGTACAGAAAGGTGGGGAGGTTGTGGGGCTGGCCTTGAAAAGGGCTGGCCTTGCAAAGATCCATGATTGTAGGGAATCATACTAATCAAACTTATCCAGAATTACCCATTTCTGTTGTCTCTCTACCTCTGCCTAACTTGGCAGCTATCTCCTAAAAGTGAAGGGGGTGCTTCTAGATGGGGTGAAACATGACCTCATTGTTGTTCTGTGGAGGGCTCAAAAAACAAAACTATGTCCTTATGAATGGCAGAGGTGGATGTGCCCTTTGGGCACTGATAATGACTCTTAGATGGTTTGAATGGTACCAAATAATGGAGCAGCATACACAAGACAAAGCCAATTAAGTATAGACATTTGCTCTCTTTCAAATCCAGATTGGTTGCCAAACATCTCTGGAAGCTTTAGAATACCTCAGAATAGTGGGTGTACCAGTCTGAACCAGTTTGGCAGGCATCCATACATTGGAAGTAAGCAGGATAGTTAATACTGGGCTAGACCGATTAACGGTCCAGACTAATACAAGGCCAATGAAGTAGTATAGTTTCTACTTCAGAAGCAATAACCACAGATTCAAAGAACTGCTTGCTTAGAAGACTTAGGGGGGATGCAGACAGGTGGCCCTGTTTCCCGCATCTAAAAGTGCAGCAAAATGTCACTTCTATTAGAGGCGGCGCACGGCTCTTCTCTGCTTCTTCCAGTGCAGTGTGTGAAGACGCTGCGCTGGGAGGACGTCCTGATGCCATGCGCCATGCGTAATAGCATGTGGCATCAGGATGTCTTCGGAGAGGGGTTGGGGCGGCCGGCGTGCAGCTGCCCCTCCCCTTCCCTGCCTCGAACACCCCACAAAGGGCCCATCTGCGAGGCCCTTACTTAGAGCTTCATAGAAGAGACATTTTTTCTTGCTTAAGCAAGGAAGGGGAAGGGATTAGTTAAATCTTTCCCCATGAGCCACTTCCCTGATCTAGGTGGAACCTTAGCTACTTTTGTTCTTGTAGGAGACAATATATTGAATTCATTTAATATTTTTCCAGCTGGGAAAAAATAAACTCAAGGGGAATGATTTTGATTGGGCAAATGGCCTATAGGACAAGATTGAAAACCTTGTCTGCTTGTATTGAATATAGAGCCCCCAGTTTTCCCCACTGATTTCTCAGCTTGGAAAAGTAATTCTGTGAACTACAGCAGCCAGAATCCCCCAACCTGCATGGTCATGATCACTGACCATGTTGGCTGAGGGATTCTGGAGACTGTAGTCCAAAAAGTTACTTTTTCAAGCTCTAGTACTCAAAGGGATTAGAAATGTGTGTAATGAAGATCATCCTTTCATACCAAATGGCAAATTACAAGTTTTGTGTGATGCTGGTGGAGAGGGGCTGCCAGATGCTCCTTGGATCAGAATGGGTAGTGTGCTTGCTTTCTTGAGCTAACCTTCATTTTTTTAAAAAATCTAGTCATCAGGTTGTATATACATAGCTCCCACACCATTAATGGGACTTAAGCTAGCCAGGATGAATTTGCTCCACTAATTTCAATGGCAATAAGGTCATGAAAAATATTTGCTGGATCTGGGTGCAAGCATATGATGTTGAATATTGTGATTCATATGCTAACAATGATTAAAAGTAACATTTTAAATTTTATGGACTGTCAAGCCACCACCATCACCTTTTCACCCACATTTTCTTCCTTCTCCTCCTTTTGGCTAACGGCTCGCTTTGGCCATCCCTGTTCTCAAGGAAAGACCCACATATGAATCATTGCTTTAATCCAGGAATGGGAATCCTGTAGCCCTCCAGATGTTGTTGAACCACAAGCCCCCATTACTTCTAGTCAGCAGAGCCAATGGTAAGGAATGCTGAAATTGTGGTCCAACAACATCAGGAGGGCTACAGGATTCCCATTCCTGCATATCCTCCAACTTTCCTAATTTGGCAGGAACAATTCTGAATCCCTTCATCACCTCACTTTTCAGTTGGTTTTAAAATGTCTCAGTTTCTCTCTGCCCCTCCCACTTTAATCCTTTGCCCTCAGTTTACTTCCTTTGGTACAAACTGAGTTTAAAGTGAAAATGTAATTTAGACTCACTTAATTCAGCAGGGGGAGAGAAGAGGACAGGGCATAATTTTGCCATTCCCAATAGGCTCAGGCAAAAGAAAACAGGTGCAGACTCTCCTCGCTTGTCTGCTTTTCCTCATGATAACCATAGCCACCTTAACCACACTCTGATGTTGTTTGGTCACATGTGTCCCAGTTTTCATTTTTGAAATGTTGGAAGGCATACCGCTGCTGTAATTCAGCCTGGATGTTCCCAGAACAGGCATCACTGATACCAGTTGTTTGCCTTTGCAAATGTCTAGAGCAGGGGTCGGCAACCTACGGTCCGCGAATTCGCGTGACGCAGAGCACCATTTTGGAAGGTCCAATGGCGCTGGTGCCATTGGGCATTCCAAAATGGCGACCCCCCCCCCACGCGCGCACACATGCACATGACAGTGGACGTCGTGCGCATGTGCACGCGGGGGCAAGCGCACGTGTGCTGGCCCTCAGCACCATTCCCCCCCTCCCGGCCCCCGGCAAAAAAAGTTTCCGACCCCTGGTCTAGAGGAACCAACCAGAACTGAGCCACTGAGGACCATTGAGCTTTTTGGTGACAATGTTGGTCAAGAAGCACACCCAAGGATCATGCCTGCAAATGGACATTGCTTTGAGCAGATGGGCCTGGGGATGTGCTGTTGCCAAGGCAATTGTAAGAGTTTTGGAACAACCCTTTACCACCCCCACATCCCATTTTATGACATATTTTCAACTTCTACCACAGTAATCAAAAAACTGAGTGACATTTCAGAAAAAAATGAAGTCTTTAGTTACTGGTAAGCCAGCTGGAGTGTTGGGTTTCTCACCACTAAAGAATGTGCTGATTTCAAAACCTATTGGTTTTTTTAGGAGGATATTTTATTATTATTTTTAATGTTGCCTTTTGTAGCAGGCAAGCAGAAGGACCTGCCTACAGGCCTCTTGTTTACCACCCAAAGGCCGTCTGTCATGAAATATCAGTTAGGCATTCTGTGGGATTCCGTGTTTTGAAATAACCACCTTTGAGAAACATTTCTATAGTTTTAAACACTATTGCTGCTGGGGTTTTTAAACATCTGAAAACCTGTATTACATACCTTCCAACATTTCACTGTTGGAAACCAGGATGCATGTAGCTAAGGAACATCAGAGTGTTGTCAAGATGGCAAAAGTTACTATTGAGGAAGAACACATAAGCTAGGAAATGCTGCTTCAGTTTTCTATAGGCCTGGACCTCCTGGTAAAGGCAAGATTTCATTCCCCCTTTCCTCTTCTCCCTGCAAAATTAATTGAGTATGCATGAGCCTTCAAGTTGCCTGTCAATTTAGGTGACTCCATGAATTTCATAGGCATTTTGTAGGCAAGGAATACTCAGTGGTTTTGCCAGTTTCTTCCTCTAGTGCAGGGGTAGGCAACCTTTCCCCTTTAAGGGCCGAGGGACTTCAGCTCCCAGAATCCCAGGAGCTATTGGCCAACATGGGACTATTGGCCAACATGGCTGAGGCTTCTGGGAGCTGAAGTCCCTTGGCCCTTAAAGGGGAAAGGTTGCCTACCCCTGCTCTAGTGCCTGGTTTTTGTTGGCAGTCTCCCATCCAAGTATTAACCAGAGCTGAACCTGCTTAGCTTCCAAGAACCAGTTTTGCACTTTGAATTGAGTTTCCAGAAATTTAATCAAGCTGACAAAGGGGGAAAGTAGGAGATGTAGAGAGAAACTGGGACATTTTAATATCAGGTGGAAAAATGGGAAGAAAAAGAATTAATCAGGACTGTCCCTACCAACTTGGGACAGTTGGAGGGTTTCGTATCATGAGCTGGTTGTCTCTTCATAAAACCACTTTGTAAATGTAATGTAAAAATGTATATAATACTGATAAATTATCAGTTTCTTTTTTCCCTTTTTGTAAGCATATAAATAGAGGGATAGACATACACACAGAAAGAAATGATATATTGAATTTATATAATTTGTATCCTGTCTTTCTCCCAATATGGGGCCTAAAATGGCATTCAATATAAGTGAAATATATTGTGTCAAATTTTTAAACATTATATAACCAATACAATTAAAACATTGATTGAATACAATTAGCAACATACTCTAAACACAGCAAAAGATACAGCATAGTCATTAAACATAGTTCATTCCTGACTAACTTAAAGCTGAAGGCCTGATTTAAATAAAAAGTTTATTTTGAAAGAGAGCAGAGAGGAGACCAACTGAGCCACCCCTGAAAGAGAATCCCATAGAATAAGGGTGGCTCTGCACTGGGCAGAATACTCCAGGCTGCTTCCAGAGTATTCTGGCCCCAAAGCTGTCCCCAATTTTCTGTGCCATTACCTTCTAACTCTACAGCTAAGGTGGGCAGCTGCCTGCACACAAATCCTGCTGTGCTACCTGGTGGAACAGCCACTGTTGCAAGTTGCTCTTTCTGAGGTCAGAGATGAGGCACCCAGCATTGTTCAGATGGTAGAGTGCCATGTTGTGACCCCAGAGGGAGCAACTCATGCTAACAGTTGCACTGCCAGGCAGCACAGCAGGAGGAGTGTGTAAACAGCTACCTGGCTTCACTCTGTATTGCTCCAAATGTTCCTGGAAAATCCGGAATAAAAGGTAAGTCTTTTAAAACCAGTTTAAGAAAGGATTGTTCTAGATTCTGTGTAGAACTGGCCTCACATCATGAAGAAAGTCCACACTGAAATTGGGCTTTGGCCCTCCATCATGTGGACAGGGCGCTGTGAGGGTGGAGGGAAACCAGTTCATTCGGCCCATGTAGACAGACATACCCTAAGACCAACCACCGATAAGGCTCTTTCCTGATTTCTCACCAAATGAAAATAGTTGGTACCCCTCTCCTGAAGATCCAAATACTTCGGCAGCCTCATATGGGAAGATACGAGTTTTCACATACTCTGGACCTAAGACATTTAGGGATTTATAAATTATATAAAACACTTTAAATTCTGCCCCAAAATAAACTGGTAGCCACTGAAGCAGTTTCAAGGAGGGTGTTATATGCTCCCTAGAACTAGTCCATTAAATTCAAAATTAAATTAAACTGAAAGCAAATAAATTCATATGTACATGTGTATATGTATGTATAGACTGAGAATTTAAATTGCAGGTCCTAAATGGCCTTGTCTTATGTGCTTCAGCTTCTCCCCTAGTGGAAAGAAACAGGTAATACCTAAGCATATCAAACCTCTGAGGCTTAATGAAATAAATGTATAACACTGTATCAATCGGGTGTTCAATGGCGCTTAGATGAACACGTTATTGAACTCAGTGGAACTAATGCACTGGTAAGGGTAATCCAAAGTCTTACAATCTAAAATTAATAAAAATTGTTTAAAGAACAATTGAATTTGCAAGAAATATTTCTTGAAAAGATGCTCTGGTGAAGTTTTTTTAAAAAAAATCTAAAGAAAGAGTAAGATGTGGTTTTGTTCCTCTCTGAAAAGAAGAGGGACAAATAATACATTTGGGCTGCATTCCTAAAGACACTTACCTGGGAGTATGTCTAATTGCATAGGATCAGGCTGTTAAGTAGTAAAAGCAAGGCACAGATTTTATTGTGGAATCATTTTATTGTATAGCTTGAGTCTTCCTTATCTGGAATTCCAAAATCCAAAATATCCCAAATATCCCAAAATCCAAAAATGCCCACATGAGTGGCTGAGGTAGTGACAACTTTGCTTTATGATGATTCAGTGTACACAGTGTACACAGTGTACACAAAATGTGTTTCATGCACAAAATTATTTAAAATATTGTATATAAAATTACCTTCAGGCTATGTGTATAAGGTGCATACAATATAAATGAACCTCATGTTTCAGACTTCAACTTTTACCCTGCAGAAGACACTGTGATGTCTTTGGCCACACATGTTCCCGTTTTCATCTGTGAAATGTTGGAGGGTATGGGATTTTTTAAATTTTTATTTATTAATTTTAAAAATAATAAAAATAAAGCATAAGTTCTGCGATATAGTATTCATACATATTATACCAATTTCTCAACTTCATTCTAATCTTAACCAAAAAAAAAGAAAAAAAAAAGAATTGTCTATATAATTCTATATGGATATACGTATTTCCTTTTGTATTTATACATATACTTTAAATATCAATAAAATCTGCTATTATTAACACAAAACTTATGGTATTAATAACTTCTATATGCTCCTTATTGGCCAAGAGAGAAAAAAAATTGTTTTATACTTAAGTGCCCACTAATTCTAACAGTTTTTCTAGATTTCTCAATATAGATATTCATAATATTGATAACTAATAATAGTAATAAAATAATAATAATAATAATAATAATAATAAAGAATCTTGCTTTGTGCTGATTTGTTTCCTTTAATACATTCGCTTTTACTCTTGACTGAGTGTATTATTGTGTGCTCTTGTTTATTGAATTGCTTATTCTGTTTTCACATACTCTATTTTCACTCTTTACATATCTCCTTGGATTTTCTACACCTTTAGGTTATATTTTCCCTTTCTAATTTTCCAAAACGTTCTCTATTAAGGACCATTCTTTTTTTTACTTTGCTGATTTGTCTATTGTTAATTAAGTGTGACAAAATGTCATGCTCTCTGCAATTTTTAATTTCCATTCCATTATTGTCGGGACTTCTTGCTTCCACTTTTTTGCTATTACTATCCTGGCAGCTGTAACTAAATATAACATAATTCTCCAGAACTTATTTTCATCTTTTTTAGGCAATACTGAAGTTATGTTGAGCACGTATAGTTCCGCTGCCATCAGAAATTGTATATGTAGTTTTTCTTGAATTATCATATGAATTTTAGACCAGAACTTCTTGATGTATGGGCATGACCACCACATATGAAATAAAGTGCCAGCTTCTTTACAGCACTTCCAGCATCTTTCTTTGCTAGTTCTTTGATTTTTTTTTTATTTAAATGGTGTTAGATACCATCTGTTTGCTATTTTTATATAGTTTAAGATCTTGCGATGCGGTGAAGCATTGTGTTTTTCTCCTTGCTATTTCCCAACTCTCGAGAAGTATATTATGCCCTATATCTCTTGCCCATTTCACCATTGAGTTTTTAATTAATTCTTGTTCACTTTCCCTTTCCAACAGCAAGAAGTAAAGCTTAGATGTTTTCCCTTTTTCTTCGCCCCAAATTATTTTATCTATTTAATTTGCGTTCATCTCAATACCTTCCTTAATTAGGTCGTCTTTGAACTTTCTCTCTAATTGAAAGTAATTAAACCAATCTATTTTCCATTCCTCATTGATATTTAAATCTTCTCATTTTTTTAGTTTCATATTGCCTTGTTCATCTTTTACTATAAGATCATTGTATTTTATCCATTTCTGATCTCTCCATCTGCTAAAAAAAGCCTCCTGCATAGATACCCATTATGGAATTTTCTGGTAAAATTTTGATTTTATATCACTCCACACTTTGATTAGGGTGTTTCTAACAAAATGATTGTTAAAGTCTTTATTTACTGCACATTTGTTATACCATAAATAAGCATGCCAACCATATCTTAGTTGCGCACCTTCCAACGCTAGTAACTTATGGTCCTTTAACTTTACCCATTCTTGTATCCAAAGCAAAGAGGCTGCTTGGTAGTACAATTTTAGATTAGACAAGGCACAGCCACCTCTACTTGTGTCATCCTGTAATATCATCTATTTTATTCTTGGCCTTTGCCCTTTCCATATAAATTTTCTGAAGTTTTTATTCCAATTCAGAAAGACTTTATATTTGATGCTTATAGGTAGGTTCATGAACAAGAAAAGCATTTTGGGGAGCACCATCATTTTAATGACCATGATTCACCCTAGAAAAGATATGTCTTTTTATTCCAACCCTGCAGATTAGATTGGATGTTTTTCTAGATTTGTTTGTAGTTATTATCATATAAATCAGGGGTAGGCAACCTTTTTGAGCCGGGGGCCGAGTTGCTGTCCCTCAGACAATTGGGGGGGCCGAAGCACCAAAAATAAATAAATACATAAAAATAATTTTTTTAAAAAAATTAAAAAAAATTGTACTCCCCAGACACACTCTCTCAGCCCCAGAAAAGCCATGGCAAAACCCCTGTGGAGATTTTTGCCAAGAAAACCCCAAGAACAAGTCATAACGAGAGTAATCAATATCATCATGGTGGGTGGCGGGGGTGGCAGCGGCGGTGGCGGTGGTAGGACCGGCTTGGGGCCGGTCCAAACACCTTGGGGGGGGCGCATCCGGCCCCCAGGCCTTAGGTTGCCTACCCCTGATATAAATCAACGTTTTTATTTGTCAACAATAGACCAAGGTATGTCACCTTTTTTACAACCTTGCAACCTGATATTTCTTTTAGGTTCTCTTCTTCAACTTTTTAAAAATTCTTTGTTAAAATTTGAGTTTTTTCTTTATTGAGTTTGAAACCTGAGTGTTCGCCGAAATTGTTAATTTCTACCAAAAGGTCTTTAATATTGCTCATCGGATCCTCTAATATCATCACTAGATCGTCAGCAAGCACTTTAACTTTAAATTCATTACCTTTGATTCTTGTTCCTTTGATTTTGTTGTTGTCCTTTATCCTATTAATTAGGATTTCTAATGAAATAATAAAGAATAGTGGTGATATAGGGCAGCCTTGTCTCATGCCCTTTTTCTGTTGGATTTCTTTAGATAATTCCTTATTTATAATTAACCGGGCATATTGTTCTTTATATATTTATTGCAGGCTTCCAACAAAGTGTCCCTTCATTCCTGTTTCTTTAATGCATTTCAAACAAAAAGTCCCAACTCAAATTCTTGAATGATTTTTCCGCATCAACAAACACCATGGCCATTTGTTTTTCGTTGTGAATATGATAATATTCTATTAAATTTAGTATGGTTCTTGTGTTATTCCTAATATATCTTCCTGGAAGAAATCCATTTTGGTCTGGTTGTATTTTGTATTTTAGGATATTCTTTAATCTTGTAGCTAGGATGTCTGCATAGATCTTATAATCGACATTCAGCAATGCAATCGGTCTATAATTGGAGATATTTTCTAAATGTTTTCCTTCTTTGGGTATTAATGCTATATTTGACTTTTTCCATGTTTCTGGTATTCCTTCAATAGAGATTCGGTTAAACATCCTTTGGAGTTTTGGGGCTAGTTCATCTGAGAAGAGTTTGTAGTATTTGTCTGAGAAGCCATCTGGGTTTTCCTTTAATTTTTTAATTGCTCGCATTATTTCTTGCATTGTGATGGGTGCATTCAGCAAATCGTTTTGTTGTTGGGTGATTTTAAAGATGTTTTTCTTTGGTAAGTAATTTTTCAATTCGACCAGTGAATTATTTTCTTTTTTTGGTTCTTGAAACAAATTCGTAAAGTATTCTTCAAAGATTTTTTGAATCTCCTCCTGGTTAGTTATTTCACGATTCTTGTATTTGATTTTTGAGATTCTTTTCTTTTCTTTCTCCTTCGTTAGTTTATAAGCCGGCTATCTTCCAACTTTATTTGCTTGTTGAAAATATGACTGTCTGGCCATTTTTATTTTTTGGCTATTTCTTCTGTTGTCTGAGCTTGGAGTTCTTTTTGTAAAATTTGGATTTCATTTCTTAAGGTCTCATTCGTCAGTTTCTTCCTGAGTTCCTCTTCTTTTTCCCCATCCTTTCTGAGATCTGTTTAATCACTTCTTGTTTCTTTCTCCTATTTTCTGAGACTCTTTGAATTAACAGACCCCTTGCTACTACTTTGCTGGTCTCCCACACCACCTTTACTTGAACATCTGTTGTATTGTTCTCTTTAAAATAGTTCTTCAAATCTTTCATTTTTTAAATAAATGTTTCATCTTTAAAGATGTTGTCATCTAATTTCTAGGAAAATTCTTTCTATGGGCTATATATCTCGATTCGGATTAAGCTAGGGTCTGATATCATTTTAGACTTAACTTCCATCTTTTTTGACATTTGTTAGAGCGGATTTTGATATCAGTGCCATATCTATCCTTGACATGGAGTGATGGCTTTGCAAATAAAATGTAAAGCCTTTTGTAGCTCCATATTTATGTGTCCAGATGTCTTCTAGAGTTAATTCCTCCATCATTTCAAAAAAAGTCTTTGGTAAACTTCCTTGATTACTCTTAATATATTTTGTAGAGGATCTATCTCTATGTGGCTCAATAACCCCATTGAAGTCGCCTATACTCAGAGGATTGCTTTCATTGTAGTCACTTAGCTTCCCATTGAGCTCCAAAAAGAATTTTTCTTTTTTTCCCCAGCGGAGCATATAAGCCTACTATAATCAGCTTTGTTCTTGGGAGTTTGATCTCTACTATAACGTAGTAGCCATTATTGTCATGAAATAATTCTTTAGCTGCTAATCTTCTGTTTATATATATGACTACACCTTTTTTCTTTTTGTCTGACGCAGAATAAAAAACTTGTCCTAATTTGGTATTTTTTAATAACTTTCTTTTTTCTTTATCCTTGTTTCTTCTAAAATCATAACATCATAGTTTAATTTTTCTATAATATGAAATATTTGCTTTCTCTTGTGGGTGGTATTCATTCCTTTGACATTCCAGGCGCCTATAGAAATTGTCATTTTTTAAAGTTTTGTTATAATTTGTTATTTCCAATTGTCTGTATATTTAATTTATTTCCTCTTCTAGTTGTTCCTTTGAGATTTGTTCTTCCTGTTCATCACTTCCATTTCTGCCTTCTTCCTCTGACTCTTCCAATTCGTTTGTGTCCTCTTTGTGTTCTTCATCTTGCATTAGTGTCTTGTCTGCTTGTTCGGTTACACTTCCATCTTCATCTCTAATTCTAGGTATTCTAACTAACTCTTTTTCTTCATCCTTACTTCATTGATCTTTCCTTGTGTTATCCATAGTTGTTTCTTCTTTTTTCCCTTACATTAATTTTTCTGTAAAAATCTTTAGCTTTCTCGATTGTATTAATTTTATATCTTTTCTGTTTGTGTGTGAATGATATTCCCTCTATTTTTTCTCACGTATAATTTACATTTATTCTTCTCAATGCTTGAGTGAGGAATTTGTATTCCAGGCTTTGCTTCAAGATTTGCTGTAGTATGTCTTTAAAAATCTCTACTTTATGTTCATCGACCACCAGTCTTTTGTTGACACTCTGTTGGATGATTTTATCTCTAATTCTAATGCTAATTAAGTTCATAATTACATCTCTTGGTGTCTTCCTTTTTTTAGCATATGCAGAGTTGATTCTGAAGGCTTGCTCTATAAAGCCATCCATAGCCTCTTCTGTTAATCCAATATATTTCTTGAGTCAAAATCTGTTGCGTGTTTGTTTTTGGTTCTTGTCCACCTCGTTTGTTTTTTCTTCCAGGTCTTGCATTTGTTTTTTAATCACATTAATTTCCTTCCTCATATCTTTCATTTTTTTAGTTAGGTCATCAGTTTTGGAGGTCAACTCCCCTATTTCTTTTTGCAAATCTTCTTTAATCTCTTTCCTAGTTGCCTTCCGTTCCTCTCTTATTTCTTTTTTGAAATTTTTCTTGAATTCCCTAAGTTTCTGAAATATAATAGAATTCACATCTGGTTGTTTCGATGAGAGTTCGATTGATCCTCTTCTTTGTGTAGATATCATCTGGGTTTGTGTCATCACTCTAGATTTAATTCCTGATGCCATTTCTTTTTCTTTTTATAAACTTATCTCTATATATTTGTGACTTAACTATTACTCCCCCAGTATGCTAATATATATGTAGGGCATGGGATTTTAATGCTGGACTAGGATTCTGTGAGAACAAGGTTCCAATTTCCATTTAGCTATGGAAACCCACTAGGTGACCTTGAGCAAATTATACTTTCCCAGCCTAAGAGTAATAGCAATGGAAAACCTC
Organism: Phrynosoma blainvillii; assembly: GCA_026167975.1. NCBI lineage: Eukaryota > Metazoa > Chordata > Lepidosauria > Squamata > Phrynosomatidae > Phrynosoma > Phrynosoma blainvillii. The sequence goes on along the minus strand of JANUYF010000001.1, from coordinate 198,209,520 downwards.
ATCTGAATAAACCTTGCCAAGAAAAACCAATGACAGGGTCACCATAAGTTAATGTTTGCTTGAAGACACAAGATAACAATATAGAGGAGGGACATCTATCATCATAGGCCAGTGGTAGTGTGCACTAAGTTTCTAGTTCAAGTTAAAACAGGAATGGAAAGAATTGGCCCTCTAAATTTCTTTTCTACTGCAACACCCATGATCCCTCTCCATTGGCTATACTGGCTAAGATAGAAGAAAGTTGCAGTCTATCAGCATCTTGATGGCCTATTCCTCACTCCCAGTTAAAGCAGCTAACATTGCAGTAATATGGCTAGACTGACCATTCTGTTTCCCATCTGTATCAGTTTTGATTGTTTTAATTGTAAGTCCATTCTTTTTTATGTATTTTTGACAATTAAGAAAAATATGAAGGGAAATGATCCTTTAAATAGTATAAATAAGCACATTTTTGTTCACATTTCTACTTAAAATATACATTTTTGTATGTACTTTTGTGCCATTGATTTGAGGAAGAGTACAATCAAGAGTGTAACAGTATTACAACCACTGAATTAGTCTCAGAAGTGAAAAATAGTTATCTTTACTTTGAAATCTTTCCATCCCTAGTTATGGCAATATTCTTCCATGGGAAGAAGACTGTAAGAAAGGAAGTAACAACCATAGTCAGCAATATTTGCTTGTATAGAAAAAGGATGGGCAGCCACTGAGGATTGGGGTATGTATGCATTGGAATGCCCCCCCCCCCAATGTACCAAGGATGCATCCCATTCTTGCTAAATATGGCAAAAACAAACATGACAGCAAAATCTCCACTTTGAAAAATGTAAACAAGTTGCACACAGGCTGTGCAGCTTATTTCAAATAGACTTGTGCTACCAGAACCCCTGATGTAAAAGGTTGCATACCTAACTCTCTCCTAGACATAACAAGTCTAATGCAACACAGAGGCAGTGATGTTCAAGCTCTGTGCATTTAACTCTGTGCTGGAACTCTGTCCTATATTGTGACCATTTCTGTAATAGATTTATTGTTGTTAGCTCTCTTCGAGTCAGCTCTGACTCATGGCAACCCTGTTTATGAGACATCTTTAAGCCCCCATGTCCTCCACAGTTCTGCTTAGGTCCTACAGATTCAGGGTCATGGCCTCCCTGATTAGTGAGGCTTAAATGACCCCATGGTTGGGTCCTTTAAAATGGTTGAGTCTCTTATTTTGTACAAAAATCCACAGTGTAAGAGAAAGTACTGGGAGAATGAAGATGATCCACATGTCATTCTGTGTCAAGGGTTTCATCACTTGAGGACGCACTGAAAACAACATTATTATATCTCTCTTATTACAAAAGCAGTTTTACAGAAAAACTCTAGACTGTCTCAGGCTTATGATGCTGTTTTGCATTTGTTTCAGTCCTCTCCCTCAAACCGCAATACTTCCCCCCCACCAAGGAAATAGTTCTGGTGCAGCTGAAACAATAACTGCAGTATCATAATAAATCTTTTTCAAAGAGAACAGATGAATGAAAAGAGATGATCAGGCCTCTGATCTCCCACTGTACATCTGTCAGTCAGTGTCAAAAGAGGGAGAGAATTCTTGATTAAATTTGCCCAAAGAGGTTTTGCCTCTTGTGTTTTTCTTGCTGTAGGTATGTTTACTAATGCTCCAAAGGTGAGCTGAAAAGACCTAATTCCAATGTGTGTGTGTTTCATCTGAGTTCCTTAATGACTTAACTGACCAAGGTGGTAAACTATTAGAAATGTATGAGGAAGGTGAAGTAGATTGCAAAAAGCTTGATTGGATTAAAAAGGGAGCTGTGGATTTTGATGATTGTTTAGGGATCATTAGAAGGCACTGATCAATTTTCTGAGTTTCAGAATGATCCCTGGAAAACTAAGGACACATATACATACAGGAAGCATTGCTCATGGACCAAAGGGTTGCACTTACTCATTTATATAACCCCTGATTGGCTGGAATTACTCACGAGAAATGTAATAGAGAAGTAAAAAGCTGTCAAAGCACCAGTCAAGCTGAATAACAGTAAACAATCAGTAGCTGAAAACTGTTGAAAGGAGTTGCCAAAAAAGGGGAACTAAGGGGGAAGCAGACAGGCAGCACGGGGCCGCCCCGAGAAGCTGCGGATTGGGGCTGAGGTATCCGCACTCCTTGGCCCCAATGCGCTGCGTCCAAGGCCCAGGAAGGAGTGCTAAAATAGCAGACGGAAGGAAGGAGTGCTAAAATAGCAAGATGCCGAAGGTGTGCTGCAAAAGGCCTCCAGCGCACCTTCGGCACCTCTTCCGCTGCAGCATGTGCAGAAGCTGCAGCGGAAGTGCGTCGTCAGAGCACTGGCCGTGCGGATGGCCAGCCGCTCCGATGACATTTTCGGGAAGGGGTTGGGGCGCCCAGCATGAGGCTGCCCCTCCCGTTCCTGGCCTTGAAAATGGCGCTTTGCCCCGTCTGCTTAGGCCCTAAGATCTTTTTCAGGGCAGATTTGGATCTCATGAATATCATTCCTCTGGGGGCAAAAAACAAAGCTAGAGTGTATGGTTCTGCACTAATGAGAATCAGAGTTTGAAAAAATTATTTTTTGAACTATAATTCCAGAATCCCCCATTAAGAATGAGTACCAACCATGCTGGCTGGAAATCTAGAAAAGTGGTCCTGAAATGGTCATGTCTGAATAATTGCCACTTGTCTTTTAATACATCTATAAACATTGCATTAGCACAGTGGGAATTCACCAACTGACAGGAGCAATAGACAGTGCTGACCTTTGAATGTAGCTGCTTTCCAACTAAACCTTATTTTATCCAATTACTTATCTACTGATTCAGTGACATAGGTACTGAATGTATTCAGTCAGATTTGTGGTGGGGTGGGGTGCCAATTGTGGAGGAGCACCAAGGTTTTTCTTAGTGAGGGAAGAAAACAATGAAAACAGAACTGATCCCCAAAACAATGTTCCACCCAAACTGAACCAGTTAAAAAAAGTCCAGCCTGTTAGCCTTGTATTGCTTACCACTCACATTGTCCAAAAGGCCATAGTCAGTCAATAAATGAGTCAAAAGAACCAGACAGAGTGCTGACTTTCAGACTCTTTTGTTTTATCCAATAACAATTGGCACTTCCCATTTATTGTGGGTAGAAAATTAAATGAAGCTCCTCACTTGGCAATTCATTAGATTCTGCTTTGATGGTGAGAGGGAGGGAATTATTTTCCATTTATGAAACAGTAAGTGAAAATTGACACCTAGGAAATCAAAACAATCCTCTCTTTGAAACAAGCTTCCTAATGTTTTCTTTTAATCTTATTTTGGTCCTTCTTTAATGTGCATTTCTGTGTGTATGTGGGTGGGGTGGGTAGAGCGTATCAAAGATATTTCTGCATCTAAAACCCCAGGATGTGTTACAGGAAATTAAACGTGTTCCATCACAAGACTAGGTCATTACAGGCAGACATATTTCATAACTCTTTTTCCAAATGCCTGTCTATCTGGAGAGCAGCAAGCTCTGACTCACTTAGAATGCTGAATCAAGGCTTTTCTGATCAGAGATTGGGAATACATGCAATTATGTAATATTGTTTATGATCCAAGAATGCCAAATATATTTCTACTAAGGAAACAGATTATTACATCTTAGCAAGATAGTCAGAAATGGAAATGGGGAAACTATATTTCTCTAACTCTCTAAACTTACATTTTCCTCTTGCATTAAATTTTACTGTTAGCTTAGCAGTTTCATTCCATGCATGTCTGCTCAGAGGCACCAATGAGTTCAATGGGACTTATTCCCAGATTAATGCATATATGGTTGCAACCCCAGAACACATGGCATGTACTCAAACATCACTGTGTATGTATTCATTGTATATACATAAAGTAGATTTGAATTTGTTTACAAAGCATATTCTTAGGATATATTTTGAAGCTTGTGGTCTGGATTGGGTTAAAGATTGGTTAAAATTAGAAAATAAAAAACTTTTGGAATTAGAAGGAGAAGGAATAAAATTTGGTCTGCATGCTTATCTAGCATATGATAAGGAAAAGACGAAACAGGCTTTGAATAATCATATTATAAGAAAAACTCTTTTGAAAATTTGGAAAAAATATAAAAACAGGATTATGGACAAAATACCCATGTGGCTATCCCCACAAGAGGCGTTTTATAGGAAAGGAATGGACAGAGATGACAGATGGGTTACATATAAGGATTTAATAGATAAACAAGGAGGGAAAGTTAAAGTAGTTAAGCAAGAAATTCTGGAGAGCAGAGTATAAACTCGGATGGTTCCAATATAGGCAGATCTACGAGAAGGCTATATTAGATATTAAAAATCAAGGTATAGCAAAAAGAAAAACTGAATTTGAAGAAATCCTGATTGGAGAGAATAAGAAGGAAATAGGGTTATTGTATAAAAAATTTTTACAAATGCAAATGGAGGAAGAGGTGGTTAAAGATGTAATGATAAAGTGGGCTAAGGATATAGGTTATCCGATACAATTGAATCAATGGGAAACAATCTGGATGAAAGGACTGAAACATACAGTGTCACAAGGATTAAGAGAAAATTGGTACAAAATGTTTTATAGATGGTACCTATCCCCAGATAAGATAGCTAAAATGTATAAAAAGGTTAATAATGAATGTTGGAAATGTAAGGAATCACCTGGAACTCTTTTTCACTGCTGGTGGAAATGCAAAAAGACTATTAAATATTAGAAAATGATTAGAAAAATAATCAATGAGATGCTAGAGATAAAAATAAAAATGAAACCCGAAATCTTTCTATTAGGAATATTAGAGGATAGTTTTGGGGAGAAAAACATGGGAAAGTTCTATTTTATTTACTCACTATGGCTAGAATTGCATATGCCCAAAATTGGGGGACAAAAGAATATACCTACGAAAGAAAGACTGGATGTGGAAATTATATGATATGATAGAAGCAGATAAATTAACCCAATTACTGAAGGATGATACATTGAAGAATTTTTATAAAGATTGGAAATTGGTCATCAAATATATGAGAAGATAATGGGGAGAATTAGCAATTGTAAGTGTGTTAGAAAAAGAAAATAGTGAAAAATAATGAAAAATAACACGAGATAGCTGAAGTTGAAAAAGCAATGATAAAGAGGGGAGAAATATAAGATTATATTGAAGGTTACAGTAGAATGATATGGAGAATAGGTAAATAAGATAGTGGATTCAAGAGAAAGAATAGGATTAATTATATAATAGAAACGATAGGGAGAAAGATTAGTAGCAAAGAAGATTACTAAACTGTTATTAAGAAGGACACAGAATGGTGTAAAGAATAGAAAGAAATCGGAGGTGAGGAAGTTATGATAAAAAGGAGTGAGTAAGGAAGATATAGAATGTAGATGAGGGTATGAGTATGTTGATGGAAGGTTTGTGTGAATAGAAGAGTGGGAGAGAGGAGGGAGAGGTGTAGAGAGGGGAGAGGTAGAGGGGAGAAGGATGAGAAGGATGTGAAGGAGAAGGAGAAGGAGAAAAAGAATGAAATGGACAAAGATGGGAGGAAGAAGGAAGAAGGAAAGAAGGGGGAGTAAAAGATGTATTTAGTGGAAAAAGAATGTACACGAGTGTAAGATGATATGTTTTATTGACTGATTTATTGATTGTATGGCAATTTGACGTTTTGTACAATAAAGGTTAATTTAAAAAAAGCATATACTTAGGAAAGGAGATAGCATGCCACCCTAGGTAGGTCTCACAATACACTTTTTCCTCATTGCCCAAAATTTATAAATGCAATTTGCTCAATATTTTGAGTGAGGGTAATTGAGTGAGGCTAAAGGTAAGGTGATTAAAGACAACTAGTGTGGCATAGTAGTTTAAGTATTGGACTATGACTCTGGAGATTAGGGTTTGATTTCCCATTGCCATGGAAACCACTGGGTCACCTTGGGCAACTTATACTCTCAGCCTCAGAGGAAGGTAATGGTAAACCTCCTCTGAACAAATCTTCCCAAGAAAACCTTATGATAGCTTCCATCGGGCCTGGAATAAGAAGAAGAGCCCTCCCTCCATTCCATCCGATGTCATCTGGGGGAGAGACACCAGGCCCAGCACCATCGGGCCTAGAATAAGAAGAGGAGCCCTCCCTCCATTCCATCCGATGTCATCTGGGGGAGAGACACTAGGCCCAGCACCATCAGGCCTGGAATAAGAAGAAGAGCCCTCCCTCCATTCCATCCGATGCCATCTGGGGGAGAGACACTAGGCCCAGCACCATCGGGCCTGGAATAAGAAGAAGAGCCCTCCCTCCATTCCATCCGATGCCATCTGGGAGAGAGAGACTAGGCCCAGCACCATCGGGCCTGGAATAAGAAGAAGAGCCCTCCCTCCATTCCATCCGATGCCATCTGGGGGAAAGACACTAGGCCCAGCACCATCGGGCCTGGAATAAGAAGAAGAGCCCTCCCTCCATTCCATCCAGTGTCATCTGGGAGAGAGAGACTAGGCCCAGCACCATCCGGCCTGGAATAAGAACCCTTAAAGGACGGGTGGGAATTGGGATTTTTATGTTCTATTTAAATTGTATTAATATATATGTATGGTAATTTAAATGTTGTAAGCCGCCCCGATTGCTCTGCAGAGGGGCGGGATATAAATTATTATTATTATTATTATTATTATTATTATTATTATTAATAATAATAATATCCCGCCCCTCTGCAGAGCAATCGGGGTGGCTTACAACATTTAAATTACCATATTATTATTATTATTATTATTATTATTATTATTATTACCTTAGGGTCACTATAAGCTGCAAACGACTTGAAGGCATACAATATCAACAACAAGAAGCGTGATTAAACTGTTTCTAAGCCAGAACTTTTCTTTGTCTTTGAAGAACATTTTTGGCAGCACTGAGAAAGAACTCACCTCCTAAGGTTTTTCCCCCATTATTTTTTGGCAGTGTTAATGAAAATGTGTGCCTGTTCATTTGCACTTTGTTCTTATCGTTTTTCTCTCCCTCCCTTTTCTCCCTCTTTATTTATCTGAAGCAGGGTTAGCTTTACTATTAGTGAGTAAAGCACATGCTTTAGGTAACTAATTTGGGGATCCAGCAAATGGTTATTTAATTTGTTATTCTTTAATTATTATTATTTTTACTGTAGCTGTGAGGAGAGATGTTTCCAGGATATTCTGTATCATATGACAAAGTAACTTGCCTGGCTTTGGGTAGAATACACTTTGACCTGACAGAGGCTACCGTTTGCTGCATTCTTTCAGGGAACAAAATGTCTTGGCAGATTATTCAGATATCCATACATGATATCCGAAAAGGATCAGAACCAAGGCCTGTTTAGTACAGCATCCTGCTTCCCACTGTAGTTGAACAGATGTTGGCCAACAAGTTGTCTATGAGAAGCCTACAAACAGGACACTATAAAAACAGTCCTCTCCTCATGTCTGCTTCCCATCAGGTTCCCTTAAGAGACATGATGCTTATCATTGTGGAGGCAGCTAATAGCCATCATAACTAGAAGCCATTGGGGGCCTTATCTTTCATGAATTTGTCTAATCCTCTTAAAGCTATTTAAACTGGTGTTCTTCACCACATTCTGTGGAAGCAAGCCATACAGGAATAGTCAAATGTATCAAGGTCAATGTCACTGAGGTTCCATTTTCCCCCCCAATAGTAAGCTCCTTTCAGTACATTTCTACAGTGGCTTGTGAACTCTTTTTTTCATGCACATTTGTTGTTCATTTCTTCCCAAGTCTGTTTTTGGTACACATTTTTTGTATACATTGGCTAAAGCTTGTCCATGTGTATTTTTGAAGTCTATGCATTTCCCCACCCTGCCCCTTTGGGGAATTTCTGCATATTTTGGAATGCTTTTTTTGTTTTGTTTTGTTTTGTTTTGTGAATGGCTTTGCAAACTTCAAAATTTACAGATTTCTGACAAAAATTGTGATTTTGTCTACAAAAGCTTCCCTGAGGTACACATGGAGTAGTTCATTATCCAGTGTATTTCACATTCATCCCTAGAGACTGGAACTAAAGTACTGATATTATGTTGAATAATCTTTTAAAAAAAAATGAGCTGAATATAAAGTACATTTTTCTCCAGTGAAATTTAATGTACTTTGCAGAGCATTCCCCAGAAACAATGTGGGGAACAGCATTTTTGTTTGCTATCCTGTTCCCCTAAACACAGACATGCACACACATTTTCTCACCTCTTCTGCTGTCTCACCAGAGTTTTTCGCTCCATGGTTGGCAATGGCAGCTGTGATTAGCATAAGGCATACGGCATGACTAAAAGCTGGCCTTTGCGCACAATAATGTGGCATTGCATCAGATTTGGCCCAGTGCATGTGCTTGCCATTGTGGTCAGTCCCAGGGATAATGCTGGCTTTTGGTGATTAGCTGGCTATTGTTGGAGGGTCTTTTAATGGTGTTTGTACTACACTTTTATTTTTATAATAGTGCTTTAAATGTTTTTACACTTTTAAATGATTTGGTTTTTAAAAACACTTTTATTAAAACCATTGTGCTTTAGCAATACCTTGTTTTTAATCTATGCTGCAAACAACTTGGATCTCATGTGTGGAAAGCAGAGGAATCTAAAGTACACATACACAGATACACATGCAGCATTTTGTTTCTTGGTTGGTCACATAATAATTTCTTACACATTAATCCCATATGTGGGAGCGCTGCAAGTATATTACTAAGAGTGGAGAGTGGGTTGGGTCACTGTGTCTGGGATACTGGCCTGTTCTTCAGTTGCTTACTGTGGTGTTCTCCAACTCTTCTCCCAACAACTGTGGGGTTTTCCACATTCACAAGCTCATCAGTGCCACCAGTTGTGAGGATTCCCCTCAGGCAATCCCATCACAGTGGCCAAATGTGGCTCTTCTACCATTTAATCCCCAACTGAGAAGACTTGCATAGTGATCATTGCAACTATTAAGACTGAGGGGTTTCCTTGACCCCTGTCTGTGCCACAATGTAAGGACTACCTTCTGTCCCACCTGTGTGGAGCCAACTGTGGGGACCATCTCAATGTCCTCAAGATACATATGAGGATTTATACAACTTCCATCCTCCATGAACACCACCTCTCTATATTTGGTGCTGCCACTACAGACATCTTGTCTGAATCCAGCCTCTCAGACAGACAGCATTTCCAAAGACCAAAAGTGTATGAAACCAAAGGAAATTCTTTATTTACAGAAGTTAAGCAAAACACAGCAAATTAATTTATTACATTTAAAATGTCACATCTTCTCTCACATTTCTCTGAAACCTTAGTCTAACTCCCTTTCTAGAACAAACCCTGGTCTGACTGAATTACCAGTTGTCATTCACCAGCCTTACACAAATCTGTTCAAATAGTCGATGTATTGTAAAAAAAAAAAAAAATCAATTTTTTACAAACCAAACCATAATTAGAAACATAATTGTTGGGATCAGGAGGGTGGGGAGGGCAAGAAACATTGAATTGGGAATATATTGATTTACATACAAATCAATAATAGAAGTTTTTCATTTTTATTTTCTTTATTCTGTATTCATATTCATGTATGTATCCTACCAATAAATAATAAACACCTTTTGAAAAACAAAAAAACCAAAACAAATAGTCCATGAATCAACATGTTGGCTCTCTTCTATGTCCTGCTGATATGCAGTAACAAAAACAAAAACTTGGACCACCAAATATGCCAACTTTCAGCACTGTCTGAGGTAATAATCCTCAACAGTAGCTATTAACGACAGAGTGCAGAAGCACCAGCTCAGTTTACAATATTTGGCAATGCACTGACCAATCTTAAATGATTCACAGACACAGAAGTTTTCTTCTAAAGTCCTTGGAGGCTCTTTTATCTGTAGTTGCAGTATATATAAAGTATTTACAAACACTCCTTCAACTCTTTATCAACATTCACTGTCTGCTATGCAATCCACTTCAACAACCACCACCTCCAACCCACATGTGCCCTGAGACTTAGAGCACTTATATACATTGGAGATAGCTAAGGGTTGTCACCTGGTGTTACTTATCATTTCCAGCCATACAAAATATTTTACAACATTTTAAAGGAACATTGCTTCCAACACTGCATTCCCTTCCCGACAGCTCCTTACCTTATACTCTAATATACAATCAATATAAGTCAAATAACATTTTCAAATACAAATCCATGACATTGTAGTTGTGTGCCATCAAGTTGTTTCCAATCTATGGTGACCCTTACGAGGTTTTCTTGGCAAGATTTGTTCAGAGGGGGCTTGTCTTTGTCTTCCTTTTAGGTCAAGAGCTTGTGACTTGCCCAAGGTCACTCAGGGCTGATGTAGACTGGCATTTTAGGCTGGCCTGGGGGTGGAGTTGTGGTGGGCCGACTGCACGCTGGCCTCTCCGACTCTGCCCCAACTCCGCTCCAATGTCGTGCACCTCTCCGCCCAGCGCGCAGTGTCAGAGTGCCCTCTTGGCACAGTGTGCACACACGCTGTGCCAAAAGGGCACAAAAGAGCCACTGTGACAGCTCTAAAGGCTGCTTTTTGCCTCCCCCAAAAGGAGCGGCATTTTGCTGCTCTTTTGGGGGTGGCAAAAAGGAGGATCAGGGCCTCAGTGTGGTTGCCGCGGCACCAATCCACCATTCCTAGGGACAGCCCAAAGCCACCCCAAATGGGCTGTTTGCATCAGCCCTCAGTGGCCAAGTGGGGATTTGAACCCAGGTCTCTAGAGTTGTGGTCCAACACTCAAACCACTACACCACACTGACTCTCACTATCATACCAACTAGGAAATAACACATTTGGGTAATAAAGATCATCTTTATTAATTGTTTAAACCTTTCATGTTGAACTTTAATTATCTGTAAGGGGAAGGAGTCTCAAATGTGTTCCAGCTGAGGCAGGGGCTCACAAACTAACCACCCTGCTGGCCACCATGGATGAATTGCTCAAGCTCTCAGTGCCAGTCTACATTTTGGGTAGGTACCTAGCTAGCCATCAGCATGGGAGAACTTGCCAGAGGACCACCTCCCCCCATATCCCTGGAAATAAAGGGAAAATGTGTCTCAGCCTTGTCCCAAGGATTAGTCTGCTTTCCCACACCACACATTTTTAATGAACTGTTGCAGTCTTTCCTCATAGGATGCTTGCTTTAGTCCCTTGATCATTTTGACTCCTTTCTCCTGCAGTTTTTCCAGGCCTAGAATATCCATTTTGAGTTGTGCTGACCCAGAACTGTGCACAGTATTTCAATTGTGGCCACAGTAGCTGTTTTATTTTTGTTTATCTAACATGAAATTAGTCTTTTTCACTGCAGCCATTCATTGGGTCAGTAGTTTTCTTTGATCAGTCCACCACAACCACAAGGTCAGTCACTACCAGCTCAGATGACATCTGGGTATAAGTACCTGTGGTGTTGTAAGGGTTGTAGGAGTTATGTCCTAATCATTTCCTGAGGCCCATTCACTTTATACAACTATAGCACTGCTATTCCACATTGACAGCCATAGCTGCATCCCATGGAATCCTGGGGTTGGTAGTTTGGTGAGGCACCAGAGTTGCTGTTTTACTGAGAATCTGAAATACCACTCCTTAAACTCCAAATCATTTTGTGGTTTTATTGCAAACATCAACTTCATTCAACATGTTACAGAAATCTTACAATTTAACTTGTTAAATCCAGAGAGCAGTTTAGCAGAATATATATATTTTTTTAATCAGTAAGTGAAATATATCTGTGATCTTTAACATTTGGGTCCTGGAAAATAAAAGCATACCTTCAAAAACTCATGGAAAGAAATATACCTCTTTTGCATCTTCAATCGTTTTAGAAGGGATGTTTCTCTTGGGTAAATTACTGAACCTTTGAGGTCAACAATTTCACAGTTGTTCTTTAGAAGATTATCACTGAGAGTGAGATGTTAGAATAGTTGTTCACCATCCATAATACCTTTCTTTTACAGAATCTGCCAGCAATTGACTGAAAAATTTAATTAAGCTGAAATGGGGAATTAGGCATTCAGCTGTGCTGGTAATGAGTTTTTTGGGCTACTAAAAACCTCACAAAACACTTGAAAAAGCAAACGAACTGCACATATTTAGTCAGCTTTTCCAGCCCATTAGTATCACCAGCTCTCAAACAATTGTTTCACCAGGCCTGTATATTTTGTGAGGTATATGCATATTTGGCCTGAAGGTTGAGTGTCCACTTACCTCCAAAACAAATTTTTTACCAAAAAGTAAGGTAAAAGAAGATAAAATGGCATCATATTTACATTTGCTAATTTACATGTATAGATGCAAAAATAATTGCTCTAATTTAAATAGAAATGCAATAAATCTCTCCATTTTAAGGAAAGTATTACCATGTTCTTGTCCATCTGCTCAATACATTGTCCATATGCCAGCTGCTGATAGGCAACTTACTACTTACTATTCCTTTTGAATGGTTTGGACAGCGTTTCAATGGAATGGAAGAGAGTGGGTCCACAGTATATATAGACCCACTCTCTTCCATTCCAGTATTCTCTGAAGATGGCAGCCACAGATGCTGGCGAAACATCAGAAAGAAACTCTTGTAGAACATGGCCACACAGCCGGCCATGAAAGCCTATGACTTCACTCCACAAATTATGTTTCATTATCATGCTGCAGTGTTTTAGCTATGAGAATTTCTGGACAGAGGGCATGTCATTGACTTATCTGCAGGTACTGCCAAGTTCTGACAGTGAACTACATATATACCAAGCAAACCAAGTGACAGTAGCAAAATGCTGGCTATCCAAGGATTTGCCACATACTTGTTTACATCAGAGCCCTAAAACTGTTTTTAAGGTGGCGGGCACAAAATTGATAGGCACTTTGTTATTGATTTTGTCTACTGAGGGAATTGCAGGGGGAGGACAAATTACTTTCCTCATCCATTATAATCAAAACACCCTTAAATATGAAGACTTGTGAGTAAAATGTATACTTTTGCCCTCCATGTGTTCACTGTACCTTATTTCCAAGTATATGTGCATAGGACAGACTGCAGGCTACCTTTGTTATTCCTGGAGGAATAGCTCAGTATCAATAGCTGTCTTATTTCTTAGTGCTTGATCATTCATTATGCTTCTAATTGATAATTCTGAAGAGGCTGAATTCTTGGTGTCTTGAGAATCTTGACGGCTCAGTTTCCCCCGCATAGTCAGGGGCTTAAGCTCCCCATCCTCCCCCTTCTGCAGTCCATGGACCACATGCATTAAAGACTGGAAGCATTCATTGTGGAGTCATAAGAGAGCACTTCTTTTAATTGGCCTTTCTGTGAGAATTAAGAAAAGGTATGTGGTGTTGGCTTTTGTAGTTTTGTGTACCTACAGCATTTACAGTTTTATTTTTGGAACCTTTGCAGAAATAGCATATTGGAGAAGAGTGATAAACTCTGCACAAATATTTAAAACTAATGTGGCTTGAGTCCTTTAGATCATCACTGGGGTATGTATGGCCCTCCAGATGTTCTGGACTCCAACTCCTATCAGTCGTAGCCAACATAAAATCATGGTGCAGAAGGTGGGAGTTGTAGAAGAAAGGCATCAGAAGAGCTGCATGTTCATCTCTGTTTTGAGTAACTGTGGTGATGCTTACAATAAATACTTGCATATGGTATACAAACTATACAATATATTTCACCTTCTGTTTCTGTGGGACCTGCAATAAAACATTGCCGTGTGGTGTGTTCTTTGAACAGTAGGTCAGCATCCCATTCCCATTGGACATGCTTATTCCTCATTAGGCTCTCATGAGTGATTCCCTTCCTCCCTCTTATCGTTTTTTTTCTCTCTCTAAAGCAGGGGTAGGCAACCTTTCCCCTTTAAGGGCCGAGGGACTTCAGCTCCCAGGAGCTATTGGCCAACATGGGACTATTGGCCAACATGGCTGAGGCTTCTGGGAGCTGAAGTCCCTAGGCCCTTAAAGGGGAAAGGTTGCCTACCTCGGCTCTAAAGCTTTCTTATACATCTGTAAACCTCAGGATTCCTTTGAGTCTGCAGATGTTTTTCTCTTATCCACACTTAGTGTCATTTGAGCTATATTTATGCAACAGTGATTGGCTGAAAATTGCATTTGTGTATACAAACAGAACCTTAATAAAATGTTGCAGTGAATTTTTTGTTGTGTTTGTTAACTGAGCCTGTGAGTGTGAGGATAAAAACACACTAACTTTGAAGAGAAGAGATTCTGTTTCCACATGCAAGACTTTTTGTTTTTCATTTTTGAACGTTCAAAAAAATATAAGCTTTTAAAAATATAAGCAGAACTCCGTGGAGGATGCAGTTTATGCATGCAGCTAAGTGCTTAGTTTGTCCTGGGAGGACATTTGAAAGGATGATTTTAGTAACACAGCTCTTGCTGTAATATTAACATTGAACTGTGTTACATGGTGGTGGAAGCTAGTCTCTCTCAGCAGCTGCAATAGGAGTGTAACAGAGAATGCACTACAGAGTTTTTTCCATTGTACATTACTCTTTCAATTCAACCTGCAGCATGGAGATAAAACCAAGTGATAGCAAAGCAGTGTTATTGTGAACTACTTTCTCAGCTTCAACTCAACCCCTAGTATGTATTCTCATATCTCTGAACAAAACTTTAGGGTGGTTGCAAAGCACTCTGAGCATGACCTACCACATTCATTGTGAATTACACTGCTTGGTTATCATAAACTACTTTTCTCCAACTAAAAGCCCCATGCTTTTAGTAAAATATAAGGACAGTAGGCTGCATTTGCTTTAGAATTAAAAAATATTTTTTAATGTTGCAAAGTAGTTAGAAAGCAAGTTTGAAAGAGTAGAAACTCCCTGCCTTCCTTGCAGGGTTTGGAAGGAGCAGCATGATGGACAAGTTGGGCCCCAATCACAAACACAATAAGATCTTAGATTTTCCCATTGCTGCTTATGTCCAGCTTACACATCTGCTCTTCTTCAGTTCAGACTAGAAGACAACCTGTGCAGACAATGTGATATGGTTCCCTACATATTATATATCTCCTCCTTTTTGAGGCACTTGATTCCATTTCCCCTTGCCCTCAGTTTTTGCACTCCCATCTCTGTCACCAATTGTCAATCAAATTTCCATAGCCAGTGCTCATTGGACTATTGTAGGAGGAGTCCAAGCCAATAAAGATTTCCCCTCTAAATAGTATTCATACTTCTGCAATACTAAGGTTCCCATGAGTCTGCCAACACCATACACAACCTCTTCTATGTAGTTGCATCTCTTTTGACTACAGAAGCATAGGCACACTTCCTTGTGGGTCAGTAGTATAAGATTGTATGACCATGCAGTAGCCATTTTGAGGAAAAAGAGAACTAAATGAGTAAGAATTAGAATGAATCTAATACTCTTTAAAAGCAAGTCTACCTGCTGTTCATGCTATATAAAAAAGAGTAGGTTGTGGAAGAGGTTGGAATATGAGAGGAGAAAACTAGCTTTGTAGGATGGCCCCTTTCATTGTCTTTCAGTGAAATCCTTTTATATTCATCCTCTGTGGAAAGATAGTCAAAATGAATAGAACTGAATGCATATGATTCCCTCTTTCTTACATTCCTTGGATGGGTGGGGGAATACATATTGTTTTTGTTACAGTTATACCCCATTAAGTTCAATGTATACCTTATGGATGGTAGTGATATTGACAATGATGATGATTCTTTGGTACAACTTGGTAATCCATATTACCTACAGAAACTAAGCCTAAGTACAGTCAGCCCTCCATATCTACAGATTTTTTTATCCACCAATTAAAGCATCCACAGCTTGAAAATATTTTAAAACTATATAAATTCCAAGAAGTAAATCTTTATTTTACCACTTTATGTAAGGGATACCATTTTACTATGCCATTGTATTTAATGGGACTTGAGCATCCACGGATTTTGGTGTCCATGGGGGTGGGGGTGGTCCTAGAACCAAATCCCAGTGGACACCAATGGTCCAGTGAACAATTAAATGAACTAAGTGCACATTCTTCCCTTCTTAACCTAACCCATGAGGAGGAATTTGTAATGCTCTGGATATTGGTGGACCACATTTCTCATGATCCCACTTCATTGGCTATGGTAACTAAACCAGCTTCTGGTTGAGGTGAGTTGCTGACTTGGTTTCTTCTTTCTTCTTCTTCCAGTTACCTCCCATCAATGTTAGATTGTAACCTGTAATCTCCTCAGGGTAAGGCCTATCTCATTTGTGGTGACATCATGATGCACCTCTAAACACTGGTGGTAACAGGAGCCAGGAAACATCAACAGTGAAAAATATTAATTTTGTATGTGTAGTGAACCATTTTTGATGGATGTAGTAAATTATTATTAACATAAGCTTCTGAAGTTTGCTAGATCCTTGAAGTGCGTATGTTTCTGAATCTTTAAGTAGAAAACACCCTAAACACATTATTCACTGGCCAGTCTGAAGTTCAGATTTGTTGCTGGTGTGAAGGATTACAGCAGAAATGGAGAATGTGTAGCCCTCCACATGATTTCTTATTATTGAGTGTGCTAAATCAGGTTGCTGGGAGCTGCTGTCCAACAACATCATGAAAAAGTGTCCAGAAAGTGAACTTTTTCTGTTAATAGTTCCAGGCTGAGATTGATGGTAAGGTGGAAGTTGTTGAAACTGGTGAAATGTCTGGAGTGAGTCTTCTCCATGAATTAAAATTATGAAGATATCATCAATGTAACTCTGGCAGAGGAATGGTTTTGGGGTGCAGGAGTTAAGGAAGCATTGTTCTAGATCTGACATGAAGATGTTGGCATATAATGCTGCCATGCATGTGCCCATGGCAGTACCATTAACATGAAGGTTAATGGACAAAAGAACTACAAAGGAAGACTGGAAAGAGAAATATAGAATTGGAATATATCCACAGACTACAGTCTACCCACAGTGAGTTGAACAGAGACAATGGTTTCCTGGCAGACTAAACGCATTTCAACATTATTTAACTCCCCATCATAAGGATGCCCTTGACCAGTTTATCACATTTCCTCTCTCATTTCTGCACTACACTCCAGTACTCATTCATATGGCTATCTACTCTCTTTAAGTAACATCCTCCATCCTGCCTTTGTTCCCCAATAACCATAATTAAAACTGAACTTGTCACTTCATCTCCATACCCACAAGGTTTTGAATTCCAATTGACATTCTCACATGCCACCCTTCTCATACATCTGAGGAAGTAGGCTCAAGTTTACAAAAGCTCATGCTATCAGCTGCTTTCTTTCAGTTAGTCTCAAAGGTGGTACAAGATCCCTTTGTGTACTGATTTTCCAGACTGACGTGGCTATGACTTTGAATTCTACTTTGGAAAAGCCATTGTAAGGGCTGAAAGAGACGCGCCAAAAGTATCAGCTTTGGGCCAATCTGGGGCATGGCATTCAGATGACGCATATTCCTGGACAGGGCCAAAATCACACTGTGGCTGCCCAAGGCAGCTCAAACCCAGCTGCAAAAGGAGTGCAAAAAATTGTTCCTTGCCAGCAATCTGTCACAGACCATGGCAGCAGCTGGCCTCTGAACAGTGGTGTCTGGTCACTGCAATCCCATGCTGCTCAGGGCTCACTCACAGCTGGAGCAGCCAGAGGCCGCTCCAAGCTTCCCATCTGATTGAAGCCTAGGATTGTACTGTAGGATCAACTCAGCCTGGCATCTTTCCCTAGGTCACTAAAATGTGTACCCAGCTTGTTGGGCAATTAGCTTACACATTATAAATTGCTTAGGGAGTACTTTAGTGTGTTGATAAGTAGTATAGAAATGTACTTGCTACTTGCTTGCTAAGATTAAATGTGTCTTAATGTCCCTTAGCACAGAGATAAAGAATGAACAGCCCTCCAGATGTTGCTGGAGTGCATCTCTCATCAGCCTTATCCAACACATGTTTTCCATACTTTTTAAAAGTAGACCTTAGCTGAAAAGGGATAACTGTAAAGGTAAGAGGGAAAGCATAGCAGAAAATTGACAAGAGCCTGTAGAAGCCATAGGGTCCTTGTTCAAGAAAGATGAGAAATGCACTAAAGTTAGAACTGGTAGCAAATGGTGATTCAACTAAAAATTAATGAAATTGACCCAAGTCTTGCAGAAGGAAAGAGCTTTGCAAAAAAATCCCCACCCTCATTTAAATAATTTATTTTGTTGATTCATTAAATTGGTCAAAAGATACTTAAGTCCTGTTGAACTCTGTGGGACTTAATTCTTGTCAGACATACGAATGATTGCATAGTTAATCTCTGATCTTTTCTTTCAAGAAAACAATATAAGGCTCTTTTCGTACCGTTGGGTCTGCTTTTGAAGGCTCTTTGGGGCTATGCAAGAGGTTCATATTTGTTTTACCATTTCCTGAAAAAAAGAAGCCCAAAACACTATTGAATTCAAACTGCTTTGATGCAAGTGAAATGGCTTTAATTACCATTGGGCCTTTACAAACTGTCAAAAGTAATGCAGCTTGAGGCCACTTTAACTGCCCTAGTTCAGTGCTAGGGAATCATGGGAATTGTATTTTTTTCTGGGACATTGAGCTTTCTCTGTCAGAAAGCTCTGGTGCCACAATAAACTACAGTTCCCATGATTCCTTAGCACTGAGCCAGGACAGATAAAGTGGCCTCAAGGTGCACTATTTCTGGCAGTCTGTAAAGGCCCATTGTCATTTTAACCTAGCCATAATTGGTCTCAAATGGGAGGCAGTCAAAGTAAAGAGAATATTTCAGGTCAATAATTTTAAAAAGCAAAGGTTATTATGACTGTATTGCCTACTAGTTATGAAATGGGAAGTGAGAGGTGCATTGCAAAGGAAAATCAATTGTATGATAAATTATTGTGACCATAGCACTTTTTAATAGCTTCCAACTTCCCATGGACTAATGGGAGAGCACATTAACGTCTGTAATTTTTTTCCGTACCATCAAGGAAGCTGTTTCTGGGTTAAAAGTGCTAAATATTTCTTTCAGATGAATATCCCTTTATAAGGCTAGAATCTGTATGGTCCCAGAGTCTGTATAGTCTCTGTGTGGAAAGATGGAAGTATAATTTAGGAATATAAAAAGGACAAAAGGACAACATTTAATTTTTATTTTATTTTTTTTAAAAGAAGGCATTATTTTTTATTTTTTTTTTCAAAATATATAACAATTCCATTTGTTCACATTTTCACAAATAAATTAATTGAAGTATGTAACATCAAAAAACAAAGGTGTACTGGGTGGTTTGTGATAATATTCAGATCTCGATGTATACTATACTATGCATGTCTGCTCAAAAGTGATTCTCACTCTCTCCAGGAGAGTTGGGGTCTTTGCAGACTGCTAGAAATAGTGCAAATTGAGTCCACTTTAAGGGTTAGGGTTAGGGAATCATGGGAACTGTATTTTATTGTGGCACCAGAGGTCTCTGACAGAGAAGGCTCAATGTCTCAGAAAAAAAACAGTTCCCATGATTCCCTAGCACTAACCCTAACCCTTAAAGTGGACTCAATTTGCACTATTTCTGGCAGTCTGCAAAGGCCCTTGCTCTACATTAAGTGGGTTCAGAACTGCAATATGAACAGGAATAGGAACAGCTTTCAGTTTAGCCTTCTCTCACATTCAGTCTTTTTTAAAAATAGCAAGTTCTTTCCATCAAATTCATAAAGATATTTGCAAATGTTGATGAATTCATCTAGAAAGCAAACTGAATAGAGTTATCAACCATCTGTACTATTTATATTCTATAGGTACAGCTGTTCCCAATATGGAGATGATCATGTTGTATTTGCCTGCTGTTTTAACTATTAAAGATGAGGAACAACCCTCATTCTCACATATCCCAAAATCTAAATTAGTTCTTTGAGCCAAAAATGCTAGTCCGTTATTTAGCTGTTCTGATATGTGCATGCTGATTAATTAATATTCTAAGGATTTACTGATACAGCCACACTGTCAGTTGAAAGAGGTAATGGTATGCTGTTTTTTGGCAAGAGTATTATTTATATTTGGCTTAAGATCTCTAAGGAAAATACCCTCCCCAAAAAACAAATTCAAGGCAAATTGTGTTGTTACATTTATCACAAATATTAAATCTTGTCCATTTCTTCTATATAAAACCAGTTGCAGCTTAATCTTAACTTTCTATTTTAATCTTAGACATTATTTTTAAATCTAAATCTACTTCATCTTTTTAACTTGTTATAAAAATATATCAAATCCTACAAGTCCTCCATTGTTTTACTAAATCAGACTAAACCATGCCATATTTAAACCATTTTTACTGACTCAGAACAACATATATTATAGCACTCAATCCCTTTTCTTCTATGAAGGACCATCTTCTGGAGAAATCATTTTATAGTCATCTATATTTGGTATCTGTCCATCTAGTTCATCAGGTCATCTTGTTATCTCCTTCATTGTGACTTTGGATTTCCCTGCCATGCAAATTAATCTTGATTTCTCCATCTTTGATAACAGAAGTATCTATAGGTGAATCCACAGTCTCCCCAGTCTATCATCAATTCTTTCATTACTTATCTGTTTCACTTCCACAATTATCTTGTTTACTGAGTGATTAAAATCCTCTAGGATAATGAATACCCCTTCAACATCTGTTTGATATCACCCTTCATCCTAAACTCAAGTCCTTTATGTCCTCAAATTCTTGTTTTATCATAATTCTCAATTGGTTAATCTCATAGCAAATAATCTGTCGGAGATCCATCATCTCAGATGTCTGATCTGAGTTCATTAAAACCATTTTGACAACAATTTTTCCCCTTTAACTGCAATTAACCACTAATCCATAAGATGCCACTGTTGCATTCTTTAAACTAACAGCCCCTCTAGTTGAAATTCTCTTATTTCAGCCAGAACTTACATTTTGGTTCACTACTTGTTAGTTCAGTTCCTCTCTGCAGAACAACAAAATGGCCATGATGTTATCAAATAAGTAAACAACACAGTTCTTTCCTTTAGCCATCATGTTAAGCTGTTGTACACCAAAATTTAAATCCAAATATAGTTGTCTTTAGTGGATAGTAAAATGGGAGTTTATTTCCCACTTTCCCTCCTTTTAAGTGTTGCTTGCATTTTGGATGCCATTCAAATAAGCTGTATTTTGAAATCAACATATTTCTCGCTATGTTACTTACTTTATATTCATAGAACTTACTTGTGGAAGTCAGGTTATCTCAGTTTGTCAGCTGGCTTCCTAATTTCTGTTTCTTCTATATCTTGTTTATGGGGGAATTAAAAACATTGATCAGTCTCCACTATAAGACTCGAGTGCAGTAGGGTATGTTGTCTCCTCTCGGTCATCTCTGCTCTTCCCACATCAGAGCTGCACAGACTGTGTGTTAGGCTACCTAGAATGGGATCCAGACATGTGAGGTTCATCTTAAACCTTCCCATATGAGGGAGGCAGTTTTCACTTGTTACATTTCTCTAATCAAGGACCGCCACACTCAACATCTATTCCCTCTGCAGAGTTGTTTTTGAGGGCTGCCTCATGATGCCATCTTCAACCTGGACGTCTGGTTGAATTTATGGTATACTATTGTGGAGTGCCTTCAAGTCATTTTGACCCAAAGGCAAATCTACCATGGGATTTTCTTGGTAAGATTTGTTCAGAGAGGTTTGCCATTGCTTCCCCCTGAGGCTGAGAGAGTGTGCCTTTCCGTGACCAAGCAAGGATGTGAACGCTGGTCTCTAGAGTCATAGTCCAACACTTAAACCACCACACCACACTGGTTGTCTTTACGGCATACTAATATGCCATGATGCGAGCCAGCATTGTGTAGAGATTTGCTAGATATGCTTTGTCTTAGGGGCACCATATGTTGGAAATGACTAAAAGGCACACAACAATTACAGCTATATGCCATACAATCCTGCAAGTTAGCTCCTCTTTTTCTTAAAAGAAATGGATAAGAACTTCTGTTCTTCAATATTTTGGGAGTTTATTGTTTCGATGAACCTTCATCATAAGTATGATTTTTGCAGTACTTGCCAGGGAGTAGCTACATAATCTCACATGTTTTTAATTGTAACATCTTCTGGCATAGCACTGTGTTAAAAGCAAAAGCAAATGCTGTCAGGAAAAGAGTGGTATGAATGAATATTTAATGCCATTTTCCAAGGGAAGGGAGTTCAAAGAGCAAAACATGTGACAATCCCCTTGGGAAGTAGTACAGCCAACTCTTACAATATATGCCATGTACACACATCCAGTAAAAAAAAAAAGGAATCAATATGATGACACATTGATACAAGGATGAATTAATCAAAGTCAGAGAAAATCATTGTCACAATTTTGAGCCCTTTTAATGTCAAGGCAATTTTTGTAAGCATACCACACATGATATGTGAAACAAACAAATAATAAAAAAAACAAATAAACAAAAATTAACTGGATACGGGACAGGTCACCTGAACAGATTGGGGAACAGACCAAGGCTGCACAGAGACATTGGTGACAAGAACAGAACAGGGCACTCCTCCATGCCCTTCCCTCATCTACTGTTCACTGGGGAGGTAAGATCCATGTTGGGAAGGAATGCCTGTGGCTAAAAGTTGAGGCTTGGAAGACAAGAAAGGACAGGTACCCTCATCCAGCTTGACTGAGTTTTACAGTACTTTGCCCTGCTCCACAATCTATACAGTATTAAACTTACAGGAGCTCCATCCCATATTCTGCTGGCAATGCTAGGTCAACTGCCCTCTATCTGAAGGAAGACTAACATCAAATCCCTTTTAATTCGGTGGAATTTAATCCCAGGTGCAAATGTTTAGAATTGCTAACTAAATTATTCCCCATTTACCTGGAAGTAAGTCTTCACTGAAAAAAAATTAAACAGATTTTATTGGCATGCAACTCTGAGTACTTGTGATATAGGGCATGATAGAAATACTTTACTGGATAAATAAACATGAGGGCAAGAAAGAACAAAGGAGTCCAGAAGCCACACACACACACACACAAACACATAGTAAGATCAAAGACCTAAGTGTGCACAGAGAGTAAGATACATTTACCACAAGGGATTATACATTAGCTAGAATCCTGTTAGTGACATGTGCATGCATAGGTGTGGTTTATGTGCCTGTACATTTTTTTAATGGAGTGCAAGGAGAACAAGGTCCCATTCTGTAATCCAGTGATTCCCAAACTTTGGTTCTCCAGATGTTTTGGACTTTAGTTCCCAAAATTCCTGATTTTTGGCCAAACTGGCTAGGGCTTCTAGGAACTGAATTCCAAATACCTGGAGAACCAAAGTTTGGGAAACATTGCTGAAGTTCTTTGCACACCTCGAATCCTTCCCCTATGTAGCTATCAGGCCTCAGGAGGGGTCACTTCTGCTGGTGGTGATGATCAGTGGAGAGGAGAGGAAGAGAGGGAGATGATATAGGTCTAAGGGGAAAGGATAGGACAGTGTGCTTCATCCACGAGTGCATCCCCATTTTCTTCTCCTAATCCCAGATGAGCTGGTTCTTCTTCTCCTTCTTCTTCTTCTCCTTCTTCTTCTCCTTCTTCCTACTCCTTGCCCTAGGAAGCAGCAGCAGTTCTTCTTTTTAGTGCTTGACTGATGCCAGAGGGGGAGGTTTTGGACAGACACAAAGGTCTGGAGTAGAGCACCTTGTGCCCCATATTCCCAAAAAGACATCTATAGATGGGCAGACCATGACTGTTCCACCTGCCTGATATAGGATCATGGCCACTGTCTGCAGGACTGCCCTCCCAAGCATACCCAGAGTTGGAGTCCTTCTGACGTGGCCTCATTTCTGAAGGCATGTGTGATATATGCATTAAAGAGCAAGCAGAAAGCTTTCTGAGCAGCTGCAAAATTTATAGAGCTTATACATTTATGGCAGTGCTTATTTCCTATCACTTACTTTTACTGAACCCAAACCATAAATGTAAATATGAGTTATATTTTATTTTGTAGTTGCATATTTAAACTGGTCACTTTCCCCTCTTTTTAAGTGTGTGATACTCACAGAATTTGCATCACTGTTGTATTCCAAAAGATGTGTAGGTGTTTGTGTGTAGCTCTCTGTGTTGGTTTTGTGTGTGTGTGTGTAAAATCCTGGATTTATTTTTATAAGAAATAAACGTGCCAGTTAAGTTGCAACATTTTTAAATACAATAAATCTTGACCTAAGGATTCCACTACCAGGGTGGTTTCATCAGCTAGTAGTGGAAAAAATTACACTACAATCTTTTATACATCTCCTCAGAAATAAATCAAATTGTCCTCAGTGAGCATTACTCTCATGTAAGTATTCATAAGATTGTAGCCTTTAGAGGTCTACTCAGAAATAAAGCCCATCATGCTGATATGTTTGGGATTGCAGCCTTGGGGTAACATGCCAGGCTTTAAAACCATCATGTTTCATGTTTGCAGAAGGACAATGTTTTCTGTAGGAACTGTGCTAATGTGTATCATTGTTCTGTGCTTATCTCTTACTGAGGAGAGAACAAGCAAAAGCTATACTAGAGAAGGAGAACAAAGGATGCTGCTCATATTCTCTGTGCAATCACTATGAAACCGAGACCATATTTTTTTGGAGAGAATATCCTGAATAAAGGCCTAGTTGTGTTTAGATCAGTGTTTAGGTCTAGTCTGGGGCTGTTGTTTTTACTTGAACCAAGAAGTCAGCCAATCAGAGACAAATGCAAAATATTAGCCAAGGAGAGAAGCTGGTGGTTCCAGGGGTGAAGCAGTTTTCTACTGACACCCCCTCCCTGCATGATCCTATACATGTACAGAAATACAAATCTATGCCTTAGTTACTGCAGGTAAAAGATTGAACATTAAACTCTAAAGTGGCCCAGCAGGGTGATGGAGACATATATTTTACAGGCAAGGAACCCTGAAGCTGAGAGAGAAATGATAAGTACAAGGTCAGCCATGGCAGAGAATTCTTTTTTTACTTGCAGTTTCCTGTGCAATTTTTAAACTATTGGGAGTCAGAACAATTTGGAAATCTACCTTCTGCCTGGCCCCGTTCTAGATGCTGAGAAACGGCTGCCACCCAGAATGCTCTGGGCTTAGAAGCTGTTGCTATTCAGGAGGTAAGTGGAACCAAAATCTTTATTGCCATTCTGAAGAAACAGTTCTTACCCATGTTGTCACATACCTGTATTGTTCTTTATGTGATTATCTTGCCCATAGATTAAATTATTCCTTTGCCACAATAGTGTTCAGGTGCCTGATGTTTTATATTAAAACAAGGGTAAGCTGGTCTCCCATTTTTCAGCTTGGATGGGAAGGATACACTTGGTTTCCTTCTTAAAGAGCAAGCAGAGTTTCTCGGATCATACAATGAAGATTTTGCCTGCCTGCCTTGTCCTCTTTTCAGACGTTTGTAGTCTAAGCTATTTCCCTAAACCCCACAGGTTCCCCCTCCCTTTTGCAAGAGTAGACTTTGATCAAAAATTATTGGCATGAGTTAAAGGATTCCTGTGAGGCTAATATTGCTAGATCACTCACCATGATAATTTTACACATGAAGATGCATGGGGTGAGACAGAACTGCAACTGTTAATTTTTAGAAACAAAGCAAAAGTGCAGTTCCCACACTGGGAAAATATACAAACAATAGCAAAATATCCAACTGTAAGTGATGCTGATATTATATTTTACTATTTTTATAACATTTTATCCTTTATTTTTTGTATCTGCCAAGGAAGGGCAGCTGGCACATACAAAAATATGTGTTCGTGCCATTCCAGAAGACATATCCCACTGTGTTGTTTAAGTTGCATACTGTGAATGAAAAAGAATTGGTCCAGACTGGGTTAGGGTATTATTCTGCTTACACTGCTTATACTAGGAGTAAGTCTTGTTGAACTTAGTCTGGTTACATGCCAACTGTTTAATTCACTGCACCATTATGTCTTCTGGAGTGTTCCATTAAAAGATGCAAATAGACTGTCACTAAACAGGTTGTGTTTGCTTCAAATTGTTCTGCATGGTTGCTGTAACAATATGGAGATGTAGCATTCTCTAGCATGCAGTTCCCTGTTAAGTACAATTGGTTGTGAGCTACAGGGAACAAAGATGGTTGAGAATCAGAATAGATTATACCTTTATATACATTTTTAGAAGCAGTGTTGCTCAAGTGGTAAAAGATGTCTGTTTTTTATATAGCTCATGATAGCCTTCACAGATGGATTGTTGTGATTAGTCTTTGGAAAGTAATCACAGGTTTAGTTTGCAAAACTGACTGTTGAAACCTTTAATTCTAAGAAAATCCCAGTGTAGGAGGGAAAGCAGGTTAGTTGTGGAAAATATACATGGCTCTTCTTGCTTGACAATGAACTCGCTATGTTTCAAAGAAAATAGGAACTTTTTTTCTCATTTGCCATTGAGGTGGAACTTTGAAGCAAAAATTATTTTACTGAAGTATGTGACAGAACCTAAATTCTTGCATTTTCCAGGAAGTATTTGGGTTTTATATTTGTCCTATGATGCAAAGATGATGTAGGCTACAGGGGAGAAGGGAGATAGTTGCTTGATGCAGATAGGTTTTTATACTTCTTTAGCCTATTGGTCTACACATTGTTCATTAGCATCATCTTCTAATGTGGTTTCATTACAGGCTAGATGTTCTTTTCTATTTAAGAAATTACCGTATGTTTAATTAGAACTGCTACTCTAGAAGAGAGGCAGCTCAGCATAGCAGACATTTTGTGAGAACGTCTTCCTTGGTTGAGGCCATTGGAGCAGATCAGCATGGATTTTTCTTTTCAGCTCTGTTGTTTTCTGGATCAGTGAAAGGTGGAAGGTTGTAATTTGGGAAATTATCCTGAAGACATAACATCAGGGTCCACCATGGAAATAAAACCAGTGATTTTAGTGAAACTGTGCTAATTTCCATCAGCTAGTCTGGCCATTTAATACAGAAGATGCAGTCTGAGTGAATTTTCAAGACTTTTACGACCTAAATGCAGGGCATATTATTTTCACACTTCTGCAGCAACTATATCATCATCATTTCAATTTGAGCAAGGCTCAATTAATGCTAGTATGCAGAAATAAATTTCAGACTTTTGTATTAGATATTTCTCTTATACAACTGCATACATGAAGTCATTATCCTCCCCACACGTTTGTGTGTTCACACTCACACACACTTTTCCCCCTGATAAATGACTATATATGTTCTTGACACTTTAACAATATTAACATTTTCTCTTTGAACACACACCAGGAAAATAAATAGGGACAAGTTCTCTAATTCTAGCAACCGTATGCTGTTATGCCTAGCGTGGTACAGTGAATAGTATTCTAAATAGATCAATTTAAAAAAGGCGGAGCAGGATTTTAATGTTTTGTGAATCAGTGTTGTACCAGAACTTGAACTGCAGTCCCATATGCATTTAACTGGGAGTAAGTGCTGTTGAAGTGCTTTTCCTTTGTAGATGTGAATCTCAAATTTGTTCACTATTTTCAGAGCCCTGTAAAACAACATAGATTGAAGATGTCAAACAAAATGTTAGCTGCCATGAAATAGTTCTACACTGATCAAGAGTTTATCTTGTTGAAAAACACCAAAAAGTAATGGTGATCTAATAAATCATGAAGAACATCTATAATCTGTATACTATACATGTCCTTTAATGTGGATTCTGCTGAAAATGTGATGGATTAATTCTCACTGAAGTGGTAAATCTATGTAAGGCTACAGGTGGTAGTTCACATGACTTAATGTTGTTTTTTACAGAAGAACATCCCTTCACATTGAAAATTAGATGTAAATAGGAATGAAAAACATATTTTTTTATTAAAAAAATGAATAAAAGTAAAAAATGTGTTTCTTGAGTGTTAAAAAACCCTGATGAGAACAATCCTGGACTGATAAGAATAATCACAGTTTGGAACTTACTCTACACAAAATCTGTACATAGTTGCTTTATGTGTAAAATGGAATTTTTTGTGCAAAAAATGCCATTTTCTGAAATATACCATCAATGGAAATACACCATCAAATGCTGTTTTCTACACAGGAAGTTGTATTTTCTGTGTGAAATAACCATGTGTAAATTCTGCACAGAATAAGTATTGAACTGCAAATAGTCTTCAGCAACTGTGTTATTGAAAATTTTCTCTCAGCAAGAAAATTGATAAAATTACTTATTGCTTCCTTTGAGAAAAAGAAATTAACTGCTAAATGGAAGAAGTGCTGTGCTGGATCAGATCAAAAACTCGGGTAGTCCAGCATTGTCTTTCCGTGGTGGCATGAGAGAAATAACAACTTATCTGTCTCATCCTCATCCAACTTGGGTTCAGAGCCATATTGCCTTTGATACTGGAAGTAATGTAAACATTTGTAACTATTGATAGTATTATCTTCCATGAATGTACCTAATCACCTTTTGAAGTTTAGCCCTCTCCTGGGCATGCTAGTTTCATCAGTGGTGTGAAATTTGCTTGTTGGGGTATAGAAGAGCATTCATCTATGCACATCTTCCTTTCCAGTCCAAAGTGGATCAGACTAAATGCAGAGTTGATATAGCTGTGAAAACTAGGTTTTCCAGGTAGGCTAGGTAGGTAAACTAGGTTTGCTAGGTAGGTGCTGTACTTCACTCCTAAACCAGAAGCGGGGGTTACACTGTTTACTTCAGACATTGCCATCTGCCCACCCACCCCATGATTTTCTTGGTAAACAGTGGAGGCCAATGTCAGTTGCATCAATGGTGTAGATTTGAGTTGGGAGCTTATGATGAAAGCCAAGAGACCCATACATGTGAGAAACCTAAAAACACTGCCAATGATTACAGCAGTGGCTCCCAAACTTGGGTCCCAATATGATTTTGGAGCTCATCTTCCAGATGTTTCAGCCAGCATAACCAATAACCTGGGATGCCTTCTTAGCCATAGCAACCTGTCTGTGGACTGCCCTCTACTTGGAAGCCCAATTGACACCAACACATCTCCTTTAGTTCCAGGTTAAACCATGTCTGTTCATCAAAGCCTTGGGACTGCATTAATTCATCTCAAATACTGTTGTACATAGTTTTTAAAACTTTTGAATCTTTTAACTCTGTTTTAACTTATTTAAATTATTTTTATTGTTCTAAACTGAACTTATTTAATTTTTTTTGTAAGCCACCCTGAGATCTTTTACTATAAGGTGGGGTATAAATACTTTAATGATAATGGTGGTGGTGGTGGTGGTGATGATGGGAGCTGCAGTCCAACAGTATCTGCAGATTCAAGATTGGGAACTACAGTCCAGAGGCTGGCCGTACCACTGACCTCAGAAAGAAGGCTAAGCTAGTCCTCACTCTTTTTCAAGGGCAGCTGTTTTAGAGGATCTGTTTATTATTATATCAGTTGATGCATTACAACAGAGAATACAAAAGTGTCTTTCAGGGAGGAGAAGCAGTGGCAATGTTCCCCAAATGACAACAGTGTTTCTTTGGTGTTTCTCTGCTAGTGTTTACTATTTTTGTTGTACAACCCCCCATTGTCTTTGATTTTGTTTTGTTTTTTATTTAGTTGAATTTATTTCATTGTGCATCTCTATTAGATGTTTCTCATGGGACAGCCATCCCGAGACACCCTGTTGTGCTGTGGTGTGACCAGTGAAGGCATTTTCAACAATAAACAAGGTATTGTGTGCTTTAGAAGAAACATTGACAATAGCAAGGCTTGGACTTGTTTCAATGTTTTCTTCTTACCATATTGCATTGGCTCCAGTGATATCGGGGTGGGGATGGGATAATGATTAACACTAGAAAATGTTTTTGATTGGTAAATGAGATTAGGAGCCCCCAAGCATGATCCTCTCTAGCTGTGTGGGCACCAAGTCCACAAATTAATGTGTGCAGAAGGGAACCAGGAATTGGATGTTGCTTGCTCATGCTCACTTAAACAAGGTGGGACTTGCATGAGTCATGGTCTACATATGGCCCTCAGGGCCCCATGTGGCCATTGTACTTCAAATCCCCCACCCAACAAGCTGGTGTGAGGGTTTGCATTTATATGCTAAGGGCAGTGAGGCTGTGGAGATCCAGGCTCAAGTCCCCATTGAACCATGAAACTCACTGAATGTACTTTGGCCAGGTACCTTTCTCTCAGCCTGTTCTACCTCATAATGCTGTTGTTGTGATGATTAAGTGTGGGGAAGGATGAGAGCCATTCATAGCACCATAGGCTCATTGGAGGAAAGGGGGGCTGTACATGTAACACAATTTCATTCGTATCCTGAAGATTCGCTCTTCTGTGGCATCTTTCAGGGATTGTTCTTCCTTTCTCTCCTTCTGCCTCTCTTCCCCCTCCATTCCCTGCACAGGCATGGCCTTTGAAGAATCAGGATGTTTGCTATAAGACAAAGGATTCTATCCATTATGGCCTCAGTAACCATATTCTAACAGCATCTGTAATGCTTAGTACAGTGGGTCCTTGTTATCCACTGGGGTTTGGTTCCAGGACCCACCCCCACCCCCATGGATAACAAAATCTGTGGATGCTCAAGTCCCATTGAATACAATGGATAATAAAATGGTGTCCCTTATATAAAATGGACAAATCAAGGTTTGATGTTTGGAATTTATATATTTTTTGAATATTTTCAAGCTGTGGATGCTTGAATTCATGGATAAAAAAATCTGTAGATAAAAAATCAATGGATACAGAGAGCTGACTGTATTAGCAAGCATAGTGGAGGCATTCCAGAAAGTTGCCTTACTTAAGGAGGAGTGGGTGGGTGGGGAGGAGTGGGGAGGATTGATAGCAATGCAAACCTTCATGAGTCAAGAGGTTTGGCTCTTGGCTCTACCATTTCTCTTTAGCATTACACCAAAAATGCTGACCAGTAACATTCAATATGTTATGAAGGCAT
Source organism: Phrynosoma blainvillii (assembly GCA_026167975.1). Taxonomy (NCBI): domain Eukaryota; kingdom Metazoa; phylum Chordata; class Lepidosauria; order Squamata; family Phrynosomatidae; genus Phrynosoma; species Phrynosoma blainvillii. Next base: position 198,178,670 of record JANUYF010000001.1, on the reverse strand, counting down.
TTTCCCATTGACTAAGGCTGTGCCAATTTGCAATATACATTGTTAATTATAATGCAGTATAATAAATAATTTGCCAAATACATAGCATGAGTATGAAATAAAATTTGCAGAAGAGGAAATCACCATCATCAGTAGCCCTAATAGGTGGCTCCAATATGTCTTCTGACCATCCAGCTTTTTCAGCTAGAGCCCCCCGCCCTCGACATGCACTCAAGCATCCAGCTATCTTCCTATATCTATATCTCCCTACAGCGACAGGCATCTAAAGGGATTTCTAGGGATCCTCTAGAGTTCCTTGTGGATGAGATATTTGCTGTGCATCCAGCTATAGGGAGATAGTTGGAAGTTTCTCTGCCACTTGCTCCCTGCTCCCCATCAGCCAGGAAATGTTCATGTTTAACATCTATATGAAGCTGCTGGGTGAGATTATACAGAGTTATGGTGCTGGGTGTTATCAGTACGCTGATGACACCCAAATCTATTTCTCCATGTCTCGTTCGTCAGCCTCGAATTCCGATGGCGTCTCCTCTCTCAATGAATGTCTTCAGGCAGTAATGGGCTGGATGAGGAAAAATAGATTGAAACTGAATCTGGACAAGACAGAGGTGCTCACGGTATCGGCCCCAAAACCAAGAATTGGGTTGCAACCTCCAGTCCTGGATGGGGTCACACTCTCCTCCAGGGACTGTGTTTGCAGTCTGGGGGTGCTCCTTGACCCGTCGCTCCTGATGACAAATCAGGTAAATGTGATGGTCAGGAGCGCCTGTTATCAGCTTCAGCTGATACGCCAGCTGCACCCTTTTCTGGAAGTAAGGGATCTCGAGACAGTTGTGCACGCGCTGGTAACCTCGTGCCTGGACTTTTGTAATGTGCTTTACATGGGGCTACCCCTGTGCTTGGTTCGGAAACTACAGTTGGTTCAAAACATGGCAGCCAGGCTTGTATGTGGAACATCTAGGAGGGACCACATCACTCTGGTTTTGAAGTCCCTTCACTGGCTGCCTATTGGTTTCTGGGCCCAGTACAAGGTATTGGTTATTACCTTTAAAGCCCTAAATGGCTTGGGTCCAAGCTATATCAGAGACCGCCTCCTCCCATACAATCCTCCCCGCACTCTCCGGTCCTCTGGGAGGAACTTGCTGGAGCCCCAAAAATCGAGGCTCTCAGCTACCTCACAGAGGGCTTTTTCTGTCGTTGCCCCCAGGCTCTGAAATGGCCTGCCGGATGAGATCCATCAACTAACATCTTTGGACAGCTTTAAAAAGGCTGTCAAGACAGATCTCTTCCGGCAGGCCTTTCCAGACTAAATATCCCGGTCTCGGGTTCCCCCCCCCCCAGTAGAACCTCTGGAACCCCTGTTCTCTTGAAAAAAAGTTACAGGGGTCATTATGATTGTACTGTATTAAATTTTAATTTCTTGTTCTTAAATTGCTAAATGGTTTTAATTATAATGTAGTTTAATAATGTTTTAAGGGGGTAGGGAAAATGTTTGTTTACGTTGTATGCTATTTTTATGCTCTAAACCGCCCGGATTGGGCTACCAATGGGCGGTATAAAATATTATTATTATTATTATTATTATTATTATTATTATTATTATTATTTTGTGGTGGTTGCAGCAAAGAAAAGGTGGGGTTAGTTGTTAGAGAATTCCAACCTCCACTACAACCAAAGAAGTGAGTTACAATGGCAAAAGATATCTTCATTCACTAACCGGGTGCCATTTGTCATCTTAATTTATTTCTTTCTTTTCCCTAAAATTGGGACTGAAGGAAGTTTACAAATTAAAACAAATATCATAAATGTACTAGCAGTTCCTTTCCAGAGTAGTTAGATTGGCATCCTCCCTACTTTCTTTTTGCAGACAAGCAAATACTTTTCTATTCTGACAGGCAGTTGATGAGTAATGATATAAGGCCCATCTTACACAATGCACTGGATATTGCTAATTGCTGTGCTGGTGTGTGTGTGTGTGTGTGTAATAAAGATATCTGTTTAACCTGGTTTTACTTTTTTCTGATTGTTTAATTGCTTTTTAACTTTTGTATTTTGTGAATTTTTAACATTGGCTTTTATTTGCTTTAAGCTGCTTTTCACCCCAATCTGGGAAAAAGTCAGGCTGGAAATAGTAATAATAATAATAATAATAATAATAATAATATAGTTTAAACATACAAAAGAGCACCATTAATTAGACTATGGAGAAAATTAAAAATATTTCAAAACATAAAGCTAAAAATTAAAAAGCAGTTTTTCAAAGATGCCATTAAAATAGTTGCTTGAGTGCTGTGGAGTTAAACTGAATAAGAGAAATAGCCACAAAGAACCATGTTCATAGGAACTGTAGGAGGTTGCTTTGTAAAGGGGTAGAACAGGGATAGGCAACCTTTTTGAGCCCCCGGGCCTTAGGTTGCCTACCCCTGGGTTAGAATATTGGTAATCAAATCCAGTCTTGTCAATTCTTACTGGTTTATTGACAGAATGCACTGCTGAATAGCAGATTATTTATATGCAGAAATGAGGATATAAATCATTACTTGTATAGTTTTTGCATGTAAGAAGAAATAGCCTCAGATGTTTTCTCCCTGCTGGTCAAGACTCTAAGAAGTTTTATGAATTTTTCCATGATGTTTTGAATGTCAAAACTTTTTAATGAATATGTATTAATACAGTGTCTCTGACTTTTATGCAGATCAACATAGACATTTTTCCTTAGTAGTTGTGTGTATGTGTGAAAATCCACTCTTTCTATACAGAAATGTGTGGATTAATTTCTCCAGAAAAAAACACTGATGTTATTGAACAAAATGTAGGGTTTTTAAAAAATGTACTTTAATATATATATAATTTTTGCAAATAAGATTCCCAAATGTGAAAAATTTCATGGCAGACAACCATTTTCTCAATGGTGCATCTTGATATGTCGAGACATACTTTCTCATTAAGGCTAAGAAAATCTGTGAGCATTCTTTACATCCCCATGCAAGTGCTGCTGAGCTCTGTCTCTCTGTCCAAGTCATGGATTCAGGGCATTCTTGTTATCAGCTAAAAAGGCTTGCATGTTAATTGTTTTCCAAAATGAAAGAAGCTTCAGTTAAAGCCAACAACACTTTGAATAAATAGGGCTCTGTGTGTGTGTCCATCTCCCTTTAGTATATTGTGGCTTGGCTTTCAAACTGTTGTAGCAAAGTTGTCATGCTGCTCATTGACTTTCTACCCAAGGCAGATTGTTCTGTCATTGGAATTCATATTTCTCCAGCAAGAGTAGGGAATATGGCCCTCCAGAAGTTTGAGGCTGCCACAATGACCATCTCTTAACATCAGCCACACTGGCTAGCTTGTGCAGACTGAGGTCCATAGCATCTGGAATGCAAATGTTTCCCTGTCCCTGCTATAGAAGAAAGTCAGCACAGCCCAATTTCCAGCCATTCAGAATGAAATTTCATTGATTATGTATTAATTCTACAGTATGATCTGTTGTTACAACTCAGGGTATTAAGATACTGTTGCAGTAGCAGAAGTAGCATGAAGTGCCAGTATTAACTGTTGTAATAATATCCAGTAATTTAGTTTTTTGTTTTGTTTTGTTTTGTTTGTTTTGGTTCAACATATTCTTGATCAAGGTAAACTTCTTCAATCAGCATGAAAATCCCATGCATGAATAAAATGAGAAGAAAATGTTAAGGAAAAAGCAACATGGGATATACAGTAATAGAAATAAAATGTGTATGTGCGAGTCACAGTGATTAAGCAGGAGCAATCATGAAGCTACACAGATGAAAAAGATAATATAATTAAGAAGCCTTGAGAGCCAAGGACAAAGTTGTAGAAGGTATATTGAGAACACCTGTGATAGATTGCAGACACCTGAGACTCATTAAGTGGTCAAGGTAAAGTGATGAAACACTTGGGTTGGTCTTAGGTATGGGATGATCTATGTGGACCAATCAAGATGTATGTACACACCCACTGGGTGGAAACTGACTGGTGGGTGGTGTCTAACAATGGCTATAAATTGCAATGTTTGCTAATGTACATTGTGGAGTAGTGTGGGAGTAGTTTTGGAGATATTGTGATTTGTAGGGCATATAGTATTTATGTATATAATAGAATAAAGTAGATCTTTTATATAAGACTACTGAGTTGTCTGGTGTCTTGAGGGAAGATACAAGAGCCAGAAGAATCCTGGAGAAGTTTGGAGACATCTCAGGAAGAAGAGTGAGAAGGCTTGGAGAGTTTGTCAGGGTCTTCAGCCTATTCTCTGAAACTCTGCTGCTTGGGAAAGAAGCATCAACCACTGATCAAAACTGGTCAGCTCTGCTGCATAACAAGGTGGTGAGTTAGAGCCAGAGGTGAAGAGCTACAACTCCCATCATCCCTGACAAGGGTTATGGGCCCAGTCACTAGACCCAGTCACTAGAGCCAGTCACTACAGCCAGATACTAGAGCAACCAGCATCCACAGAAGCTGAAAGTTCCAAAGAGTGGAAGAAGGTTTTGTGGAGCCTTGTGAGTAAATCATTTTGTATTTTGTCTGCTGTGCATACTCAGAAGGACTGTGTCAAATTGAGTCACTGCACAAATTAAGATGGAGATCCTAAAGTTTAGTAAATTAAATAGAAATAACTACTCTACCTGGAAAATATATGCCCAATCTCTACTAATAAAGGAGTCTCTGTGGTCGACAGTTGAAACAGGGCTGGCAGCTGATGCTAATGCAGCCACTCGAGAAAGAGACGCTAAAGCAAAAGCATGTCTTTATCTCATGCTAGAAGAAGACTTGATTAACGACGTAAGAGATAAAGTGTCCGCCAAGGATGTGTGGGATACTTTGCAGAGATTACACACACCTTCAACTGCGTTTGCAAAAATGCTTTGGTCTAAAAGAATTTACAGACAAAAGATGACGAAAGGACAGTGTGTGATAGAACACTTAAAAACAATGTAAGATTTATTTGTGCAAGCTGAACTGAGAGGAGTGGAAATTAGCAAAGAGCAGCAGTGTTATATTTTGCTGGAATCGCTAGATTCTTCTTGGGACAACATTACAAATAGCTTGCAAAATTTGCCAGAAGCTGAGCTGAACAAAGACTTAATTGTTGCCAGGATATTGGAAGAAAACTTGAGAAGAAAGTCTGAGCAGGGTGACTCAGCAAGTTTAAGGACTGTGCCAAAACAACAAACAACGCCTGATCTACGAAAGCAGGAAGAAGCAGCTTCTACAAGGGAGCAACGGAGGTGTTTTTATTGTAAAAAGATTGGTCATCTGCAGAGACATTGTAAACAATTTGCTGCTGAGAGAAGCAAGCAAGGAGAGAGCAGATGGCAGCCGCGGCAGTATCAAAAGCAGTCCAAACCTCCATTTTTGAAGGACAGTGGTAACAAAAAGGGGTTTGCAACCATGATTAAGGAAAAACAAAATGCTAATTGTAAATGGTTAATTGACTCAGGAGCATCATCTTCAATGTGTAACAATATTAATTTGATAAGTAATAGAAAATCAGCTAATGTAAATGCTGTAGTTTTAGCTGATGGGAAAGAGCTCAGTACTGTAAATCAAATGGGTACAGTTTTCATTCCAGGGCTAAAGGAAAACTTTAATGATGTGTTACATGTAAAGGAGATAGAAAATAATTTGTTATCAGTAAGCAGATTAACAGACAGAGATTACACAGTTATATTTGAAAAGAACATGTGTAAGATAAAACTGAATGGGGAATTGCGAGGCATAGGCTTGAAAAAAGATAAGCTTTATTATTTGGAGGACAATATTGATTGCTACAGGGTTGAAAATGCTAATAACATAGACAATAGTCCAATTCATAAAGACTGCATACATGAACTACACAGGAAATTTGGCCATGCTAGTTTCAAATGTTTAAAGAAGTTAATCAGTATGTGTCCAGATTTAAAAGTTGCTGAATGCAAAAATCACTTAGATTGTACTGTATGTAATCAGGTAAAGGTCAGAGCTTTTCCAGTAGCCAAGAAAACCAAAAGAATTGCTCAAAGACCATTTCAGTTTGTACATGCAGATGTTGCCCAAGCTAATTGTTTGTCTTTAGGGGGAAGCAAATATTTCCTAGTAATTGTTGATAGGTTTACAAGGTTTGCATTTGTAAGAATATTGAAAAACAAATCTGACGCTGGGCAAAGTTTAAAAGCATGGGTGAGAATGGTGGAAAAACAATTTGATATTAGAGTAGGCACCATTGTTACTGACCGAGGAGGAGAATTTCTAAGTAATCAATTGTTTCATTGGTTTCAAAAGGTGGGAATAAGGCATGAAACTACTAATCCTGCTTGTCCTAACGAAGATGGTTTAGCGGAGAAAAAAATACAAGATATAAAAAGGATAACTGCTTGTTTGATGGCAGATGCAGAGGTAAAAGATAGTTTCTGGGCAGAAGCAACTTTGACAGCAGTACATATTAGTAACAGACTGTATCATTCAGAAATTGAAGACATTCCCTACAGGGTATTGTATGGGAGAGTGCCAAATTACAAGTATTTGAGAGTCTTTGGACAGTTTGCTTATGTTTACATACCAGCTTGTTTCAGGAAGAAAGGAGAACCCAAAAGTAGAAGGCTTAGGTTTTTGGGGTATTCAGGAAATAGCTACAAGTTTCATTTAGGTGGAAGGGAAGTGCAGTATTCTAGGTCGGCAAATTTCGAGAGACATGCCGGTTGGGACAAACTGCATGCAAATAAAGAAGTTTTCTTGAGGTTAGGAAGTTCAAATGAGCCAGAAACACAAACTGAACCAACTTCAGGAAACGGAGGGGTTTCAGTTAAGCCAGAAGCATCCACTAGCAGCAGTGATAGTTCTTCAGATAATGAGACACAATCTAGACCTATTACTACTAGAATGACTGAGGACAAGAGATTTAGCCATAGAACTATAACTCCCAGCACAGAAAGTGAGGATGAAAGAGGCAGATCAGCAGAGTTTATTCCCAGACGTAGTCACAGAGTTAGGAAGCCACCAGATAGGTTTGTTGTGACAAATGCAAGAGCTTGTTTAGCAGTGGAAGAGCCTGAAAGTTTTGAAGAGTTGGAAAGTTTGTCTAGAGAAGAACAGGAAAGATGGATTGATGCAATGGATGATGAGTTTGGTTGTCTGGTAAATAAAGATGTTTTTGAAATAGTTGATAGACCCAAGGACAAGAAAGTAATTGGTTGTAAGTGGGTATACAAAAAGAAAGAAATGCCAGATGGAGGTATTAAGTATAAAGCTAGGTTAGTAGCTAAGGGTTTTGCACAACAGCAGTATGAGAACTATGATAAGACATATTCTCCAACTGCAAAGCCAGAAAGTCTGAGAATGGTTCTGGCTGTAGCAGCAAAAAGAAATTTAGTTGTAGAACATTTTGATTTTGAAACAGCCTACTTAAATGCTAGTTTAGATGAAGAGATCTTTATGGAACAGCCACAAGGTTTTGAAGAAAATAGTAGTCAGAAAGTTTATAAATTGAAAAAAGCATTGTATGGATTAAAACAAAGTGCCAGAGCATGGAATTTGTGCATTAATGAAGAGTTAGCTTAACTAGGATACAAAAGGAGCATTGCAGATGCTTGTGTCTATACAAAAGGAGACATAGTGTTAGTGATTTATGTAGATGATTTATGCGTGGCAGCAAAGTCAAAACAGGAAATTGAATCAGTAAAAAGAGAATTGTCTGAAAAGTTTGTTTTAAAAGATCTAGGTTTATTGAAGTCTTATTTAGGTATTGGTGTTGAATGGACAGAAGAAGGACATTGTTTGTTAAGCCAGAGAAAGAAAATTGAAAATTTGATTGAAAAGTGTGGATTACAAAATGCTAAAATAGTAAGAGCTCCAATGACAACTGGTTTTGTATCTGAAAAAACAACTAGAGATTTTGAAGACAAGACTTTATTCAGGAGCATAATAGGATCTTTACAATTCATATCTTGCCACACCAGACCAGACATTTCATATGCTGTAAATGTATTGTCCAGAAGAGTTAATGATCCAAAAATTGAAGACTGGACAGCAGTAAAACACTTATTGAGATATTTGAAAGGAACTCTAGATAAGAAATTGATAATTAGAAACAGTCATTCAGATTTAGATTGCTATGTAGACAGTTCTTTTGCATCAGAATTAGGAGACAAGAAGTCAGTTACAGGAATAATAATCGAGTACAGTGAAAGTCCAATAGTCTGGAGAAGTAGGAAACAAACAAATGTAGCGATAAGTACGACGGAAGCAGAATTCGCAGCTTTAAATGAGATAGTAAATGAGGTACAGTGGGTTGAGCAGTTATTGAATGATTTAAATGAAAGTTACAAGATACCAGTAGAAATTCTGGAAGATTCACAGTCATGCATAGCAATGGCTGAAGCTGAAAATTTGAAGAACAGAACAAAATATGTTGGAGTAAGATATCAAAATGTGCGAGACATGGTTCAGAAGGGTAAAATAGAATTGAGATATATAGAAACACAACACAACATAGCAGATTTGTTCACAAAAGCATTGACAGCAGAGAAACATGAAAGACTGACACAAATGGTAGGAATGACATTGTAAGACACATACAATATTTTATTTCGGAGGGGATTGTTAAGGAAAAAGCAACATGGGATATACAGTAATAGAAATAAAATGTGTATGTGCGAGTCACAGTGATTAAGCAGGAGCAATCATGAAGCTACACAGATGAAAAAGATAATATAATTAAGAAGCCTTGAGAGCCAAGGACAAAGTTGTAGAAGGTATATTGAGAACACCTGTGATAGACTGCAGACACCTGAGACTCATTAAGTGGTCAAGGTAAAGTGATGAAACACTTGGGTTGGTCTTAGGTATGGGATGATCTATGTGGACCAATCAAGATGTATGTACACACCCACTGGGTGGAAACTGACTGGTGGGTGGTGTCTAACAATGGCTATAAATTGCAATGTTTGCTAATGTACATTGTGGAGTAGTGTGGAGTGTTTTGGAGGTATTGTGAAGTGTAGAGATTGTGATTTGTAGGGCATATAGTATTTATGTATATAATAGAATAAAGTAGATCTTTTATATAAGACTACTGAGTTGTCTGGTGTCTTGAGGGAAGATACAAGAGCCAGAAGAATCCTGGAGAAGTTTGGAGACATCTCAGGAAGAAGAGTGAGAAGGCTTGGAGAGTTTGTCAGGGTCTTCAGCCTATTCTCTGAAACTCTGCTGCTTGGGAAAGAAGCATCAACCACTGATCAAAACTGGTCAGCTCTGCTGCATAACAAGGTGGTGAGTTAGAGCCAGAGGTGAAGAGCTACAACTCCCATCATCCCTGACAATCTAGCACTTCTTTTTTTACATCTGGTTACTGCTGATTTTTCTGGAAGGCAATTTTTCCTAAATGAAACAGTAGCAGGACACTATTGCTTTTATGACCCACTTCTGGGTTTCCCAGAACATTTGTTCTGGGTATTGCGTGAGACAGAGTGTTGGACTAGGAAGACCTTTGATCATGTCTAAGAGAGTTCTGGTATCTAATATAACAACTGGTATAAACTGCCCTCTCACGGGCTCTTGGTGGCAGGCCTTTACTTTCCTATAGACATCCCACCAACCTTAAAGAACTACTCACCTGCAACAAGACACAGAACATGGATGGAAATACAGGGACAAGACTCTGCTACAAACCTAGATGACAAATCTGTCCATCTATCTACTCTGGAATCAACATTACAGGTCCTAATAATGTCACCCACAACATCAGAGATGTTTTTAAGCTGTTCATCCTCCATCCTGATATATGTCATCCTCCATCAAGAATGCCTGTCTGCACTCCTCATTGGACAAACAGGACAGTTGCTGTGCTAGAGAATAAATGGACATGAGATTAGAAATGGCAGCAGCTCAAAACTAGTTGTTAAGCATTTGGACCTTCCTGTACATTAAATTTCTGACCTTCAAATAGCTGTTTCAGAACAAACTATGTACTTGAATACTTATGGCTTTAACATCACCCAGTGAGTGCACGTGAAAAAGTGGATTGAAACCCATAAAAGCTCATGCTGAAATAAATCAGTTAATCCTAAAGTGCTGTTAGATTCCTCCCCCCTTCCTTTTTATCATTCTTATTTTAAAAAACATAAAGAAGTTATAGTTTGTATATGTATTGTGTGTGTGTGTAAAATATCTGCTGTATACATATATTCCTAACTACACATTGAGTTCATTTGTTCTGTGATCATATCCAAAAGGCAAGATGTTTTATGCTCAACAGGGCTACTCCATCTACAATCATAAGAATTGCTTTTTCTCTGCACTTGTAAAAACATAAGCACCACTCACAAGAACAATGTTGAAAAGTTTTGGAGTCATTTAGGGAGCATCTACACCAGGGGTAGGCAACCTTTCCCCTTTAAGGGCCGAGGGACTTCAGCTCCCAGGAGCTATTGGCCAACATGGGACTATTGGCCAACATGGCTGAGGCTTCTGGGACCTGAAGTCCCTCGGCCCTTAAAGGGGAAAGGTTGCCTACCCCTGATGTACACTGTAAAAATAATGCAGTTTGACACTGTTTTAAGAGCTATAGCTCCATCTTGTAAAATCCTCAGATTTGTAGTTTTATAAGGTCTTTGGTATTCTCTGCCAAACTGTGCAGGTGCCTTACAAAACTACAGATTCCAGGATTCTGTAGGATGAAGCCATGGCAATTAAAGTTATGTCAAACTGCAGTATACCTATAGTGTAGGCATATCCTTATATACAGGAATGTATGTACACTTTTAATCACTTTTCAGTGAATCTCACTTCCTGCCTGCAGTAAAACCATCTAGTAAGACAAAGGTCAGGAAGCCATATAATCACAAAATGCTGCAGCACTAAATTTGTCAGGGTTTTAATTTGGGGGGTGTGGGGGGGAAGAGTTGCTATTTTTTGTTGTTGTGTGCCTTCAAGTCATTTTTGAGTTATAGTGACCCTAAGGCAAAGCTGTCATGGGGCTTTCTTGGCAAGATTTTTTTCAGAGGAAGCTTTGCCTGTGCCATCCTCTGAAGCTGCAGATCACCCAGTGGGATTCTATGTCTGAGTGGGGATTCAAACCCTGGTTTCTAGAGTCATAGTCCATTGCTTAAATTATGATATCACTCTGGCTCTCATTGCTGTTTTAGAGAGAAGCAATTTAATACCAAGAGGGAAGTGTCAGATGTTCCTTTTTACAAAAATTAATGAAGAATTGTGATGAATTATGTTTTGAATTGTACTGCAGATCACTTCCTTCAAAGTGTCAGTCAACACTGTAAAGAGGCAAGCTTTGTCACTCCTATTTGCACAAACCCTAAAAGATCACCAAAACTGAGGCTGCAGAGGGTGAACAATTGGCTACATCCTCCTGTTCCAGCTTCAGCTTGAGCTGAAGCCACCACAGTTCCTGTCAGAGAGGTGCATTGGCATTGGTTAAAACCTGAAAACCTCAGACAAATGGGCTGTTTTGATTCTATCATGTTAGAGGATAAGCTGAGGAAAAGTTGGGATGGAAATAAAGAATAAAAACATGAATAAGGGAACCTTTATAGCCACAGTGTCTATCAGACAATTAGAGCGAGTAATTCAGTACTTCATGGTGTGGAAATCTTAGCTTTTTGGCAAGGATTTGGCTCAAATATTTCTCCTTGATATTTGAGTAAATATTGGAGTTTAAAAGAATGTGTTGCAGATGTTCAACTTCATGCTGAGAATAGTGACTGTACAATATCTCAGATAAAGGTCTTTTCCCATGGCTACCATCCAAGACTGCAGATGACAACAGATTATGTGGCATTCTCATGAAAGCATATCTCTTATTAAAAATATGAACATCTTTGAAATGCCTTGGAAAAATATAAAGGGAAACAAGATTTTTAAAAATAGGATGAGTTTATTCAGAGCAAAGACACTGGCATAATCAAACTGCTGGATCATATACAAAGCCTTGGTTTTATCTGTCTGGCTCAAGTGGTTAAGACACTGACTCTGTTGATTGCAAAATTGGCAGGTTGGCAGTTCGAGGCCAGGGTGCTACATGATGGGGTGAGTGCCTGTCACTAATTCCAGCTTCTGCCAACCTAGCAGTTCAAAAGCATGCAAAGACAAGTAGATAAATAGGTAATAGGTACCACTTTTCAGTGGGAAGGTAAACAGCATTCTGTGCAATCACCACTGGCCACATGATCACAGAGTAGTCTCTGACAATGTTGGCTCTTCAGCTTAGTAATGGAGACGAGCACTGCCTCCTATGGTTGGACACGACCTGACAACCTTGTTAACGGGGAATACCTTTACTTTTATCTTTACCAGAGTCTCATTCTACAGTCCTTAGATGGATTTCAGAAAAACTTAAATGGTCTATAATGGGAAGAACAAATCCTTTTCATGAAAAGCTACTCATTTTTAGCACATACAGTCCTCGGGGGGAGGGGGGGGGACAGATTCCCCCAAAAGAATTTTTAGTCAATAACTGAATATTTTTTATGCCACAAAGTGTATATGAAACACAGCCAGTTAACTTTGGCATAGACCAGCAAGAGCTGAAGAGGGAAGTGCTAGTGTCAATATCAAGAATCATTTTGGACAAAATCCAATAGGTGTACCTTACCAGCGGCCCAAACCTGTGTGCTATAGAGGATGTATCACAAGTTTCTCTTTGTAAAGCTGGAGCAGTCGTACACCCACCTTGACTAATGTAGAAAAGCAGTAAACCAGCAACGGATCTAATGCCCTTTTCTCATAGTACAATTAGCTGTTCTGACAAACTGCTAGATTATAGGGGATAGGAGATAGACAATTCCCAGGTTTTTAAAAAGAACAAAAATAATCTCAATCTCCTTCTTGTCCCATTCCCACATATGTTAATGATATAGATCGAATCTTTCTTCTCTAGAATTCTAAAAACCAAAACTTTTTTTTAGGTGTCTGAGATGGTGACACATTTACTTTCTGAGGGTTCAGTGTGCACAAACTTTGTTTCCTGTACAAAATTATTTTTAAAATATTGTATAAAGTTACCTTCTGGCTATATATAAAATGTTTATCTGAAACATAAATGAACTTTGTTTTTAGACTTGGATCTCATTTCCAAGATATCTCATTACTGGAATACAGGTATTCCAAAATCCAAAAATCCAAAGCATTTCTGGTCTCAAGCATTTTGGAAAAAGGACACAATCTGTACTCCTTTTGAAAGACTAGGACAGTGATGGCAAATGTTTTAGAGACCAAGTGCCCAAACTGCAGCCCAAAACCCACTTATTTATTGAAAAGTGCTGTGTCCCTCTTGCTTTCTAGTAATGAACTCTGGCAAACTCTGTGTGGGGGTGACGGAATGCATGCCCACAGAGGGCTCTGAGTGCCCCTTTTGACACATGTGCCATAGGTTTGTCACCACTGGACTAGGACTTTATTTTGCTGCTAGCTGGGTTGATACTGTTCCTTTCTGCAAGAAAAGAACTGTAGGAAGATGACATAACTCAGTCTGCCTGAAAGCTAGCAACACTGTATCCCCTGTATATAAGACAGTTATGATATGCTTGTCATCAGTTTTGCAGGGAAGGTATTGCAAACCAGACAATAGGCATCATTTATATCAAAGGTAAAGGTATTCCCCATTGACAAGGTTGTCAAGTCGTGTCCGACCAGGGTGTGTGTGTGCCCATCGTTATTACTAAGTCGAGGAGCCAGTGTTGTCAGAGACTACTCTGTGATCATGTGGAAGCATGATTGCACAGAATGCTATTTACCTTCCCACCAAAGTGGTGCCTATTTATCTACGTGCATTTGCTTGCTTTTGAACTGCTAGGTTGGCAGAAGTTGGGACTAGTGACAGGAGCTCACTCCATCATGCAGCACCCAGGCTTCAAAGTGCCAACCTGCCAATCTTGCAATCAACAGAGTCAGTGTCTTAACCACTTGAGCCACTGCACTGTTTATATACAGCATGGGGGGGGGGGGGAAGGTTGGCATACAAGCCTATAGTGTCCCTCTTATAAAGGTCTGGTATCTCTAATCTCTCCATGGTGGCTAGATTCTAGAAACCTATCCAAGTATGATATTTATGGAGGCTTTCTAGTAGTGAGTTATGATGACATAACTACACTGCAATGACATCATCCTCAAGGACCTCCAGAGTCCTGGAGAGTGCCTGTCAAATATATCCAGTTAAAGGGAAATAGCTGTGTGTGTCTCCCCTGCTCCCGCACTCTATCAACAGAGAAATGGCCATCTCAAGGGGGCTGCCACACTGCAGAATGAGGTTGAGAGGCTTGCATCAAGAGACATGTCATAGCTACATGCTGGAGATACAGCTTCAGAAACAGGATCTCAGCCTGCTGTCTGCTACACATTTCAGTAAACATTTGCCCATGTGTACTTCTCTAGTTTTTCACAAGGATTTTTCATGTATCAGAGGTAGACATTAAATCCATTAAATAAATATGGGGGCTGGGATCCTGTTGGGGATTTATATATGCATAAACACTGTAGCTCCAGTGCTCCACAGTGAATCTTTTCCCTATCCCCCCAGTCCACACTTATTGGGAAGCAGATGCTGTTATCAGTGGGGATCCCTACCCCTGTTGATCAGGAAATGGCTGACTGTTGGTCTTGCCTCTTCCTGTGAGCAATCCCCAGTGCAACAGGAAGAAGCAGGACCCTATTGCAATTCCACCTCATGGTGGAGATTGTAGTGTCTGCTTGCCAGTAAGTGGAGATTGCGGACCTTACATAGTCCCTAAACTAGAGACTATGTAGAGTTCATGAATATGAAACAGTCCTGAGTGTGAAGCTTAAGTTATGGATTCATAACTGGCCAATAGGACTCCAGCTACAATTTCTGCTTGCTTAGGTATATTTTTGATCAGAAGATTTAAAAGACAATAGTGGTCTGTGGTAGTTAGTTCTGCTTTAAACCCTGCCTCTTGATAATCCAGTACTTTGTTCAACTGTACATAGTTTTCCTGACCAGGTCCAGAAAATGAATCGGATTTTGGGACTGTAAGATAGCTTTACTTCTGACACAAACACTAAACTTGACTATTTAAAAATTATTGAGCTCAGGTCCTATCATATAGCACAATTATAGCACTACGATTCCACTTTAACTGCCACAGCTGCATCGTTTGGAATCCTGTGGTTTGTAATTTGGTCAGAGGCACCAGAAGAACTCTCTGGTTCAGAATTCTAAATGGTTCTTCTTGAACTGCAAATCCCAGGGTTCTGTAACATGGAACCACAGAAGTTGAAGAGGAATCACAGTGCTATAATTGTATAGGGTGAAAGGACTGCTGGGTTGTAAGCATCATAACCCGTATTTCCTAGCATTCTGACGCTGTGGTTTTCTTGGTTAGGGATACCTGCAGGACATGACATTTTCATACAAATTGTGCCCCAGAAGCAGGGAAGGGGAAGTGAATACTCTTTACCTTCCTCCTGAGATTTTAGGGACACTTCTTCTTGTGTATATCATAGCTATCCTTCTGAAACTTTTTAGATATGTAACTTTAGGGGACTCTTTATGCTTTCTGTCATTTTCAGGACAATGATATAGAACAGACCTACACAAATTGGCAGTAGGTAGGGGCCAAAATTAAAATAGGCTAAACTTCTTCAGGCTGCAGAAAGGTTTTTAGCAGCTCACTTTCCAAGTAAAGGCATAATTAATGATTAAATTATTTTGCAAATAAACCATATTCTAAACAAGGGAAATGTCAATTAATATTAATTAATCACATTTGTTACATAAGCTTTTTATTTGTCATGAAATCACATATGAAATAACATTCCAAACATTTAAAAAAATACTTTTCTAGTGAGATAGATAAGATAAATATTTATTATGGTCCCAGAACAGCATGAAAAGAACAAAATACAGCATACAAAGTACAATATGCAATAGCAAAACTCATAAAAGAAGTAAAATACATATACTTTGCTAGTGGTACAAGTTTTAATATATTTTTTAGGTTTTAACGTTTTCTTACTGTTTACAACATTTGGTTAATGGAACATATTACAATTCTTGTGAGCAATCAGTTTATCGTTTTCCAGAATCATGTTTGAAATCAATGTTTCCAAAACATTGTACAAGTGTTTGTTGCTTTCTCTCTTTATTTACTTTCTTCCTTTCTTCAGGGGTGAGCATTCACCTTTCCTCCTCCTCTGCCATCCAGCCCCCTCCTCAGGAGAAAGCTAGGTGGCACAGGAGCCTTGAAGTTATTCCATATCCTTGCAGGCCACTCAAAATGCTTTGGTGGGCCACAAGTGGTCCCCAAGCCATATGTGGTGCAGGCCTGATATAGAGGGAACTAGGGGAGATATATGCTTTCTTTCATACACACATACACACACACACTCCAACTGGAAGGGCTGCTCTTGTGCAATAGTTCCTGTAGCTAATCATCTCAAATTTGAAAGCTTTAATACTTTCTAAAGAAGTGGCTATGCCTGCAAATTTCATCCAGTTCTTTGCTTTTTTAAAAAATGTGTATTGACAGAAGGTGTTTTTCTTTTTAAAAAATTAAAGGTACATAGCACAAACAGTACTATGCTTATCTGTCTGCACTTTGGCAGAAGTACTCTTCTCCTAAGGGTGTGCCACTGTGTCTGCAAATTTCAGGCAAAAATCTGACAAAGGGGGGGGGAAATAACCAAATTCAAAGAGCATTATGAATCTTTAGATTTCTAAAAATCATTTCCAGTTCAGTGTCTAAGTTGAAGTGGGGTGGTTCTAAATCAGTCCAAGACCCAACAGGCCATTTTCCAAAGCACTGAAGTGGGGTCCAAATCTAGCACACATCACTATTTAGTAGCCTCAAGGTCCATTTCGGATCATTTTTTCTTTGAGATCTACAGTGTCACTCTGATTAAATTTTTATCAGTTACCCAAGGTAGAAGATGACTCTTTTGAAGTTTTAGACTTAGAAAATGGCTAACTCATGGCGTCAAATCTTCTTTATCATGGCTGTTGATGTTTTTGTTATCATTTATTAGGATTTATTTTAGCTACATCATTTCCTTCTCATGTTGAAAATTGTGTTTACCACACAAGTTGCCCTGCACAGACATTTGATGGATTCAGTTTTAAAAAAGGGGGGGGGGGAAGGTGGCAACTTGTACAAGAGACTGGCAACTTTCTCCCCAGTTTGGCAACTCTGGGCAGCATTATAAATTGAACATTAATAGTTTAAGTCTTACATTAAACTTTTAAGTTTGGTACTGAGCTGTAAGCTATTATCCATGATTAGCCTGGAAGTAAAACCCTTTTGAAGTGGTAAATTTGCAGAGCAACCAAGTGTCTGTACTTGCTGTGAGTAGGCATGCTTAATCCTTGCTATCTCTTATTCTGTAGCTGAACAATTTAGGTCTTTGTGAGAAATGGGGAAAGTATGGAGCTTCAGATGTTATTTGACTCCAATTCTGAGCAGTTTCAGCCAGCATGTCCAAAGGGTGAAAATGGTGGGAAATGTATTCTAATAAGAATTAGGAGAGCCACAGGTTCCCCACTCCTGCATTATATATATGCAGTAAGTCATAGTTTATAGTGGGATGGAAAATGTATGGCCCTTACACATGTTGTTGGATTGCGACTCTCATCAGCTCAAGCCAACATAGTCAGTGGTGTGGGATGATTGAACCTGCACTCAAGCATTAGATTTTGTTTTTTGTTTTTAACATAGCAAAACACTTTTAGAAAGGCAGTGGTGGATTGTTGTTATTTTCAGAAGTTAGGGAAACATACTTGAAAGATATAAAGCTGTACAACTTCCACTGCCAAAGTGATAGGTTTTATCTTAAATATGTGTCAGTCTGTGAGGATACATAAACATAGCCCTGGAGTTATGCGCTAGCCTTTCTTTTCCTTCTTGCTGTTATCTCAGCATGCAGATTTATTCTCCCTGAAAATCTCAGAAATAGTGGAAACTTATTTCACTTGCCAAGTAAATCACTCTATTGCAGAATTAATAGTTTTAAAAGCAAACTCTGAGTGTGCACCCTATTAGAATAGTAAAAAAAAATGGGGGGGGATACACAATTTAATAATACAAGCATTAAACATTACTTTCCCCATGGAACCCAAAATATATTTATTAAACGTGTTTAATAAACTAGATAAACAGACAGAAAATAAAAATTTGAGATTATTACTACATTTGATCACAGCAGCAAGATTAGTAATCACAAAGAATTGGAAGTCAAATGTAGAACCAGCAATAGATTATTGGATTTTAAAACCTTATGAAGTGCAGTATATCATGTTAAGGAAAATGCAACATGGGACTTACAGTAACAGAAATAAAATGTGTATGTGAAAGTCACAGTGATTAAGCAGGAGCAATCATGAAGATACACAGGTGAAAAGGATAATATAATTTGGAAGCCTTGAGAGACAAGGACAAAGTTATAGAGTGTATATTGAAAACACCTGTTATAGATTGCAAACACCTGAGATTCATTAAGTAGTCAAGGTAAAATGATGAAATACTTGGGTTGGTCTTAAGTATGGGATGATCTATGTAAACCAATCAAAATGAATGTACACGCCCACTGAGTGGAAACCGACTAGTGGGTGGTGACTAACAATGGCTATAAGTGCAATGTTTGCCAATGCATATTGCGGAGTAGTTTTGGAGATATTGTGAAGTGTAGATATTGTGATTTGTAGGGCATATAGTATTTATGTATATAGTAGAATAAAGTAGATCTTTTATATAAGACTACTGAGTTGTCTGGTGTCTTGAGGGAAGATACAAGAGCCAGAAGAATCCTGGAGAAGTTTGGAGACATCTTAGGAAGAAGAATGAGAAGGCTGGGAGAGTTTGTCAGGGTCTTCAGCCTATTCTCTGAAACTCTGCTGCTTGGGAAAGAAGCATCAACCACTGATCAAAGCTGGTCAGCTCTGCTGCATAACAAGGTGGTGAGTTAGAGCCAGAGGTGAAGAGCTACAACTCCCATCATCCCTGACATATCAACCCAGATAACTCAGATAACCCAGAAATATAGTATATCAACCCGGATAACTAATAGGAAATCAATAACAGAAAGAGAGAATGATTGGAAAAGAATAAATCCATTGTGGAGAAACAAATGGGGAAACAGAGCTATATAATTTAATATACAAATTACTATTCACTCAATCCATAACAGAATGGGAGATAAGGAGAATAAATAACAATATAAATAATACTAAATATTATAAGAGGAAGAGATATTCAAGAAGTTAAAAGAAAATGGTAAAAGGAAATAAGAAGTGGAAACAATTAAAATATGATTAACTTTAAATAAATTTATAAACAAACAAGTATACAAAAACAAAAATAATATTCATTAAGAGTAATGAATTATGACAATATAATAAAGAAGGATGCAGTTTGATCATACAGCAATCAAGAGAAGAAGACATAACATAGCTAGTTCTAGCTGCTACTTTTGGTGGGAAGTCATGATATTCATATTCTAAAATCCCTTATTATTTAGATATGTATTGTATTTTTTGCCAATTTATTTTATTTTATCTTTTATCTACAATAGTAATTCTGCACAAGAGAAGAAGAAAAAGGGAAAAAAAGAGAATAATGAAGAATAAAAGGATAGGAAATAATGAAGAGAGAATTAGAAGAGAGGTGGACAAGTTAAAGGAAGAGAATAAAAGAAGTTCACGTGTGGCCAAGAAGTGAGAAAATAGACAAAAGAAAGAGAGGGTTGGCTAGAAATAGAAAGGGAAAACAGAAGAGGAATAAGAAGAATAAAGGAAAAGAAGGATATGAAAAATGGAATGTAGAAAGATAAAGAGAGGAAATATAAGATATGAGAAGATGGAACAGGAGGCTTGATGTTTAAATAAAAAGATCTAAATTGAAGTACTGTAAGAAAGAAAGGACTAAGGAAAGATGCACATGAGAGAAATTAAAACTAAAAGAAAGAAAGTAAAAGAAGTAAGAAATTATGTAAATTGTATATATATACACACACACATACAGATAGAAATATACACAGATATATATTTGTACACATATCCAGAAAGTTAGGAGCTAGAATTGGATGATAAGAAAATTATATCTGAAATAATCAAAAAGCTATAGAGGAAAATTAAGGTTTATATAATAAACAATATAATGTAATCACATATTGTTTACTTTCTCTACATACAGCTATCACTACTTTGATCATTTAGTTGAAACGCTTCCTGGATTGTATAGAATTAGTGCCATTTGTTTCTGCTTAGGTCTACTTATTTTGTTTGGACTCTGGACCAACTGATGCTTTTTTTCACCAATTACATTGAAGACACCTTTAGCTGAGCTGATGACAGATGAGGTTGGCTTCTGGGTGTAATTTGCTGCTTTCCTTTCTCTTATCTTGCTGGTATGTTGGATCTACACACAATATGCCTCTTGCTAAAATGATCTTCAATCCACACCATGATTTGGCTCACCATTTAGTTCCCTCCAATAAATATTTTTCCCAATTAGGCTGTCACAGGCCAACTAGCCTAACAATCTGCTTCCACATGGCACAGTGAAGTTCTCATGTGGCTACTGATTTACACAACTTCCAAAGAGAAGAAGTTTGTTATCATACAAAGAGGACACCAATTGGCATAAAACATGCTTATACTAATTTATATGTATAGACACAAATTTTCAAACAATATAATTTGAACAAAAACACAGTCTACCTTACCACAGTGGGACAACTGTGACCATCTGATTGATGTGCCTGTTAACTCTGCTTTTCCGGTGTTAAGTGCTGATGGGCATCTTGAAGGCTCCTTCTTGTTCTCACTTCATTTGATGCTTGATCTTCAAACTACCCTTGGACTGGACCAGTTAGTCTTACTAACACAGATTTGTCCCCGGGCAAGTGAGATGTGTGGCCACCTCAATCAGAACACCATGGGGAGGGGGCTACAAAATGGCCCCCAAATAAGAATTCTGCCCCCCAATGAAATTTTTATTCAGTCCCCAAATTTCTAGAATTGCAGTAACTTAAAACTTTAGTTGAGTGTTTATAAATACAGTTTAGGCACCCAAAGGAAAAAAAAGGAAAAGTTACTAAGAGAATGCAAACACAGTAAATACAACAGTGCTAAGTGTGAACAATTTTCAGTGACTCAGGGCCTTTGCAGACTGCTAGAAATAGTGCAAATTGAGTCCACTTTAAGGGTTAGGGAATCATGGGAACTGTATTTTATTGTGGCACCAGAGCTCTCTGACAGAGAAAGCTCAATGTCTCAGGGGGGAAAAAAAATTCCCATGATTCCCTAGCACTAACCCTAACTCTTAAAGTGGACTCAATTTGCACTATTTCTGACAGTCTGCAAAGGCCCTCAATCTCTGCATTGCTAGAAATGTGAGGACTGAAGGAAAATTTCATTGGGTGGAATTTTTATTTGTGTAGCAATGCCCTCATTCCCCACTCACTGTAGCTATACCCCTGTAACAATATCAGTTAACCCTAAACCTCACTAAGGACGTTACCACACTTGCAGCAAGAGAGCGGCGAGAGAGCTGGTCGGAATCATTTCGGAACCATTTTGGGCTCATTCCGGAATGTGCCCGGCAAGCGGAACACATTACCACACTAGAATGGAATCAGTGAGGAATGTGAGATTCCGGAATGGTTCCGCTCTGGGGGCTCGGAACTCCTGTTCACACACAACTTGAAAGATCCCTACCTCGATCCGGCAAGGATGTTCATGCACATGCGCAGACAGGGCAAGGCAAGGGGTCCAGGAGGGGATCCCTCTCTTCTGGCGCTGGCAAAGCAAAGCAAGGCAAGGGGTCCAGGAGGGGATCCCTCTCTGGCGCTGGCAAAGCAAGGCAAGGCAAGGGGTCCAGGAGGGGATCCCTCCCTGGCGCTGGCAAAGAAGGGCAAGGCAAGGGGTCCAGGAGGGGATCCCTCTCTTCTGGCGCTGGCAAAGCAAAGCAAGGCAAGGGGTCCAGGAGGGGATCCCTCCCTGGCGCTGGCAAAGAAGGGCAAGGCAAGGGGTCCAGGAGGGGATCCCTCTCTTCTGGCGCTGGCAAAGCAAAGCAAGGCAAGGGGTCCAGGAGGGGATCCCTCCCTGGCGCTGGCAAAGAAGGGCAAGGCAAGGGGTCCAGGAGGGGATCCCTCTCTTCTGGCGCTGGCAAAGCAAGGCAAGGCAAGGCAGTGGACTTACCACAAGTTCCCGGCTGCGCTCCAGCTCCAGGTGTGCTGGTGGGGAAGGTGTTGGTCCCCCGGCAGCCCCAGCGCCTCGCCTCTCCCACATACCGCAAGGAACCATCGGCCGTAATTTTAAGGAATACACCCGAGCGGTCGGCACTATACCGGAATGACAAGGATCTCGTGTTTATACCTATGCCGAGATCAGCGTCATTCCGGTATAGTGCCGACCGCTCGGGTGTATTCCTTAAAATTCTCGGAAGTCAAAAGGAATGAAACGAAGCTGAAATGATGCCGAGACGAGGTAGGGAAGGGCGGGGTTTGCTGTGACGTCGTGTGAACACACGGAAAAAAAGTCTGAAACGAGGCTGAAACGAGGCTGAAGTGAGGCTGAAATGACGCTGCTGTAGGGCCAGTGTGGTAACGTCCTAAGCAGGGAGACCTTTTGTTTTCCCTTTCTTTTCTCCAGTTAAATCCTGTAGTCAACATTCAGACTAGTTTGCTCCCCAGTTTTCCCTATCCATCTTTTAAATTATTTCCCCAGCAGGCCTGCTCAGCAGTCACCTAAGTTTCCAGGATCTGGCACTGGATTTTGACTCCTTAAGCTTTAGAACTGTATGTGAGCAGACTCTTACTGATTTTCAGTCCAACTGTGGAACTGATAAGAATGGCAAGCAAACTGATTAAAGTTATTTCAAGGCTACAGGCAGATAAAGAAGCTAGTGAGTTTGTCAGTGGAAAGAGAAATAGGCATCTCCTTTCTCCCATAATTACTGGGAACTAGAACCAAAGTGGTATTTGCTCTAAAGATAGTGTTACTCTATTATTTACTGGAAATATTATTTTACCCTGCTTTCTTTAAAAAAATGTAAATAAGTTAATTAAAGTGCATCAATGAAAAACAACAGTCTAAAAAGGTAATAGTAATGTGGCAGTTAAACCCCAGGTAGTTTAACACCAAGTCATATTGAGACTTGGATGTAAATTTCATTTGATTTATATTTTGATGAGATGTTACTGCATTTGTTATTTTCAGTATCAGTATCGCAACTGAAAAACAGTTATCCTTTGGTATTCATACTTTTCTAAATTTTGAAATATAGCTAGCTAAAATGTATTCTCTCTCTGGGTATGTGTTAATAAAATGAATTACAAATCATTATTCTATGAGGGGGAAACAGCATTATTCTATGCTTACTAAAAATAGTGCGTAACAGGGAAATCTTTTTTTAAAAAAACAAGTATATTATCTAGAAAATATGTGCATAAAATTTTCACAATTTTTAATAAAGGTCTCATAAACAGGACAGAATTAACAAGTAAGAAAAAGTGAAAATGGAAAGACAATTAAAACTGAAATTGACAGATTCAGTCCTATCCAGTTAAACTGCTGTTTAAGATGCATGGATGGAAGGCACTCATAAAAGACAAATTGTAGTACCTTAGGAAGGATGTTCCAAATCATCAAAAAGCTGTTCTTACTAATTATTCAAGATGTTGACCACAATCCCATTGGGGAGTTATGATTGCATAAGCACCATAGTTATGGTGCTACACAATGAATCCCATCCCAATCCCCATACTTCCCATTTATGAAGCAGCAGCCACTGTAATTGATGGGAATCTGTTCCCCTGTTAATTAGGAAGCAGCTGACTGACATTCCCAGCCACTCCCATAAGTGATCTCTGGTAAAACAGACAGAAGCAGGATCTCTGTTGCAATTCCTCCCTATGCCAGAGATCATGCATCCAGTCGGGGTGGGACTATCAGTCAGCTGCTTCATGATTAACATGGGAACAGACTCTTGTAGACCGCAGCAGCGGCTGCCTGGTAAGTGGGGATTGGGGGACTTTCATGGATCCTATGTAGCCCCTAAATTTAGGGGCTGCATAGGAATCATGAATCTGAAGCAGTCACAAGTGCATGATATTCATAACTGCCCAAAGAATCCCAGCCATCTTTTGTATAAATTGAATACAGTGTTAAGAGTTTTCATTTCATTTCACAAATGAGGGCTAGTTGTGTGCCAGCAGTACTTATCTTTTTTTGGACTTATTAAACATGGCGGGGACCCAGCTTATTTCTTCCATGGCATTATAAAAGAAGCTTTAAGCATGGGGGATATTTTGATTGGGGATCAAGTAAGGGAGGAAAAGTTCAACTTTCATCACTCACCTCTACAGCCCCAAAGCCTATTTTGTCTCCTGTCACAGCTGTTTCTAAGACTTTGGAGAGAGAAAAGCTAGGAGAGCCAACCACAGATCTTCTCTATCTGTAACTCTTTGGCCAACTTTTTAGAGGTGGGCTGGGGAGGTGTTGATGGGGGTATTCTGCACAATCCCCACCCTTGTTCTAAGGTATCTTAGAGAGGTCTTTGTCTCCCTCTGCCCTGAGCTCCTGTAACTGGAAACACCTAATACTTTCTGCATACAAAACCTGTTATTTCTTACTAAATTATGGTCTTGTCCTTTCACTTACAGTAGCAGTTCCCAAACTTGGGTCTCTCAGTGTTCCCGGAATTCCCTAGCATTGAGCCAGGGCATTTAAACTGGCCTCAAACTGGATTATTTCTGCACTGTGTTTTGCACCTTTGTTTCTTTTCTTCTTCTTCTTTTAAATTATGGCATGGGAATGCATCCTCATTTTCCATATGCATTAGTTTGTATTTGTGCATATTTTTAAGTATGTGTATTTTAACCATCTTCAATTTAAAAAATGTGTGCATGATCTTTTGTGTGCTAAACATAGCTGAAGCCTGCAAGTATATGCATTTCTGGGGCAAGGTGTGCTATGTTTTGCAGTGACTCTCAGGAAGTATTAAATGGGTAATTTCAGCAAGAATCCTGAAATCCCCAAACTCTTTCCATCTCTGTTGTTAGCCTACAGTTCTCTGACCTTTGGCAATGCTAACATAATGAGGGGAAGGGAATATCACAACAGACTAGATCTACAGACTAGATGTGGTATCCATCTATAGATGTCCCCTCTCCATAGGAAAATAAATCTCATTACAAAATTACACCTTTCAAATTTGTTATTGGGACCTAACAGTCTGGAGCTATCCGTAATCAGGGGCCCTTTCAGCCTACACACCTATAGCTCTATGATTCCACTTTGATTACAGATAGCAATATCCTATGGAATCCTGGGTTTGCAGTTTAAGGAGGGGCTGAATTAGTTTCTCCAGTGCCTCCAACCAAACTGAAACAACATGATTCCATAGGATATAGCCATGGCAATTAAAGTGGAATCATAATGCTATAATTGTGTAGTGTCAGAGCTCCAAGATTTCTTTTTTTAAAAAAACAGAGTCATGTTACACCTTAATGCTGTTTTGGGCAAAATGTGGTTGTGACTCTGCACAGCTCTTTTTTTAGCTCCATGTCCCAACCCCCAGCACAAAATTTCACCTTTTAAATTAGTGATATGTCCTACCTTCCACTGACATTAAAAAAAAATCAAACCAGAAGCCAACTCCCAAATACTTTCAGCCTTTCCCCATAAGAGAGGGCATTTTTGGCAGGTTGTGAGATTCCCAGGGGCTCTCAGGGAAAGATCATTATTCTGAAGATCTGCTGAAATTGTCCACCACCGTCTTAAAGCCTAACCTATCTATTCTGTTATAACCCTTGTGGACAAGAGTCCACTTCATCAGATGCATGAGGCATATCCCATCTCTTGGTTATCCTTGTCACCCACTATTCCATGTTGTGTGTTTTTATTAATGTAATGTATCTTATTTTTCACCCTCCAGGTTTTTCCACCATGTTTGGAAAGAAAAAGAAAAAGCTGGAAATTTCTGGCCCTTCGAATTTTGAACACAGGGTACACACTGGATTTGATCACAGAGAACAAAAATTCACAGGACTACCTCAACAGTGGCATAGTTTACTTGCAGATACAGCAAATAGGCCGAAGCCTATGGTGGATCCTTCATGCATCACACCCATCCAACTCGCTCCTATGAAGGTAGTGCTTGAGCTTTTGGCTCTATTTTACTTTTGGCTCTAGTTTCCATTTTGCTGTGATTTGTGAGACATGTCTCATTTCTAACACTCTTTAAAATCTGTAAGAGAAATACAGAGAAAAATCTCATGAGAATGAGAAACCAAAACTTTGCAAGAGTGGAAGGTAGCCCATAATTTTAATGAAAGGGTAGGCAATTTGCAGGAGACTGACACCCCCCCCCCAAAAAAAAAACCTTATCTGGGCTGTCCCCTACTGGGAGTGCAGCTGCCAAAAACAATTAACACCATGTACTTTTGCTTGAAAACAAAGCATGGAGAAGAAACAAATATCTTGTTGATTTGACTTAAAAATAGGATAAATGCTCTCCTAATGCCTCATTTTAAAGCAGTGTGGATGCTTTTACTGTGTTGGCCAATTCAGTGATGGTGGTGACAAAAATGGACAGGCACTTATGTCACCCACCTCTTATGCCCACAAGATTCAATTGGAGTACAATGTTCTCCACATCCTCACATGATCATTGGACACAGCCATACTGGTTGGGGGATTCAGTGTCTACCAAAGTAACATTTCCAAGCAATGGATCCCACTTTTCCAATGTCATGATCTGTCATCGGAAGTGACTCCACTAATTCTCATCCACACCATCTCCACTGTAAGCCCTGTGGAATGATGTTAGCAATGATGTAGCATCATTCCAAGGGAGCATAATGGGGGAAATAATGGCAGCCACACAGAGCTTCTGACAGCAACAAAAACACTGGGAGATGGTGTCGCCATTGATATCTGGCAAACTTTTCCCCATACATTTTGATTTGTTTCCCTGCCCCTGTCCTAAAATAGATTCCAAAATTCTTCTTCAGTTTACTAACTGTGAATGGGGCTGCTGATGAAAGGGTAGCCATTTTTACTCAGCCCTCAATACAGACTTAAATGGCTGCAGGTTTAATATGAATTTCTTTTAGACAACTGAAATGATAATTCTAACACTCCACTTTTTTTTACCAAAAAAAGAGAGCTTAAAATAGATTGCTGCATGCATAAAGCTGTTAACACTACAGAGGAATCCTTTGGCACCTGTCAAGGCTATGCGCAAACACTGAGGCAATTCTATGAGTACATCTAAGAGTTTCTTTTCTGCCACCATAAAATCTCTGCCTCTATCTAAGCAGCATCACATTATATGGGTTATAAAACTTGCCTTCCCTATAGAAATTAATGTTGCTTGCCCTAAATCCTCAGACAGGCTTATTTATGTGGCACCAGCAATGGTAATAATGACTAAATGTGAGATGCTCCTGAAATACTGGCTTATTTCTGTGTGCCTTTAATGTCACTGTGCACTGTTTTACTTATGAGATGTTTAGGTGTTCTTGAACATGGAAGAACTCCATTAGTAAATCTTGGAGTGATTGAAGAATATAGAAAGTGGCCATCAGGAACCACTGAAATACCCTGTTGGCATCTTGCCACATCTTCTCCAGCCATAATATAAAGCTAGCATTTCCACACACTGTATCTGCTCCTAAGAATGGAAAATATCATACTTCTTGGGTTAAAGTTTGACTAATGTGACAAAAATAAATAAAGAACCATTTCTTTATTTCTCTGAAGATGCTAGCCACAGATGCTGGCGAAACGTCAGAAAGAAACTCTTTCAGAACATGGCCACACAGACCAAAAAAAACCCACAAAAAAACTATGGATGCCGGCCATGAAAGCCTACGACTTCACAATAAAGAACCACTTTTCTATCCTGAAAACACCTTGTGATTACTCTTTTCAACCTGTAATTGCCACAAGTCATCCAGACAGTTACTCTGAATTATGTTTTAAGCAATAGTTGTTTTGCACAATGACCACTGTGGACTCTAGTGGATTTAATGGATTAACTTTCACTCTCTGGCATTGACCAAGAAATGATGCTTGAAAGGGAGGAAGTGGAATGTATCCAGAGATGGGAGACCAAAATGGTAAAAGGTCCAGAAACCATGCCCTATGAGGGAGAGCTTAGATAATATGTTTAGCCCGGAAGACAGGTTTGTGAGGTGATATGATGGCCATGTTTAAATATTTGAAAGGGTGTCATATTGAAGAATCCCCACTCGGCCATGGAAACCCACTGGGTGACCTTGGGCAAGTCACACTTTCTCAGCCTCAGAGGATGACAATGGCAAACCCCCTCTGAAAAAGCTTGCCAAAAAACTCCATGATAGCTTTGCCTTAGGGTTGCCATAAGTCAGAAATGACTTGAAGGCGCACAACCACCACCACAACAACATATTGAAGAAGGAGCAAGATTATTTCTTACTGTCCAGAGAGTAGGACATGAAGCACTGGACTCAGACTACAGTAAAAGAGATTCCACCTAAACTTTGGGAAGAACTTTCTCACAGTGAGAGCTGTTCGACAGTGAAATATGCTGCCTCTGAGTGTGGTGGAGTCTCCTTCTTTGGAGGTTTTTAAACAGAGGTTGGATGCCCATCTGTCACAGGGAGGGCTTTGATTGTGTATTCCTGCATGGCAGTGGTGTGGGTTGGATAGTCCTTGTGGTCTCTTCCAACTATGATTCTATTATTCTATACATACAGACACAGATGTACTGGGTGTGGTGAGGTGTTGGTTGTATAGACTTTAAATTTACAAAAGATACTTCATGATAACTTAGGATTGGAGTCCAGTGACCATTTAGCTATGAGCCAAATGCTAACAAATTGTGAGCAAAGGCAGTACAAAAAAGCAAACAAATCTGGTCATAGGTTGCTTGTAAGTACACACTGGGCTTGGGTATGTATGTGTTGATAGTTGGTATATGGTAGAATCCTAAATTCCTGAGTCAGCTCACTAGTCCATTCAAATTCTGTTAGAACAATTAGAAAACTCTCTCTCCTTCTCCCTCTCTTGTCTTACTATGCTGTTGTTTCCAGGGTTAGTTCAAGATATTTCATATTAATTAAGAATCTCCTTCTCTGCATGTTCTTCCCAGCATGATATAGGGCCTAAGCAGACTGCCAGAAATAGTGCACATTAAATTGAGGCACTGCCCTGGCTCAGTGCTAGGGAATCATGGGAACTGTATTTTATTGTGGCACCAGAGCTCTCTGACAGAGAAGGCTCAATGTCCCAGAAAAAAATACAGTTCCCATGATTCCCTAGCACTGCGCCAGGGCAGTGCCTCAATTTAATGTGCACTATTTCTGGCAGTCTGCTTAGGCCTACAGTCATATAATCTGAGGTAGTGTGTCCAATCCCCCAGAAATATGAAGTTAGGTGATAAGCAACAAGCTACAGAGCAGGGGTAGGAACAGTGTGGCTCTTCCAGATGTTGCTAAGCTACAGTTTCCATTATTCCTCACCATGGGCTATCCTGGTTAGGGATCAAGGGAGTTGCTGCAACATCTGGAGGGCTGCACATCCCTCTCACTTGGACTAGAGCCTTCTCTGTGGTTGAGAACAGAGAGATAACTAAATAAGCAAAACTTTCATGTGGGTGGAGTTGGAGTGAATCAAGTCTGTTCTCAGGTGTAAATGACTGATGTTGCTAAGCTACAGTTTGGGAGTTCACTTCAGCAGTAGCATCTGAATTTGTGAAATCAACATGGCAGACTTTGTCCAAGATGTATATAGTTTTATATAGCTCCTTTGCTTATTTCATTCTCATGTGAGAGAAACTGAAGATTTCAAAAATCTTCTCCTTGTTGTGCAAGAATACAAGAATTTTTGCTCATTTCCTGATGTTTCCTGCATCCTGTGAACTTTGTTTTACAAAAACTGTGGAAAGTCTATTTGGTGAGAAATAAGTTTTTAAAATACCAAATGTAACATTGTTTCTCTCTCTCTCTCCATATCTGTTATTGCTATTTTAAAACAAGAAATGCAGGGAAGTGTGCACTTTGTTATAAAGCCAAATTGCACTTGGGATCATGATTTGGCTTAAAAAACAACAAGAAGACACATCCTTTCCTGAATGCGTTTATGTTTCAAAATTGTTTTTGTTTTTTGTTTTTTAATCTCAGGGCAGCTTTTGGAGACCATGGGAGGGAGAATCAGGAATACACAAACAGTATTGTTTCCCCGTAGCTGAGGCTAACATGATGCATAAACAATCTTGTTGGTTTCAGATTGTCACCATTCCCTCCAGCAGCAAGAAAACAGATAATTCCTCCTGCCCTTTAGACACTCATTTCCTGTGTATCAGTTTATCCTTTCAAATCAATATTCTTAACGGTTATTTTTAACAAGCCATTTCTGATAAAATATACTTCAAGCAGAAATCAATGTGGACTGTTTTCCATTCTCACCCAATCATTAGTAAGCTGCAGGGTTTAAAAACCATGGGGGATTAAATAAATTCATACATACCTTGTAACTGAATTTCAGTTCTGCTTATATATTTTTCTCTCTCTGCTGTTCTGAGGGAATACTGGTTGTATTTTCTATACAAACATGTTGAAAATTAAACAAAAAAGCTTTGTTAATTCCATTTGTTAAGGGTTCTTTATTTGCTTTAAGACCAAGCAAACTTCTCAAGCATGTAAGTGTTTTTCATTCGCAAAAAGCAAAGGTTATTCAGGCTTGACTGGATTATCCCTTTTTCCTGATCTCTCTCTCTCTCTCTCTAACACTCACACACACAAACACAAAATACCTCTGAAATTCTGTACTTTCATTGTAATGCTTAGGGATGGGGAAGATCAATTGTTCTGTTAGTACATCTTGACTATTTCCAGTGTCACTAGATGTGAGCTGCAGCAGCACAGCCAAACGCAGCACATTGTTGGTAACATAGAGCACAGCTGGGAAATAACTAGTTACAGATTGGGATATAAATCTTTACATCTTTAATTTTTGCTTGTGAAATGATTCCTCTCCACACACACTGGGTGAGATGACAAGAATTTTGGTGCATTTTCCAATGAGTTTTCACATTTGGGGATACTTGTTTGTGATATTTATTTATTTATGCAAAAGATTATTGCACAAAAATATGTCCTGCAATTGAAAAATTAATAAAATTGACCCCACCACCACCAAGACCAGAAAAGAAAAGAAAAACTTTGTTTTTCTGTTTTCTGTTACTGCTGCTGCTCCAAGAAGGTGCAGTCTTTTTTTTTCCTAAAGAGGGGTTGAAATTTGTTTGATAGGATGTCTCAATGTGTCATGACACCTTTTCTGATCAAAGAAGAAATTATGACATTATAAATAATTAGTTACTTGTAATAAATTCCTTTTTTGCAGTAACCAGAGCACAGCTGAGTTATAGTATGGCTGTGGCTTAATGAGGTGAACATTTACTGTTCTGGTGTGTAACTGTAAGTTTTTAGTTACTTTTCTAATAGTGGAGGAAGGATATAGCATGGTTAAAGTGCTAGCTCATACTGTCTCTCATGCTGCTGTCTCATGCTCTGTTGTGATGGATGGCATGGGGAAAAATGTTTGTAACACAAGTCAATGATTTGTTACATTCATGTGATTTGAACCCTAATCTGGCAGATGGAATGTTTGGGACATTTTCGGACTCCAGAAAGTATTGCAGGGTATTAAAAGCTTTTTGCTTCTTGTGGTGCAGCATGAAGGGGATTATGTCATACCCAAACACCCAGAGTCAGAAAACCCATGTTCCTATGATGTTTTGGATAGCTGTTAGCCTTCCTTGTTTTGGAGAGAGGTAATAGGGACAGTGAAGAAAGCAGCTAAGAAAAAATCAATTCATTTGAGATAATGTAGTGCTGGAGAAGAGTGCTGAGAATACCATGGACAGCCAAAGTGAAACAAATTGATCCTAGAGCAGATCAATCCAGAAATCTTCTTGGAAGCCAAGATGATCAAACTGAAGCTATCATATGTTGGCAAGATCATAAGAACACATAACTCATTAGAAAAGACAACAATGCTACAAAAGGTGGAGGGATGTATAATGAGAGGAAGACTGTGTACTAGATGAATAGACTCTATTAGGGTGATCACGGGTATTAATTTACAGGACCTAAGCAGATCAGTGGAGGATAGGGAATCTTGGAGGTGTTTCATCCACAGGGTCATCGTGACTCAGGATCAACTAGAAGGTAGTTAAACAACAATAGGAAGCAACACAAAGGTAGTAGTTTTGTTGGAACAACTTTCATCCATACATTTTTTTTGGGGGGGGGGGTCAGGAAAAAACAAAACCTACATGTCAGGTGGCTGAAACTCAAGGCCTTTGTTTACATCTCTTCAGGTGACAAAGTTATAACATGTCTGCTTTGCTGGTCTAGTGGGGATCCTTCAACAAAGTGTAACTGTGGGGAGTCTAAAGTGTCTCATCTGCTTGGATGAGAGTTAAGCCAAAATCAACTATTTCAGTTACTATTGAGAAATTGGGAAAGTAAAGAAGTTTGGAGTTAAGTGTAACATAAAAGCAACTCTTTGGGGAGAATGGCCATGGAAATGTAACTGGAACTAGTTAGTTTTTAAAAGGAACTTTTGCAGGTCTGGTAGAGAGAGTTTGCAAGATAAACATGACAGAACAGGGCCATAGCTTGGTGGCAGAATATATTATTTTCACATGTACGAGCAACCTAGGAGCTATATCCAACATCTCTAAGAAGAACTGAGACAGCATTCTAAAATCCTAGAATGCTGGCCAGAGTCAGTAGATGGACAAATAAACTTTCCTAGGAAAAGGCAGGTTTCTTTGACCAAGGAGGGTCTCTGTCACACAATACTGTGATGGTTTTGAAGCCAGCACAGTATGGCTGTAGTCAGTGACATCACTAAGGATGGCGTTACCCCAGTGCAGTAATTCATGCAAGTCACCCCAGGCTCAGAATTTCCATCCCAATGGTCCCTCAGAAGTAGATCAGCCACTATAGAAGAGAAAAGCTCTAGTCCACTTGCTGCTGATGGGTGGTGGGCAAGGGCATCCAAAGGGACTGCCCATGTCCATGGTTCTTCCTGTCTACTTGCCTCATTTACAAGTCCCAAAGGGGGCCCAGTTGTCATTTGGTGAAGGGAGAGGCCTGCAAGAGTGCCTTGACAGCCAACAATATTCCAGCCGGCCTTTTTGCAGCCTCCAGGCAGGTGGACCAGATCCCTCTCAGAACCCTCAATCTATGAGAGTCATGGTCAACCCATGAAGTGGCACACTCCACAATGGAAGGCAGATATCCCCATCTGAAGTGTCACCCAGAGCAGTCCACACCCCCTTTGAAACAACCCTGGCTATAACACTTAATCACAATCATTTCCAAAAAGATAAGATTACAAAGAAAGAAAGCACAACTTAGAATACCACTTTATCTATACCAAACCAATAGCGGTAACTAATGGCGCCCATATCAAAAAGACAGTGAGTCTGTTCTGGGTTTTAGTTTCCACTTTTTAAGGATGTGTCCATGGTGCTAAAAGTCAACATTTTGACTAGCTCTTTTAAAGCTCTTTTAAAGCTCAAATTACACCCCAGGGTGGATGCTGAAAGCAATGCACTAAGCTGCCACTGAAAGGAAGCCATTCTCTGTGTAATAAAACTTTGTACAGAGGATTTTGAGATTTTATCACCTTCAGCAAGAATGGGTGTCTCAACAGATCAAGATAAAAGACAGATGAACAATTGGAGCAGTTGATCACCATAATTTTTTTCACCCCTGTAAGAGATTAAAAGATCAGTGTCTTCCCCACCCCCTCGCCCCCGCAGCCAACAGTAACACCAAAAGCAGAAAAATTGTTTTGCAGAAAAAAGTCCTTTGAAATTTAAGTTTACAAGTCCTAAAATAATAAGAGCATTGACAATATGAAAAAAATTATGTTAAAAAAATTACCTTCTTGTGATCTTATCCAAAGGTATCCAGTGTGGCGTAGTGGTCTGAGCATTGGACTATGACTCTGGAGACCAGGTTTCAATTCCTAGCTCTGCATAGTAACCCATTAGATGACCTTAGGTAAATCACATTCTCTCAGCCTCAGAGGATGACAATGGCAAACTCCCTCTGAAGAAATGTGCCAAGAAAACCCTTAGGGTCACCATAAGCCAGAAATGACTTGAAGGCACACAGCAACAACAACAAATCTTACCCAAAGAGAATTAAACTTTAGGATTTATTATTATTATTATTATTATTATTATTGTGTTCAATAACAGAATCAATGAAGATTTGCATTGCTATTTTTGTGTCATTGCAATACACATGTTATAGCAAAAAAGGGGAACATTGAACCCTTCAGATATTCATGAATAGCAACTCCCATTATCTCACCTTTGGCTGAACTGGCCAGGACTGATGGTAACTGCTGTCCAGTAAGACATGGAAGGCCACATGTTCTCTTGTTAGAGGATTGATGCATTGATTTTATGATATATCTTCAAGGTGTATGATTTGACTTATTAACTTTTCATACTATTACTTAGAACTAGAATGTGCATTCTAATTATTATTATTATTATTATTATTATACTTTCTAACCTGGCTTTTTCCCAATTCAGGATTTAAAGCAGCTTATGACAAATTAAAAAGCATATAGTTAAAAGTTCACAAGATATAAAAGTTCAAATTAGATTAAATAATCAAAAAATTAAAAATAGATTAAAGCATATACCTGTAAACAAGCATACACAGACCAGCACAACAATTAGCAAGATTCAGTTCATGGAAATAACTAAGCATCTTTTTTAGCCAACTCTGGTAAGGAAGGGAGAACATCATGCATCTGAACAAATATGTCAACTTAACATGATTTAATCTGTTAGAATTTTTGACTGAGTGTTATTTACAAAGGACAGGAGTTAATGGAAGAGAGCAGGACCAAGGATCTCGATATTTTGCCTCCCTCTAGTGGTCATGTTCTATACTGTTTTGAATATCCCATAATCTAGAAGGACCTATGTTGTCCAATAGGGAAGAACTTGATGTATGTATTGGTGGGCGACAGAATTCATTATCCCATGATCACCATATTCAACTGTGGTCTATTCAAACACCACAGTCTGCAATAAAGGATTTTGCTCCTCTTTTTCATGCAATGTTATTTCTCCCAGGTGAGAAAGGGCAGAACTGGAATTGCTTTTAGGAGTTCTTAAGAATGTTATTGTGCTCTTAAATATGTTTTTTTTCTTTGTATTGTTTAATTGTTTATTTATTTATTTATTCATTACAGTGGGAGCCCTTGTGGGTAATTCCTAAGAGCAAGCAGTTGGAAACTGTACAGCATCTTGAGGCAGAGCAACAAAACACACACACACACACATCACATACACAAATCCTGCCACAATCCCAAATCAAGGTGCGTAGTACTCAAAGGCAGCCAAGTTATTTTGGCACATGAGTCACAAAATTGGTCCCTTTCCCTCTCCATGACAATAGAACCACAATTAATAATACGTTAGGACGTGTGTTGGATAGTCTCCTAAACCCGTCCTTTGCTGTGGAGATCCCGGACTCTTGTCCGAGCGGACAGGGTCTTGAATTTACACCCCGGGAGTGGGGAGTACGGAGGGGGCTCGAAGGAGGTCCTGTCAGGCTCGGAGTCGACATTTCGGCAAGTTTTTTCCTGCCGCGATCGCCTGGCTGGAGCCAAGAGGACTCGAGAGCAATCCACGGCTCCATAGGAAGTCGGCTTTTGCCCCAGGGGAGCCGCCAATTTTTTTTAAAAAAGAAAAGTTTTAAGATCTTTTAAGATCTTCACCATGACGATGATCAATGCTGGGATTAAGAAAGGGACCTGAAAGGTAATAACATCTTGGTACAAAGAGAGACCCAAAGAAAGTGTACGAGTTTAAGAGTTCAAAAGAGGAAGA
The DNA here is from genome assembly GCA_026167975.1 of Phrynosoma blainvillii. Taxonomy (NCBI): domain Eukaryota; kingdom Metazoa; phylum Chordata; class Lepidosauria; order Squamata; family Phrynosomatidae; genus Phrynosoma; species Phrynosoma blainvillii. The sequence goes on along the minus strand of JANUYF010000001.1, from coordinate 198,142,800 downwards.
GTCTAATAATAGACTTGGGGCGAGAGTGAAGGATTCGGAGTGAAAGTGAAGCCGTGAAATAGTAGGAGAACTGCTGTGATATCAAGAGAATTATATGATTAGGACTGACTTTTTCGACAGATTAGAACTCAACTCTTGAATATTGATATTTGTTACTCGTTATAGATCATTTTGGATTTTTGAGAATTCTAAAAAAAGACTGGAATGTTTCTTTTACTGTCACGTTCTCTCTGCTGGTTTAAACTCCGTTGAGGGACATATAAGTTTTTTTTGTTTGTTTGTTTGTTTTTTGTAAAGACTTTAGAGGCTTTAATTTTGATATAGCTTGATGAAACTCTCTCATTCTTGAAGATATCTTGGGATTAACTTGGTTGTCCTCTTTGTCCTCTTTGGAAGGACCTTGGCCATTTTCTTTTTCAACACCTGGGAAACTTTCCCAGCTGATAAGTTGTCCTTGAGATAATCTGTCCTTGTCTTGCACCTGCAGTATAATATAATGACAACCAGATCACAGGCACAAAAAATGGCCTCCCAGTCGCAAAGACGTCTTTCAAATGAGAAACCTAAGAGTACGGATCTGAGTCATTTAATTCTAGAAAAGATTGATGCTATGTCCAATAAATTTTCAGGACAACTATTGGACTTTAAAAAAGAAGTCCGTCAAGAGATACGGGCGGACCTGAAAGAGATCAACCAGTCATCATCATCTCTGAGTCACTTTCCATTTTGCAGCAGTGGATCCAGTAGTTGTCAGCAGAGGCTTATGACTTACATGTTAATGAGGTGGTGAATATGCTCTGGGTTTTAATCCAAACTTTAAAGGAGAGATCCCAAAACCAAGCTCTATCCCCCAAATAGGTTCAACAGCTTGGACAGGTCCTTTAAAACCCAGAATGGATTCACTGTCTGTCTGGCATGAAAAGCACTGCTAGTGTTTGTTTTCAACCAGCAGAAATACTCCCTGAGCTGAGTATTGATCCAGATGTTTTGCTCGCCTGGAAGGCTTGTACTCCACAAGTGAAAAAAATGAGCACTCAATAATAAGAAGAGATCACTATTTTAATCACTTATGAACATGTATTTCATAGACATCAGCTTCAGGACAATGTGCTTTTGGAAATGCAGGCCTAAATCCTATTATTACTCCTGACTAGAGAGAGCCAGCAGGACTATGACTCTGGAGACCAAGGTTTGATTCCCTGCTCAGCAATGAAACCCACTGGATTACCCTGGACAAATCACATGCTCCCAGCCTCAGGGGAAGGCAGTGGCAAACCTTGCCAAGAAAACCCCATGATAGATTTGCACTAGGATCTCCATAAGTCAAAGACAACTTGAAGGCACACAACAGCAACAGAGAAGACCCATTGAATCAATTGGATTTACCTGTGTTTTGTTTCAACCCTTGATTGTGACTACCCTTAAAACTTGGGCAGACTCATATGGGGAGATATAGCCCTTCATCTGAGTCTAGCTAATCTGGGTCTAGTCCATATAGAGTTCAGATTGAGACCAATGAATAAAATTCCAGTCATGGTTAGTCCACATTACATTAAAAGCTCATGTTCATATTTTCACCATCCATTCTCCATTTTTTCCTCTTTTCTTTGTATTAACACTTTTAAAAATCTAATCAAGAAATTTTAAAATCTAATAAAAAATCCAATAAAGAATTTAAAAAAACTGGAAAGGTGAGGAGGGAATTTATTTATCTCCCGCCTTACAAAGTCATTTCCCACACACTTCCAAGAAGTCCCACAAGGCATTGTAGTCCAAAATATATCCTTGTTGTATTCTACTAATCAATGTTTACATTCTGGCATCTCAGGCATGAGTTTTCTCAGCCTCCACTATTTGAAATCATTTTAACTCAAGATCCCAGGGGCTGAAACTGTGCTTTTCTTCATGCATCTCCATGCCTTTTAACCCTGTAATGTGGATTAGAATAGATGCCAATAATTTGCCCAGTATCATTCACTGAGCTTCACAACTGAGTGGAGGTCTGGTTTAGTTCTCAGACCAAACTCTGACAAACATTATCACCTCCACACAGTAGGCAGTCTATAGAAGCTCACAATGCAGCCACTTATTAACAACCGAAGTGTCACAATATGCTAGTAAGAACATATGTGGAAATAAAGGGTATACAAAGCTCCAAGATGAATCGTGTGACTAGGACTGGTCACTGGAAAACCTATTCACCAAATCTAATTATCCTCAGCCTCACTTCATTTATTTGTTGCTTTTAAGATTTAATCTGAGCTCCAGATGTGATTAAACTTATAATCACATTGCATCAAGAAATTTGTAGTCTCCATCTGTGTAAAACAGTCATTGTCTCTCAGGTATCATGGTTTCTTAATAAAAGAAAAACTACTTTATAGAGGAAATATCCTAAATGCTTAAAATAAAATGTGCCCTACTATATATTGCATGCCTTTAAAGTATTACATACAAATCCACAGAGGCAAAGTGTACCAACAAATTGATGGGGCAATGTCAAGAAACTTCCCCAGTTGCATTGTTGCTGTTCTGCTTCAAGTAGTGTCACATGGCATCATGGGACTTAAAGTTTTCAAGCACCTTAGCTACAGAGACATTCTTGTATACACTCCTTTTGGTCAACATTGGGAGGAGAGTTTTGGTAAAGCTCTTTTATTTTTCTTTATACCCCTATCTTTGACACAACAGAAGAAAAGTTCCACTAGGCACTGAAAGTTTAAAATTAAGCTATTCAGTCAATGCTGCCTTTGTAGCCTCTAAGGCTCCCCAGAACTCGCTTCCCAAGCCTTCCCCCCAAAAAAAGAACCCAAAAAAACAAATGACCCCACTACCACCACCATAGAAATGGAAGAATTGTATCCCTAGGGTGTGGTTCTCCTTTAAAACAGGTTGTGGGGGGGACAGACCTATACTCCATTGTTGTTCTTGTTGCTGCTGTTGTGTGCCTTCAAGTCATTTCCAACTTATGGCAACCCAAAGGTGACCCTATAATGGGGTTTTCTTGGCAAGATTTGTTCAAAGGTGGCTTGCCATTGCCTTCCCCAAGGCTGAGAACATGTGACTTGCCTAAGATCATGCAGTGGGTTTCATGGTAAAGCTGGAAATCGAACCCTGGTCTCCAGCGTTGTAGTTCAACACCCAAATCATAAATGTCCATTACCCCCAACCAAAAGTTGGATTTTTCTCCCAAGCCAAAAATGACTTTGTGGATATTTCCGGTGTCACACAGAGGGGCTGATGCAGACAGACCATTTGGGATGCTGAGGTTACAACAGGGCTTGACCACCTCTGTTCAAAGTTGTTGATGTTATTGTTATATCTCTCTTTTTCCCAGTGTTGAAACTCAACATGACTTACAAAATACTAAAACCAGAACAGATTTTAAAACATTCAAAAACATTGTGAAAATATAGTTTAACTTAAAAACCCTATGCAGTGACAACCATTTAAAATCTGTTTTAAAAAGGCTATACAAATGGATACACAAAACAAACAGCAAACAAACAAAAATACCCACTATTAAAAGCCCATTGTAGTCAATGCCCCCAAGCCTGTTGGAATAGCAAAGTTTTCACTTGCCTACAGAAGTAAAACAAAAGGGGAGACATCCTACCATCCCTAGGGAGGGAGTTTCAAAGTCTGAGAGCAGCCACTGAGAAGGCCCTTTTCCTTCTATCCGCCAAACATGCCTGGGGAGGACATGGGGCTGGAAGAAGGGCCTTAAAGTAGTATATGGATGTATCTGATGTATTAGAAGTGAAAAGGTAAGTGTGGACTTACTGTGTGAATATGGGCAATGGATTTAAAAGTACTGAATGTTTGCCTGCAATTGGGCAGGACCATGTATTTCGGCTTGGATGAAATATTGGGAACTGTAACAGAAATTGGCCCACTCCATCCCATGAGATAGATAGATAGATAGATAGATAGATAGATAGATCTAATATTTAACTCTCTTAGAATGGTGTTAGTTCACCACCTAGTGGTAACAGATAATTCTACCAGTGAATTGAGGTGAAATAAAGCAGCAGCTTTTTAGCACCTTAAATATCTGAATAGATTTATTGTGGCATGAGCTTTTGTGCACTTGTTCTAGCATGACATCACCAGACATGTGCGTGTGTGTGTGAACAAGGTTAAGCAAGGGAGATGTATTGCAACTTGTTGACTTGGCTTTCTAAATTATCTTTACAGGTTTTTTTTATTATTCTGTCTTACTGTTTGAAAAGGATCTGAAATAAAATAGTTCCTTTCTTTTATGCCCTTTGGGATCCCACTGTTTGTAATACAAAATTCAACATGTGTTATTCCTCACAAGGTAATGATCTGTCAGTATTAGTTTGAAGTTTTGTTCAAGTGCCTCTTGATGTTGCCTTGCCCTGCAACAAATGCAAATTTCATCACATTTTTAAAAAATATAAAATATATTTATTGTTTTGTTATTTTAGATGCTTCCTTCCTTCCCTCCCTTCCCTCCATTGTATTTAGTAGAAAGCATTCAGGAGTCATTTTAATTGTGGTTTGAGTTATTTGTTGCAGAGCCCTGTGTATTCCCTTCCAATATTCTTTTGCTACTGGGCATGTCCACCAAGTATAATATAGTGTCCCTTCAGTCATGCCATATTTCCAGCATTTGCCTGTTTCATAGTGTTGGTTTTTTGTGAGTTTGTTAGGTGTCAGATACCACCTATGTATAATTTTGTAAAAAAATTTCTTTAATATCCATACATCGTGTAAATTTTAAATCCTGGCCCCAGGCTCTTTCCCAGCTTTCCATTTTGATTGTGTGGGCAATGTTTTTCGCCCATTTGATAAGATATTCTTTAACTGTTTCAGATTTCATTTCAATTTTCAATAAAAATTTATAAAATTTGGAAATCATAGATTTATGAGATCCGATTATAATCTCATCTAATTCTGTTTTCCTGTTACTTATACCTTTTAATTTGAGATCCATTTTAAATCTTTCATGTAATTGACGGTATGTGAACCAATGACAGATATGAACTTCTTCCTCCAATTCTTGAAGTGATTTCATGGTCGGGGATTCTCCCTCCCAATTTAACAGATCTTCATACTTGAAACAGCCTTTTTGTTGTGTCACCTGGGTGATCCATAGTGCTTCTTGTGGGATAACCAATTTGGTAATTTACTATATATATTTTTTGTTTAATTATTGACCATACTCGTAAGAGTGCTCTTCTGATGGTATGGTCATTGAACTCTTTATTAACCTCTACTTTGTTATAAAATAGATAGCCATGCAATCCATATCTGTTGTTGAATCCTTCCAGAGCGAATGTCTTTTTGTCTTCCAGTATTATCCACTCTCGAATCCAATCTATGGTGCAAGAATAGTAATACATTTTCAGGTCTGGGATTCCAAGCCCTCCTTGCTCTTTAACATCCTTCATTATTTTCCACCTTATTCGCAGTTTTTTGCCAGCCCAAATAAATTTCGATATATCGATTTCCCAAAGTTTAAAAAATTTGTCATTGGTTAATATTGTGAGGTTTTGGAATAAAAGCATTACTTTTGATAAAACATTCATGTTAACTGAAGAGATCCATCCCATGAGTGACAAATTTAACATTTTCCACCTGTCCAAATTCCTTTTTAATCCTCTCCATAAGGGTGTATAGTTATTGTCAAATAATTCTGAAATTTTTTTGGAGAGTTATACCAAGATATGTCACTTTTGTACAAATTTGGAAACCAGATTCTCTCTCTCTAGTTTTGTCTTCTTTTTTAGACATGTTCATTGTTAATATGAATGTTTTAGTTTTGTTGATTTTGAGACCAGCAAAATTCCCATATTTCTGGATTGATTCCATTATTTTTTTGATATTCTCAATTGACTCTTCAAGATTGATTGCTAAATCATCGGCATAGGCTTTTACTTTATAACTATAACCTTTAACTTGGGCCCCTGGAATTGTCTTAACTTTCCTTATTTGGTCAATTAAAATTTCTAATGTCAAAATGAATAATAATGGAGATAGTGGACACCCTTGCCTGGTCCCCTTCATTATTGGGCAGTTCTTAGTTTTTTCTCCATTTATTATTATTTGTGCTGATTGATTTTTATATATGGCTTGTATCCAATTTATAAATATGTCACCAAAGTCCATCACTTTCATGGTTTCTATCATAAAGTCCCAATTAACTTCGTCAAAGGGTTTCTCAGCATCAAGGAAAATTAAAGCTGTCTTTTTCCCTGGATTTTTCTCATAATATTCTATTAAATTAATCATTGTTCTTATATTTTGTTTCATATGTCTTTGAGGTAAAAAGCCACATTGATCTTTTTGGATAATATCTTGAAGAACCGTCCTTAGTCTTTTGGCTAGTATTGCAGCAAATAATTTGTAATCCAAATTTAACAACGAGATTGGTCTATAATTCTGAGGAAAAGAGACATCTTTGTTTGCCTTTGGAATAAGAGTAATATTTGCTTTTGACCAAGAAGCTGGTATGTCTTTTTGTTGGATCTCATTAAACAATGACTGTAGTGGAAGGCTCAATTCATCCTGTAAGGTCTTATAATATATTGCAGAAAATCCGTCTGGCCTTGGAGCTTTTCCTGATTTCATTTCCTTTATACCTTCAATGACCTCCATCATTGTAATATTGGAGTTAAGTATCTTTTTTTGTAGCTCTGTTATTTACCTAGGGTATGTTGTCTAATATAGTTTTTTAAATTCATATTTAAAATTGTCTTCTTTGATTTGCACTGGCACAAAAGACACGAGACGCCTCTTTTTGGGTTTAAACAGGCCACAACTATTTATTTTGCTGTACAGGGTCTATTTACAATATTAACAATTAAATTCTCAACACTTTTGTCACATATGTGTGAGAAGGTGTAACCCACCCAGATGGGTGGTCCTTCACCATATGTGACAAATTAAGTAAACAAATATCAATAACAATAACAACAATTTAGAAAAACCCTCCCCACCGGAAATGACGCCATATTACTTCATATGACATAATTAACTAATGACGTCATGTATTTAACTACATACATTGCTTCTTTTAATGTTTGCCAAATTTACCCCCCCAATCGAATTTAATTAGCCAGATTAATTTTCCTGTGGGGTGGGGGTAATTACCCGCCACAAAAGGGGGCCAGCCTAGCTAGGCATCCCCTCTCCCCCCCCCCCCCCACAAACCGCTTTTCTGACATGTTCGGAGAGTGCATGAACATAAATCTCCGAACCTTCACCAGAGAGGTGCACTCCATCCGCCCTGTACAGCTGAGGCCTATCCAATTTAATTCCAGTATGCTTAATTATAACAATGCCCAGTTGAAATAACTGAGGTTGAGGAAAACATTTTGACATTTGAATGACCCGAGGAAGCAACGCTCCCCATATCATGCCCCTGCAGCCAAACCACTGAGTAATGCCGATGTTCGTCAGGCACAAATTAAGATCACACCGGTGCTCAAGCAGGTGGCGTTCTGCCCAAAAGACAAGACTGTGGCCCACAATCCATATCTTGCCGCGAAAAAAGCCAGCTGAAAAGCAAGCAAAGCAAATTAGCATAATTGATCTGGGTTCTTCTTACCAGAAGGGTGAATATAAGACTTAAAAGCCCTAGAATGCCACTGACCAATTCGACAAACATCAGCTTCGCTCAAACTGTGTGTGGCCGCAGTTGTCGCAGCTCCAATACAGAAGGAGTGAGAAGAAAAATAAGCTTGAGGCAGCTTAGCTCACTTAAGCGTCTCCTTCAATACTGCCCTAAATTGAAATTGAGTTAAGGGCATGCCTGATCCATGGAGAAAGAGGTAACCTGCCATTTTCGGACTAATCCTTAAATAATTGGTGATTGTTAAGACCGGGCAAATTTGCCCACTAGGTGCTTTGGCTAATGAAATAGACTGAACTTTTGCTAACTGATCATTTTTAGAGCGCCTAATGCAAATCTGAATCCCCTGTTCTGTTAGGATAACATCCGAGATTAACAATGCCCTGCCAGACTGATCATTACGAGACGCAGGCATGATCTCACTTATACGTAAAGCTGCAAAGAAAGTGATGGCAAAAACTGCCTTAAATAAAGCTGTTTCTTCAGGTGAATTGCAAGTATCAGCTAGTTGTTCCCATAACTTAATTAGGACTGTGCCTGATATTGGCCATCGTGAGTTCTTTACGACAGGGGATTCTCTAGACCAGCCTTCCACAGCTCTTTTAACCCTAAAGTCTGTGGTAGGTTCAAAGCAACCCCTTGCCCTGGATTGAAAAGCCAGGGCAGCCAGCCTGCCCCTAATAGTAACAGGTGACAGGCCTGCCTTCCTAAGATGTACTATAAAATGCAAGACCAGATCAACCCTAATGGGCCAGCCTTGTACCTCCCCAATATCCAGTAAAAATTGAATAAAAGCATTCAAGGCTATCTGGTAGGACTTGTGTGTAGATGGGGTGATGGAATGCAGGATTGCCCTGTGAATTTCTAGTCTCCAAGGCTCCATAGCAAAGCTGGTACCTCCATTGGGTGTGTTGATGCCTCAGGAGCCAACTGCTGGAACCTGGAGAACTGAAAATGAGACAGGGCGTCCACCAAAGGGTTAAGCACACCAGGAACATGCTGGGCATGGAATAAAACATTAAACTTCAGACACTGCATTACCGTCGCCCGCACCAAATTCATTACTCTGGGGGACTTAGAAGACTGAGAATTTATCACATGAACGACCACCTGGTTGTCACACCAAAACCAGATGGTCTTGTTAGCAAGCTGGCTTGCCCACAGGTTCACAGCCACTACAATGGGGGAAAGCTCCAAAAGCCACGTCCCATCCATGCAGACGGCCATGCCTCTGCAGCCCATTGGCCATTCCAATAAACACCAAAGCCATGGGCACCAGCAGCATCAGAGTGCACCTGAAAGTCTGCTCTCAGCAACATTTCAGATCTCCAAAATGAGACGCCATTGAATTGCTCAAAAAATAAGTCCCAAACCTTCAAGTCATCACGAATCCCCCTTGTGATCCTGATATGATGGTGCAGTGCAAACACCCCCACCATAGCTCTATATAGTCTTGCGCAGAATCCTCACCCTGGGACTATTACCTTACAAGCGAAGTTTAACAATCCTGTAAGGGATTGAAATTCATGAAGTGTAGCTTTCTGCTTCCCTAGCATTGACCTAACCTGCTGTTTCATGGCTACCAGTTTGTCATTCGGTAATCAAGAAATCCCAGCAACGGTGTCTATCTCGATACCCAAAAAGTTAAGCTGTGTTTCATGCCCTTCTGTTTTCTCCTTGGCCAAAGGCACTCCCAACTCAGACATCAATTCCTGAAATTCAATTAACGTATCCTTACATTGAGAGGAATTGGAATTACCAGCAATCAAAAATCATCTAAATCAGGAGTCTAAATAATGGGTTATGGTCCTATTGCCTGACCCCTTAACTGCACACCAATGAAGAAAGGTGCTGAAAGTCTCGAAAGCTGAACAAGAAATCGAGCACCACATTGGCATGGCTTTATCAAAATAATACTTTCCATCAAACTGAAACCCCAGTAGGTCAAAATCATCAGGGTGTACTGAGAGGAGCCTGAAGGCGGATTTTATGTCACACTTCACTAAGAGGGCTCCCTTGCCTAATTTCCAAACCATGTTGACCACTGAATCAGATGATGCATACTTAACGGACGTAAGCTCAGGATCAATGGCATCGTACACAGAGTCACCCTTCGGGTAAGACAAGTTGTGAATCAACCTAAATTCCCCAGGAGCTTTCTTGGGAACCACACCCAAAGGCAATAAATGAAGGGTGGGAATAGGCAACTGATCATGAAGTCCTGAACTTCTTCCAGCAGCTATCTCTTTCGCTAGCTTGTCCCTTACAATATTTGGTAATTCCCTCACGGAACGAGCATTGGGCGTATAGCGATGAACCCTGACACCTGTGTAAGGGATGCGAAAGCCTAGGGAAAAGCCATAAGTACGATGCAGCCTCTTTATTTGGGTAGACTCTCAGCCACGCCACCATTGCATCTAATTTAATTGGTGATGGGCCTTTTCCTCCCAGGGATGCTGGCCGAGGGGCACTTCCCACTCCTGATCGCTTACCTCTGTTGCAGGAAGCGCCGGGGTGACCACCCCCACAGGTGTACACTTGTGGTCAAACCTGCAGGGCTGTCTCTTGCACCTGCCTGTGTTAAAGTCCCAGCAAATCCCAAATTGCTTCCTTTCTCCCATGGCAGGCCTCGCATTCTGCCCTCTCGGCTGAGTAACCATGGGAACAAACCCATTGTCACACCTGCTCGAAGGGGAGGCCCCCACCATAACATCAGCCCATAGTTCAGACTGTACATGTCTCCAAGACAAGGAGCGATCTTGTGCAGCTCTCATTCTAAACTGCTCATCATATTGTAGCCAAGCTGCACCCCTCTCATTGTGATGGCAGTTGGGGTAAGCTTTTATCATGAACTCCTAGTATTTAGAAAAGTCAGGAGACCTAAGGGGCTCTCTTTCTTCTATAACTCCCCTGTAAATGGTGAAACCCATAATCCAGTTAACAAAATTGCACTCCAGCTTAGGGCGTTTGAGTGCCTGAAACTCTTTTGGAAGGCTAAATACAATCCCATCCTTTACCATGATTCTTGGTTCAGGATCCCTAAAAGTAAGAGAAAATAAGTCAATGTAATCTCCCTTCCATATTCTTTCTTTAGTAGTAAAAGGAAGGTGTGAGCCAAGGGGTGTGAACATCCCAGCATATGGAATGGATTCAGCATACGTAGTTACCCTGATAACGCAGAAGCACCCAAAGACACTGCTGTGGTGTTACCAGCCAAAGCAACTGCCTGCACCCTAGGGTCAGGCACCTGTGAAACCGCAGGTGCCTGCACAGGTGCCAGCAAAGCTACAGGGATGGGGCATTCTGAACCCACACCCTGGCTAACCTGGCCACCTGGAGCCCATACCGAGGTGGGCCAATTTGCTTGTGAAGGATTAGTAGGAGACAAACCTGAGGTTGAAGCTTGCTCGGAAGCATCACCAGCCCATTGCAGATGTCCCCTGAAGTGTGGCCCTGCAACAGCTCGGGTGTCGGGCAGAGAAGAAGCAGCAGCTGCCTGATCTCTCCTCTGCATATCACAGGTTTGCTCCACCACACCAACACCTGGAAGAACCACTCCTCGCAAGAGGTTATAAAGATCAGCCACAGTGGGCTGTTCAGAAACAGGGGCAGCCGCACCCTGAATCTCCACACCTGGAACCCTTTTTAGGAGTTCCCACACATCAGCAATAGTGGGTTGCCTCGCCTCTATAGCTGAAACCACAGAAGGACCCGGTGTAGCAAGAAAGACCTGAGGGTCAGGTACAGAGGGAGGGGGCAGCACTTCTGTGTCAGGGTTACCAGAAGTGTTGGCAATAGGGCTGGCGGCTGTAGCCTGTAGCTCCTTCTGAGCGAGCTGATTGCAGACTGCAATATAGGCCTGCACTGTCTGGCCCAGTTGTGCAATCTGAGTGGTTATCTCATCATCTCTACGGTAGACTGGGAAGGCCTCTTCAAAGCAGAGTGACTAGAGCCGGGCACCGCCGAAGCAGCACGCCTCTTGGATTGAGCCTTACTGTGGGGCATCATTCTCCCCAGTGGATGAAACATGGGTCCTAAGCACTATCACCCAACCAAGGATGATACCACCAGGCCAAAAGGCCTCCCTTCCCCAAGTCTCAACAAGAGACGCAAAGAGCCAGTAAGCGTCACTGGAAACCACCAAACCAGGGGGAAGGTGTCCACCAAGGGTCCTATTAGGCACCCTGCCCAAAGACAAAATTGCCTTCACACACACTCACCACTGGGGAGAGGTGTAAAAAAAAAACCCTCCCAAACCGGTGATGGGGGCCCAACCTTACCAGACCGGGATAGCCGGGGCGCCGCAGGGGCTGAGATTGAGTACCGGGTCCGCACACCCAGTTCAGAAGACGCCAACCGCAGCACCCGCCTCAGATAATGCCCTCTGAGTGTTGGAGATGCGGCGGCCCTTTCAGGTCCGAGGGAACCAGCCGGAAGGCCTCACCCGGTCTAAACCTCCAACTCCGAAGGGAGACTCAAAGCAAGAACTCCCTTCGTGAAAAGAATAAGTAAGTAATCAGCTATAACCAATTGCAGTGAAGCTAGTAATTGCTAGGCCAAAGCCAAGCGAATAGCCAGAGCACAGAGCAGAACGATGTGACTCGCTCAGTTCAAGCTCTAAAATGGCTGCCGCCATGTGGCAGCACAGAGCTATAAAGAACAAACTCTTGTGGGAAGTCTCGCGAGAGTACAATCACCACGAGACTTCCCAAGCACAAGCAGTCATTGTGATTGGGCCAAGCGCACAGCCAACCAGAAGGTCCTTGCGCACTTGGCCAATCAGGCCTCCCGTGTCCTTATATGGCCAGCGCAACAAGCAACCCCTCCCAACTCGTCAGGGGGTGACTTTCTCTTTAAACAGATTGGCAAAATACTTCTCAAACACTCTTTGTATTCCATTCAAGTTTGTAACTTTCTTCTTCCCATCTGTTATTTGTCTTATCATCCTTTTTAATTTCATCTTCCTCAACCTGTATGATAGTAATTTTCCTGCTTTGTTCCCATATTTGAAAAATTTTTGTCTTGTAAATTTTAACTTTCTTTCTTTTTCATGAGATGTTAAGATTGAGAGTTGTTTTTGTAACAGTTTTTTCTCATTGTAGATTTCTTTTTTTATTTGTATTTTGGTTTAACTCTTGTTCTTTAACTTTTATCTTATGAGATATATCTTCTAATTTTTGGTTTATTTGCCTCTTCCATTCCTCATTTTTCTGAACAAAAAAGGCACTCATGACTGCTTTGCTTGCATCCTGGACAGTTCTAGGTTCAGTTCCTTTGTTAAGATTTTCTTCAAAAAAGAATTTCAAACATTCTTTAGCCTGTTTTATAATTTTCTTATCTTTCAATAGATATTCGTTAAGCCTCCAGGATAAATCTTTTTTTCTCTTTTTAAATCTTATCAGAATAGGATTATGATCTGATTTATTTTATTTTATTTGCCAAAATGTCGGTCTCTGGCACTTCTTTATATAGATCCGCTGAGATTAGAAACATATCAATTCTTGAAGTTCATTGATGAGATTCTGAGTAATATGTGTATTCTTTGGAGTTTTTGTTTTGTAGTCGCCAAGGGTCTATCAGTGATAACATATGTAATATTTCAAAGAAGGATTTTGGGAGTTTGCCTTGGTTTTATTTTATGTTTTCCCAGAAGAATCTCTGTCAATCACTGGGTCTATTACTCCATTCCAGTCTCCCATCAAAATCAAAAACTCATAGTCCAATTCTACTAACATTTTAGTAAATCTTTTATAAAACTTAGATTTATTTTCCAATGGGGCATACATTCCCAGAATCAGTGTCCTTTTACCTTCCAGATTCGCTTCTACGCCTATGTATCTTCCTTCATTATCATTAACTACTTCCTTCACTGTGATATGATTTGAGATATACAGAGCTACGCCACTTCTTTTTCCCTTTTTGTTAGGCAGAAATAAAATTTTGACCTAATTTGGGATTTTTCAAATACTTTGTATCTTTGATTCGGATGTGTGTTTCTTGTAAGCAAATTATTTCAGCTCGTTCTTTTTCTAAAAAGTGAAAAATTTGTTTTCTTTTGTATGGGGAGTTCATTCCCTGAACATTCCATGATATCATTCTCATCTTGCTTATTTTATTCTTCCCGGTATTATTAGTAAAATTGTTTATTACTTTTTGTATATTTGTTTGTTGTTTGCTTTTATAATACTGATTCTTCTGTCACATAAACCTGAAGTTCATCAGTGTCAACTCCAAATGGGTCTGGTCCTCCTGATGGTCCCAATGTTTCGGGAGTTCCTTCTTCTCCACTTTGGTTAGCACTGTCTTCTGCCTCTTTGTAGGTTAGGGTTTCTTCTGAAGTATTCAATTGAAGATTTTGTTTCTCTTTTCTTTGTTGATCTCTATCTTTAACCAGGCTGTCTTGTTTCTGGCTGTTGTGTCCTTCTTTTTTATCTTGATCCATATTTTTAGAGGTTTCTTCAAAATTTTTAAGCTTTTCTGAAAATTTTCTTGCCTTTTCTTTGGTATTTATTCTATAACTTTTTTCTCTCCAGATAAGTGAAATTCCTTTTACTATTTTCCATCTAAATCGAATATTTCTTAATTGGAGTTGTCTGGTTAGAAACATGTAGTCTCTTCTTTTCTTCAAAATGATAGAAGGGATATCTTTGAAAAGTTTGATCTCTGAATCACTTATTTTTAAATCTTTCCCATAGCTTGCTTGAACGATCTTGTCTCGTGTTCTTTCTTTCATCAGATACACCACAATGTCCCTTTGAAAATCTCTCTTTGCAATAGTGGAGTTGATTTGAAAAAACTTATCTGTTTCAGCATCCAGAACTCTATTATCAGTTGTTCCTTATCAGCAAGAAATAGAATTCAAATCTCATATAGATATTCATTAGTTCTTTCTTTCAGACTTGTTATTTTTAGACATTTCCTTCTCTGGTTAATCTCTTTCATCAAGTTAGAGTCATATGCTTGGTTTTGTCTTGCCTCAATTTCTTTAGTTTTATTTTCCAGGTCATCCGTCTTAATTTGTAGTGTCTCTACTTTGGTATGTATCTCTTTCATATCCTCTGTTAGGGTTTTGATAGCTGATTTCAATTCATCAATTTCTCTCTTAAAGTCACTCCTTATTTCTTTTCTAGAGTCTTTAAGTTCTTGCCTAAAATTTCTTTCCATTTTCTCAATTGCTTCTAAGATTTTTAAATTTGCATCCGCTGTTTTGGTAGCCATTTCAATAGATGGTCTTCTCACCTGTGTTATAGTTTGGGTCCGCATCTGTGACTGGGCTGTTTTGCATGATATCATTGGCATCTTCTCTTAATTGTCCTATTAGGTTAATTCTATATTAATGTTATGTCACTTCAATCTCCCTCACCTTCTCTTTCTCCTTCAGTTTCTTTCTTCCTTTTCTCTCCCTTTCATCTGAAGAGTAATCCAAGTTCAGATCTATATTCAAACAGGTTATTCAATCTCCAGAACAAAAGTATTCTCAATATCAAGTAACACAAACCTGTTAATTTAGGAACTTCCATATTTCACATAAGAAATCCTGTCATATCAAGACTTTTTTAACCAATTACTTTCTTACAAAAATTGACTATCTAAATTTAAACAGGTTTAACAGATTTGTAACACCCCACAAACAGCAATTACCAATTAAGAGTTTATCTTAAACTTCTAAACCCTCTAGAGTATTTAATTCTACTAATTTAAATTGTTTTAATTTAATTGAATTAATTATTTAATTTAATTAAATTTAAATTGTTAGTTCTAAATTATAAACCAGGGGTAGGCAACCTTTCCCCTTTAAGGGCCGAGGGACTTCAGCTCCCAGAATCCCAGGAGCTATTGGCCAACATGGGACTATTGGCCAACATGGCTGAGGCTTCTGGGAGCTGAAGTCCCTCGGCCCTTAAAGGGCAAAGGTTGCCTACCCCTGGAAACAGTCTTTATAGGCCTGATCAGATTAGTTTAAATATTCTTTGAGATATTAAGCTCCCAAGACTTCTTTATATAGTCTTCTTTTAATATATAAAATAAAAAATAAAAAATATACCAGTTAGTTCTTATACTCCCAAATAGTTCTTGATAAATCAGATTATTCACTAATTTACAGTCTCCTTGTCCCAATCTCAATCAGAGTCTAAGCATCAGTTGAACTTTAAAGTATGCTGTATCACTCTGTTTTTAAAGTATTCTGATCTTATGTCCAACCTTGGGATAGGGACAGTCCCTTGAATCAGTCAGGAATTATATGTACACGTAGGGTTCAGTACATGTAAGGGAGTTTTCCCTTAGGATCACCAGTGTTTGTTAAATTTCTAGCTTTAAAGTTCTCCAGAGGGTGAACTGAGTCAAAAACTTTGATAGTTACTCAAAGATTTAGTCCAAAGTTATAGTTATGGCAAATGTCATATCTGTCTTGTCCTTCTTTCAATTCTACCTTGAAACAGTACCTTGAAACAATTCTACCTTGAAACAGTAACAATCCAATCAGATGTTGTCAGATTTTGTAATCCAGATAGGACCTCATGCAAAAAAAGGAGGTGAGTTTAATGGGGGGGGGGGTTATGCCAAAATAATTATAAAAAGTTATAGATAGCCACGGAATTCAGATCCTGTCTTTCTTCTTTCAGTTTAGAGGTACACCAAAAAGTAAATAAAATCTTAATTGTTTACTGTAACTACCACAGATCTTTCAGTCACACCAGAGGGCCAAGCTTCCAAAGTCTTTCCTCTCTAATTTCAATGATGTTTATTTTTGGTCTATTACTGGAGTTCTGACATTCAAATTTTGAAATTGCCCAAACTTTTCCAGATTTTAACAGATAGTTCCCGAATTGGGCTTATGGTTGCTGTATCGCAATCAGCCATTAAAGTAGTCTTTCTTTATGAACTAATAAGAGAGGACTTCTCCACCACATTAACTACTCCATTTCATTGTTGTTGTTGTTTAACAGAGTATTAAGATAATGTACAAGGTTGCTAATTGTCAGTTAGGTCCTTTTAAAAACTATTATAGTAATATTGATCTTCAAACTAACAGTATCAGCCCCCAACTTTTCTATTCCAGCACAGTCTTCTATCAAAACATAAGTTTAAAACCCCATTGTTCTATTCTGGGGTATAATTAAGCTTGATTTGATGTAGATGATAATTTTTTTTGAAGATCTTAAATTTATGCTCCAAACACACTTACTTTCACAGATCTTCCCACAGTGAAGGTTAAAAAAACAAAACAGCATTGGCAGAGCTTCGCTTTGAAAGCTCCTGGCCGTGGCTGCGGTTTGTCCTCGGTTTCTCAGCCTTCCTCTGCATCATCTCCTTCTTCCACTCTCCTCTTCTTTCCCAGTGATGCCAAAGGCTGTCCGAGACCCCCATGGTCCCGTCCGATCCCTGTTTATCAGCAAGGAAATTTCTGCTGCTTTGGAATCATAGTTGCAGCTTTACATGCCATGGCCAGGCCAGCTGGACTTCTGCTCAGAAGTCCTGCTTCCGTCACTCCGCCATCTTGCCCCTAGCAATTCTTCATCCATTCTGCTGTCACACTCGGGAAGCTCTTTCCAGTGAGCAGTGTTGCCTTGTGTGTGGCCACTCTGTATCCCTCCCTGCAGGTTTTTCCCTAAGGCAAGTATAGATTCCACCAATAGCCACTAAAGACGTGACGGTAGGCAATGACTCAGCTTTCCTGTAGAAGAGTTGTAGACAAAGCCCAAGTGTTGGTGGACTGAAAGGTCCATCATCCTTCACCATTGCCTATGGTGATAAGTGCATGGGGGAGTTGCAGTCCAGCAGCATCTGGATGTCCACACATTGTCCTTCTCTGTTGGAAAAGCTCCAAATCTGACCAGGGAGAGTGCATTTTGTATAAAAAAGCTGCAAAAGGTCCAATCAGATTTAAAATGCAGAGACTTGTATTCAGTTTATGCTTTAACAACACTTAAATACAAGAAGCATCATGGAAATTTCTTTATAAAAACCAGGGGTAGGCAACCTTTTTAATATAAATATAATAAATAAATAAATAAATAAATAAATAAATAAAATTATTTTTAAATTATATATATATATGCATGCACATTCTGTCAGCCCCAGAAAAGCCATGGCAAAACCCCTGTGGAGATTTTGTCAAGAAAACCCCAAGAACAAGTAATAACAACAATAATCAATATAATCATGGCGGGCGGCGGGGGCAGCAGCGGTGGCGGTGGCAGGACCGGCCTAGGGCCAGTCCAAAGGCCTCGGGGGGGGGGGCGCATCCGGCCCCTGGGCCTTAGGTTGCCTACCCCAATAAAAACCCTCCCCTCAAATTAGTGAAAATTATTCCCCCACCCTTTTTTTAAATTTCCCTTTAGAAACAGTGTGATTTTTTTGATACAAATAGAAGTTAGTAACAGTAAGAGCAGCTAGAGCAGGGGTAGGCAACCTTTCCCCTTTAAGGGCCGAGGGACTTCAGCTCCCAGAATCCCTGGAGCTATTGGCCAACATGGGACTATTGGCCAACATGGCTGAGGCTTCTGGGAGCTGAAGTCCCTCGGCCCTTAAAGGGGAAAGGTTGCCTACCCCTAAGCTAGAGAAAAGCTACTAAGAAGGACACTGGTTGTTTTCTGTATAATTGCACTGGATTTTTTTTAGAAATCAAGTGGGCAACAACAGCAGGTCCAGGGAATGAGTTTTGGTCCCTGGAACCCTCTGAGGACAATACAGTCTTACACCAAACCCCCAACATAACTACAGATGGTTGGGCATCAACCTCTCATTTGGCAGAGGGATGGTGTTAAATAGTGCAGCCCACTCCCATATTGCCCTTCTGTTTAGAACATAACACAGCCTATACAGCCAGGATGGGCCACCTCTGACCCTCCAGGTATTTCTGTACTGCATACTCCATGAGGCCTAGCTTGCAGAGCCTATAGTGAGGAATTATGGGAGCTATAGTTGAACATGATCTGCATAGCCATTAGTCAGTTATTCTTGCCACACAGTCAAATACTGACTTTTAAAACCAGCATTTAACTAAAAAATTAAAATATAAAATTATTAAAATTTTATGTTTTCCAACAAGGCAGATCTGTTAGGCTGCATCTGCACTGCAGAAATAATGCCATTTGGCACCACTTTAACTGCTATGGCTCCATTCTGTAGAATCCTGGAATTTATAATTTGTTGTGACACCAGAGCTCTCTGACAGAGAAGGCTAAATATATCACAAAACTACAAATCCCAGAATTCCATAGCACTGAGCCATGGCAGTTAAAGTGGTGTCAAACTGCATTATTTTTTGCAAAGCAGATTGGATCTTAGTCTCTTGTAGGAAAGACTAATCATTTTATTATAGTGTGAGATTTGGGGAGAGGTGGTTAGAGCCCACTTCATCAGATATTAGAGAGTTTAACACTTCTGTTTAAATGTTAGGTAGGCTGTAATCATAATAAACTTTTTTAAAATATTGTAACCCGCCTTGAATCCCATTGTGGGAGAAAGGCGGGATATAAATCCTGGAAAAAATAAATAAATAAATAAATACTTGGGATTAAGGCCCAGTGGATTTAATAGAACTTATGTTTGAGTAGACATACCAAAGATTGTACCTCAAGGTGCAGAATGTAATAATTATGCAATCCTTAAGCAAAATTTCTGCTATATGTACCAAGCAGATATAATGATCTAGATCCAGAAAGCAGTGAGGACTCTTCACTCTTCCTTTTTTCAAATAGTGGACTGTTGTGCCACTGTGTAATATATTCTGGAAAGACCCCTGAGTTTGAAAAGTACTTTAATATGAGGAGTGGCAGATGCTGCCTGAAAGAATAAAGATCAAAGTCCCTTCCCCAACTTGGACATCCCAAACTCAACATGATGTTATTTGGTTGCAAGTTAATATGACTCAGTCAGGAATCATCAGCTTAAATAGGTACTTTTCTATCTATAACCTATCCCAGAAATCTCAGGCACACCTACAGAAAACAAGACCTGATTGAAAATAGGAGGACTTGGTTTTGATGAAATGAGGATACAAAATTCTGTAAGGGGAAAAAAATTGCCATTATTTTTTAAATTAAATTTCCAAGCCATTTCCTGAAATCCAGTTTTTAAAATATTGATAGATTTTGATTCTTCCCTTCTGGAGGGGAAAACAGCTTCAATTTGGCTTTATAGTGTTGCTTGAACCATTCATGCAAGTCTTTATTCATGTAAGAAAAGATTATATATTGCAAGACACTATTTATTGTCAGCCCTCAGTACAGAACACAAGGTGGCAGCAGAAGGCATTTTGCCAGGCAATTATAAGGCCTTTCTCTCTCTAAACATATGATTTAGAGGATTCTGCTTGGCCCTAACATTTTCTTGGAGAAATCTGTTTATTAGGGTTGCTTTTAGGACAGGATCAACCTATTAGCAGGACAGAGGACTGCTTTCTCCCATTGTAGACTGAGATTGCAACCCAGCAGGCAGTCTCAGGTTATGGAGAAGTGATAAAATTTGGATGTGTGGGTGGTGCAGGAGGAGTCTGTCCCTGTAAGTTTGAGAAAAGGAAGTTCAAGTTCAAGAAAAGGAAGAAGCAGAAGAGGATGTCCAAATCAAGGCATCTTGTTACATCAGTGAGCTCAGCCAGGCTAAGATGGAGGCCTGTGCTGGAGATTTTGCCAATATGAACAGAACTGTGGACAGCTCCAAGTGCAGCTCAGCCTGGATGCTAAGACAAATAGGGACAGAAGTGGCCACCACAGTAATCAGGAATTCATTGTGGTTTTAAAAGATTACTGCTTGGTTTTAGTAATCTCCCAGTAATAAGACTGCATTTTAAGGGTCTTTGTCCAGTTCTGAGACAAAGCCATGTTAGTCTAGATTATTGGTATGCAAAGAGATCTTGTAGCACTTTTGTTTGTGAAAGAATTTGTAGCATAGGCTTTCACAGTATTGGTCTAGTTCCTCAGATGCAAGGAGTGAGTTGGTGCCCAGAAAGGACCTTTATAACCAGACTGTATGAATAGCCATAGAAATGCAAAATTTCATGAGTATCCTTTGGAGTGGAGCTGGGATTAGGGATGCATGTGTCCAGGCACAGAATCCGCCGCCGCCCCCCGCCATACACAAGGATACCTTCATCTGAAAGAGGAGAGGAATTCAGAGTTTCCTATTTGCAAGAAACTATTCTTCCCTCAAGGTTTAGAAAGAAATGGGGAGAAACTGAACTCACAAAACACATTTTGTCAAAACTCAGGCTCTTCACACACATACACTTTAAGCACAAAGTTTAGGAGAAATTAGCAGCAAGGAGCTTAATTCCCTTTTGCCTCATTCCTGACATAGACATCACAGTGAAATGCAACACCTATGTCCACGTTACCAAAAAAACAAAGACTTGGAAAATCAATTACTTTCCACAAGGGAGCATTTTTAAGCCATTCTAGTACCAAGGCTGGCCATAATAATAATAATAATAATAATAATAATAATAATAATAATAATAATAATAATATTTATTTATATCCCGCCCCTCTACCAAAGCAATTGTGGTGACTTACATCAATAAAATGTCACAATATACCCTCCCAGACCCACCCTCCCCTTAGAACAATATTAAACATAGTAAGAATTAAAGCAATTACAACAAACAATTAAACAAATTTCACAATTTACAACAATAAAACTATAAAACAGTCTAACAAGCAGCCTGCAAGCAATAAATAATGTGACTGAGTCATCTGTCCTGAGCAGCAGTGTTTCAGTGCCATATAAGGGCAGGATATTTTGAACGTTGTTGTTATTGTATTTCATACCATGGGAAAAGTTTTAAAATTAATTATTTAAATTATCAATGTGATAAATTTATCCCCATGATTGTCCCAGTAACTTTGAAGACTCATTAGGAAGCAGTGAAAGTGGCATGACACTGAAAACTGTGTAATGCAAATATAGCTTAGGTCTCTAATTTTTGTGGGAGCCAAGATATAAAGCAAAACCAACACTCACTATTCTGCCCAACTGTCCTGTCCATTTGGCCCAGTGCATTAAGGTTTATATCTTGTTTAATAGTATTTTTGGGGGGGGGGTGGGATTGTGGGATATGAATGTATATTTTAATGTTGTAAGCCACCCCGGTTGCATTATGCAGAGGGGAGGGATAAAAAGTATTATTATTATTATTATTATTATTATTATTATTAGCCAAAGTGATATACACTGTACATTGAAACAAAGAGCTAAAATAATCTGTGCTACAATTTAATAAATAAATAAATAACAATACAATTAAAACATTAATTTTAAACAAATGAAACATATTAAAAACATATCCCATGTTAAAAACAACATACCCACTGCACATTCCTCTACCCCAACCAGCTAAAGGCTGTTTAAATAAGCAGGTCTTTGCCTGCTCACAAAAAGTGAGCAGAGAGGGGGTCTACCAAGCCTCCCTCTCAAGCAAGTTCCAGAGCCTAGGGACAGCCACTGAGAAGGCCCTCTCCCATGTCCTCACCAGATATGACTATGAGGCTGGTGGAACTGAGAGAAAGCCCTTCCTCCAAAATTTTAAGAGTCAAGCAGGCTCATATGAGGGGTTGCAGGCTTTCATATAGTCTGAAATGTCTATGATTTAACAAAATCATTATTTGAAGGCAGTAGAATTTGGTTGGATGTAGATTGATTCTTTCCCAAATGTCATAGGAAAGGGCTTTCTGCGTCCCCCATTCCCAACCTTGTATATTCAGTTTGCTATTCTGAAAGGAGATACAAAGTCCTATATACTATTGGATACATTTAGCATTTCCCTTTAGACCTTTAGGTCAGGAGTCACATCTTGGCTTTAAGTGTGTTGTCATGAGGTCATTAACCACTATGGGGTCCTGTGATGAGGAACAGAATAAAAATCAAATCAAAATAAATACATTCAGTTCACAATCAGTTAAGCTCTTTAGGTTGAAGGCCTTGATTCTTAGAGTTTGGAAGTATTTGTTAATTAATTCATTAAATTGTTAATTTAATAGATTTTCTTTCTTCCAGCATTGTCCGAATGTCTTAAGGCAGGATTGTTCGCTCCCTGCCAGATACAGTGAGACAGGGAAGGCTGCAATCAGTTGTATTCGTGGAAGTTTGCCAAGGATTTAGTTTTGGGATTTCTCATCTATTATATAGCTGTGTTAGTCTTTAGAATCACTCTGTAGAGAAATCTTATAGCACCTTTGAGACTAACTGAAAGAAAGAAGTTGGCAACATGAGCTTTCATAGACTCCAGTCTACTTCCTCAGATGCTTTTGGTGGAGTAGAAGCCAGGGACAGACATATATATGCCCTTGGTATGTGAGAATGTCAATTCAAATTCAAAATCCTTTGTGTATGCAAATGAAATAGCAAGTCCAGTTTTAACAATAATCGTTTGTGGACAAAGACATAGCCATTGGGTATGGAAATGAGGTAGCAAGACCAGTTTGGCCTTGGAAACCAGCCTGTAGGTGAGGAGAATAGATGAGTGTAGGATGCCCCCCCTGAGGATGATGTCAGATAGTGTTAAAATGTGTGTAGTGAGCCAGGAAGCCACTGTCCCTGTTCAATCCATTGCTGAGGGACTGCAGTTTATGGATAAAGTCCAATTCTGCTGTTTCTCTTTCCAATCTACCTTTGTAGTTCTTTTGTTCAAGGACTGCTGTTCTGAGGTCTGAGATGGAATGCCCAGGGAGGTTGAAATGTTCAACCACCAGTTTTTGTGTGTTCCCATTCCTAATGCCGGATGTATGTCACTTTATCCTCTGGCGCAGGGACTAGTCTGTTTGCCCAATGTAGAGTGCTGATGGGCCTTGATGACGTAGTATGGCATAAATCACATCAGAGGATGAGCATGTGAAGATCACCCTAATATTGTGGGTGATGCCATTAGGGTTTGTGATGACATTTCCTGGATAAATATGTGGACAGAGTTGGCATCTTGGTTTGCAGCAAAGCTTAGTACCTGTGTCTCCATCTCTGTTATGTGTCTTCCTGTGGGCGAATACCTGCTTGAGGTTTGAAGGTTAGACAATACTGTGAAAGCCTATGCATTCATGTGAAGGGACTACCTTTACCTTTACCTTTTTATATCCCTTACCATTTACTCCCTCAGTCAGAAAGGGAAATGCTAGTACCTTGTTTGAGAATCTGAAAATTCAGTTGGATGTAATTGGAACATCCTTACAGTTCATGCTTAGGGATGAGCTGCTTTCTTTGCTTTCATTCCTATTGCTGTATCCTTCTTCCACCAATAAATCTATATATTGTTCCATCAGTGGCTTTGTTTTCCTTTACTGTGTCCCTTGTGCCTAATTTGATCAAGACCTGAGTGTGTAAAGTCCTCCAGATCATTATAAGTCCTTGGGAGAAAAAGCATTTAGGGCTGGATGACATGCAGCACATGGTTCTATGCTAACTTGTTTTTCTACAATTCTTGTTGCATCATGGGTTTTGGAAGCAAGAGAAAGAAGATTAAGGTTGCATCCACACTGCAGAAATAATTAAGTTTGAAACCACTTTAACTGCCATGGCTTAATGCTATGGAATTCTGGAAATTGTAGTTTTGTGAAACATAAAGCCTTCTCTATCAGACAGCTGTGGTGATGCAACAAACTAAAATTCCCAGAATTCCATAGCACTGAGCCATGGCAGTTAAAGTGGTGTCAAACTGGATTATTCCTGCAGTGCAATGCAGGCTAAGAGAAATAGTAAGGGAATAGAAGAATGAGATGGAGGAAGAATGGGATTGAATGGAGTGTGAGAGTGTGACTTGTTGGTTCATCAGGAAGCCCTCATGTAGTCAGGGCCAGTTCAGAATGTTAGAGCCTTATGATGAGTTGAAACCTTGGCACATCATAGAATTATAGAATCATAGAGTTGGAAGAGACCTCAAGGGCCATCCAGTCCAACCCCCCTTCCATGAAGGACCTCACAATCAAAGCACCACGACAGATGGCCATCCAGCCTCTGTTTAAAGACCTCCAAAGAAGGAAACTCCACCACACTCCAAGGATGGAGTGTGTTCCACTGTCAAACAGCTCTCACTGTCAGGAAGTGCCTCCTAATGTGGTGGAATCTCCTTTCCTGTAGCTTGCATCCATTGCTTTGGTTCCTTTTCTCTGGAACAGAAGAAAACAAGCTTACTCCATTTTCAATATGACATCCTTTCAAATGTTTAAACAGGGCCATGATATCACCTCTCAACCTTCTCTTCTCCAGGCTAAACATACTCAGCTCCCTGTATGTATGAAAGTTGCTGGAGTGTGGTGAGGAGAACCTTGTGACTCTCATCCTCTCTCTTCTTCTAATGTTAATTGGTTTTATTTTCTGGTTTTGTTTATTATTATTTGAGATGATATGCATGGGATGGAGATGTCCCCTGAACAATCTTATAGAAGATGCACACTCAAAATCACATTGCTTGATTGTCATGGAAATTTGAAAGTCATGGAATTTCACTTGGAAATACCTATAGAAATCTCCTGGGACAGAAATAAAAAAGCAGATGGCTCATATTCCATTCATTGCCAGTATTTTTATCTTCACCACTTCCAATACAGCAACACATATGTACAATTATGTAAGCTTTATCTCTGTGTAAAATCTTTCCTCTCCTCAACTTGAAGATTAGTACCATATTCCCATGTCAATATATTCTGAGTGCATGCTTGTCTCTCTTTTGAATACTTGCAGTTATCTGGATATGCACACAGGAACGCTTTGCATCGTTTTGAAGCCTAGATTCAATAAAAATATATGATAGCTATATTTAATATTGTCTTAGCAATGGCTTACTCATTTATTACTTTACATTTACTCCTCAAAACAGCTGTATTTAAGTCATCTGCCTTCAAGTTGTAAAGGCAAGTATTTTGTTTCATGTTATTACATTTAAGGAAGTCGAAAGAACTAAAA
The DNA here is from genome assembly GCA_026167975.1 of Phrynosoma blainvillii. Lineage (NCBI taxonomy): Eukaryota > Metazoa > Chordata > Lepidosauria > Squamata > Phrynosomatidae > Phrynosoma > Phrynosoma blainvillii. The sequence continues at coordinate 198,117,308 of JANUYF010000001.1, read as the reverse complement.
GAAATGTGCTTATAATGAACTGTTGCTGCTGTTGTTATGGCAACTGACTTTTAAATCTGCAGTGAAACCTGACAAATAATGCAGTACAAATTGTTCTGTTTATTGTCTTATAAATGCCCATATTTTGTCTTTTGCACTGCAATTGTACACATCTCTACTAAGAAATAAGAGCAATTAATTCAATGGAGATTATTCCCAAGTAAGATGGAACAGGATCTGAGTCTTAGAAACTTTAAATGAATCTGGAAGCAGCCATATGTTGTTTCCAATGTTCATGTATTAACAAGAAATGTAAAGAATACTCACACTCTTCTTGTCTTGGAATTAGATCAAAACATTTCCATTAAGAAAATGGCCAATATACTTTGCATTCGGCTTTTGTAAGAAATTCATTTTTGTGCAGAAAGTAGTATATTTCATGGTAAATACTGTTTTCTACGTACAATTTTGTTTGCATAAAATCCACAAAAATATTGATGATTTTTTTTTACAAAAAGTCCCAAAATGGGGAAAGTGAATGAAATAAAATACTTTAAAAATTCATACTCTCATGGAACAAGGAGAAGAATGATGAAATTACTCATTCTTGTATGTGAGAAGAGAATAAGCAAAATTTCTCACCTTGTTAAAGAAGCATGCCGATGCTTTTTGCAACTTCAGTTTCAAACCCAATATTTGTTTAATATTTAACTTGCAGACTAGTTATGAGAGCCAGTGTGGTGTGGTGGTTTAAGTGTTGGAGTAGGGCTCTGGCCCACCAGGGTTCAGATCATTGCTCAGCCATGGGAACCCACTGGACAAGTCTAAACCTCAGAGGAAAGCAATGGTAAACCCCCTCTGAACAAATATTGCCAAGAAAACCCTGTGATAGGTTCATCTTAAGGTTGTCATAAGTCAGAAATGACCTGATGGTACACATCAACAATAGCACTGTAGTTAAGTTTGTGGTATTTAATTAATTAATTTTCTCAATTAATCTATTGGAAATTTGTTGCAGTGCAGTATTTTGGCATTTAGGGGACCCTCTAAGGGTGATAGGAAAATTCAGATCTCCCACTCTGAGGCTCAAATATAACTGTGGCCTTGAATTGGGAGATCGTCCACTCTCCACAAAACCTCTTCAGAAACCACTGCTTTTGGAAGAAATGAGAAAGTGAGAATAGAGCAGGGCAACAGTAGAGTGGCATAGGTCAGGAATGGGCAAATACCTGGAGACCAAGGGCCAGTTTCCCTCTACCACCACTCCCAAGAGCAAGGCCAAATGTCTCTGTTTTCCTCTAGAGACTCTCTCAAAATATTGGCATTTGAGAGGGTCTGAAAAGGAAAACTGAAGTACTGGGAAATGATATGAGCTTCAGAGGTGCTTTGGGGTATGGTGTGAGGGTAATTTTGGATGTTTTGACACATTTTGGGGATGTTTTGCATGGTTTGGGGGGCAAAGATTGTCCAAAAATCACACTGGAATTATTTTCAAAAAGTGGCGTTAGGGGTCTTTGGGAGCCACTAAAGTGGAGTTCAGAGCTGAATGCAGATATGCCTACGCTGATATAGGCCTTGGGTCCACAAGCTCCAAAGTCCCTTGGGTCCCTGACTTCTGCCCGTATGGTGCTGTAAACCTAGAGGTGGTTTATATTATTTCTCTTGCATGACAAACATTTTGAATGGAACAGTTAAAAGCAGCAGCAAAAGCAGAAGATTAGCACTAAATGCCACCCTCAGCTCCCGTCTGCTCTGCTGCAGAAGCTCAGTGGGGATTTTGATGTGTCAGATTCTCTAACTTCAGAGTGCTTCAGTGTTAGTCATAGGATTGCCTTCTTCATCAGCCAAAAGGATGCTTCATATTAATCTAGCAGCAGAGAGAAAGAGAGACAGATAATAGAAATGCTTATAATAACTATGTTAAGATCACTGTGTTAAAAAGAGGCATTCTCCCTTCTCTCACAGACAGAGGAGAAAAGGGAAAGCCTCTTTAAAGGTGATGAGCAAAAACAAAAGTCTCTTCCATGAGTGAAGGGACCCCTTTTTATTCATGAAAGGAAATCACTGGATACATGTTGAAAAAGTCTACTCCTATTCAAAGTTAAGTGATACATTTATCTATGAATTGATTAAAACTCATACTCATTAGTCAAATACAATTTATTTAATTGATATGCAGCTTTCAGTATAAACCAATTCTCTAGGCACTGAAACAAGACAGGAAGAGGGAGGGAAGTAAGTGAGCCCTAAAAATGCTAAAGATTGAGCTCCTCCAAATATTACACACAAAGATACATGCGCAGTGAGATCACAGCTTCTTCATGCCCACATAGGTGTTGCCGTGCTGAAACTGTGGAAACAGCTCCCTCCACCCAGTGCAGAAATATACTGAACTAATCATGACTGCATTGAGCATTACTTCTCCAGCATTTGGGACTGTGAATGCCTGGAAGTTTTAAGGGGAAACCTCTTTGGCTTCTACTCCTAGCCAAAATTCTCAAGGGAGGTGGGCAGATCTGCTATTAGTGGGGAGGTGGATCCACATCAGGTTGTATTCTAATCTTTAAAGGTGCTGCACCTATTTTGAGGATAGGATTCAGCACCTTGGATAGTTCCTGTAAACTTTGGATTAAAACTGAGAGCAGGTTTAGAGCCTTTACAGACTGCCAGAAATAGTGCAGCTTGAGGTCACTTTAACTGTCCTGGCTAAGTGCTAGGGAATCATGGGATTTGTATTTTTTTCTGGGACACTGAGCCTTCTCTATCAGAGGGCTCTGGTGCCACAATAAACTACAGTTCCCGTGATTCCTTAGCACTGAGCCAGGACAGTTAAAGTGGCCTCAAACTGCACTGTTTCTGGCAGTCTGGAAAGGCTATTTGCCTCTGTATTCCAGGCTAAATTCTGTTCTGCAAATGGTCCTCCAGGACTCTCCAATCACAGCTCTTGCAACTCATCTGCTGTCGAATATAGATGAGAAGCAGCAAAAGAAGCATGAAATGTCTCAGAATTGGGTCAAGGCATACTCAGATGGGTGAAATGCCCTCAATCCTCAATGAAAAATGGCAAGGAAGGTTCGTTTGGTAAAAGAAGGCATTGAAACAAGACAGGAAGAGGGAGGGAATGAAAGTGAGGCTAATCTCTTGACCAAAAAAGCCAATGTACTAGTGCCAGCCTCATAAGCTTGTCCCCTTGGATGGAATTATGAGGGATTCAGGCCCAAGGGAGTCAAGAATTTGTCCTTACAATGTCCACCATAATATGTTCAGAAGATCTACTTTGTGCATGTTGAGAGGCTGATGTGTAACCATTTCTTCTTAAAGTAAACTTGAAAGAAAATAGAAAACCAGTGCATATGTATCTTTTTACAGATATTATATTTTTAACTTAGTATTTTAAAGTATTTTGCATTTTTATTTGTTATATTAATGTGGTGTTTTAATTGTGTTTTTAAATTGTACTGTTTTATTGTTGTTGTTTTTAAGCTTTTGTGGGCTGCCTTGGGTCCAAGTTGGGGAACAAGGCAGCATACAAATTAAATAACATAAATAAATATGAATGGTATTTATATGCTTCTATTTAAAATGTCCAAACTGTTATCAAATGAGGGAAGAGTTTCTGGCCACAGACAAATAGGATGAGTGACCTAGTCAGGTTTTCCATTGCTTCTCACCCTTATGCTACTTGAAAAAATTAAAGAATTAAGTAAGAAGCTTGGCTTAGTTTGTCTCAACTCCACTAATTCAAAGTGGCAGCTTTAAGCATTAGAGCCCTTATATGATCTAGTACCAGAAAGTCTTAAAAATCCTCTCCTCTTTGCCTGATCTTCAAAGTCATTTGCCAAAAGAGAGGCCATGTTGTATGAACCATTGCCTCTGATGTAATGCAGGTAGGCATGCGATACAGAGACTTTTCTGTGATAGCACCAAGACAGTGAAATATCCTGTCAAAAGAAGTCTGCATTACTCTATGTTGCTGACATGTATCATTATCTTTTCCAAGAAACATTGTTTAGGGTTTTTTTAAAGAAGAAGAAGAAGTTTCCAGATGTTTTTAACATACAGTTTTAAATTTCATGTGAGAATGATCATTTTTGATACATTGCTTTAACCTATTTCCCTTCCCCGTCCCTTTGTATATTTTTTAAAGAAAGCCCAAAATTTCAGAAATGCTGAAAATAAATAAAACTACAACTTCTAGAACTGAAAGCCACTGTACAAATATGAGCCAGACATAACTCTTTCATTTTCTACTAACACAGTAGTTATCAGACTTTTACCCTGGTGACCCCCTTTACATCTGCATGCAGATATTGCACCCATCCCACTCAGGCAGAGACTCCAAGCACACTTCTTGCCTTTCTCTCCCACTTCAGAAGAAAAAAAAATAGTGAAGAAGAGGAGGAGGAGGAGGAATCAGGGCCTCCAAGTGTGGTAGCATCCTTGAGCAACTCTCACACACCCCTCCAGGGTACTGCTCCACAGTGTGAGAACAACTGCACTAACTGGATCCAGCATACTGCATTGCCTTGGCCAGTGTAGATCTATGTATTTGTTCTTTAAGGAGGGATTTGATACTCCCAAATGGAGGGAAGGGAAGACTGAAGCTCATCAGGGACAACCCAGAACTAGTACACAGACATTGTTCCAGTATTTGTGCCTAGAAAAGAACAGTTTCTGATATTTTATGCTTTCAGAGCCCCAACCAGTCAAGAAGTATGGATTATCAGCAACAGCTGAGAAATGGCTTACTCATTAGAAGTATTTTGCTTACAACTATTGCACTGACTCATAAGAAACCCTGACCCTCAGGTAGCCACTTCTGCATCTGCAAACTGACCAAGCCTGTACCTTTAGACTTCTGCAATATGTAGAAGTAAGGTACTGCTTAGCTTCCATCTCTGATAAGGAGCAGAGTTTACCTACATCTTGAGAGAAAGGTCCCACTGCTATTTTCCCTCAGAGTCTCCTGATCTGCTTGAAGAATGCCTCTCCCAAATTCAACATGAATTTGGCATTTGGTTCCAGGATATCATCCAGAGAGGATTGCTCCAGTAGGGCCCAGAGAGGTATGAATTTTCCCCAGTTGTTATTTCTGAAGATGCATAGTCTGCTTTGGTTCATTATACACAGACCAGTATTGTCTTGGGCTGTCACAACCGCATACCTCTTGTATTACACCAGCAGTTGCACTGTATCAAGTATTTTCTTATACAAGCTACTTCTCCATACACTGCAATGTAGAACCTTATAGAAATCCCTCTGTTCTCTTTCCCATGATGGGAATGGCCAGCAGAACACCCCCAGAATAACTTCTATAATGCTTGCAAAATTTCAGTCACACCATCCCTTCCTGCTGCTGTCACTGTTGTTGTCTCCATCTGTGCAAATCAGTGGTTGCTGGTAATTCCTATTTTACAGATAGGATTCAGCACTATGGATTGCTTTAAAGCCTGGAATATAAACTGTAGTGGATTCTCTGCCCTACTGACATGGAAGCCATCAGTCACCACTGGTCTAAGTATGCTGGTGGAACATGATGCTTCACAGTGATATGATATGCTATCTTTCTCCCCAACTTTTCCCTAAGGCTATAAAGCTGGAGTATAGGGAAAATATGACTCTCTTGGTGTTTTTGGACTGCAGTATTCATCATGCCATACCACTGTCTATCATGGCTAGGGTAATGGGAGGTGCAGCAGGGCAACAACATTTGGACCACCACACTATTCCCAATCCCTGTTGAGAATACTAGTCAGATATACAATTTGTGTCCAGCTATTTAAGAAATGTGTGTATATGTTCACATGTGCTTTTCAAATTATCAATCTATTGTACTTAAATACACAAAACACCTTTGCTTTTTTTCAATAACAAAAATAGTACATCCTCAACAAGATAAAATATAGAATTATTTGTTTAGTGCAAGGCTTTACTGGGGCAAAACGGTTAATTACCTACTTCATTATAGTCAACCTTAATACAGTGGTCTGAGAAGAAGAGCTGTTTTTCATCTCCTCCTTCTAATAGGGTAAGACAGCTGTTCTTACAGACAGATCCATTATAGCTTATCACCAGAGGACAGACCAGGAACATAACACCATGAAATATGGCTATTGTCACTGCTAGCCAGAACAAATGCCAGAACTCTTCAGAAAACAGTGGAAAGCAGAGGCTATCTGTTCTTGAGGAGAAGCAGACTTTAACTCAAAGATATTGGTTTTCATTGATTCTGATGTCCGACAGTTACTATGACAAAAAGGCGTGCCATATAACTCCCCATTGTAATATTGATTCATCTCAAGCTGTGTTCCGTTTTGCATTAATGCATGCAGGTTAACACTCATCAGATCATGACTCCTGATAACATGTAGCAACTGAAATTCTATGCGAGTGTCTGTTTTAATTTTCAGGTTACACACAGATCCCTTGTAGAGTGTGTTCTTTATCCTCTGCCCCATGCCCATATCATTAGCCAACTCCCTAGATTCACTGGCCATTGTTTGAACTAATTAAATAAACCTATGCACCTGAAATACACATGAAAGGCAGAAATCCCCTTCTTTAAACAAACTGACTAGATAACATAGTAAATTATTGTGTGTGTGTGTGTGTGTGTATGTGTATGAGAGAGAGAGAATATGGTCACAAATCACAATATCCTGTGTTTTGTGATTTACCCTTGAATATAGTAACTAGTGTTTGAACAATGACTCTTTTGAACTAAAGCTTACATACTCCCCAGCTAGTATGTTGGCTGAGAAATTCTGGGAGTTGTAGTAAAAAAAAAAAAAAAAGTATTTTCAAGGCTCCAGAAGAAACACAAAAAGCTGTTTTAAACCATTTTGCCCATCTAGTCTAGTTCTTTAAGAAGGGATTTGAAATTCTCAAATGGAGGGAAGGGCAGGCTTGAGCTCATCAGGGACAACCCAGAATTAGTACACATACCAGTTTAGTATTAAACTGGCTGGCAGTGGGTCTCCAGGGTATCACCAATATTTCTTGACTCTGTAAACCATCTTGTAAAGATCAGCTGAAGGTGACGGGTAATGAAATCAGGAGAGGCACCACAAAGTTCATCAGCACAAAATGTATAGTGTACTTGATGAATGACACTCCAACAATATTTATGCAGTTTTGGGTTTGTCTTCCCTACGCCTTTGAGAGGAAAGATAAATGAGGTGGGTGGATGCCGTGTCTTAGTACAAAAATGCCCAGCCAATCAGCTAGTGAGAGGTGTGTCTTTGCAAAGTGGCTCCTTTTCTCCGAGGAGCCATTTCAGCCTTTAGAATTCCAGCATAGCTAGACATCTCTCTCAGACATGGAAAAAGCAGTTGTTTGGAAGACAATATCCAGAATCCCTCAGCCACATGGCAGGAGAATTCTAGAAACAGTCCAAAAGATAGTTGGCCAAGGTCTGATCTGCCTTCTGAACTGAACATGAATTTTGGGGTGCATCCTTATCAGGTGTGGATCACAACTTTTTTGTCTATTCCACAGTGTTTCACTATCAGACATGATTTTGATCTAACTAATTGGCCTGTTCAGCTAATTAGCAGGTATCTCAGCACCCACCAAAGTACAGAAGTCATGCTACTGACCACCATGGGGCACCTAAGAAGTGAATTTCATTCACCCGTCCTTCTTCTTGCATGTCCAGCTTAAAGAGGGTGGAGGAGCAGAGCTGTCCATGGGCCTTGTAGTTTGATGGAGGTCTTTTGGAGAGATCTAAATACACATCTATGATCTACAAATGCCAGGATTTGATAGAATGAAGGCATGGCAGTTAAAGTGGTATCAAGCTGCTATAATTTACACAATTATGTCCTTGGCACTTGTGAAAAGAGCAGTACCTCAGAGAGAGGAGGGGGAAATTTGTCTGCAGAGCAACTGCATATCTCTCACAAAGGGTCCTCTCTGTTCAAGCAGCCATCAGGTATCCACAAGCTCAGGCAAACAAGTGAGGCTATAGAGCAAAGCTGGTGGGAGGGAGGGAGGGAGAAGTGTCTTCTCAGCTTTGAAGCATGAACACAGGGAGAATATTAAATCAGCATTTGTCTCTGAACCACACATTTGCACAGGGGAAGTGGATGCCTCTGAGTGCTTCCATCTCACATTAAATTGCAAAGCATTTTCAGTGCCAATCATGTTGTTTTATGATGTGATAATTAAATATGAATGACACAGAAACAGCCTGTCAAAGAAAGACAAGTGCATAATGAAAAGCATATCTGTCACTGCATGGCTTCAAAGTCCACAGGAGGCAACTCCAAACACTTCTGCACCAACTATTGTTTCAGTATGAACAACTACAAAGAGCACTATGGGCTTATAATGGCAACTGAACAAAGAATAAAGTCCAAGATGAGTTGCTTGCTATTTGCCTTGTATGTGTATGCACCTTCAAGTCTCCCGTTGGCTTATGATGACCCCATGTTCTTACACTTTTCTTAAGAGTACTTAGAGGTGGTTTTGCCAGTTCCTTTCTCTGAAATACAGCCCACATCAGCTGGTGTTCATTAGCAATCTCCCATCAAAGTATTAACCAGAGCTGACCCTACTTAGCTTCCAAGATCAGGCAGGATCTGGTGCCTCTAGGGTATAAGCATCAAATGAAGTGTAAGCATCAAATGAAGTCTCATGAAAGCACAAGTCCATGTCTTTTATGAAGAGTCACCATGAAAACATGAGATAAAAGCTTGAAAAGTTACTACCTTGGACTACTCCCAGAAACCCTGAACTAGCATGTCTCTCAGTACCAGTTACTGGGAAATGCAAGTGTGTGTGGGGAGGAGGGGTGCTGTTACATGAACATCCAGAATGTGGGCTTCCCAGAAAGCACCTGGTTATCTGCAGCAGGAACAGAAGGCTGTACTAGATCAGACTTGGTTCTTCTCTAGCAAAATTATTCTTGTACAAAGTTCTTAAAGAGCCTGGGTATTTACTTGCTGGTTTGTGCCCTCTTTAACTGCCCTGGATGCTTACCTTAGGCAGAGGACAAAAGAAAGGAATCCAAATAAAAGAACAAACTATCAGCAGCACAACTGTGGTGAGACCTCCTGCATTCTTCCATATATAATACCATGGCATATGCCCTGCTTTGCGGACTGCTGTCTTTATTTTGAAGGTTTTAAGGGTGCAATCCAGATAGACTAGAAACTTGATGTCTTTATTTCTAAACTAAAGATAGGGAATTCTTTGTGTTCTAGCTGTTTTAGACTACTGCCTGTTTCAGCCCCAGCCAGCCTGGTCAATAATCAGTGATGAACAGGATGGGGTTGCCTCCTCTTGCTCTAAACTAAGGTCACTTTTTTATTGAAGAAGCTACACCTAGTCAAATCAGTAGTGTAACTAGTCCAATAATATCTGACTTTGGCTGGAATTAGTTCTCCAATAACTCATGTAGAGGTCCCTGTGCATCCTACTAAGGCTGCATCCACACTGCAGAAAGAATCCAGTTGGACAAGACTTTAACTGCCATAGCACAATGGTGTGGAATTCTGGGAATTGTAGTTTTGTGTGATATTTAGTCTTCTCTGTCAGAGAGCTCTGGTGCCACAACAAACTGCAAATCCAAGAATTCCATAGCATTGAGCCATGACAGCTAAAGTGGTGTCAAACTGAATTATTTCTGCAGTGTGGATGCAGCCTAACTGAGGAGCCTCTCATAGAGAGGCTAGAGATGTACAATTTCTGGAAAATATGAAGCTATGGAGAAAATGTTTTTCTGGGTTTTTTCCCATGGGGGGGGGATGTGAAAAATGTAATACTGGTATCTTTTAGACTGAAAATCATTTTATTCCTTTAGAAACATGTGTTGCATGCACAATGTGACACAATTGCAGTTTTGTTTGGGCTCAAGGAATCATATTTGTTATGTTAAAAATATAGTTCAGTCAGGCAATAGTTACAAACTGAATTCTCTTTTCAATAGTCATACCATACAAACAAGTACTTACAAATGGAGCTAGAAGGTCCTGAACTGTAAGGAACCTCTTTGGTTTTGCCACTTTATTAGGAGCAGACAAAAAACAACAACAATAATAACAGCAAGATAAATTATCAAATTATTAATCTAGAGAACATTATTTTGTCTCCTATGGTCTTCCACAGTATCAAGAAGACATAAAGCAGTCATTCCCTTAACAAGGAATGAGAAAAGAACATCAAAACCAGTACATGTAATGATCAGATAGTGGACATTATCTTACATTAAGGAGGGATGTAGACTGGCACTGTAGGCTGGCCTGGGGGTGGAGTTTGGCATTGTGTGCGGCATCAGGGTGCCCTCTTGGCGCAGCGTGCAAACACGCTACACCAAATGAGGCATAAAAAAACCACCGCGGCAGCTCTAAGGGCAGCTTCTTGACACCCCAATAAGGAGCGGCATTTGCCCGCTCTTTTGGGGATGCCATAAAGGAGGATCAGGGCCACGGCATGTGGTTGCCACGGCCCCAATCTGCCGCTCCCAGGGGCGGCACAGAGCTGCCCCTTATGGGCCATCTGCATCGGCACTAAATCTTCCTGTAAAGAAGTTAGCAGCATGAGCTTTCGTTTCGTAGACTTCATTCTACCTCCTCATGTGCACAATGCATCTGAGAAAGTAGACTGAAGTCTACAAAAGCTCGTGCTACCAACTTCTTTATTTCAGTTAGTTTCAAAGGTGCTATAAGATCTCTCTACATACTGATTCTACAGACTAATGCAGCTATATCTTTGAATTAAATCTTCCTGTTATAAAAATTTTAGAAATAATTTTGGGGCAGTAAATATATGAACACCTAATCATAAACATTGTATTCATAATTCTAAAAGAAAATATTCCAAAATCCATTGTAATGTTTTTTGTTTTGTTTTGTTTTGATTTAGTTTTTCCATTAAAAAAAAAAAGGTTGGATGAAGAAAAACTGCTTTTCTCCCATTTTTTCTGTTTTCTTATTTGGGACTTCACATCCTCTAAGTGAGGAACCTCCAGATGTAGCTAGGCTCTGATCACTGGTTCTGCTGGTTGGTAGTGGTGAGTGTTGGAGCCCGTTAGTATCTGATAGGCAAGGGCTCCCCACTTTGTTTTCAATAGAGATGCAAGGATTCAGACCTGAGAACTCTGCCAAAGCATACAAAGTTAATTTTAACAAGAAAATGATGTTGAATGAAATAATAAAACAAAACCAACAAAGTCTTCTCACATCTTAAAAGGTGTTGTTTGATACTCATTTTATGGGCTGCAATCCACTTCATCAGATGCAAGTTCATGAATGCCTATATCTGTTAAATCCTGTTATTCTTTAAGATGCCACAGGACACTTTTGCAGTTTGGTTACAGCAGTGGACAAATATGGCTACTCCTATGCCCCCAGCAAGTCAAAAAAGAGCAGTAACAGGATGATGTTCTGCAAACCGGAGCATCATAGTATCATTGTTCCATTGTAGAAGTCTTCCACATGTCATTATATTAATTTGCCCATGCAGCATTTATTCTCCACTAAAGCATTGATTCTCTACTATTATACCACTGGTAAGACATACTAGTTTACGTGGGGCACAGAATTTTCATAGCAGTTACTAAGAATTCACTCTTCCTCATATATTCTCCTGAATGTTTGACACATTGTTACCTTTGTGTTTTACAGTTAACATAGCAATGAAATGTATAGTCAAACAGTATTGTTACAATTTTCAATTACTAAATAGACTGTGTGCAAGTTCTCTTTCAACTATACTACTGCCATTTTTATGTCTTAACACTTATCATAAATAGCAAATATACTAACAGAACACCTGTAAAAAATATAAATGTCCTTCTTAAAAATGGCTTTCTGTTATGATGGGACTCAGATTCTTTGATGGATTAGTGGTACACGAGATAAGAGGTTGGGAACCACTCTTGTTTACTCCAGGCTTCCTACATTCTAGCTCTTTGAGAAGGTAAAAATTATTTTAGTTCATCTTGGGATACCAGGAGATCCATACAGAGCAGAAAATCAAAGTATGTTTCCTCCCTCCCTCTTTCTTCTGGTGCCTCAGTAGTTTCACCTTCAGTACCCTTTTTACAGAAGAATGAAGTGTGCAGTAATAAGCAGCAGATCATTTCCTATGCAACTACTTTCCATAACGATGTGGAAATGAATCCAAACTGGTGAGTGATTTCTTTTCATTCACTCGCATGCCAGCAAACTAGTTGTTAGCTCTGCCTGGCAGTGGTTCAGACTAACATGGCAATTTATTATAATAGTCTATAGCTGTGTGTAGAGTTTAGAAGACTATGCAATAATACATCTTGAGGTGAAAACGACATTTTTGTCCTAAAATGGTATATTTGATAGAAGGATGTGGTGGATGGTCAGACTGTTCCTTACAGTATTGTTGAAATTGTTCTGCTTAGGAGTTTTATTGCTGTGACATTAAATCCAAGACAGTCTTTAATCAAAAGCTATCTTCTGTTCCCAGACCATCGTCAGAGGAAATAAACCTTGCAAGGACACTTCAATCAATGGCTTGCTTGAAGAATTTGATAATATATCTGTGACACGATCCAACTCGCTTCGGAAGGAGAGCCCTCCCACCCCACACCTTGGGCGTTCAAACCACATAGAAATCCACCAGCAGGAAAATGGCTACATCACGTACTCTCAGTATTCAAGTGAATCAGACACTGCTGTGGATTTCCCCACTGATAAATGCAGAGACAAAACAATTCATGGGGAAGAATTTGACAGATACGCCAAAGGCAGCTGTGCTGCAAAACAAAATGGGCACGTGCTGAAAATGAAACCTAGTGAAATGTATTTTTCAGAAGCTAAGCCCTTGAAGTCGGATATCTCTAGGTTCTTGCCAGATTATCGTGCCCACATGGAAACCAAAAGTAAACTGAATGAATATAGTGGTTTGAAGCTGGAATACCAGAGAGCAAGTGGCTCTTCTCTGGATTACAAAGAATCTTTTCATTACACTCCTTCTAGAACTTCCATTCACAGTCAGTGCTCAAGAGAGATACTAGAATACAGTGACAGCGACTGGACCAAGGACGATTTTGACAAGAGACCCAAGTCATCCTATGTAAACCAGCCCAGCCCTCAACCTGCCATAAGACAGAGGTCCAGATCGGGCTCTGGTCTCCAAGAGCCCATCATGCCCTATGGAGCAAGTGCTTTTAAGTCCAATCAGCAAGGCCATTCATATAGTTCCTATACGTACCCTCGATTGTCAGAAACAGCAGCAGGCATTCCAAAGGTAAATGTTTACAGGTCGACATTTTCAACATTGTGGTCATTTCAGTATTTGGAGTTAAACACATATTCTATGTGTTCTATGCATTCTAGTCTATTCCCAGTAGGTCAGGTCTAAAACATGTTTGTTTCTTCTGTTAATATCACATTCATGAAAAAGGCAATTATGGGGAAGAAATCTGTACAGTGTGCATTTGAATGCGAATTTACCAAGTTTTCATCTCTCAAATGAGTCCACAACCCAAAATGTAATAATATACTGAAGTTGGCATTTTCCAAATTTTGCAATACAGTTCTCCAGTTAAAAGTGTATTCAAAAATGTATGCATTAAGGGAAAGTGCTCACATATATATGCATGTTCGTAGAAATTATGTAAACAAACACATTGTTAGGAGAAATTGCTTGTAGAAAATGGAAATATTGGACAAAAATCTATTACAAAAATATTTATATGAGAAGAAACATGCAAGTCAATGCATTGGAATTTTTATGCAGACTTTTTAAAAATTACAATCTAATAGCAAAAACACAAAATGAAGCAAATTTATGGTTGAAAAAAGGAGAAATTGGACATAACTGAAATTGATAGTAACATCCATTCTAGCAAAGGATACCTACTTACAAGTATCTAAATATGAATAAAAAGATCCCTCATTTTAGAACCATATATAGCAAAGATTGTAACTTTACACTAACTTTCAAATTCTGTTGAAATACATTATAACAAAAGATTTTCCAGAATAGCACTGGAGCTACCTAGAGCTATATAATTTGAAGATAGTTTAGGATCAGTGGGCATCATTAGAGATATCTGAAACTGTCCCTATTTCTGGAAAGTTTTCCATGTTTCTGCTTCATGGTCTTTGATATCTGCAGAGTGCCTTGTATACCCATGCTTTCAGGTGCCAATCAGATACATGCTGTAAATAATGTATGCTCACATACAAATGCCTTATATCCTCCATCAACCAGGATGTGTAGCAAAAAATGGATGCAACCTTCATTGTTTTCTATGGGAAGCAATTTGGATTTACATCAACATGGCCATTACTTAATGATCCTTGAACCTCAACCAGGTTGCTGAAAAGTTTCCACATCCAGCTGTTCTTTTCTACCATCTAAGTGTCTTCCCTGACAGGAAGGAAATTGGAAACAGTTGAAGGAACATGGCTCAACATAGTCATCAGTACCAATGAGCTCCAAAACTGTTTAATTATCATGCGATCTCTACATTATACTAATTGCATAAGTACCATCAAAAATGGCCACCAAATGCTTAACTTTCAGTAGCATTTAACTATTCCAGTATGTCACATTAGCCAACCCACTCAATAGCAACAGTAGCCAGTAATGTAGAACAGAGGCAGGAAAATGTACATCATCCTCAGTGTAAGGACTTGGGTGTACTGTCCAGTTAATTACAGGAGGAGAATTAAATGGGTTACTGGTTTGGGCAGCACAGATATATTTAATGTAACAGCTAGTTGAGCCTGTAGATCAGAAGAAATTAACACATCAGATATTTGGGCATACAGTCCCCACTGGCCAGTGGTAAAGGGTAGAAATTGCCATCCAAAATATCTGGAGGGCTTGAATCCTGCCCCCCTCGCCATGTTATAGATACTAAATGGTTTATTCTTGGAGTGGGGACACATAGCTTCCGCAAGGCATTATTCAAAGCCTTCTTCCATGAGAAGGATTTGAATAGATAATAAAAAAATGTAATCTTCTCAAAATTACTTGTCATATTTGGACATAATGTTTAAATGCTTCTGATTCAGCCACTTGCTGCAATAAAGCCTTCATGAGATTTCCATGAAAATAGTACACTACATTTAAAAAGTGGAGGTCTCCTGGAGAAATGTTTTTCCTCTCATATACTCTGTTGTTTCCCTTGATTTTTAAATTAAGATTTGTTTCAATTCCTCTACAGAAATAGAAATCTATACTCTGTACTCTCATCCATAAAACTCCCCCTGCACTTTTAAGTGGCATCACCCACCTCTCAGGGGCCATCTGATATTTCAAAAAATTGTACATCTAGAATTAATCTTTCTCCTCACTTGAACATACACAAAAAATGTGAAATCCTAAATATTCAAATATACTATCACTATATATATTATGGCCATACACTTAAGCTAAATTTTATCTCTCCAGTTGAGTAAGTAGGACTATTTGCAAATACCTTTCATGTCACTTGGCCTGAGAAACCAGCTTTGATGCTATTAACTACAGAACAATGTTATTGAATTTGGTTAGCTTTATTCAGTTAGGTATATCTTGGTTACCCTTCTAGGATGGTAACTCTGGAGGTGAATGGTTTCTGGATCTGGGGTTTAAGAGAGTTACTTATTCTGGATGGAGTTGCATTCCCTTTGAAGGAACAGATTGATAGTTTGGATGTGGTCCTGGATCTCCCATTGTCACTGGAGGCACAAGCGACTTTAATGTTATTTTGTACACCAACTGCACCTACTTCTAGGCAAAGATAGCCTGGCCAGTGTGATCCATGTACTTGTAATCTTGAGAGTGGATTACTGTAATGTGGTCAGTGTGGATCTGTCCTTTAAGCTGGTCTGAAAACTGCCTCTGGTACAGAATGTAGCAGCTCAGAAATTGAATGGAGTGCCTTACCACAGACATACTACATATATATTAAATATTTTATTTATTTATTTATTCAGTTTATATCCCACCTTTCTCCCAGCATGAGATCTGCACTGACTGACAACATGTAACCAAGGTAGTTTTATAGTGTTGTACATACTATATAATAGGAGTGTAAAGTCCACTTGCAGAATTCTCATATTTTTTTTAAAAAAAGCATTGTTTCCTGCACAAAACAATGCATATTTGTGCAACAAATAATGTGTAGCAGGCTATATTTTGTGCAAAATTTTGTTGGGTTTTGCACAAAAAGCAGTGTTTTCATGCAAATGAAGTTTTCACAAAAAATTACAAACACAAAATAAATTTACAAAAAAATACACATATGCATGCACACACACACATAAAAAAAATCAGTCTCATGCAACAAGGAGAAAGCTTTTGAAATTCTTTATTTGTGTATGTAAGGAAAAAATAAGCAAAGATTTGTACCTGTAGTACAACTGTTGAACTTGTGCCAAGTTACCCCAAAGAGCTTCTGCATTTGTACTTACCTGCTATGTCAGCATGCTCTTCTGAAGAGACATTATTGTCCATATCTTAAACTGCCGAAATCCACTTTTACAGTGACTTGAGTAATATGGAGAAAGGCTTTATCTGTGGTGATACCCTTCATGTGCAATAATCTCTCATCTGCACTACATCAGTCCTCAATCCTCATGAGTTTTAAGTCCATGTTGAAAACCTGCCTTCTCCTTGGCATTCTGTCATCCATGAACTGTTTGGATATAAGAGTAACAACAGCTGAAACAACAGTGGTGATACTGGTAGTAGAAGTAGTAGTAGTAGTAGTAGTTATGTATTATTGCAGCCTTTCTTCAGGATTTTGTTCAAATGGGAAATAGTGTAGAAATTAGAGATGGAAATAATATTAAAAATATTTTAAAAATGGTTGAAAAACAAGTTTTTTCTATGTTGAGAAACCCTGGTGTGAAGAAGACTGGACTGATAAGAATCTTTGCACTTTGGAATTTATTCTGTGCAAAATTTGTACATGAATGTTGTGCATAGAAGCAGCATTTTCTGTTCAGAAAATAATATTTCTAGAAAGAGAAAATATTTCCTATACAGAAAATGCTGTTTCTTGTGCAGAAAATGCTGTCACTGGGGATTTAGTTTGCGTAAAATTTGCACGTGGTTGATTTGCCTGGAAAGCAACAATTTATGTCCAGTAAACTGCACTACAATTTCAGTTTGCAGAGGAAATAATGTTTCTGCACGGAAAATGCTGTTTTCTGGGCAAACCAACCACATGCAAATTTTAAAGAGAAAGAGTCCTGAATTGTGAATAGGCTTTGAAAACCCCTTGGGTTTCACAGACTTTCTGAGGGCTGGAAGAAAAATGTGAAAAGTACTTGTTGCTTGCTTTAAAAAGAAACTTAGAGCCTTTACAGACCCACCTAAAGGGGTGGCACAAAGCCACCCCCTGGGAGCAGCTGATCAGGGCTGCGGCAGCCTCACACCGCAGCCCCAATCCTTCTTTTTGCCACCCCCAAAAGAGCAGCAAAATGCCACTCCTTTTAGGGGTGGCAAAGGGCCGCCCTAAGAGCCGATGCCATGACTCTTCCGTGCCCTTTTGGTGCAGCATGTGTACATGCTGTGTAAGGAGGGCATCCTGTGGATGGGTGTGTGGCGTCAGGACAGCATTGAGGTTGAGTTGAGGCAGGCAGCATGCATCTGCCCCAGCCCAACTCCACCTCCAGGCCAGCCCTTTAGGCCGATCTGCAAAGCTCCATAGTGAAGAATTAATTTCCTAGTATAATTAATTAATTAATTAAGGGAGCTGTCTTGCCCCTAAAAATATCAGAGGCACCCTGACATGTTGAAATAAGTTATCTCTAGTACATTATTCCCTTTCTAGTGGTGACCAGCTAGATGCCTTCAAGAATTCAGTCAGTGTTTGAAGGTAGAAGCTGTTTCCCACTGTGACCCCACAAAATCTGATATTCAGAAATAAATTGCTCATTGACAGTTAGTACTTCTCTTTGCCTGTCACAGTCAATAGCCCTTGATATCATTAGACAAATTCTTCCCCATATTTTTTTTTCTAATCCCCTTTTAAAGCCATCTAAGCAAAGAGCCATTTCTGCTTCCTGCAGGAGCAAATCCCCTAAATTCATTATACTTTCTGTGAAGCAGTGCCATCTTTTGTCCACTCCAAGCCTGTTGCAACGGCACAAAGGACTCACACGCATTGTTATGGGTAAACACTTAGGCCACAACTTTATTTATACAGGGTCATCAAACATTAACAATTATTCACCAATTATTATTTGGCGCATGCGTAGTTGCACTTATTCTATCCGCCATTATTTTAAACCTTATTATTTCTAGCATGCGCCAAGTTAACTTTCTTGTTTATCCCCGAACAATTAACCCCCCTCCCCTACTGTATATGATGTCATATAACTTTTCAACAAATGACGTCAGCAAATTTAACTATTACGTCAATCAAATTTAATTAAAACTAATGACATCATTAATTATTTAAATGTATTCAAATCCTATACATTTTACATTCAGGATTAACCTATTTCCATCCCTGAGAGGGAGGGGTCCCTGCCCGCCAAACATACCTTCTACTAATGCCTTTCGACCCTCATTCTAAGTTGCGACATGTAACTTTGATAATTAATCAATTCAACTCAATCCTTACATACATTGTTCAACCAATACAAATTAACATAATATTTATGCCATTATATTCCGCACCCTCGATAATGTTGTTTGTTCTCAGAGAGGGCGAAAAACCCAAACAGATTTTATTTGGGAAAATTCCCTCCCGGCCCCCGAAGGCGACCAGCCTAAGCCTGAGAGTAAACAACCTATACAATTTAAGGGTGGGTGGGATGGGTTGCTCGCTTCCGAACTTAAAATGGCTGCCGACCACGAGGCAGCCCCCAGGCTTATATAGCCTGCCTAAATCTCGCTCCCCAAATCTCGCGAGATTTGAAATCCCGCGAGATTTCAACATACCAAATCCCCTATTGGTCGAGTAGCCCCCAAGAGGCGGGTCTTGGGGACTACTCAGCCAATCCCATGCGTTGAGGCCCTTTCAGGCCGTCGCAACCTGGAGCCCCTCCCAACGTGTCGGGGTGGCTTCCTTGCAACGGCACAAAGGACTCACACGCATTGTTATGGGTAAACACTTAGGCCACAACTTTATTTATACAGGGTCATCAAACATTAACAATTATTCACCAATTATTATTTGGCGCATGCGTAGTTGCACTTATTCTATCCGCCATTATTTTAAACCTTATTATTTCTAGCATGCGCCAAGTTAACTTTCTTGTTTATCCCCGAACAATTAACCCCCCTCCCCTACTGTATATGATGTCATATAACTTTTCAACAAATGACGTCAGCAAATTTAACTATTACGTCAATCAAATTTAATTAAAACTAATGACATCATTAATTATTTAAATGTATTCAAATCCTATACATTTTACATTCAGGATTAACCTATTTCCATCCCTGAGAGGGAGGGGTCCCTGCCCGCCACAGGAGGGGGTCAGCCTAGCTAGACCTCCCCTCCCCCCCCCCTCGATAGTCTTTTTAAACAAGACTCCACTGAGTCCAAATAAATGTCAATACCTTTTGGGGAGAGGTGTACCCCATCACCCCTGTATAAATCGGGCCTATCAGATTGAATACCATCATGCTTCAACATCCACACCCCTAAATCCCCCAAAGATTTTGCCAACGATCTATTCAAGAAGCGTCGAGTTTTATTAATGGCAGTCTGATTTCTCACTCCTTGCCAAATCCTTCTGGGCAAAAACTTTGTCCAAATCAACACTGCGTCTGGCAAAAGTCTCTTGATTTCGCGTACATCGTTCAAAATCATGTTAGTTAGGTTCAAAGAGGTAACTTTTCCTAAGTCATTTTCTCCCAGATGTATAATGACTCCCTCCGGCTGTTTGAACGTTTCCATGAGTTCCAAAATTCTGGGGAGTAAGGCTCCCCACAGCATTCCTCGACGTCCAAACCAATGAACAGATCCTGAACCTCTCCATCCCAACTCAGTGTTGCTGTGCTGTTGGACCAAGTGCCTCTGTGCCCAGAAAACAATGCTATGCCCGATAATCCAGACACCTTCTGTTGACCGTTGTGCTGAAATAAATTGAATTAGAACAAGCAATCAACCATTATGTTAAATTATTTTCTTACATAGGACTTGAACGCCCGAGAGCGCCAACGCCCTATCCTGCGAATAGCTGTGTCACTTAAACCCTGAATGGCCGCCGATGTGGCTGCTCCAATTCTAAAAGAATGAGATGCAAAGTGCGCCACTGGCAGGCCAGCTTTCTTTAAAACATCTTTTAAAACTGCCCTAAACTGGAACTGGGTTAAGGGAAGTCCAGTATTATGCACAAACAAATAACCCGTGCTGTTTGGTCTAATCTTCATATATTCTTCCAAAGCCAACACTGGACAAATTTGCCCCCCAGAAGACCTATTCAGAACTATAGACTGGCCTTTTCCCATCTGGTCAGTTTTAGACCACCGAATTCTAACATGTAAGCCCTTTTCATCAATTTGAACATCCGATATAGAAAGAGCCCTTTCGGACTCGTCAGCTCTCGAACTTGGTACTATTTCGCTGATTCTTAGCGCTGCAAAAAATGACAGTGAAAATGCCGCTCTGAATAATGTCACCTCCTCCTGTGAGAAACATATAAAAGGAAGACCTTCCCAAATCTTTATCAATATAGCACCTGTGATTGGTAATCTGCTGTCCTTCACAGTAATTGCTTCTCTTGCCCAACCCTCTAACGCTCTTCTAATCCTAAAATCAACTGTGGGGTCTGAATACCCCCAGGCTCTAGAGTAAAATGATAACGCCGCCATCCTGCCCCTTATTGTTACTGGTGCCAAACCTGATGTGCGCAGGTGAACAGCAAACCTAAGAACTAAATCCACTTTTATTGGCCAAAGCTCCACCTCCCCCACAGTCGCCAAAAAAGATCTGAATGCTCGCAATGCGAGTTGATACGACTTGCGTGTAGATGGAGCGATAGACTGGGAAATCGCCCTGTCAATTTCTATTCGCCAAGGCTCCAGAGTCGGGTTGGTACCTCCATCGGCTGTGATGACGCCTCCGGTGCTAAGTGCTGGAACCTGGAAAACTGAAAACGCGAAAGGGCGTCCGCCAGGGGATTTAATAAACCAGGAACGTGCTGAGCGTGGAACAATATATTAAATTTCAAACATAACGCCACCATTTCCCTGACTAACGTCATCACTCTGTTGGATTTGGATGTTTGTGAATTGACTATGTGAACTACCGCTTGGTTGTCACACCAAAACCAAACTGTTTTATTTTGAAATTGTTCCTTCCATAAATGGACTGCCACTACTATTGGGAACAATTCCAAAAATGTGAGGTCTCTATCCCATCCTTTATCTTTCCAGTGCTGTGGCCAAGGTTCGGCTGCCCATTGTCCATTAAAAAAGACACCGAAACCGAATGCTCCAGAAGCATCAGATTGCACCTGGAAATCTGCTCTTAAAATCATATCTGACCTCCAAAATGATATTCCGTTATAATTTTCTAGAAATGTTTCCCATACAGCCAAATCCTCTTTAATACCAGATGTGATCCTAATGTGATGATGTGGGACCTTAACCCCGATGGTGGCTTTGTATAGGCGAGAACAAAAAGCTCGCCCTGGAACGATAACTTTGCATGCAAAATTCAACAAACCCGTCAGGGACTGAAATTCTTTAAGCGTGGCTTTGGCTTTGCTTTTCATCAGCTGTACTTGTATTCTCATTGCCATAAGCTTCTCTATTGGAAGGCGCGATACTCCTTCCTTGGTGTCCAATTCTATTCCCAGGAATACTAATTTTGTGCTAGGACCCTCCGTTTTTTCCTCTGCCAGAGGAACTCCAATTTCTTCCATCAATTTTTTAAATGCCATTAAAGTGTCAGCACAAATTGATGTTCCCCCCGCCCCAGCAAATAGAAAATCATCCAAATAATGTGTTATAGCTGAGTTGTTGGTTCTCTTCACTGCACACCAGTGCAAAAATGTACTAAATGTTTCAAATGCTGCACATGAAATAGAACAACCCATTGGCATTGCTTTATCAAAATAAAACTTACCTTCAAATTGAAAACCTAACAACTCAAAATCATTAGGATGTACAGGCAATAACCTAAAAGCCGATTTAATATCACATTTTGCTAGCAATGCACAAGTACCTAAATTTTTTACCATTTTTACCGCCGAATCAAAAGATGCATATTTAACAGATGTCAACTGTGGATCAATTGCATCGTTGACTGATTCACCTTTCGGGTATGATAAATTGTGAATCAATCTGAATTCCCCCGGTGTCTTCTTAGGTATGACACCAAGCGGTGATAACCTCAAATTTGGTAATGGCAATTGATCGTGAGGACCCGAGATTCTTCCTTCTGCAATTTCTTTAGCCAGCTTAACTTTTACTATCCCTGGGAGTTCCTTAACTGATCGGGCATTAGGAGCTATACTATGGACTCGAACACCTGAATATGGGATGTGGAAACCTTGTGAAAAACCTTCCCATAGGTATTTAGCAGAATCCACCTTTGGGTAGATTCTCAACCAGCTCTCCAACACCTTGAATTTAATTGGTGTTGGCGCTCTTTCCAGCAGCCGCTGTTTGTGAATACGATGCCCCGCCTCCAGCTTTTCTATTTCTATTGCAGGATGATCCAGGGTGAGGCCCCCTGCAAGTGTTGCATTTATGTTCGAACCTGCAAAGCTGCCTCCTACACCTTCCTGCATTGAAATCCCAGCATAGACCCACCTGTCTTTTATCCCCCGTGCTAGGCCTCGTATTCTGCCCTCGCAGCTGCGTGACCATGGGCACAAACCCATTATCACAACGGCTCGTAGGGGAGGCACCTAACATCACATCCGCCCAAAGCTCTGATTGCACATGACGCCAGGAAAGGGAACGGTCTAAAGCCGCTCTCATCCTAAATTGCTCGTCATACTGCAACCATGCCGATCCCCTGGCATTAAAATGACAATTTGTATACGCTTTTATTATAATCTCTTGGTATTTTGATAGTTCTGCTGCCCTATTAGGGTCTTTTTCCTCAATAATGCCCCTATAAATAGTATAGCCCATTATCCAATTGACGAAATTCCTTTCCAATTTTGGGCGTTTGTGAACTTGGAATTCCTTGGGTAACGCGAAGACCACCCCATCTTTTACTAAGATCCTTGGTTCCGGATCACGAAAGGTGAGTGAGAATAAATCAATGAATTCGCCTTTCCAAATCCTATCTTTTGTGGATAGTGGCAGGTGTGAACCCAAAGGAGTCGACATAGCTGAATAAGGATTACACTGATTGGTCCTGTCGGACCCAGTAATATTCAGCGCTCCTACTACTACCATTTCACTACTCTGACTAGTTAAGTTATTAGCAGTAGTACTCCCCTGAGTCTGAGCCTCCGTGCCTTGCGCAACAATAGCATTCTCATTAGCTGATGACGACCGTTCCTTCTCTACATTTTCAAAACCAGTAGACATCCCAACTTGACTATTAGACGACCACACCGAAGCCGGCCAAGTCGCCTGAAGGTCATTAACATTTAACGCACCTGAACTTGTCCCTTGGCCTGAAGCATCCGCCGATGCTTGTGGAGCTCCCACCGAGAGCGTAGCAGTAGCTGCTCTGGTGTTGTGGCGTCTCCCTCCTAAGTTTTGCACGGTATTGCTTGCCAACCCTGAGGCTTCGGTGACAGGAACACTGTTTTGATCTGTAACGATAGCCTTCTGCACCAAATTAAACAAATCCGACAGCGTAGGTTGATTGCCTACTGCTGCTGATGATGACGGAAGCTCCACCCCTGGAACTTTCTTTAACAACTCCGTTACATCTGAAATGGAGGGTTGCCATGTTCCTATAGAAGTTGATTCTTGGGAACCCTGTATCATAGGAACACCACTGTTGGCCACATTACCACATTGCTGCAAAGAAGATACTTGGGCTATAGCTGTAGGCGCTATAACCTGAGAAGTATGTGAAGTCGTTGGCAAATGTTGCTGAGCTAATTGTTCACATACAGCAGCACACGCTTGCATAGTGCGGCCAATTTGCGCCAGATGAGTATGAATATCCATATCTTTGTCTTTTTCGGTATTACTACGCTTGGCCAGTGCCTGTTCTGTTATTTGACCTGGCCTAGCTGCGCGTTTCTTGCCTTGGGCCTTACTGCGCGGCATGATAACTCTAATGGATAACACTGTTCAATAATACTTAAATTCAAAACCTCCAGATGAGCACACCACAATTGAAGTGTAAAGTTTTTTTTTTTTTTTTTTTTTTTTACACTTCACATTTATGTGCACTGTGCTGTTGCTATATATAAATTATGTGTATCTGTATGTGCACACCAAAATATGGCTGTATTTAGTATTTTATTGTTATTGTTATTATTATTATTATTACCAAATCAATGTGAAATTCAGTACTACAATTCGGAATTACAATGTAATTTTTTATATAGCTCCAGTAATCAAGTGGTGATGACCAACGTTCCCAGTTGGCCAAATTAGGCCCCAAATAGGCCGCAACGGTAGGCCTCCAATTTGCCACAACGTAGGCCGAAATAGGCCTCAAACCAAATCCTCAAATAGGCCTCGACGCAGACCCCAAATGGTCTCAACTCTAGGCCCTGAATAGGGCGAAGGTGATAATTTGGCCCCAATTGGCCTTAAGAATTGAGCCCTGACTAGGCTCAATCCGTACCAATTATTATTATTATTATTATTATTATTTTGTATTTGCGGTTAGATGACCGTCTCCTTTGCAACCGCCTGCGTTACTCCACGTCCGACCACCAAGACTCGGCCGCGGGTAGACCCTGAGCCCGCCGCTTAGTTTTATAAGCGAGGGCAACCAAGTTGTAGGCGGCGCCGTCCCCGGCCCTCCGCTCGGTTGGCAAGCGAGGGCGATAAATGATTTAAGGCGGCGCAATCCGCAGCCGCCCTATTATACAAACATAGGCCCCACCGGGGCTTGAGCGCGGTCTCCCCTTGGAGTTAGGGCAGCGAGGAGCGAACCGCTCCTTACCAGTCACGGCCGCCCCGCTGTATCCAAAAAAGGGGGCGAAAATGTCCAAATGCGCAGCCTCGCCACAAGCGAGGCTGAAAAAGGGGGGGGAACCGGCTCCTCCACTTCCCAATTGTGGAGCCTTCCAGCCCTCCGCTCTCTTCTTCCGCGGCCGTCTGCCTCACCTCCCCGGGCTGCAAAGAAAGCCCGATGAGGGCCGTGAGCGCAATCTCTCACGCGGCAGGGGCGACCCTGAGCCACTCGCTCCCTTTTTTTCGTGTCCGCTCCGCGCCTATTCCCAAAGCCTACCAGGCCTTGGGCCCAGTCTCGCCGCGAGGAGGCCGGTGCGGAACAAGGGAGCGGAAGACGCGAGCTCCTTGCTCGCTTCCGAACTTAAAATGGCTGCCGACCACGAGGCAGCCCCCAGGCTTATATAGCCTGCCTAAATCTCGCTCCCCAAATCTCGCGAGATTTGAAATCCCGCGAGATTTCAACATACCAAATCCCCTATTGGTCGAGTAGCCCCCAAGAGGCGGGTCTTGGGGACTACTCAGCCAATCCCATGCGTTGAGGCCCTTTCAGGCCGTCGCAACCTGGAGCCCCTCCCAACGTGTCGGGGTGGCTTCCTTCTATATTTCAATTCAACCTGGGATGCAGCTCAGCAGTGCAGCTACGTAAACATTTCATCACAAACCAAGCTGCACTCCAGGATACCCACTCCATTTATCAATTCTTCATTTCCATGTAGTAAAAAAACCCCTCTGTGAATCTGTTACAGAACTCTTTGTTATATTTCACTGCACATGGCAGCTCTAGAAGAAAATGCAATGTCCATTATGTCTTGTTTGTTTGTTTTGTGGACAGGATTTGAGATGTTCTGCAGGGGTTAAGCTTTCATTTACCAGTAGGCTGAACTTCAGGATTAGTCCCTTTCTTTGTATTTGAATCCACAATTGTTCCTTTTCCCCTACAGCATTCTTCTCTCTCCTAATTCCTTTCAGTGGTCTACCAGATTATTGAGTCTGTTATTGTCACATCCCTGTCCCTACCACCCTTCCAATAAAAAATCATTGGTGGTGGAGGGGGGGAGAGAAATTAATGGCTTTTTAAAAGGCATTGGAGATATTCATTCCCTAGCAGCTAATTTTGCAGTCCAATGGTGCCTACTTAAAAGTAAGTCCCACTGAATTCAATACGATTTACTCCCAAGTAAGTGGTTATAGGACTGCACCATAATCCTCCTTTTGTATCAAAGGCAGAATGTCTGCATTGGAGTTACATTAAGATAAGGCAGTACAGCTGCTTCTGTGGTGGCATGTTCTCCTTCACTGCTGTGCCTTTGATGGATTTCTTGTCAGAACATAATCTGCTCAGTTGACCTGGTCCTGGGAATACAAATCCCCCTCCCTCCTACTCCATACTCCCACAGATATACTTCTCCAGTCTCAGAATGATTTCCTTTTCAAATGTTAATATATATAGATTAATTAACTCTTCCAAGAAAATTATTCTAAATTTACCTAAATGTTAAGGGGGGGAGAGAAAAAAGGGCAAAGGAAGAAACATACAATGAAACAATAAACACTGCATGCTGTCTATCTGATTTTGTAATGCTATGAATATATATATTTGGGCCTTATTAGCATGCAGGTTTACTTAATGTTTTTGTAATGTATGTCAGAAAATGGAGCATCTGGACTATAATATGTGTGCAAAATATATGCATGAGGTATTTTTTATTTTTTCAAAGCTTGCTTTGTTTGTGTTGTTGTCTTAAACCTGTCATTGTAGTCTATCCTGTAAATACACACACACGTACATATGTGCTAATATTCATTAAATAAAATTTCAAATCACTGACATGGGAAGGTAATTAACCTACATCATCTAAGCTAATCATATTATTATCAGGGTAACACAAATTCCATAGTGGGAAGGGAATTACAATTCAGCTGCTTTTCAGTACCTTCTTTTATATTTGCCAAGAGTTTTCTCATCTAGAGGCCCTATAATATAGCCATTACAGGTTGAGTCTCCCTTATCTGAAATGCTTGGGACCCGAAGAGTTTTGGATTTTGGGGTTGTTGTTTTTTAGTATTTGCATACACACACACACACACACATATTGATATATCTTGGAGATGGGACCATTATTATTATTATTATTATTATTATTATTATTATTTCTTACATGCCTCTCCCCATAGATCAAGGCAGGGAACAACACCGATTAACAGACCAACAACATCACTTAAAACACATCAGTTAAAAGACACATCAATTTAAAAGGACAAATAAGATATACACATATTAAAATAATCTACATTTAAAATTCATCATTTAAAATTCACAGTTGAAAAATCATCTGGATGAGTCTGCCAGAAAAGACTGGTCTTTAATGCTCTCTTAAATTCAGGCAGTGTATTCAGCTGTCAAATCTCTTCTGGAAGGTCATTCCACAGTAATATGGGCAGCTGAAAAGTCCTCTGGCTAATGGTTGCCAATCTAGTCCTGACTAACTGGATTAAATGATTCATTCATGTTTCATATATATCCTATGTACATAACCAGAGGTATTATTATGCACAATATTTTAAAATAATTTTTGCACGAGACAAAGTTTGTATGCACTGGACCACCAGAAAGGAAAGCTGTCACTATCTCAGCCACCCATGTGGATGATTTTGGATTTTGGAGTATTTTGGATTTTGGAATTCTGGATAAGGGATACTCATTCTATATATTAAAATAGCAGCTTGACAGAGGTATGTACTATCGTAATCCTCATGATCTGGAGGAAAGAGAGCAGATAACTGCTGTAACCTTTCATGTGATTGTGAAAAAAGTCAGCAAAAAATAAGAATGAACCTACTAGTATATGTTCAAACCTGGACATGGGAATACACACACTTCTAGCTGCTGTGGTATTTAGGCTCCTATCCACCTTAGCCAGCAAAGCCAATGGTGAGGGATACTGGGAGTTACAGTCTAGCAAAACATGGGAAATATTGTCTATGCCTAGTCCATGTTCACATGATGGAATGAAAGCCAAGCAGGCCACTTTTTGGATGGGAGACCATATGGAAGTAGGAATGTGAAAGTCTTGTATCAGGCTGTAAGACTTTTTTTTCCCCTGCACTAAAACTCACCCAATTCTTAACTTGTTTTTCATAAGCTGCACGTCTATTTTCACAATTTCTTTAATTTATAATTTCCCCCAATAACTAAACTGTGCTTCTTCAATACTCTTTCAATTATGTGCATTTTAGTTGTTCTCATTTTAACACAGCACATTGTTTTGCCCAGTAAGAATTTCAAATGTGTTAATTCTCAAGATGAGGTGCACTTTTCTTAAACCTCAGGAAGTGTGAAAATGCCACTTCTCTCAAGACTACCAAGTCCCACAACATTTATTTCTATTCCTGCCTCAGAATAGCAGCCTACTTTCTCTCCCTTGAGAGATCTATCATGAAAAGCAGCTTCAGTAATAATCATTACCTTTTTAGACTATGACTTCCAGAAGATTCTATCCAACATGGCCATTATTCACTCTGGCTGGGAGACTCTGGGAGTTGTAGTAAAAAAAAAAAAAGTAACATCCCCAAGCTCTGGTCAGGTGGGATGTATAAAATCTTCTTTATTATAGGTTGCACATTTTATGCAAGTATCGAAACTATAGAAGCCATGCAACCTTATACAGTGGCATTACTAGGCTTGGTATCATCCTAGTGCAGTAACTCATGTTGTTATTCCCATGTTTGAAGCTACCAGGACATTGGTCCCTCAGGAGTAAATTTCTAGGGTCACTGTAAAAGAGGAAGGCTCTTATCTACTTGCCACCGATGGCTGGTGGACTGGGGCACCCAAAGGGATGTCCATATCCTGAGTTGTTCTGGTCTACCTGCCTTGTTTGCAAATCTCAAACGGATCCAGGCATTATTCAGCAATGAGAAAGGCTTCCAGGGGTTCACCCTGGCATGCTGACAGCATCTTAGCCAATGGTCTTGCTGCCTCTGGGCAAGTGGACCAGGTCCTTCCCTAGACCTTCAATCTCCAGAAGTCCTAATCTACCCACAGAGATGCACAGTACATTTTACACTCAAAGGAAGACAGGCACATACTCTGAGGTGTCACTCAGCACAGTCTACACAATCCTAGTGATGCCCCTGGCCTCACGGGATATAAATATGTAAATACATGATATGGCATCCTAGCCCTGGTCATATGTACCTACCAGAGGTGCATATTCAATACATACTTAGTTACAACTCTAGAATGCAATTCAGGATTTTGGTTTACTTCATTTTTAGATGTCATACCTCCCACTGTCATGGTTTCAGAATGAACTTCGAAACCATAGCAGTGATATTTCCTGCAGATCAGAAAACAGAAAGCATGCCTTCTTTTGATCGAAAGGCAGAAGGTGTGAGAAACAGAAATCTATCCCTCCAGACATGGCAAATGATAGGTGCTATTAATGTTCTGTATTACTAAGGTTTTGATGAAATACTGATCAATGTGTTAGCCATGGGCTGTGGGTTGAAAAAGATTAAACTTCTTCAGCCTTGTGCCCTGCAGCAGTTTTAGGCCAGAAGCCCAGCCAACATGATCAGTGATCAGGAATGATGAGATTTGTCATCCAAATTATATAGCTCTCACAATACTTGGGAAGGCTGAAATGAAGCCTTGATCAAATCTCTGAAGACTCTCTTTATATACTGTAATTGCCCTTACAATTAGACCTGAAAGTTAGACATTTGAAGACACAAGCAGATTCAGAGGATTAGTAATCTGTACTCTTAATTTCCATTAACTATCAACCTTCTATGGTCATTACAGTGTGGGTAAAATCCCTGGCGAACCTGCCCTCCAGCCCTCTCTCCCCCTCACTCTTCATTTCTAATTTGATTAGAAACAGTGAGCTTTTCCTGGCAAGATGAGCTATTTCATAGACAAATTTGTTGTTCATAATTGAACTCATGAATATAAGGAATCCTGCTGTCCTAAGATGCTACTGGTGAATAGTCAGCAGTTTGATGGAGCTATTAAAAGTGTTCAGAGCAAGAAAGGGAGATATTTTGGCAGTTCCACACTTTAGAAATAACTTCTAAGAACCAGTGAAATTTTCTTCTCAGCAGAGGTTCCAAAGATGAAAAGATGGAGAGTATGCCAGATGCAGGAGGCTGCTGAACACTGGTCTGATTTTCTACTTTGAATCCATCTTCCTCCACTGAGCAGATCTCAGTCACAAACACTCCCTCCCCATGCAGATGTCTACAGTGACAAATTGATGCTGCAGCAGACTTTCTCTTGTTCTCCCCCGCTCAGTCTTAGCATAAAATGGTCAAATGATGTTCCACTGCGGAATTCAATTTCACAGTTCAGTTGGGTCCTTGATTACACTGCCAAATTCAGATTAATGTGCATTTAACTAACATGGATCAGGGAACTTCTGGCTTGCAGCCAGAGATGAAACTAGCAACTGAGAGCTGTGTCAAGCTGTATGCTCTGTCCACCCCTGTACTCCACCCCTGAAGTTGATTGATTAAATAAAATCACTGCTATAATTAGTTGTAATTGTGCTATATATCATGAGCCTAGTATCTAAGCCCCCACCCACCTTGAAAATGTTACCCACGTACCTCAAGCTCTTTTGCTTTGAACAAAGATGAAAATTAGTCTTTTCTCAGAAAATGGGTTGCAGTATTGGTTTCTTTTAAAAAAAAATCTTGCAGCATGTAGGTATATTTCACTTATACAGACCCAGAAGAATATATGAGAATATATAAGAATATCAAGAATTAATGGATAAACCTTTTTTAAAAATGGAAATAGATACATGGGGTGCTCTAGTCTGAATTTTGAGTGCTCACCTCACATAAAACTGCATTGTTCAAGCTTTCTCTCCGGGACTAGCACTGATATATTTCCTCCAAGACTGATTATTATTTTAGGTGAATAAGGAGATTCCATTTGTGACACTGCAGTTCATTATTTAAATATAATAATCTAGGGGAAAGATCTAATACTCTTTTTTTCTAAAATAAAATCCCTTCTAAAACTGGAGGCTGAAATTCTACTGGTGAGTATAGAAATAAATCTGCACTCCTGCACACACACACACACCTTTGTAAAAATGTAAATGGAGAAGTAGAAAAAAAAATTGCTTATTTTTTCATCCAGACATGATGGCTCCAATGTCAATGAGTTAGGCTCTAAACCCTTGTCTCCAGAGTCTTAGTCCAACACTTAAACCACTATGCCACACATAGTGGCTTCAGAGCCCAGAATTTTGTTTTAAGAACCAGAACTGAATAGTGTTTACTGTCTTTCTATTTCTTTCCACTGTCTTTCCACCAAACTCCACTTCTGGTCACCCCAAACTTACTTTTTTCATAGTTATAACTAGGAAATTCATGTGGTATTCTCCCAGTTGATGGAGATAATTTCATTTATGGTTTGAATGGAGCAAATATTTGACTAGTAGCACCTACGACCCTTAAAATTTTGTTTACATCAATTTCTAAGCAAAATGGACTCAAAACAGCAACCCCCTCCCTCTACCCAAAATGTTTATTATTCCAGAACTGCACAAAAACGTTTATACTGTCAATCTAAGTGCTGTTTAGTTGGTTGGTTGGTTGGTTGGTTATTAAAATATTTATATTTATATTCCATCCTATATGTGAAGTTTCAATTTAAAACAAAATTTTTAAAAGACAAAATATATTAAATAATATCATTTAAAAACACTACTTGCTGATTGGACAAAGGAGGTAAGTTCAGCTTCGATTGGGTTGCAAGGAAGATGACATTTCCAACCTCCTCCCACCACTGAGTGAGACTGGAACAATCAGAAGCAAGACCCTGTCAAAAGTCCTTGGCACAGCCTTGCTCACTAGAAGGAGGAGTGGAAATATCAGTCAGAAGCTGAATGGACCTTTTACACCCAGTCTGGCATCTGACTCTTCAGGTGGCCTAAGAGGTGGCTGACCAAGGGTGATACTTAGTTGTGCTGACTAAGGACCTTATCACATGGGGTCTGAAGCAGAGCTAATCCAAAGGGCATCCACAGCTAATATGTGGATTACATATTATTTCCCCGTGTTTATACACGACGCTGCCCCAGAACACGGAGCTAATCCGTATTGTTTCCCCGTGTTTATACACGACGCTGCCCCAGAACACGGAGCTAATCCGTATTGTTTCCCCGTGTTTATACACGACGCTGCCCCTGAACTCAGCAGAACACGGAGCTAATCCGTAAGGAATAGAGAGATTTTGACATTCGGTTTGTTGGGGAAGTACAAGGGAGCCTTTCCATTCATTGCGCAATGGTAGGTGGGGAGAAAATCCCAGTGAGGGGAAGGGATTGCCTTGGCAAAAGGCAAACCGGATTGGAGAAAAGGAGAGGAGGAGGGAAGAGGGAAGAGGGAGGCGATCTCTCTCGCATTTTTCTGCACCGACACGCCACTGTGGGCTGCCTTCCCTTCTCCAGTCCTCCAGCCCTCCTCCTCCTCCTCGGTCCCCTTGGCTGCCTTTCCTCACGACTCCTTCCTCCCATCCTTGCCATCCACATTCTGCGACACCGGCTTTTTGTGACGGGAGAGAAGGGAGCCTTCGTATTGATTGCGCAATGGCCAAATGGGCGATATTCCGTTCGTTTTGCTATAGAACTGAATTTATTCTTACTTCGGGTATTTTTCGCTTATTCTTCACTTCATGGCCAGCGTTTGATAAGGTCCTAAGTAGCCAATCTAGGGGCCTAAGCAGACTGCCAGAAATAGTGCACATTAAATTGAGGCACTGCCCTGGCTCAGTGCTAGGGAATCATGGGAACTGTAATTTATTGTGGCACCAGAGCTCTCTGACAGAGAAGGCTCAATGTCTCAGAAAAAAAATACAGTTCCCATGATTCCCTAGCAATGAGCCAGGGCAGTGCCTCAATTTAATGTGCACTATTTCTGGTAGTCTGCTTAGGCTCTAGGATTCTGGTGCAAACAATTTAAAATAAGTTAAAACTATTTAAAATACTGGAAGACACAGGACATGCACAACCGGGATAAAATTAACTAGGCCTGAAGGCTTTAATGAAAAGACATTTTTTGTCTTGGTGATGAAATTATACTAGTGTTGGCACTAATCGGACCTCCAAGAGCATTGGGCATTCCACAACTGGGGTGACACAGCAGAGAACGTCCTCTCCCATGTCTTCCCACAATGTATTATCCTGCTGATGAGACAGAGATGGGCCCCTTCAATAGATGAGCAGGCATATATAGAGAGTGGCACTCTGTCAAGTATTGAGACACTAAGCCAAATATGAAGTTTGGTTAAAATAAAGTCATATTTTGGCACTCTGGAGCAAGAAAACAAATCCAGAAATTTGAAGTCTTGAAGATCAGGATTGAAGTCTTGAAGATCAGGATTCTCTGTGAGATTTTGTGCCTCCCCAAACTACAAAATGCAGTTTTTTTCTATGGCAGATAAAGTGAAATCATAGTACTATAATTGAAAGGGTCCAAGATTTGGTTGCTCAGAAAGTTTCAAACTGCAATCAGAGTTGTTATGGCAGGAAGTATAGATACTATACTATAAAGGCACTATATAGCAAGTCTACAATAACAACTGTTACCTCTGTTCACCAGCAGAGGTAGAAGAACTGCTTAAAACTTGAAGGGAACCCTATTTTAAGTATTTTTCATCATGTGTTGGAAAAAGAAATAGTCTGTACTCAGTGTTAAGGCCTTCAGTAGAGATCTAAGGCCCAACACATTTATATTTAGCTCTGTGTGTTGTCAAGTCCCAAAGGTTAATCAGATGGTAAATTTTACATCCTGCTATTAAACCTTCCACTATGCAGTCCTATGTGTGTCAGTTCAGGAGGTAAGAGCAATAAATTCTATCAGGCTTATTGCCAGGTCAACACGAGATGCTGGTATGTAATACCATGGAAATGGCCAAAGAGTGTTTCTTAAGAATGGCCAGATCAGTGAATTGCAGTAACACACATCTTCTCATCTTTTCTGCACTCAATAAAACAAAATCCAAATCATTCTGGAGGGATCTCGGTGTAGACAGAGACCACTTTCCTCTTGGCCATGTGGGGATTGAGGACAGTAAAATTTAAACTACATTAAACCCCTAGATATGTTTCTGCACTCAGTCTGTGGGCACTAACAAATTACAATTGTTTGTCAAAGACTTCCCTAAATTGCTGCCTTTCAAGAGCTATGGATTAACAAGCCCATCAGCCCCAACCAGCTGAGCAAGTGCAGGAATGTGAAGGGAATTATCACTCAAAACCTCTCAGTGGAATAGTACTAGAGATGGCTTTAACAATATTATGCCAGCAAACCATCATTGTAATCCAATCCAGGTTTTCCTTACGAAAAAATATGACAAAGATCACCTTGCAATTTTCGAAGCTATTCCAGCAGAAGCTTCTTATTCGAAAGCTTGGTTGTAAATGTAAAACTCCACTTTTTAAGTTTTGGGGAGAGTAAGGAATGTCCTGTCTTGCCAAGGAGAATGAAAACTCCAGAAAACTGTGCCTGTCAGGCAACACATATTGATGAACCATTGTGTTACAAGGAGAGGCACTGCTATCCTCCAAAGGCTGTTGCATGATGGCTCCCATAAGCTCAAGCCACCAGGGTCAGAACAGTGGGAGCTGCAGTCCAACATTGGAAGGGTTGTAAGTTGCCCACTTCTATGTTATCATGATGGAATATTGTTAGCTGGAAATGATGTTGCTTCAGCAACCTTGGCATCTCAGTAGATATGATAGGACAATCCTATTCCCATTCTAGGGATAGCAAATCTTCACTTATTACATTCTTGCACACAAAAAGAACAAAATCTTGAAAAAGTTTACTTCCCTCTAGACGAGATTCAAAGATTTTTTGTGTATTTTATAATGATTTTTCACTGTTGGGCATTTATGAAAATTTCATATGTGCAAAGACATTTTTGTTTCATTTTGCAAAACACTGTGGCTGAGATCATACATTACAGTTGTGTAGCATAAATCAACATTTACATAGTTATGTAGTGGTTGTGGTACATCACCCTATGCAAAGCTGTCCTTGACAAATCCCATCAATATGAACAAGACTGGCATTAGTTTAATGGTGCTGGCACAGATGAACTGGCTACTGGGTTATGCCTGCAGTCCGAAGAATATCTTTTGTAAGGCATCTCTGAGGCTTTGTCTGCACAGGCCAAATAAAATGTTCTCCCCACATTCCCATGACAAGGCATCCTGATGATGTAGGGCCCAGTCTCTGATTCTGGTGCAACAGTTCAGCACCAAACCAGTGGTATACCACTGCCCTAAAACATATTTTAAAACTCACCTTTTGCTCTGGATCTTCCCAGAACATCTAGATCCCTCTATTGTGACACCAGACAGCTGTTTACAACATGTCTCACTTTACCAACCACCATTGTCACTGCTGTCATGTGTTGCTCATTCTGAGGTCAGAACAAGGTGCCCAGCCATGTGGTCAACACGGGGCACCTCATTTTTACCTCAGAATGAGCGACATATGGCAGCAGCAGTGATGACAGGTGGCATAGCAGGATGCCCATGAGAACATCCTCCTAGTGTCACAACAGAGTGCATGTGTAACTGGAGGACATTAGGGCAGTTCTGGGGTCAAAATACTCTGGGCTAAGAGCCAGCATGGTATGCTGATTTGAGTGTTGGACTACAACTCTGGAGACCACAGTTCAATTACCCTCTTGGTAGTGAAACCCACTGGATGACCGTGGCCAAGTCACACTCTCTCAGTGTCAGCTGAAGGCAATGGCAAACCTCTGAACAAGTCTTGCTAAGAAAACCCCATTATAGATTTACCTTAGGGTCACCATAGGTCAGAAATGATTTGAAGGCACACAACAACAAAAATATCTGGAGTATTCTAGCCAGTGCAGGCACCAACTGAGCTCATGCAGTAAGGGAATCACACATCTTGGAAAACAAGACATCTACAGTGAACTACAGAATAAAGTTTTATTTGATCACTAAGAGCTGACTGTCAGTGTCCCTCCAATAAGTCAGGCAAGACCTTGGCCCCCATGATCCTTCTAACTGTACATGCTAGGATTTGAATTTGGCTCTCATACATGCAAAGCATTTGCTCTGCTTCCATTTCATGATCCCCCCCACACACCTTTTCCAAATAAGTAGGTACTTGCACACTCTCCATTTGTGCAACCAGAGAATGAGGGCCAGAGTATGGCTGTGATTAAAATGTTGGACTAGAACTGGAGAGATCCAGGTTCAAATATTCACTCAGCTTTGAAGCTGACTGGATGAATTTGAACCAGTGCACCTTTACCAGTCTAACCTACCTCACAGGATTGTTCTGATAAAAATGAGGAGGAGGAGGAGGACCTTGAATGAATGGTAGGATATAAACAGAATACATGAATAAATAGACCTGAGGCACTGTTTTGGGAAGTCATCTCTGATGTTTGTGTCTGCAAGTGGCTGTTGTGCCTCTCTTGCCTAATTCCCAAGCTCTTTGAGAGAAATTACCAAGAGACATGCTGTTAATGGAGCTGTGTTTTTGCCTATTGAAACAAATTTTGTCAGCTAGCCAGTATAGGATTCACAAAATTTTTATCTAGTATGGTGCAGGTGGAGAACTCTGCAGCCCTCTGGATGCTGTTGGATTGCAGTTTCCCATCATCCCTCCCCATAGGCTATGCTTGCCTGGCAAGCTGGAGTTTCAGCCCAACAACATCTGGAGAACTGCACATTCCCCATCCCTGTAGTAACAATGTGTGTTGTTCTCCATTGGTATGGTTCTCCAACATGAGAGGGGTAAACATACAACTTTACCCTTCATTATTTGCCAGAGGAGTATGTCACATCTGTGAAACCAAGCTTATTTGTTGACTTGTTCCTCCACAGTTGGATTATGACCGAGCACAGATGGTAGTAAGTCCACCACTGTCTGGATCAGACACTTACCCTCGAGGGCCAACAAAGCTACCTCAGAGCCAGAACAAAGCCAGCTATTCAGGTGGCAGCTACCAGTACCCAGCCGTCTATCACAAATTCTCTCACTACCACCACCAGCCTTCTCTGTCGCCCAGTTCTCATTACATTTCCACAGCTTCTTATCCCAGCTCCCCAAGCACCACCTCAGGCGCTTATCCTCCACCCAGCTGGGGATCCTCCTCAGACCAGCAGCCCTCCCGGGTGTCTCATGAGCAGTTCCGGGCAGCCCTGCAACTGGTGGTGAGCCCTGGGGATCCCCGGGAATACTTGGACAACTTCATCAAAATTGGGGAAGGCTCCACTGGCATTGTTTGCATTGCCACAGAGAAGCACACAGGGAAGCAAGTTGCTGTCAAGAAGATGGACCTCAGGAAGCAGCAGAGGCGGGAACTGCTCTTCAATGAGGTAAGAGCCACTTGGAGACCAAGCAAATGGGGTATATTTGTGTGTGTGTGTACTTCCATGCCATTAACTATAACTAGACTTAAGTATGTTACTGGACTGTGTAATTTAAGGAGCATTTTTAAAATCTGTTTTCATGTCTGCAATTCAGACTCCATATTCCAGACTGTCAAATGCCTGTGACTGAAGTGATTAGACCAGGGGTAGGCAACCTTTCCCCTTTAAGGGCCAAGGGACTTCAGCTCCCAGAAGCCTCAGCTATGTTGGCCAATAGTCCCATGTTAGCCAATAGCTCCTGGGATTCTGGGAGCTGAAGTCCCTCGGCCCTTAAAGGGGAAAGGTTGCCTACCCCTGGATTAGACTGTGTGTTGAATTTATAGCCTGCCAATGAGATCAAGATAGCGTTCATGGCTCTTTGCTGCTTGGTTTTATTTTCACAAAAGCTCTGTGAGGTAGGACAAAATGAGTGAGCAATTGGCCCAAGGTCACCCTATGAGTTCATTGAGGATTTGAACCTAGATGCTTCCCCCTCAGCTCCCAGTCCAATATTTTTAACCCCCACCAATGGCTTATGGTCTAACTAGGGGCAAGGTCCCTCATGCTGGCAATCTGACCTTTGCATCTAGCATGTGCTTAACTGCTTGGTGATTCATCTTCATCCATGGAGGCTTGATGATTCATCTTCATCCATCCTTCTTTGGCTGAAGATAGCCTTTCATGAAGACGTCTTTCTGTATTCCTCCATGACAACGTCTCTGGCTTCAGTCCAGGGTTCTTCGAGCACCCAGTCAATTAGGCTTAATAGTGCAAATCTATTTTTACATTATCTTTAAATTCTACTGGGATGTTCTTCAGGTTATACTTTGGCATGATAGTTGGTTTAGTGTTCTTCTTTAGCTTTATTCTAATTTTTGATATCAACAGTTCATGGGCTGTGCCACAATCTGTTCCTGCAGATTGCAGAGTGAATGGAGCTTCTCCATCTTCTGCTTCCAGTTATGTAATCTATTTGATTTCTATATTGGACATCAGATGATGCCCACGTATAAAGTTACCTCTTTAGCTTCTCAAAGAATGTGTGTGCTATGAATAAACAGTTGGCCTTGCAGAATTCAGCCAGTCATTTTCTTCATTTATTTCTTAATCCCAGACGAAATTTTCCTAGTTTGATTCTACTCTGTTTCTTACTATTGCATTCCATTTGCCTCTGTTTAACAAGTTCTGTTTTGGTATGTGATCAGTTTTCTCCAGGATTCCAGCATAGAATCATCAATTTCTTCTTCTGCCTCTGTAGTTG
Organism: Phrynosoma blainvillii; assembly: GCA_026167975.1. Lineage (NCBI taxonomy): Eukaryota > Metazoa > Chordata > Lepidosauria > Squamata > Phrynosomatidae > Phrynosoma > Phrynosoma blainvillii. The sequence goes on along the minus strand of JANUYF010000001.1, from coordinate 198,078,662 downwards.
GATGATAAACTTGAAGGATGGTTATACTGATGGGTTTTTCCTGAAGTCTTATTGATATGATTTGGTCAAATTTTGCAGTATATCCTTTAACTGCTTTTGCTACATCTCTCCTCAGTATTAATGCCACTGCATTCCTTTTTTTAGATTTTCATTTCCTGAGTAAAATATTGTGTAATTATCTGACTGAAAATATCCTATTCCAGTCCACTTTAGCTCACTCACCCCAAGTATTGCAATGTTTATACATTCCACTTCTTATTTAACTATGGGGCTAAATAGATAGCCCCTAAAGTGGGGGGGGGGGGCGTCCCGCCACCCCTTTCCTTACCATATTGGGGCTGCAGCAACCATATGCCATAGCCCCGATCCAGCACTTTGCCACTCCAAAAAGAGCTAGCAAATGCTGCTCCTTTTTGGAGGGGCAAAAAGCCAATTTTGCCACTGCAGCAGCGGCTTTTCCACACTCCTTTGGTACAGCGTGTCTGAAAGCTGCACCAAGGGAGAAACCTGATGCCACCCGGTGTGCGGCAGGGCATGCAGCATGTCGGCGGCATTGGGGCAGAGTCAGGGCAGCCGGTGTGTGATCACTATGCCCCGACTCCAACCCCAGGCTGTTTTGGCTGGTCTGTACAGGGCCTATGTCTAGCATCCCCTGATTTTTCTGAGCATATCAACCACTGATCATCATTTCAACTTCAGCTGAGTCCTCAGTTCCTACTTGTTCTGTTCTCTACCCCAGTAATTCATTTGGTGCCATCTGGCCTGGGAATTTCATGTTCTGACACTGTCTCTTGTTTGATTTTGGATTACCTCATTGTGTTTTCACAGTTATGGCATTCAAAAGAGTTTACTGTGCTTTCTAGATACTACTAACAACAACAATAATAATAATAATAAAATTTATTTATATCCCGCTTAATGAAATCAATCCAAGCGGCTTACAATAAAAGAAAATACATACATCAAATTCCCAAACTTCCCATCTCCCAATAAAACAGTATTAAATGACATATAATTAAAATATCCATTAACAAATTTTAAAACCTACAACCTAAAAAATACAAACACCATAACTAAAATAAATTGCAATGCCCCAGGTCAGACTCAAAAGCGCTCCTCATCCACCAACAAGTGGTGGGGCCACGGAAGGAACGCACAGTCAGAAGGCCCGAGGCTGGGACAAATTACTTTGGAAAAGCCTGCCGGAAGAGATCCGTCTTGACAGCTTTCTTAAAGCTGTCTAAAGATGTCAATTGATGGATCTCGTCCGGCAGGTCATTCCAGATTTTAGGGGTGACAACAGAAAAGGCTCTCTGGGAGGTCGCCATGAGCCTAGATTTTTGAGGCTGCAGCAGGTTCTTCCCAGAGGAATGGAGAGCACGGGGAGGATTGTATGGAAAGAGGCGGTCCCTGAGATATCCTGGACCCAAGCCATTTAGGGCTTTAAAGGTAATAACCAACACCTTGTACTGGGCCCGGAAGCTGATAGGCAGCCAGTGGAGGGACCTCAAAACCGGAGTAATGTGGTCCCTCCTAGATGAACCAGAAATAAGCCTGGCTGCCATATTCTGAACCAGCTGAAGCTTCTGAACCAAGCACAGGGGTAGCCCCATGTAGAGCTCATTACAAAAGTCGAGGCGGGAGGTTACCAGCGCATGTACAAGTTTCGAGATCCCTTACTTCCAGAAAAGGGCGCAGCTGGCGTATCAGCCGAAGCTGATAACAGGCGCTCTTGACCGTCGCATTAACCTGATTTGTCATCAGGAGCGATGAGTCAAGAAGCACCCCCAGACTGCGAACACAGTCACTGGAGGAGAGTGTGACCCCATCCAGGACTGGAGGTTGCAACCCAATTCTTGGTTTCGGGGCCGCTACCGTGAGCACCTCCATCTTGTCTGGATTCAGTTTCAATCTGTTTTTCCTCATCCAGCCCATTACCGCCCAAAGACATTCATTGAGAGAGGAGATGCCATTGGAATTCGAGGCCGACGAACGAGACACGGAGAAATAGATTTGGGTGTCATCAGCGTACTGATAACACCCAGCACCATAACTTCGTATAATCTCACCCAGCGGCTTCATATAGATGTTAAATAACATCGGGGACAAAATAGCCCCCTGAGGGACCCCACAAGTGAGCTCCCTCTTACTAGAGCTACAGTCCCCGAGCAGCACCCTCTGGGATCTACCCGAGAGGAAGGACCGGAACCACTGCAAAGCAGTGCCCCCAATACCTAACCAAGAGGATGCTGTGGTCTATTGTATCGAAAGCCGCTGAGAGGTCTAAGAGCACCAACAGGGTCACACTACCCCTGTCGATTCTCAGACGCAGATCGTCGGTCAAGGCAACCATGGCAGTCTCAACCCCAAAGCCTGTCCTGAAGCCGGTTTGAAATGGGTCTAGATAATCGGCTTCATCCAAGACCGCTTGGAGCTGAAGAGCAACCGCTCTCTCGATTACTTTGCTCAAAAATGGCAGCAATGACACAGGCCTATAATTTTTCATATCCAGAGGATCTAGGGAAGGTTTTTTCAGAAGTGGCCTAACAGCTGCTTCCTTTAAGCAAGATGGAACATATCCTTCCCTGAAGGATGCATTGATGATATCCGTAAGGAATCTCATCAGTGCATCCCCTCCCTGGATGGCCAGCCATGATGGGCAAGGGTCAAGAGGGCAGGTTGTCTTCCTCACCTTTCCAAGCAGCTTGTCCACGTCCTCGGTACTCACAGATTGGAGCTGATCCAGTATAACCACATTGACGGAGTTACTGGACACCTCGCCTATAGACTCTGTTTCAAGAGTGGCATCTAGGTCGGCTCTTATCTGAGAGATTTTTATCTGCAAAGTAGTTATTAAACGTGTCACTGCAGGCCGTCGTTGGGTTAAGTAAGGGATTTGGCACAGGGGGCACCTGCATCATCTCCCTCACCACCCTAAACAGCTCTGCTGGACGAGACTCTGCAGACGCAATACAAGCAGAGGAGAAGACTCTCTTCACTGCGCGTATTGCCTCCCTATAGGAACGAAGAAAATTCCTATGGCGAGTTCTGTCAGATAAGAGCCGAGTCTTCTGCCACCTGCGTTCTAGCCGTTGTCCAGCCCGCTTCATCCTCCTAAGCTCCGGCGTATACCAAGGCCTTCGATTTGAAGCAGGATGGCAAGGATGCTTGGGAGCAATCGTGTCGATAGCCCTGGTAAGGTCAATGTTCCAGGTATTAACCAGAGCTTCGACAGGGTCACCGGCATTCCCAACCATTAAACCCTCTAAGGCTTTCTGGAATCCCATAGGCTCCATCAGCCTTCGAGGGCGGACCATACGAATAGGTCCACCACCCCCGGCGGGGCAGATATTGGCTCTGAGTTCAGTCTTGACCAGGAAATGATTGCTGTGGTGCCACTGCTGTTTCTGAGAGATCCTCTGTCAGTATCAGTCCCACTTCTGTTTCTGTGCAGTAGCTGTTTGGCATATTGAGTCATATTGAGCCCCTTCACAAAAGCCTGTATGACATGGGAGACCCTACAAACAGCACTGCTGCTATCAGCATAGCCCCTTGCTTTATAGGACCACACAATCCCACCACTTCAGAAAGGCAATGCCATTGGTGTGATTTACAAATACTGGGTGAAAACTGAATAAAATTCTCATCTCTGTGGTTTTTTCTCCCTACTGGTTTTCCCAGGTGGCAGGAAACTCTTTTTCAGCTAGGAAACAAATATTTGGAAATAATATTTCCATCCCTGGCCTGAGTTGTTGTCCCTTCCCCTTTCCATGTATTGACAGCAGCTGGACTAGCAGTTCAATCATAGTCCAACACCGATACTGGCATGACATCCCCCAACACACCAGAAGGCAACAGGACAATTTTAGGGGCCAGGATGTGGCTGAGGGACATAGCTGTCATGTCCAGGAGAAACAACCAGGAGGCTGTCACGCTCCTATCTACTGTTTGAAGGAATTAACTCACTTTGTCTAATGCTAGGGCTAGCCCTGGTCTCACTTTCCCTATCCCTGCACTATATCTCTAACCATTGCACTTCAAATCTTCAAATCAATCTTTATTTATGGTCAATAGACCCATCAAGGCATACAATAACTTAAAACACATACATGGAAAGATTATATATAACATAAAACCCATATAATATAAAAAGGTTTCATTAAAATGCAGAAAGTTAAAAATAAAATTAAAATGACTAGAATAATTATAAAAAAGGCCTAACCATTGTAGAAAAAGAATTGCAACAGTGTTTTTCACATCTGTAAGACATCTGTCTCAAATTTCAGGTCTTCCTGTTGGTTGCAGGTAGGGGGGCTCTTTGTACTGTCCTAGCCCCAGTGCACTTATTAAATTGAGTGGGGAGGTTAATTTTTGGTGTGGGTCTTCTATGACCACACTTACATGCTGGTTCACCTAAGGATCTAACATGCACTTTCTTTCTGTTGAGGCTTATTATGGCACCAGTAATTCACATTAGAATGCAAGCCAGGTGTGTGTGTGTGTGTGTGTGTGTGTGTGAATGGGGATGGTAGAGTCTTGGTTGAAATATCCATATAATTTGGCACATGCTGATACAGAAGAAGAGAAAGAATCCGTAACCTTTTACGTCATCTATAGTCTTTGTTCTTCTCACAGGTTGTAATCATGAGAGACTACCATCATGAAAATGTGGTTGACATGTACAACAGTTACCTTGTGGGGGATGAGCTGTGGGTTGTGATGGAGTTTCTGGAAGGTGGTGCATTGACAGATATTGTAACTCATACAAGGTAAGCTTGGCTAATGTACAGCGGACACCTTTGCAGACAAATGATTCCTTCTAGTAATCTGATCATTTGCAGATTTCCATGGCAGCCAGGGGTCTCAAGTTCATTCTAGCTGGGGTAGCTGGAGCAGATTTTATCTCTTTTGTGGGAATGGACTGAATCTCTGTAGAAGAAGTGCCAGGGATGCATCCAAGCATGTACACAACTCTGAATTAAGGCAAAAGTGATGAACTGGTGGGAAGGAAAAGAAAAAGCATTAATTATAATGTCATTTTATTATGAACAGTAACAAAGGAGGAACAGGTGGAGGAGTGAGTGTGAATATTGGAATATTGGTTCATCCTCTGCTGCTGATTCCTCGTAATTCCCTCCACTGTTTCTATGGCAACCAATGAATTTACTAAACTTAGTTTGAATGTAGCAATGCCAGTGTCTAGGAGATAGTGAAATAAGGATGGCTGTTAATTGGCCAGGTAGTATTCCCAAAGTGGGTATGTTCTGCTGCTCATACAGACAATTATTTTGAGTATTTCTTAGGTCCAATTTACTTTCTATTAGGATAAAAAGGGTTATTAACAAACATACAGAGAGACATACAGAGACACACAAAAACACATTGTTTTCACAGTGTGCACAAGATAACATCCTGTAGTTACAAACTAAAATGCTTAGGGAAAGTGGTTTTTGGACTACAGCCTTGCTGGCTGAAGGATTCTGGGTATTTCAGTCTAAAAAGTAACTTTTCCTGAGCTCCGACATGGCTTAAATGCAAGTTTCATATGCAAAATATATAACACTACACTACTCTCAGTGGACATGCAATCCCATTCACAGTAAATGCAGCTAATGATGTGTATGATAACCCACCACTGTCATGTGAATAATCTTGCAAAACTGTTTTGTCTTTGGATGCACATGGCTGTAAGTGTTGCAAGTAGAGAAATAGAAACAACTGTGCTTGTACAAGCTAATAGGCACCAAAAAGGCAACAGAGATTATAGAGACAGCTACTTGGAAAGCTCTGGTTAGTTAGACCTAAATCTAACTGTTAGTTCTAGCCTGAATAACTCCATTGAATCAGTGTGGTATAAATAAATCTTCTCAAGTTCCTATTGATTTAGAGCAGGGGTAGGCAACCTTTTTGAGCCGGGGGCTGGGTTGCTGTCCCTCAGACAATTGGGGGCCTGAAGCACCAAAAATAAATAAATAAATAAATAAATAAAAATTAAAAAATTAAAAAATTAAAAAAATATGCATGCACACTCTCTCAGCCCCAGAAAAGCCATGGCAAAACCCCTGTAGAGATTTTGCCAAGAAAACCCCAAGAACAAGTAATAACAACAATAATCAATATCATCATGGCGGGCGGCGGTGGCGGTGGGGGGCGGCGGCAGCAAGACTGGCCTGGGGCCGGTCCAAAGGCCTCGGAGGACCGCATCCGGCCCCCGGGCCTTAGGTTGCCAACCCCTGATTTAGAGGATCTGTTGTAGCTATGATTAACAGAGGGATTATGGTAGTTGATCCTGCTTGATCTTGTAAGCTAAGCAGGGTCAGCCCTGGTTAGTACTTGGATGAAAAACCACCAATGAGTATCATGTGCTCTGTAGGCTATTTCAGAGGAAGGAACTGACAAAACCACCTCTGAATGTTCCTTGTTTAAGAAAACCCAATGAAATTCATAGAATCATCATAAGTCAACAGGTGACTTGAAGACATATACACATACCGTCAAAGCACTTTTGTTCTCTTCCTGAGGGAGACTGTCATAAAAGTGTGTCTTTTGTCATGCTGGAAAAATCCATTTGGCAAAAGGGAGGCTTTTATAACCATATCCCTCTAGAAGAAGAATGGAAATGCTACAGCAGCATGCGGAGAGGCAAGGAGAAAGCCACTGCTCTGCTGTTCCTTCTTGGCTTCCTTTTGTCAGGAAAAAGGCTCTGTCTTCAAACAAGTGCTCTTGCTTTGTGTCTTTGCATAAGTAAAGATAGCCATGACTGTGTCTCGGGGGGGGGGGATGCAGACGGGCGGCCCTGGGCTGCTCCAGGAAATGGAGGATCAAGGCCGAGGCTGCTGGACACATCGCCCTGATTCTCCGGTTTGCCGCCTTGGAAAGGAGCGCCAAAATGACGCTCCTTCCAGAGGCGGGAAATAGGGTGCTCCAAGAGCTGCCGCGTGGCTCTTCTGCATCCCTTCTGACACAGCGTGTCAAGACGCTGCAGCAGGAGGATGTTCTGATGGCACATACCATGCGTAACGGCGTGCGCCGTCAGAGCTTCCTTGGGGAGGGGTTGGGGTGCCTGGTGTGCCTCTCCCCTCCCCTGCCTCCAAGACAGTGCAAAGTGCCATCTGTAGAGGCCCTCAGTCTAGGAAATATAAATTCTGTGGACCTACTTAAGATGCTTAATCTGAAAATTTCAACAAGATTTCTTGGGTCCCATTTTGGAGAAGAGGCAACAATTGGTTTAATACTTTTTTAAGGGGTAGGTGGGTTTGGGGCTGTTGGATTATATACACTGTATGGAATTTTAATCGCTGTTAGCTGCCCCAATTGTTTGACAGAGGGGCGGGGTATAAATTATTATTATTATTATTATTGTTATTATTATTATTATTATTATTATTATATAAATTGAATAAAATTAAAGTACACTAATCTAATAAGAAAACTCTAATTACAATTCAAGTATTTTATTATCTCAACATTGAATTGGGAGCGGACAATGCTAGATGTTGTTCGACAACCACTCCCATCATACCTTAGTAGCCCTGGCCTACACAGCTCATTTTAAAATGGGAACTGTAGCCCAACAACATCTGGAGGGCCACATGTTCCTATCCTTGATTCAACAAGTCTGCATTTTCCCTGAAATATGAATCAGAAAACTAGAAACACAGATTTAAATTAATCCACTCTAAAGCCACATCAAAGATGTTAAAGGCATAAATCTAATTGATGCAATGGGTCTGTTGTGGTTGGGACAAGGAAGTGGATTTAGACCAAAGACTGCGGCTGGCATTCTGTATTGCAGTTACGGACTTATAATGTAAAATTATAGATTCATAACTGCTCTGTATCCACTAAAACCACATAGTCACAATCATGACACTGTTGCCACAGTTGTAAATAACCTCCCAAACCTACATTACTGGGCAGTAGCCACTCTGTTCTGTTAGCAATCGGAATGCAAAAAGATGATGTTTCCACCCCCACCTGCAAACAAGGCTGCAACAATTAGAATCATATCCCCTGTTGCAATTGCAGTGGGCCCTTGGTATTCACTGGGGTTTCATTCCAGGAACCCCTGTGGATATCTAAATTTGTGGATGCTCAAGCCTCATTAAATACAGTGGCATAGTAAGATTTTATCCCTTATAGAAAAATAGAAAAATAAAAGTTATTTGGGGGAATATATATATATATATATATATATATATATATTGTTCAAGCTGTGAATGCTTGAATCCATGGATAAAGACTCTGTGGATACAGAGTGCCAACTGCACTTGTTGCAGCCTCACATGCTGGTGGGAGGGGTTAGCAATATCATCCTCCTGCGCCCTGATATCCAACAGAATAGTCCTCAATTTCTTGGTGTAGCTGCTGCCCAGTATAGTAAGGTTTTTTGGTGGGGGGGGGGGACATTGACCAGGAGATGTTATTTGTAGTTATGCATGGATAGCTAAGTATGTGATGCAGAGTTTGGACCTATATTCCCCCAGCTTTCAGCACTTAACATCATTGGCATGTAGTCTGATTAAAAAATTTACAGGAATTTTTCCTTACATTTCCCTTATTTCCCAGCCTGTGAAAGAATTCTGTCTGACTTGTAAGTTTGCAAATTGAATTTTATACACTCATTAATTCAAAAATGGGTCATTATCTCATTTATTTTGTGACTTTTCTTCATGGAATCATGGCTATTTTTAAGAACTGCTTCAGCCCACATACTAAAAATGCTCATCTCTTTCATTAAGTGCTATTTTCTCTAATGCTAGTCACCATGCCAAATATTTTGACAGGCATTAAATTGCAAACAGATGCTTCCAGAAAATTCTTTTTTAAATGCTGTCATTAGAGTTGGATTCTTTACAATCACTCTTTAATCATCATTCCAGCATTTTATGACCTTCTCTTTAAGACTTTCCCAAAGTATTTGCAGCATTTATATAAATAGTATAAGGAAGAAGAAGAGGGTACGCTGGCGACACTGGAAGGGTTGGCCTAGCACTAGGACACAGTAGATGCCGCACTGTGCCTGAATCAAGGGCTGTTAAATGTTTTCAACAGCTCATACCTGGGCCTTGCTATTTTATTTTATTAGTTAGATTTCTATCCAGCTTTTTCTCCAAGGAACTCAAGGTGGCATACATTGTCATGCATTTTTTCTCTCACAAGAACCCTGTGAGGAAGGGAGGTTGAGAGTTAGTACCTGACCTGAGATTAAATGATGATCATTGTGGCGAAATGGAGACTTGAACCCTAGTCTCTCCACTTCCTGACCATTGGCTCTCACAGCACCAGGGATACTCAGCCCCGTTAACTTCACAGGAAGTTATACTGAGTCAGACCGCTGGTCTACCTTGCCCAATATTATCAACATTGCAATTATAGGAAGTGGTCCTGAAGATGCGAGAGGGGGAGTAGCTCAGTGGTAGAGCATAATAAGTTGCCACTTTGAATCCCTGACCTCTCCAAAATTTCACACAGGGGTCCAGCTCTACCTGGAAAAATCAGGGATTCAAAGTGGCAACTTATTATGCTCTACCTCCTCTTACATCTTCAAGACTTCTTTTTGCCATCATTGCCACAGCAGGTTTGTCTTTTTTGTGCCATCATAATTATTTAGCTCAGCCCACTAGTAAACTTCGGATGCTCATCATCAAAATGGTAGAGCAGAATAAGCAGAGAACAGGATTGCCTTGTTTGGGGGATTCATATCACCAGTAGCACATTTACATGCAAAAAGTTGCAAATTCAATTCCTGGATTTCCAGTTACATGGCAGCAGGTGATGGTCAAGGCCTCTATCTGAGCCCTTGGGGAGAAGCTGCCAATTAGAATAGATAATGCTGAGCTAGCCTGACCGATGGCTTGACTCAATAAGGCAACTTTCTACATCCCAAATGTAGCCTGGAGCAGGAAGCTCAGACTAGTCTCAGTACAAAGAGACAGCAGTGAGGTGCTTCCAATTTCCACTGTGGGAACCAGTACAGATGCCTACTAGGGATGGCAGCCTTATCTTCTTTCATTTTGAGTCATTTCTTTATTGATAATGCAGTACTCAAAGAGGAGAGAGAAGTGATTCACTGGTCTTAAGCTGATTTTTCAGCCTCAGTGAACCTAACCTCTAAAAGGGGATTGACGGACAAATTAGGTTTACAAGAAGTATCCCTAAAAGCAGGGGGCAGGGATGGACTGTAAACAAAACAGAAAACTACAAAACAGCCCAACAAAGACATGAAAATGCTTGAAACAGTGGCTGGCTGCTGGGGGACAATTCATGATAAATGAAGGGAAGGTAGGAAAAACAGACAACAGAGCCTCTTTTTGTCACTACATTGTCTTTATCTTAAATCCAGTCATTAATCCCGATTAGAGTAAATTTTTGAATCAGTGGAAGTTAGTAAGCCAACATTTATGTCGGTTCCAATTGGCCTACTCTATATAGGTCTTTGTCTCCTGCACTAAATATTCAGACAAATATGCTTTTGAATACAATGCATAAATAAATATTGACACATTGTAAATTATCCCTGAAGGGAGTTGACTGAATAGGCTTGAGTTGTATTATTATGTGACATTATTATTTACAAATCATAGCATATCATTCTTAAACAACAGCTAGCATCCTGTTGGTTGCTATGTATCCAAGTTTAGGAAAATAGCTGGATGCTTCTCTGCTTCTCCTTCCACTCTCCATCAGCCATGGAATAGCCATGTTTGGGGGACCTAAGTACAGGCAGGTTTTTGAGGGGGTTGGATGGGAGACCATCATAGGTATGCCTCATAATTGCATCGCCCAATGAAGGATTGCAGACAAACTTTTTAACCTTATACTTTTAAAATCTTTTGTGGTTGCTGTACTTTTCTGGGTTTGTTTGTTTGTTTGTTTGTTTTGCAGGATGTGTGTTTCTCCTACAATAATAATACTGCAAAAGTTCTTTTCTTATGCCACTTTCTTAATTCTAGAATGAATGAAGAACAGATAGCTACTGTTTGTCTTTCTGTACTAAGAGCACTATCTTACCTTCACAACCAAGGAGTTATACACCGGGATATTAAGAGTGACTCAATACTTCTTACAAGTGATGGACGAGTAAGCATTCACTATTTCCTCTGATATTGATTTTTGTTTATTTGTTTGTTTGTGTTTACTGTAGCCATGGTATCATTTTCAAGAATAAAGCTAATATGCTTCCAAAGTGTTTTATGGCAATCAGCTCTAGAAAGCATATAACTGCACCTGCACATACCCTGTGTACAAGCTAGGAAAACTTCAGTGCATGTACAGAAAAGGGGTATTTCTTTACACCGTCAGCTCCCTACTCCAGATAGCATCTCCCCTTGTTTACAGATGGACAGCTGATGATGATGACAGAAGGGGTAGCTGAAAATAACAGCTCCCCCACATTGTTTGTTTGAAAAAAAATACCCATTTTTCAAAGCTGGAAGTAATTTCCAGCCTTTTCTAAATGTAATGGTGAGGCGGGTTGGCAGCCCCAGAGGATCACAGAGGCAGAAGACAGGTCCCCCCACCTACCTCAGCTGCCCACCTGACCAACATCAAAAAGAAAATAATCTTGCTTCTATTGTTATCAGCATTGTTCAGCTTTTTGTTTCTATGTCTGTGCCACTAAAAAGCCATCTGATCCCTTTTTTGTAGATATGCATATAGTGCCTCATTATGCATATTATTCCTGTGTTTATTATCTGCATGCACGTTTTGTAGGAGAGGTTGCATAATCATTTTATTTTTCTCTCCTCTTTTTTTTTCCAAATGCATCTTTTATATAGTCAGAAAACCAAAAGATATGCACACGCCTCTTGTACTCCTACAGAAAGGGGGATGGACCTCACACCCAGCATATGCATTGCTTCATCTATTCTTCATGCTATGGAAAAGAATTTTTGCCATAGTTGGGCTTTGTTTTATAAATAGTAACCATTATTGCTATGCTCCTATACACTCTATCCCCAGGTAGATTGGAGATTTGGGAGAAATGGGCAAAAACAACAACAACCCTTAATTAAAAGTAATGCCTGCACCATTGCCAAAATAAGTCAGACAATGCCATTGTCTGTCACCACAATGCCATAATTTATGGTGCTTCCTGATTAGCATCTTCCTGATTAGCAGCTTCCTGTTCTAGATCCCAAACTGCAGCTTGACATGACAAATGGGCTGCTCATCTGATATGCCTTGCCTTTTCCATTTCTGCCCTGCAAACCCAGGACTCAAGGCTCAGTCGCCACCTGCCCTTGATGATTTTGCACAGGGCATCACAAGTGGGCTTATCATGATGTGCAAGAGTATCCTGCAAAATTGTATTTTGTGAGGAACTGATAAAGAATACCTCCTTGTTTTGACTGAAGGATGTGGATGCCCCACTGGAAGAGGCAAGCAAGCTGCTGCACACATATAACATCTATTATGATTACAGCTATATAAAGCCAAGAGTGAAAAAACAAAAATCCCAGAAGATTCTCTCATGCATTTTTAAACACACAATTAATTCTAGGATAGAAACAAAACTCTGCTATGCTATACAATCCACAAGCCTCTTGTAGAGTTCAAATCCCAGTTCCTGATTTACTGGCTGCTCTTCCCTATGCTGTACATTTGCATAGCTATGTATGTTTAAAATGTTATTGCTAGACCTTTCTCTCAGGGTCTCTCTTAATCACTATTTAATAGAGATCTTTTCATTTTGTTGGGAAGGACAATCAAATTCAGGATGACTTTCACTCAGCCCTCTGCTCTCTTCCTCCTCTCTTCCTGCCCTCTTCATCTTCCTACTTTCTCCCAATCTCTACAAAAGGAATTACTCATTCTCCTAACTGCATTCAAAGTCACCCGGCCACTTCCCTTATTGTTATCTTTTCCTGGCTTTTCCATCTCCCAGTCCCATAAATCTCTGTCAGACTTAATCTCCTGTTGCTACTTCTGCATTCTTGCTTTTCAAACCCTCCTTAACCCAGCAACATATTTAAAATTATTATTTCCTTCCCTCTTCAGATAACTATTCCATCTCTCCTCCCATTTCCCTACACCTCCACACTCCTGACATTTGTCCTCTGACTCTCTTCTTTGGGCCCTTTCACACTATACAATTACACCACTATGATTCCACTCTAACTGCTCTAATTTCACTCTAATTGTATAATATGAAAGGACCCTTGATCATTTCCAAGATGATATCAGCTGTTCCACTCCACCATTCATTTGTTATTTTACTGGTTAGTAATATTTAACTCTCACTTTTCCTGCAGTATGCTCACAGAAATATGTGTGGCTCTTCTCCTTTCTACAATTGTACAGTAGGTCAGGCTGATAGAGGCTGGCCCAGGATAAGCAACTAAATTTGAACCTGGTTCACCCAAGCCATAGTCTAGCACTCTAATCACTATATCAAGTAGATTCCCATTGCATTGGCTCTCCCTAAGGTGTCTCCCCTCCCACCAAAGAATGAGTAGTACTCCAAATCAACATGGCATATCTGGGCAGCTGGAGGGTCCTAGGACTCTGGCAGGGCCCACCATTAACCCCAGCCCTGCCACCCATAATATTGGCTTCCAGTCCAGTTCTATAAACATTACAGCTAGGTGTAGCTTGTGTGTAATTGAGCTATGACACCCAGTGGGTGACCTTGGACAAGTCACACACACTCAGTCTCAGATGATGGCAATGGCAAACCCCCTCTGAAGAAACTTGCCAAGTAACCCTGTGCTAGGTTCACCTTAGGAATGACTTGAAGACACACAGCAACAACATTTAGGGGTATTTGGGGATATTAAACTGGCCCAGCCATCCCAGGCTGCTTAGCTTATTGCTGCCAGGTACATCCACAGAACCCACCATTGAAAGAGAGGGTGCACCCAGAGTCATATGCACAGTCCTCTCAAACCCAGAACTGAACAGGCTGGTTCTGAGGGTTCTTATCTACACCACTCCTAGCCTTTCACTGAGAGCAGAGGACTGAGTCTTTTAACAATTGATTTTAATGCTTCCACTTTCCCCCATTTAAATCCTTGGTTTGTTTGTTTGTTGATTGAATAGTATTCTGACAGTCTCCCAACATAGAACCCAAGGTGGCTTACAAGGTTAAAATGAAATAGTGCTCCAAAGCTGATGAATTAAAAAGGTAAAGGTAAATGTAAAAGTAGTCCCTTGACATGAATGTCTAGTCATAACCGACTGTAGGAAGCAGTGCTCATCTCTGTTACTAAGCCAAAGAGCCAGCATTGCCTGAAGACAAATCTGGTGGTCATGTGGCCAGCATGACTGCATCTAATGCTGTTACCTTCCCGCTGAAGTGGTACCTATCTATCTACATGCATTTGCATGCTTTCGAACTGCTAGATTGGCAAAAGCTGTGACAAGTAACAGAAACTCACCCCATCATGCAGCACCTGGGCCTCAAACTGCCAACTTTCCGATCTTCCAATCATCAGAATTGGCATCTTAACCATAACCCATTGCATCCCATGAAAAAGTTACAATTCAATTAAACAAACTGTCATATTTAAGAATAAAAAGTATAAAATCATTTGAAAACATAACAGTCAAGATAAAAAATACAGAACCCTCCCTTATACAAAAGATTCCTCACAACCAAGTAATCATCAAATATCTGTTTAAATAAAAAAATGGTCTTTAGAGGAGGGCCAGCCTAGCATCCCATGGGAAGGAGTTCCACAGGCTGGGAGCAGCCACCAAGAAGACCATCTTGCATGTGTGCACCCAACAGCCCTTTGACAGTGGTGGGACAAAGAGAAGGCCATCACTGAGGATCTTAAGTCTTGCCCTAACCCATATAGAGCTTTATGGTATTTACAAGCATGGTATTGAAACTATAAATATAAAATACAATGTCCCTCTATGTTGACAATTTGCTATTTAAATATTGCATTTTGTTTTAATAATCACCTCTAGACTCTACATAGTCTGACCTATTCAGTTCAATTGGTATTAAAAGTTAATATTAATTTTTTTAAACACAAGCCACTACAATCACTTCATCCTAAAACAAGAGTATCGATCTGCATTTCTCTTAAGAAAACAGTTCTAGTAAGTGCCTTCCCAGTGTGTGTACTCTGAAGTACAGTTTTCAAAGGTCAGCTTCACACAATGAAATGGGTTAGGCAGAAAAAGTGCAATCACCATGAGCCATGATTCAGTCTCACTTCACCAAGAACAGAGGTAATGTGAGGATGCCATTTCATAGAAAATCAGTGGGACACAAGCCCTGGATGATTTCACTGGGACTTGAGTTGATGCCAGTCTAATGTTAGTCATCAGCTTGAAATTATGAGAGGCATCAAAAGTGAATTTTGCACTGTAGGAAAGTGGAAGTCGTGGGATTTTCTTTCCCTCTTACAGAGTAAAACATGATGCCCCTGAAGCATTTTTCCTTTTCTTTACTGCTTTTGAAAAGATAGAACTGCATGCTTATTAAAAACTTGAACTTTTGGTGGCTACAACTCCCAGAATCCCCAGCCAGTAGGATTTAGGGAGCTGGCATTGAAAAAAGCACCTTTCCTAAGCTCTGCAAGTATCACATAATGCAATCTTGTTGTTGTGTGCCTCCAAGTCATTTTTGACTTATGGCAACCCTAAAGTGAACCTACCATGGGGTTTTCTTGGCAAGTTTCTTCAGAGCGGGTTTGCCATTGCCATCTTCTGAGGCTGAAAAAATGGGAGTTGCCCAACGTCACCGAGTGGCTTTTTATGTTCAAGTGAGGAATTGAACCCTGATCTCCAGAGTCATAGTCCAACTCTCAAACTACTAAACCACACTGGCTTGCTTTATTTAAATAGGGAATTATCATGGCTGGTAGACGGAGATGGGATGCTTTGAGATGGGATGCATTTGAGATGGGATGCTAGAGAAGAGTTGTGCAAATACCGTGGACTAAGAAAACAAAGAAATTAATCCTAGAGCAAATCAGGCCTGAATTCTCCCTAGAAGCCAGGTTGTCACATTTTGGGCCTATTATGAGAAGTCACTTGCTAGAAAAGACAATAATGCTTGGTATAGGTGAGGGCAGTAGGAAAAGAGAAAAACTGCATTCCATATGGATTGCAAATGGATAGACTCAATCAGGGAAACCAGAACCCTGGGTTTGCAATACCTGAGTAGGGTAGTTGAGGACAGGATAACCTGGGAGTCTCTCATTCATTGGGTCGCCATAGGTTGAAGTTGACTTGGACATGGATAAGTCATGGATAACTTCATGGATAATTGGATGTGGGGGTAAGAGAGCTCCATGTGGCCCTCAATGTGTCTTCATGTGACCTTCAGTATCATCCTGCTCTCCTGAACCTGTGTTGTTTTTTGTCAGTGGTGCATCATTCTTGGGATCAGCTTCACTGTGTGTGAGACAGAAACAATACACACAAAAGGTAGAGAAGAGATTCAATGACAGTGAGGTAGAAACAAGAGCCTGGAAAATATATTTTTGAAACTACAGCTCCCTGAAACCTCCATTCAGTAAGGCTATGATCCATATTTTGAGGGGAGTCTGGTAGTTGCAATTTTTTTAAAAAAAACAACTTTCCTAAGCTCTGCCAGAAAATGCTGTGCAATGCTGTAAACCCCTCCCACTTTGCCTCTAGTGCTGCCCACCATCAGCTGATATTTCGAACTTGCAACTGTCCTTCAGAGAAAAAGATTCTCCACCTTTGCTCACTCAGTATTATGGAAACCTGCTAAGTGTTTCCGGTAGCGGCCCCAAAACCAAGAATTGGGTTGCAACCTCTGGTCCTGGACGGGGTCACACTCTCCGTAAAGGATTGCGTTCGCAGTCTGGGGGTGCTCCTTGACTAGTCACTCCTGATGACAAATCAGGTAAATGTGACAGTCAGGAGTGCCTGTTATTAGCTTTGGCTGATACACCAGCTGCACCCTTTTCTGGAAGTAAGGGATCTTGAGACCGTTGTGCACACACTGGTAACCTCACGTCTAGATTTCTGCAATGCACTCTACATGGGGCTACCCTTGTGCTTGTTCTAGAAACTGCAGTTAATTCAGAACATGGCAGCCAGGATAGTTTCTGGAACATCTAGGAGGGACCATATTACCCCAGTATTAAAGTCCCTCCACTGGCTACCTATTAGTTTCCAGGCCCAGTATAAGGTGTCGGTTATTACCTTTAAAGCCCTAAATGGCTTGGGTACAAACTATCTTCGGGACCACCTTCTCCCCTGCAATCCACCCCGCGCACTCATGTCCTCTGGAAAGAGCCTGCTTCAGCCACAAAAATCTAGGCTTTTGGCTACCTCCCAGAGGGCATTTTCTATGGTCGCCCCCAGATTATGGAACGGCCTGCCGGATGAGATCCGTCTGTTTACATCTTTAGACAGCTTCAAAAAGGCTGTTAAAATGGATCTCTTCTGGCAGGCCTTTCCAGGATAGATACCCGGCCTCAAGAAACCCCTTTTTAGGAGTGTCCTCCAGGAACTCTCTTTTAACACCCTCAACAAGACACAACCACATTCCACTAATGCACTGCCAATTAATGTCGTGTTGTGTGTACGTCTGTGTTGTTGTTGTTGTTAAATCTGTTTTAATTTGTAAGATTTTAATCTTTAATTGATTTAATACTTTTTAAGGGGGGGTATGGAGGGTGAATTGTATTTTGTATTTTAATTTTGTTAGCTGCCCCGATTGTTCTCAGAGGGGTGGGGTATAAATAATAATAATAATAATAATAATAATAATAATAATAATAATAATGTCTGTATACAATGCACATACTATCCACTTAGTTATTTTTCTGATGGGTCTTCTTTGCCTGCTTTTTAGATAAAATTGTCAGATTTTGGGTTCTGTGCCCAAGTTTCAAAAGATGTTCCAAAAAGAAAATCTCTTGTTGGGACTCCATATTGGATGGCACCAGAAGTGATCTCGAGACTCCCCTATGGAACTGAGGTAAGTCGTTCAAACTAGAAGCTTGCTCCATCCACCAATATATTAGGGATGCATATCTTTATTTTCTTCTTGCACGAGAGAATGAAAAAAGTGTAAACCTTGTTTCCTCACTGTAAAAGATTTTAAAGATTTCAATTACCCCATTTTTGATTACTTCTGCTTTGGGGGCTTGTCATGCAAATATTGTGAACTTTTCTGTGCAAATGCTATGACAAATTCCTTTTATATAGAAGTATACAAAAATGTATGATATATACAAACTACAAAATAATGGTGTTCTATATAGTACTAAATAATGTTACAGACAATGATAGGAATAATTTCAAAATTACCAGCAGCAATGAACTCAATACTGTGAGTCTTCAAAACAATTTGTGGTCATATTAGCTAATGCTCTGTTTCTAATATTTTTGGCAACCAAACCAAAAAGTGACACACAGTGATTGGTATTACTCAAGATAAATAGAACTGATACTGCGAGAACATTCCCACCTACTTTAGTCAGCAAAGAATTCAAAATGTTTCTCTTGGAATGGACTATGATAGAGTGAACATGTTTTCCACCTGACATTGGCCACAAATACATAATCTCATTTCAAATGGCACTTTATGATAGCATCTGTCTAGAGCTGCCATTGTCACAACTTGAAATCACGGTTTGATGGAAGTATCTCTTATCGACACTGGCCTAATTTTAGACAAATAAGCCAGATTCTGTGTGCAACAAAGATGCACTTGTTCTAGATGGGAGAGATTAAAGTTTTCAGAAGAATTTATTCCATTCCAGACCAAATAATCCACAAAATGTATTTTGTGCCGAAACATTTTATTTTCTGCCAAACCCACTGTATTTTGTGCAAACTACACCTTTTCTGCTCTAAAAGTACTTGTGCAGGTAACCTCCCATTTTGACTTCTGTAATGCACTCTACATGGGGCTACCCTCGTGCTTAGTCCGGAAACTCCAACTAGTAGAGAATATGGCAGCCAGGCTGTTCTCCGGTACATTTAGGAGAGACCATATAACACCGGTCTTAAAATCACTACACTGGCTGCCGATTAGTTTCCGGGCTCAGTACAAGGTGTTGGTTATGACCTTTAAAGCCCTAATGGTTTGGGTCCAACCTACCTTCGGGACCGCCTCCTTCCATACAATCTGCCCCACACACTCAGGTCCTATGGGAGGAATTTGCTTCAGCCTATTAAAACTAGGCTGTCTGCAACCTCCCAGAGGACCTTCTCAGCAACTGCTCCCAGACTAGAACAGCCTGCTGGACAAGATCCATCATATTACTAATTTAAACATGACATCCTCTTGGAATGCCTGATAGAGTTGGGAATCGGAGGCACTGTACTTCAGTTTTTCCGTTCCTTTCTCTTGGGCAGGTTCAAGAGGGTGTCACTCAGAGACAGCTACTCCTCAAAAACAGAGCTTAAATGTGGTGTTCCTCAGGGTGCCATTCTGTCCCCGATGTTTTTTAACATCTATATGAAGCCGCTGGGAGAGATTATTAGGAGACATTGGGCGGGGGGTTATTAGTATACAAATGACGCCCAAATATATTTCTCCACGTCTCGGCCAACTGCTATGACAGCAGATGGCAGTTCTCCCCTCAATCAATGTCTTGAAAGCCGTAATGGACTGGATGAGGGAAAACCGACTCAAACTGAATCCAGACAAAACGAAGGTATTACAGTTGGGGCCCCCAAACCAGGTATTGGGTTGCAACCTCCAGTCCTGGGTAGGGTCACGCTCTCCGCTAAGGACTATGTTTGCAGTCTGGGGGTTCTCCTAGACTCGCCGCTTCACATGACAGATCAGGTGAATGCAACAGTCAGGAGCACCTGTTATGAGCTTTGGCTGATACACCAGCTGTGCCCTTATCTGGAAGTAATCAAATTATATATAATTTTTGTTTTTGAGTGAATACGAAATTTAATAAAAGAAAAATGGTTTTAAAAATAACCTGTGAAAGGAATAAATTCAAAATAAAAGCAAAGTATAGTCTTTCATCAATTAGAGAAATTTAAGAGCGATATAATATGCATTCAAGAGATGAAAATAAATTTAAAAAGAGATGAAATTTATTAGAAATCCCAAGTTAGGATACCATTATATATCTGCAATCTGCAAATGACATGAAAAAGAAAGGAGTGGTGATATATGTGAAAAAGAAATATCAATCTAAAGAGATTTTTTGCAATAAAGAAGGAACGTACATAGCAATTGAAGTAATAACTGAGAATAAAACGATCTTGGTGGTAGGAATATTTGCCCCATCAGAAAATTGAGATAAATATTTTCAAACAATACACAGTAAATTGAAGAAGGTGGGTTATAACAACATACTCTTATTAGGAGATTTTAATGTGGTTGTGGAATCCAAAATAGATAGAATTTCTTTGGAAAATAAAACAATTAGTGGTAATCAAGGGAAACTTTCAAAATCTTGTTTCAATATGATTGATGATTTGAATTTAAAAGATGTATGGAGACACAAATACAAAGAAGTCAAGGGATTTACTTTTCACTCTCAGATCTACAATTCACTTTCAAGAATAGACATGTTTTTAGTTTCCAAATCTCTAACCCCATCCACTCAGATGTCAGTGAAAGTGCACCCTAAAAGCGTAGGGTGCACTTTCACTGACTTATCCACCGCAGCGTGTGCGGACGCTGTGGCGGGAGGTTGCCCTGGGAGCGCCGGCCGTGCGGAGGGCCAGCAGCTCCGAGGGCAACCTCGGGAGGAGGAAGGGGCGCCGAACGTGCGGCTGCCCCTCCTCTTCCCTGCCTTGGAGACGGCTCTATTAGCCGTCTGCCGAGGCCCTTCCTGTCTTTGTGCCACTGTACAACTGAGGTAAAAGTGCACTTTGCTAGCACCACAGAAATGCAGAAACAGAATTCTCACTGAAAGATCATAAGTGACCACAATTGTGGTTTCCAAAACTGCACCAAAATATTGTTGGACTTCAGCTCGAAGAAGCACTAGCCAGCATGTCTACTGGTCATGACCTCTGAGAGTTTCATCCCATCATACATTTCAGAGCCACTGCTCTGGAGCATTTGTGTTATTTGTCAATTTCCTGTCAGCTTTATTAGTGCATCTTTCCAATGGGACATATGGGAAGACTGCAGCCTCAGTTCTTGTTTTTGCCATGAACAGGAAGCAGGAATTGCTGAGTTGGTCACGTTTTTTAAATCTCTTATAATGAATAACCACTCAGATGGTCCAACCTGCCCCTTTCTGGCCTGAGAGACAAGATTTCCATTGATGTGGCACTTCCATGCTGGCTGCTGCTTCAGGAAATGTGACCAGATCTCTGTGAAGGCAAGGGTTTGCAAAATTAGGGACAATCAGTAAGAGAGGATGGTGATTGTAAAAAATAAATAAATAAGTCTACCATTGTAAGAACCAGCATGGTGTAGTGTTTTGAGCAGTGGACCTAGACTCTGGAGACTCTGGAAACCAGAATTTAATTCCACACTCAACCATGGAAACAGACTGAATAACCTTGAACGAGTCACCTATTCTTAGCCTAATAAAACCCTGTGATAGGGTTTGCTATAGGGTCACCCTAAGTCAGAAACAACTTGAAGGCACACAACACTATCTTAAGAAATTTTTTCCCATGAGCCCTAGTGCTTATATAAAAGCTATTCATGCTAGCCATATTTTACAACAGGAAAGCAAACCATAAGTGTGTGGTTGAAAGCATGTGCTGAGATTAACAAATTCTCTCAGTCATTACTTAAAGCAAACATCTAGTCTCCTACCCCGTATCTTAGATGTCCACTAAGCAAGACATCAATGGCTTTCAAAAGTGAATGTCACTATAAGAATGATGTATCAGTAGAAGCTGAGCTGTGTACAAGCTCTTCTTACATTGTTAAAAATGGATGTGTTTTACAGGTAGATATCTGGTCCCTTGGCATCATGGTAATAGAAATGATAGATGGGGAGCCACCTTATTTCAATGAGCCACCACTCCAGGCAATGCGCAGGATCCGAGACAATTTGCCACCAAGAGTGAAGGATCTGCATAAGGTAAAATGGTTGAATTCTTATAATTTCTTGTGTTGGTAAATAGGGATCTCTGTGCTGCAAGAAATCCCTGAGCAAATTGGCTCTACCCCTATTTCTTTTTAAGCCACTCTTTCCCAATTTGCTGTGCTCTCCAGATGTCTTTGAGAACCTTAGCCAGCATGGGCAGGGATTATGGATTATGGGTATAATCCGTATGTACATTCAAATGTACTTTCAATAAACAAAAAGAAAGAGAAAAATCCATGGACAGCAGAAAAAAACACTACAAGCAATAAAAAAGAAGAAAACAAAAACAAAAGGGAGATAAGAATAAACTAAGAATTATGAATGCTGCAGTACAATGGCTTGTGCGGAAAGATAAAGAAAAATTACTACAATGACCAATGCAGAGGAAAGAAGACAATAACAAAAAGGAAAGAACAAGAGATCTCTTTCACAAGATCAGGGAGATCAAAGGAAAATTCAAACCAAGGACTGGGATGATCTATGACAATAAAATAATATAATTCAAGACAGGAAGAAATAAAAAGATGGTGGATGCAACACCCAGAAGAATTATACAAAAGAGATGACAAAATGAAGGACACATGGAACGAAGTGCCATATGAAGATGAACCCCAAATTCTAAAAAGTGACGTGGAAACTGCAATAAGAGAAATGGCAAAAAACAAATCACCAGAAACAGATGATATTCCAACTGAACTGCTGCAATCCACATTGAGAGAGTCAACTCTAGTGCTGACCAACATATGTCAACAGATAAGGAAAACAAAATGATGGCCAACGGATTGGAAGCAATCAATATACATCCCTATCCACAAAAATGGAGACATAAGAGACTGCAGCAGCTATAGGACCATAGCACTGATCTCCCACTCAAGCAAAATCATGCTCAAAATTCTACAACATAAATTCCAACCATATATGGAGAGAGAAATAACAGAGGTCCAAGCGGGGTTCAGGAAAGGAAGAGGTACTAGGTACCACACTGCAAACATATGATGGCTAATGGAGCTCACCAGGGAATTCCAAAAGCATGTGCTTTATAGACTATAGTAAAGTCTTTGACTGAATAGATCATGAAAGGCTATGGAATGCCCTAAGGACATGAGAGTGCCAACACATCTGATAGTCCTGATAAGGAATCTGTACTCAGGACAAGAGGCTTCTGTGAGAACAGAACATGGACAAACAGAATGGTTCCCAATTGGCAAAGGGGTCAGACAAGGCTGTATCCTTTCACCGTATCTGTTCAGCTTATCCAGAACATATTATAAGAAAAACAGGCTTGGATACAGAAGAAGAAGGAGTGAAAATAGGAGGAAAGAATCTAAGATATGCAGATGACACCATAATACTAGCAGAAAACCTCCAAGACCTGGAGAAACTACTAAGAAAGATCAAGGAAGAAAATGTAAAGGCAGGCTTAATGTTGAACATCAAGAAAACAAAAACAATGACCACTGAGGACCTTCACAAGTTCAACCTAGACAATGAAGAAATAGAAATAGTAAAAGAATTCCCATACCTGGGATCAAACATTAATAGAAATGGGGACTGCAGTCAGGAAATCAGAAGAAGATTAAGAATGGGGAGGGTGGCTACGAAAGAACTAGAAACGATACTAGAATGCAAAGATATACAACTCAGCACAAAAGTTATAATCATACAAGCCATCATATTCCCTGTTACCATGTATGGATGTGAGAGCTGGACAGTTAAAAAAGATGATAGGAAGAAAATAAATTCCTTTGAGATGTGGTGCTGGAGAAGAGTGCTGATGATCCCATGAACAGCCGAAAGGACCAACAAATGGGCCCTATTGCAGATCAAGCCAGAAAACTCCCTGGAAGCCAAGATGATCAAACTGAGGCTATCATACTTCAGACACATCTTGAGAAGGAAGGACTCATTGGAAAAGACATTAATGTTGCGAAAGGTGGAGAGAAGGAGGAAGAGAAGAAAGCCACATGCTAGATGAATGGATTGTATTAAGGAGGTCATGGGTATTCAGGGGTTGTAGGAATTAAGCAGAGCAGTGGAGGACAGAGGGTCTTGGGGATATCTCATCCATAGGGTCACCATGAGTTGAGAGTGACTCGAGGGCAGTTAAGGATTTTTAGTTGAAAAACTGTATCTCCCTGTATGAGCCTGCCTGAGCTCTAAGACCTGCAAGGGAAGGCCTTTTTTTTATCCCACCACCATCATAGGTAGCCTGGTGAGGGCATGGGAGAGAGACTTTTCTGCGGCTGCTCCCAGGCTATCCTTCTGCATACCTGCCCATTGAAAAGAGATCTGGCTGTACCCCTCCCTGCTGACTTTCCACCAGCAAGTGAGACTTTTTTATTTAAGTAGGCATTTGGCTTTTAATACAATGTGGCAGACTGAGCTTTTAATGGGGGTGTTGATTCTATTTTGTTATGTTTTATATCTGTTTTTAAAACCTGCTTTTAAACTGCACTTTGAACTAGTGTTTTTAAAATATAAAATTAATTTAATTGTGTTTCAACTTCTGTACTGAAAGCTTTTTAATTGTGTTGCGTTTTTAAAAAGGTCATACACTGCCTTGGATCCTATGTTAAAAGAAAGGCAGGATAGATATTAAATAAATAAATAAATAAATAAATAAATGATGTCACCAACAGAATTCCAACCCTAGTGTCAAGGAATACAATCTCCTGTCCCACCTGAAGGCCTGAATCTCCTGCCTTCCCCCCAGCATTCCCACTCTTGTGCTGATGCAGGAGCGACAGAAACCTCTTCTCCTGCTTTTTGACACTATGCAACATTGCTATACATACTGTTGTTATTTGGTACCAGTCATGTAACTTATTCTTTTAAAATGTGGTTTCGGTTTTTCCAGGTCTCATCCATCCTCCGTGGCTTTTTAGACTTGATGCTGGTACGGGAACCTTCACAGAGAGGAACTGCTCAAGAACTGTTGAGACACCCATTCCTCAAGCTGGCTGGGCCGCCTTCCTGCATAGTGCCTCTCATGAGGCAGTACAGGCATCACTGAATTCTTTGCTTTATTTGTTTAGTTATGTTCCTAAGGGAAGCCATGCACAGCAGTAAAGGCTGCTGGAAAAGGAGAAAGCAGTGGGGACCACAACCCCAGAGCAATGTACCACTGTTGCCATGGCTCAGCAGTGCCATGAAGGAAGCTTCTCTGGGGTTTATGAAGATTTTTTTTTCTTTTTTGTTTGAAAACCAGACATGTTGACAGATAATATTCCTGCGTGGGCTGTGCCTTCCCCAGTCAGTTGCTGTTTTTAGTCTGTCAGCTATCAAGGAAGAAGGATGTTTTCTTCAGGTTCCACTTGGGAAAGAGAAAGAAGGAGAGAGAGAAAACTTGTAGCACAAACCAGATGGAACACCAGAATTTTATTTAAAATCAGAGGAAACTAACACTTCTACTTCAGAAAGACACTTTTTTTCTGACAAAATCTGAAAAGCAAAACAAGACAAGAAGCACTTTTTAATCTTAGTTGTAGCAGTGTGATGTATTTTGAAACAAATTTGTAATTTTCTGTACATTGCTTTTGATAATTTCCAGTATTTTGATGTCATAGTGATAGTGCAGATAGAGGTGATGAGTGTAACTTAGCAAGCATTTGAGCGAGACCTTTCCTACTTTTTTATCCCTTTTGAAGAGAAAGGAACATGAATGAACACACATATGCATACACACACACACACAATTCTGAATGTTGACAAGAATTTCTCATCTGTGCCAGTCAAACGTATATGTTCCTTTTGCAAGCATTCAAGTTGCTGAGCAATGCCATATCCTTTTCCCCACTGAAACAATGTTTAGAGATTTTCGCTGTTGTCCTGAAGTGATATGTACCTTGAAAAATACTCAGGTACTTTTGCAAAGGGCTGTTTCACATAACCTTTATTTCTCATGTGAAGATTGGAAACTATTGCATGGTGGTAATAGGTGATCAGATGCTACAGTTAAGAGCACAGTGAACCCTTGCTGGTCAAGAGGTAAGCTGGCCATTTGATAGGTACAATCACCATTCATTACATAGATAAGTCCTGAATATTATAAGCAGTGGCTGCAGGTGAATGACACCTTCCTGCAGAGATAAAGAAGGTTTTCTTGTTGAGATCCGCATGACATCAGTCAAAATCTGTCAAAATATGGAGTCCAGCTGTGGAGACAAAGTGTATGAGGTTTGAAAATGTCCACCTGTGATAATTTTGCTGCAGGTTGTCCACTCCTGCCTTACTGCATGAGCACACAGCTGGGGGATGTTTCTTGCATTCACATTCTAAATACTTCTGATATTATCCTATATTCAGAATAGGTCCACATGACTCTTTTTCACCAAAGCCTCCCAAAAGCCATGGGTTGTGGCCTGCCAAGGCTCAGTCTACCTCCTACCTGAGAAAACACTTGGGTTGGATTACAAGTCTCAGAATCCCTGCTACTGGCCATGCAGTTTGGGTGGTTCTGAGTGCTATGGTCTAAAAAAAGGTAACATTCCTGAGCACTGCTTTCAATGCAAAGCAAGTGTGCTGTTTTCTATTTGGTGAGTCACATGCAAGTTGTCCAGGTCCAGCGGTGCATGTACTGCCCTTGAGCCACAGCAGTGTTTGATAACAAAAGTAAACAAATGCCTCTGGTTGCACTCCTGTGCAACCACTTGTCCTGCATGAGTCCATGAGTATCAGTTTCACAGTGTTGTTTCTCACATGAGCTACTATGGGTGTGTGCCCTGCTTGTCTGCAGAAAGGAAGACATCATGATTGTCCTCAGCTAGCAATATAGACAGATCTTTGTTTCAGTCTTTGCCAACCCCAATGCCCCAACATTGCCTTTATTACACTTCATGCTTTGGAAGTTAAAGACAGATTCAAGACATGCAGGCAGCAAGTGGGCATTTTCCAAGTTTAAATCAAAGTATTGTAAAATTATGTTGTGTTTGCCATAAGGGGAGAATTCTAAAACCTCTTTGGAATGTTAATTCAGCAATGATTGCTACAACCAATTTTGTGTTGCTTGTTGGCTAGATTTGCATGTTTACCATAGGCCTATAGAGATTTACCTTTATAAGTGCTTCATAATTATTTCAGTGATGGGAAGATTTATTTATTTATTATTATTATTTAATTATGCATACTATGAAAGCCATGTATTTTCCAACTTTTTGTTTGTTTGTTATTACTGACTTCACTTGAAAAAAAATCTCTGATCCTAAATTGAACATATCTGGTTAGATCAAGTTGCATTGTGGATTTTTTTTTTCCTTCGTGAATAATATGGTCATTTCCTATTGTAATAAAAGGAGGAGCAAAAGAAGACTGCTGATTCCAGAGAGGTTTACCAGTTGTGATTAAGAAGGTCCTTTAGAAATCCAAGCCTCAATCCTACATCCCTTTAGTATTGCATGAATAGCCACATATGGATCTATGCTATGCTAAGCCACATCCCCTCCCCTAACTTACTGAAAAGCCTGTAAAACCACTCCATATAGCCATCCCGTGCTTTGTGGCAAGCAAGGCAGGCTTGTAGCTGGCTACCTCCCCATAGCCAGACATAAAATGATCACAGCAGTGCTGAGACCCCCAAAGGACCCTGTCAGATCTCAGTGTTGATGTCATCATTTCCCTCTTGGCTATGGGTATGTAGCCAGATCCTTCTCTGAGCCTGCCTGCTTGCTGTGAAGTGCATAATGGGCTTTAGGGACTTTTCAGTTAAGTCAGGAGGATCGACTCTGCAGAGGGAAGGGGAAACAGCATCTTCCAGAGTGCCCCCCCCCCAAAAAAATCCATGTGTGTAAGGAAAACATAAGAGTGTAGATGTCCCTAATAGAATTCTAGCAAAACAACAACAACAACAAACCATGTATGTACCCAAATTATTATTATTATTATTATTATTATTATTATTATTATTAATGTATTTATACCCTGCCCCTCTGTCAACAATCGGGGCAGCTAATAACAGTTAAAATTCCATACAGTATGTATAATACACAGCCCAAATCCCACCCACCCACACGCGCACACAGGAAACAAGGCTTCCTCACTTTTCATATCAAACACTGATACAAAATAATGTGCATTTAATCAGAAGTAAGACCTATTATTCTGTAGCTCTTCCTTCTCAGTAGACATTCTTAGAATACTGCTGTTAATGACATAGGTTATTATTAAGGTGATAAAGAAATACCGTACATGCAGTGCTATGCAGAAGTATTCACCTCTCTCCTTTGGTTTTTCCATATTTTTGCTTGGTACAACCTGGAATTGAAATGGATTTAATTGCCACTGTTACGGTTTGGTGTTTGGAGCTATGCCTGACAAATGGACGCATCACTTATTTTCATAAGAACCATTGAAACAGGATGCGACCTTCATGACCAAACAATAACAATAACAATGTATTCCATTCAGTTATGCTTCCCAGGGCTGAGCAGATCTCAGACTTGCAGGATCGACCTCATTTATTTGTTTATTTTTACTGAAAGGCCAAGGTCAACCTGTGAAACAAAGAAACCTGTGAAACAGACATATAAAATAATTCTGAGCCAATGAATTAGTTTTGAATAGAAGAACTAGATTTTTGGCTCTTCCACCAAATAACTCTGGGATGAGATCCTACAATGTCCAGCATAGTGTTAAGAGCTCCACAGGTGGAACTCTTCTACAGCTCCCTGCTCACTACCTCCAGGACTCTTGGTTTGTTTGTTTCTTTGTTGCATTTATATACTACCTTTCTCCCAAAATGGGCTTCAAGGTGGCTTACAGTAATTTAAAAAGAATACACCTAAAACATTAATAACAATTGTAATGCTATTAAAGTTTTTTATTAATGTTAAAGTTATTAATTGCTATTAATGTTACTAAAGTTTTGCTGTGAGAAACCCGCTGACCGGCCATTACATGCAGGAGGGCTTGGAGAAGCTTCTGGCTATGCCCTGTAGGCATGCACAGACCACTATCTTCCACCATAATCCACCAAAGTGCAGATATCTTTCCAATCTGCCCCCCTTCACCAGCCACAAATTGGCCAATGCTGGGGCTATCACAAGAAAATTATGAGTTGGGGGGGGGGGGGGGCTTTGATTTTTTAATATGATTTAAAAATAGCATATGGAGGTGTGAGGTGAACTTACACTTGCGCATGTCACAAACAGGATGCCATCCCTTGTTACCACGGCTTTTCTTCATTTTAGTAGTGTAATGGGAAGGGGACATTCTAGTGCTATGGTGAAAAAATTAGAGTCATTTAATCATTCTCTTATGGTATAACCCCTCAAAAAGATCTATTATTAATCCTAAATCTACCTTCCACTCACCTGTGTGGGATCTTTGTGTTTTTTCTATGTATGTACTGTACATAGGATCTGACATCAATGCAATCCCGGACCAGCAGTACAACCTTGTACCATCACTTCCTTTTACTTCACTGCTACTCCTTAACCTTCTGGTGTGCATCCTGCACTTTTCTCAACCATTTTTTCTTGATCATCTAATGTTGTTTGTATGGTGTCTAGGCAACAAACATCCTGATTCTGACAGTAGATGAAATAGTAAACTTGTGTTGTTGACTTTACCATTTTGTTCCTGAGCTGTTTGTGAGGAACAGGATCATGTTCTCACTGTACTGCAGGCTCTGACTTGCTAGGAATTAATCATATATTTGATTTTTTAAAAAAATAGTTGAAAATGTTTTTTGTAGTACTGGAGAACTCTGGCAAGGAGAATCCTGGTTTGACAATCTTTTTTTTTTTTTTTTTTTGGTAAATTTTATTAAGCAGTAAAAGACATACATAATTAACATAAAACCATACATCCAAACCTTACATCTCCAATACAACAACAGTAACAATAAACATACAGAAAAAAGAAGAAAAGAAAGAAAGAAAATAGTAAAGCGAGGGTAAAATAGTCCCTCAATGACTTCCTGAGTCCTGGAACAAGTCTCATTCCTTATCTCATAACTCCTCCTTTCTCAATTACAGATTGACCAAGAATTTAGGCTATTTATTCGCATAGCTGCAAACTTAAATTATCATCTCACCAATTAACTGTTTCCTCCATTTTTGTTGTTTTGTTGAATTCTGGTTTGACAATCTTTACAGTTCAAATCTCATTCTGCACACTATATGCATATTTATATAGAAATCAGCATTTTTGTGCAGAAAATGTATTTTCTATGCAAAAAAGTGTGTGAATTTTGCACAGAATATCATAGAATCATAGAATCATAGAGTTGGAAGAGACCACAAGGGCCATCCAGTCCAACCCCCTGCCATGCAGGAACTCCCAATCAAAGCATCCCCATCCAACCTCTGCTTAAAGACCTCCAAGGAAGGAGACTCCACTACTCTTCAAGGGAGTGTGTTCCACTGTCGAACATGTTTTGTTGTAGTTGTTGTGTGCCTTCAAGTCATTTCCAACTTATGGCAACCCTAAGGCTTTTTATGGGGTTTCCTTGGCAAATTCGTTCAGAGCGGGTTTGCCATTGCTATCCTCTGTTGATGAGAGAATGTGACTTGTCACCCACGTCATCGAATGGGTTCTCATGGCTGAGTCAGAATTTAAACCCTGGTCTCCAGTATCATAATCCAACACTCAAACCACTGACTACATCATGCTGGCTCACAAATAATCTTCAAAAACTGCTATTTTCAAAGACTTTCTTACAGTGAGAACAAAATTGTGAAAATCATGTTATTTTGTGGGATTATAATTCCCATAATCCCCCATCATGACCAAGAGCAGTCCTGACTGAATAATTCTAGATGCTACTGTCTCCAAAAATAACTTGTCCAACCTCTGCTCCAAATGATCCAAATGCCAAGGACAGATGCCACTTTAGCTAAAGCAACATGAAAAACTGGCTGCATTCTTATTAAATTGTGTGGGCAACTTTGAGGGTCTAGGGACATATTCTACTCCCCAGATTCACCATGGGCTGCACCCAGCAAAAATGTTTAAAAAACGTATACTTACAAAGGTCTACTTGTGGTATTGCATTGTTTGTTTGTGGAAATGGGTTGAGGGCCCTTTACAGTTCAGGAAGAGGAATTTTCCTTTGCTATCTGAGGCATTTGCCTCATTCTTTCTAATGATAGAGCCAATCCTAAAAGTGTGTGTGTGTGTGTGTGTGCGTGTGTGTATGTACTGTGTGCCTTCAAGCTATTCCAAACTTATGGCGACCCTATCATAGGGTTTTATTGATAAGTTTCTTTAGAGGGGTTTTTCTATTGCCATCCTCTAATGGTGTGAGAGTGCAACTTGCCCAAGGTCACCCCGTGGGTTTTCGTGGTCCAGCAGGGATTCAAATCCTGGTCTCCAGAATCCTAGTCCAATGTTCAAACCACTACATCATACTAGCTAACCTTAAAATAGGTTCTGCACATGGAATAGCTCCATTAAAGTTAGGATTCAATTCCCCAGTTACATTGGAGCTAAAGGATTGCCCATCTGAATTTGTCAATCCTACTGTCTTGATTCAGCTCCTCCCAATGAACTTACAAGAAGCCAGGGCAAGGCATCTATGACAGCTGCACCAGAGAATTTAGGTTTGCAGCCCTGATGTGCACTGCTGTTAAGGAACTACTGCTACCACAGAACTATGTATCTGTAGCAGAGATGGTGGAAGGCAGACCACTGATGACAATGCCTTAATTTGGGTGATTTTGCATTTTTCTCAGCTGGGATGCAAACTAAGTCCTTGCTGACCACTGCCATGGACAGCCCGATGGCTAGTTGCAGGAGCAGCAGTTGTAGTCATAGCAGCAGTGATGAGGAAGAAGGAAAAAGAGCAAGAGGAGAGACAGTGGGCCTGACAGGAACAGCAGTGGGAACTACTGACCCTAACTCTGGGTGAGCACATGTCTTTGCTGACATGTGCTTGGCAAATTCTTAAACAGAGCTTGGGGAAGTGGCTTCCCCACAAAAACAAACAAACAAGTTACAAAAACAAACAAACCTCCCATGCTGTCCAAGCCAGAATGACCAGTAACCATGCTGGCTGGGAGACTCGGGGAGTAGTAATCCAAAATGTCATTTTCCCAAGTTTTGATTTTCACATTCCCTGGAATGTTATGGCCACTGATGTGAAGGCAGGTTCCAACAGTCTGGTTGAGCTGTGGGAAAGGGGCTTAACTGGGATGCCATCTCCTGAGTGTTGCAAGTCTCTCACACATATGAAGGATGGAACACTACTAACGTGGAAAGAAGGAAGGAAAAAAGCAACAAGAAAAATGATACTTAGGCCTACATACAGTTACTACAAGATCTTCAGATCTCAGACCCTGGACCAGAGTCTCAGGACAGGAACCCTCTCCTCCAATCCTCAGGACAAGGAGGAGAAATCTCAGCATGAAAGCATTGCCTTGAAAATTGTGTGCATATATATTTTCCACATTCATTAGACCTGCTGTTTTTTAGTTGAATGGCAAATTCTGTACAGCTGCAGCTGATGCTTAATGTATTGTACTTAAGGACATCAACGTGGCATATCCCATGTGATATTACAAAGTGTTCCTAGGCCTCAGATTTGGCCTGAAATCTTTGAGCCTGGGATAGTCCAGACCTAGCAGCCCTAAATTGCTAATCCCAACTAAAGAACACCCACTGAAGCAATGTTTACTTACCAAGCTACCATGGGTTCACAGACAGCCCTCCATTCTGCATCCATAGATTCCACCATCCACAGCTTGAAAATATTCCCCATTTAAAAAAAAAATCTAGAAAGCAAAGCTTGATTTTGCCATTGTTTACAAGGAAAGCCATTTTACTACCCCATAGTATATTGTGGGACTTGAGCATCCATAGATTTTGGTATCTATAGGGGTTCTGGAATCAAGCCCTAGCAGACACCAAGGGCCCATTGTATAGGTCTGATCCAGCTGATTTTAGGTCCTAGATGCCTACCAAAACAGCTTAAGGATCTTTAAAAGAAAAGGGCAAACATTATTTAAATGGTTCAGAAGGTTTATCAAATTTATAGAAATATGTCCACTGATACAATTCACCAGATTTCCCTCTGATTAAGGTAGGAAGCAAGATAAATTCTCGGTTGCATATGTATATTTAGATGAATCTGGTATGTGAGCATTATGATTACAACAGTGGAGGGTTAGAGAAAGTGTATATTATGTCTAGTGGTTTTCAGAAAACAGTAATTGAATTTAAATGGCATGCTGCTTATACATATTTATGTACATATTGCATGAATTTATTATAATTGATAGGATCGGCTCTTACCAATCTCAGTCATTGTTATACAGCAAGCTTATTCATTTGAGGAAATCAAATCATTTTCATGATGAATGTTAGACATGATATTTGTGAATTACCATGGAGCAGGAGGCATCTTGGAGATGAATCTATCAAGGGTGGAGAAAGACATTTTTCCTGGATGACAGAATAGATCACACTAAAGTGTTGCCAGACTAGAACTGGCATTTGTCTTGGTTTGTTTCAAGGTGTAGCCCTTATGTTTATATCTATTATGTGATGTGCCTTTGCTAGTGCGTAGCTGTTGTAGGCAGAGCTTGGAAATATTACCACTGAGATCCTGCATGATCAAATGTAACAATGATGACAGAACTTTGTCATTTTAGCTACATCTGATGACACCAATCCCCCCAAAAAAACTGTCTTTTCAGACAGGCAACACACCAACAGGTGCTGCAGATTGTCTTCAGCACTCTCTCAGTTGTAGGATGCATGGAGACCAGGCAACTGGAGCAGGTCCTGCCACAACTACTTGTCTCAGTGCACCCCATCCTGATCTGCAGCACCACAGACTCTACGTCACTGCCTAACATAAGAAGTAGGACTAGACTGTAGGCAACAGTTCCAAGCACCTAGAGCAGGGGTAGGCAACCTTTCCCCTTTAAGGGCCGAGGGACTTCAGCTCCCAGAAGCCTCAGCCATGTTGGCCAATAGTCCCATGTTGGCCAATAGCTCCTGGGATTCTGGGAGCTGAAGTCCCTCGGCTCTTAAAGGGGAAAGGTTGCCTACCCAGGAGCTGTTGACCAACATGGGACTATTGGCCAACATGGCTGAGGCTTCTGGGAGCTGAAGTCCCTCGGCCCTTGAAGGGGAAAGGTTGCCTACCCCTGCTCCAAGCAGTTAAAAAGAAAGGCAGATTAACATTGACCTGTTAGTTGTATGCAAATTTTAGCAGAGGAGCAGCAGGGTGTCTGTGCCTTTGTCCTATTAATTCCTCACAGAAATATTCACTTATGGGAATATCCTAAGGACTATGGAGAGGAATAATGCATAGGCTTCTTTTAAGCTGGCTCCCTTCCTCCTAGAGTAGAACCTGGGATTTGTATCCATCAAGAAATCCAGAATCTCTAATCATGACCTTCTTCTTAAGGGATAGAAGAAGGCATTGTGTTCACTATTAATAGGATCATAAGCCAAACTTACAATTTTATAACTTTTTGGATTCATGTTGATGATAAAGACTGAATGTGAACACAAAAACCTACCTGAGGGGTCTATGAGAGAATGTATAAAGGAATAAAGGAGCCCTGGTGGCACAATGGTTAAATGCCAGTACTGCAGCCACAATGTTGTGAGTTTAATCCCAGGGCTCCAAGGTTGACTCAGCCGTCCATCTTTTTGTAGGCTGGTAAAATGAATACCCAGCTTGTTGAGGGCAATTGGCTTACAGATTGTAAACCACTTAGACAATGCTGTGTTCACTATTAACCAGTATAACTATGTAAACGCTAAATGCTAAATGTCAGACAACCAGTTCCTAAGTGATAAAGAAACAGACCTCACTCTAAGTAGTACATCCAGAGATATGAAAAACTGAAGGGGGTTGCAGACTGCCAGAAATAGTGCAAATTGAGTCCACTTTTAGGGTTAGGGTTAGTGCTAGGGAATCATGGGAATTTTTTTTCTGAGACATTGAGCCTTCTCTGTCAGAGAGCTCTGGTGCCACAATAAACTACAGTTCCCATGATTCCCTAACCCTAACCCTAACCCTAAAAGTGGACTCAATTTGCACTATTTCTGGCAGTCTGCAACCCCCCTGAGTCTCAGATCTGTTGCATTTTCTCCCACTCTACCCTTTGTTCCTATCAAGTGGTAAGACTTTGATTTTTCTTCATGCATGGAAAATTTCATATATTTTATAATTTATGCATTTACTTACACAGTTTTCCTAATGCAAGCACTTTAGCACACATGCATCTGAATCTCAGTTCCAGTAGACCCAATATATCAATGGAATTTACATAAATGTTGATTTACCAAACAATCACTGATACAGTGGGTCTACTCTAGCTGGAACTGATGGTAGGGTTGAGACCATCTTTCCCACAGTGGCCAGAAGCATGTTTGCACACATATCTGAACTGTATGTATTTTTAAAGACATTTACATGTTTAAAATGTGAGATTTCAATGTGAACGAACCACACTGTTAGACTTTCAAATGTTCAGATTTCAGGGGCAAGGAGTTCTTGCATCACAGCAAGTCCTATTGAAGATATGAAGGAGATATGAAATGGGCTATTTGGATGGGGATGCCAAAGCCACTAAACTTTTTTTTCCCCATCTCTATTTATACCACACTGGCTGTTTGTGATAGAGACTCATCTGGAATGCACTGAATTTGGTAGATGCAACTGAGAGAAAGGACTGAAGAGCCCCCTAGAGACAAGGTGCACATGTGTACAGGTGTGGAACTGGATCAGAGACAGCTCAAAAAAGTCCCTCTTACTGGAGGCAATACTCCTTCCATGTGCTCTTTTAGAGAATCCTCCAATATATTTTTTATTTGCATATCATTATTTATACAGAAGCAGAGGTCACTTTTGAGTGACAATGTATGCCAACAAAGTATTTTGTATACATTTTAAAAATACTATGCATTTAGCAACATATTTTAGGATTAGGATTTTTTTTCCATATATATATTTACACATATATATTTATAACACCTGAAGGTAGCTGCATAGTAATATGAATATTTTCTTGTTTCTGTCTTATGAAATCATCATATAGCAGTAGGCTTTTTCCCCCCAATCACACTACATGCAAAATGCCTGGCCCAGAAGCAATTCTCACTTCACAATAGCATGATGCTCCTCATGATTCAAGTAGAAACAGCACATATGCTGTTCTGGTGCTAAAGCATTCCCAAAAAGCAAAAGCAAAAGCAAAAGAGAAAACAGAAGCATTTTTCTTCAAGATAAAACCAGAAAATCTTATTTTTCATCTGATTGAAAGATAATTTAATTTGAGATACCATAGTGCCCGGTGGCTTCCATCACCATGAAGTGGAGAATCTATTCCAGGCTTAAGTCCACCAACATGGAAGCCACCAACCAAAATTCTTCAGATGAGTGGCAGTGGAATAGGAAAAATTTGATGCATGATGGGACCTTTTTACACTACACAGTTATAACATTATAAGATTATGATTCCAGTTTAACAGCCATGGATAAATCCTATGGAATCCTGGGATTTGTAGTTTAAAGAGAAACCTTCAGAATTCTAATCCAGAAAGTTTCTCTGGTACCTCTCATCAAACTACAGACCTCAGATTTCATAGTATTTAACAAAGGTAGTTAAAGGAGAACTGGATTGCTAGACTTGTAGAATCTGAAAGGGCTCAGGCGGGCACATCTTTCTCAGTGATATTATTTCTTGGGATCAAAGCTGGACCAAGATATGGTGCTGAGACAATACAGAAGTCAGCCTGGCATGAGTCTTATTAGTGAGGGGACAGTATCCCCACCATACCTGAGGACAGCAGGACAAATTATGGCATGCAAAAAAGGCTGTGTGACATGTATAGCTCTGTCCTCCTACATCTTGGTCCTCCTACACAGCATCTATGTATGGGGAAAGGGACCAATTTTTTTTGCCCCAGCACCCTTTGGCAGGCTTCACCACTGCACCCAATATAGACAAAAGTGATGTCACGCCATTTCTGGTTTCAATTTTGGCCATTTTCAGCTGATTTTGTTTTGCTTTGGGAGCGGGGAGGGGCTTGATGAAGGATGGACTACTGAATTTTAGCAACAATCATTTCCTCCATCACCATGAATAGAATTCTCACCACCAGCTACAGCAAGCATGCACAAGGGTTATGAAAGTGTAGTGCAATAACATCTAGAAGGTCATAGACTTCCCATTCCTTTTCGTTAGCTGCAACAGCAGAAGCAGTGGCATATAATTTGTTTTGCTGTAGTTATTGTTGTTCCTAGATTTCTCTAAGTAAATGAATGGGGATTTGACAAATCAAATAAAAATTGGCTTCTGTGTCGACAGTTCTCCAGGGAAGAAAAGCCCCCCCTTCCCTTTAAGCGTAGATGCTCAAGAAATGGCTGCGTCTCCATCCCATCCCATCCCACCCCACCCCACCCTTTCCCCCCCCCACCCTTGCCCTCTCCATTTGGTCACGGTACAGTCAATCATTCTCTGACCTCTGTAAAAGAGGTTCTTTTGTTTCCAGAGATTGGTTATTTTGCCAGCTATCCCATATGCTTATATTCAGATCTGTCCCGTGGAATTTGGACTTGGTTTGCTGTCATTTTGAGGTGGAGATGGTAAACACCAAGGGTTATCACAATTATCAGTCCCAAGATCAAGCCCAACACAAGAGGAAGAGTTTCTTCTAATTGTTCTCTTTCATCGACTGGACATTTATGTTCTGCAATATATAAAAAGGAAGGAGGAAAATTATTTTTCACATAGGTAAACACAAAACTCTTCTAAAAATGCTGAGGGTGGGTATCCTCCAAAGAATAAGTGATATACATGCTCAACTACCACCACTACCCCAATTATTCTCACAACAGCACTGTGAGATAGGCTCAGTTGTATTAGAATGATTGAACCATGTTTAGCCTGTGGGCTTCATGGCAATGTGGATATTTGAACCAGAGACTCACTAGTTCAAGCCTAGTGCTCAATCCACCACCACCAAATCCCTAAATGTTGTTAGACTGCAATTCCTAGCATCCCATCATCCCATTGGCCACTCTGGTTAATGGTAGTTGTTGTCCTAGAACATCTGCAGGGCCAACCATTCTCCACTCCTACACTATTGGCACAGTAAAAAGCCAACAAGAAGTAAAACCTGAATGTAGTCTGGCATTTTTGTACATATGGAAGCCCTGGAAATGAAATAGGTAGGATATGGGAGAGGATATGGAAGAGAACAAAAGCACACTCTGAATCCAGTCTTGAAAACAGATGTAGTTTAACACTGTGGACAGCTCCTTCAAAGTCTGGACAAATCCTGGAACAGATTTACTGCCCCACTGACACAGGAGGTGCCAATAAGCACTGACTCCAGAGACAATCAAGGTCCGTTGTTTGAGAAGAAGGTTGCTTGGCCTGGCCAAATGGAAAGAAGAAATGGCGGTCTTTCTCCTTCCTCCTTCACCAAAGAGATTATAAACTTACAATTTCACTTAGAGTCAAAAACAAAGAGAAACACCAAGTAGTGTACCAAACAAGGACCACATTTGTTTAACCTAAACAAATGCCTTTGTCATGGAAATGAACATTCAGGAATAATTAACTGGGAGTCCTACAGGACTGGCTTGAGATCTGTTGAGGTAACTCCTGCAGAAGATGGTCTTCTGAAGCCATCTCTTCCTTTGGTCCTACAACCATCAGCAGATGAGTCAAATGAGCCCCAAAGGCCATCCACAATCCACTCACAAGGACCAAAGGCATGGACAGCAAAGTCCAATCACTAAGAAGTCCCAGAGTGCTCACCTACCTATCTCTTTTCTTCACCAAACCCACACTTCTGCCCCAAATGTAACTGAGTTAACTAGTCAGTTTGACAATTCTAATTAATCTCAATAACTAGATCTCCTTTCCTAACTATGTAGAAGGTGATGAGGGAATTCACCAGCTACACCAATTAGTTGGTGAGCAAAAATGTCTATTTGGCTGCACAAATAGCCACCAGTGAGTGGGAAGCTGCAGAAAGAGGAAGGAAGACTTCCAAGAAGCAGAGTGGTTGTATGTAGGCTATGTGTCTTCCCTGCCATTAGCGTGATGTGCAGACAAGTACACATTGCCATTGCCACATGGCCCTGCCTCTCTTTTGGATTATCTGGATCCTTCTGGTACATATCTGGATCCTTCTGGTACAGTTAGGAAAATGGCCTCAGGAACAGTTTTGTATTTCAGTGCCCAGGAAATAGATGGCACTTAAACAGTGTGCTTTAAAAAGTTCAGAGGAACATAATCCTATTTTACAGTCCAATATAAGAGCTGAGATCCAAGATCAGCTACTTAGTATACTTAAGTATGTAGTATCTCTTGGGCCAGTCTCCCCAGTCCTGCTCTACTGGGCAGTTTTCAGTACCAAAAAAAGTCTTGACAAGACCTTCTATTGCTGCCAATTCCAGCTCAGTACAGACATCTAGTAACTCCTTGGGGAATATTTTCCCCGTAGCTGTACAATAGTGGCCAGACAGTGCTGGGAAGCACCACATTCCACCAGCAGCTGGACAATCCAAAGTGGTCTTTGGAACTGGATTAGACATTCATAATGGATCTGCTCAGAAGACAATGAAAGCATCCACATGAAAGTCAATGGAGTGGCTCAGCATTCTAAGCTTGAGAAAAAGTCCATACCGGTAATTTATTTTCAACCAATTTTAAAAACTGTGACCCATAAAAGCAAAAATTCCCAGTGCTCTCATAGCAACAAATTCTGAAATCATTTTTAATTGAAATATATAATAAAGTTTACTCAACAAAATCAATAAATTAATAGTCCGGATGGAGGAGAGCAAGTGCCATCCAAAACCAAACAATTATTTCAAGGATTCCAATGTATCTATCATACATTAGTGGTAATATGCTATGATTAGCCACCATCTCCTGATATAGTGCCATGACATTGTGTAAAAATGTGGCATTGAATAAGCCAGTAACAGTCACACTCAAGTAATTTCAACCATCATCAAGCCAGCTACAGCATAACAAATCTTAAAGACCTTTAATCCAAGATTTGGTTGGCTATTTCTTCACATAGTTGAGATATGAACGTCTACTGGCCTCTGCCATCTAGTCATGCAGATTTTTCTTCTCTACCTATTTCACCACCAAATTTTTCATTTGCTCAAAGAGTCTTCTCTGTGGCCTGTGTTCTTTCCACTCCTTCCTCTTGCCAATCCCATCTTCCAATCTTTTCCTAATTCTACTACCTCCTTAAACCCATTCTTTCTTTCCTAAACCCTATTCTTCTTTCCTAAACCCTCTCTAGGAACTGGATTCATGATCACAGTGCTATACTATATGGAACAGAATCAAATAGTGTTATAAGAGAAGCTGTTGGAAGAAACTTATGCATTCGTTTCCCCCTCATTATATAGAAAGGGTTTCCTAATTAGGTCCCTTTCTCTCTAAGACTAACTGTCTTTATCTCAAGATTCAAAACTGTTAATCTTAGTTGGTATGTGTCTCTATCCTGTCTGCTAGTCTTATCTCTATCTCTCAGTCTTCCTGCTATATATATAAAACTATCTTTAGTTAGATTAGGTTTTAGTTATTTTATGTAAATATTTATTAAAGCCATGATTATTTGTTTTTAAACCACAACATGATTGTCATTTTTTGAGTTAGTCTTTATTCTTTAGAAAACCATATTAAAATATAGTCTGACCCACACATCTGCTGTACTGTTAGTGAAAGGTAGGGCCTCGGCAGACGGCTTAAAGAGCCATCTTTGGCGCAGGGAAGGGGAGGGGCAGCCGCACGCTCGGCACCCCTTCCCCCTCCCAAGGTCGTCCTCGGAGCCGCCGGCCCTCCGCACACCCGGCGCTCTGAGGACAACCTCCTGCCACAGCGTCTAGACACGCTGCAGCGGAAGGGTCACCGAAAGTGCGCTGCAAGCTTTTGCAGTGCACTTTCGGCAACATATGAAAGGAGCACTATTTTAGCGCTGTTTCCAGGGGCGCTGGCGGTGCGCCGCTGGATCGAGGCATGGGGATGCCTCAGTCCCACGGCACACCTTCCCAGGGTGGCCCACGGCCGCCCATCTGCTTAGGCCCTTAGACTCTGACAGATTTGACTTTCATACTTGCTTATTTTTTGTTTCCCTTTAAAAAAGGTTAACACCCTGGGAAACTAAAATTGCACCCCGCAGAAACCCACACATCACTGTGTACTTGCTTCATATGTTGTTGTGTGCCTTCAAGTCATTTATGACTTATGGTAACCCTAAGGCAAAATTATCACTGGGTTTTCTTGGCAAGATTTGTTCAGAGATGGTTTGCCTTTACCTTCCTCTGAAGCTGAGAGAGTGTTTCTTACCCAAGTCCACCCAGTAATTTCCATGGCTGATTGGGGATTCAAATTCAGTGTCCCAATCCATTGCTCAAACCACTACACTATGGTGGATCTCTCTTGTTCCATGTATATCTCCCACAAAATGATAACGTATATTATTTGGTATAGTCACATCTTTTTGCAGTGGATGACTTGGTAACAAAATGAGAAGCATCTAAGGGTGAGGTGCAGAACAAGAAAATAAGTATTTCTAATGTTGCATATGCCATAGATGGAAATTAGGCAGCCTTCCAGATGTTGTTCAATTGCAGTTCCCAGTAACACTAGACAGCACTGCCAATAGTGAGGAAAGCTGGACATGTCAGTCCAGTAACTACTAGGCCACATAATTCTCTATTCTGGCATAAATATTGATGAGGTCCAAAGTTGTTTTGAATAATCCAGACAAATATTGTGGGGTTATGATGGAAATTCCAATGCCTTTATCTACACAACTCATGACAGCAGTAAAATGGGGAGATTCAGTACTAGTGATGATTAGACAAGGAAATGGAAATAAAAGAGCCAGTGTGTGCAGCATTTTATATTGGCTTATGCTGCAAAAAGAGCAGTGTGGTGTAGTGGTTTGAGTGTTGGACTACATTTTTGAACACCAGGGACCAAATTCCCACTCAGGCAGGGCAAGTCACACTCTCTTGGCCTTAGAGGAAGGCAATAGCAAACCTCTTCTGAACAAATCTTGACAAGAAAATTTCATGATTCCATTCACTGTAAGTTGGAAATGACTTTTAGGCACACAACAACAACAATGCTGCAATATAATATTGTGTACAGGTCCTTAGAGTAGTTGTAATAATAAAAAGTAACTTTTCTGAGCTCTATTCAAAACAAGAGAGCACTGTTGGCCTTCACACCCTGCGTCTGGGGTTTGCAAAAGCATCAGGCTGAATCATGAGAGAAATAAAGGGGGGGGGGGGGAGTCAGTCCATAATATCTAGTAGGGATTTTTCAGTTTATAGTCATTTTATCCGATCTGGGCAAATCTATGTATGTTCTTTGTTCTGAATCATTGGATAGGAAGAAGGGAGTAATACACATACATATCAACACCAAAGCCAAAATGCTTCATATATGAATTCCTCCATGTTCTGCCACAAATTGTTTGTACTGGAGGAAAATGTAAGATACCTATAATATAAGGGAAACAATGAGCTACAGAAACTGGGAAACATTTTCTGCTCAAATGTTTCTGAAAGAGATCTAAAGAATGTAAAACAGAGAGAGTGTGTGTTGGACAAAACTTGCTGACATGGCCCTCTTTTTGGTTCAGATTTGTAATATTTTGCCAGAACCATGATTAATTATTACTGCTAAGCTCTAGCGTTCTCTAATATATGCCACAAAACCCCTTGCAAGGGGGAAGAAATTTCTGGTTGGTTTTTTAAAATACTTGGACTTGTATCTAAAGGAGGCTTTTCCTCAGCCAAAAACATGTCTGTTCAGTCAAGCCAGGGTGCCCAGTCCCCCCCACCCCACCCCATTCCCTTTGCATACTGGGCAGGATATAAGCCAGTGGGGAAAACTCACATAAATCTGATACCCTGACGTGTAGAAGTAAGGGGTGTTTCCATGAACGTAAAAGCACAAGTCTGGATCTTTGTTTTGGACTAAAAATTGCAGCTTCTGGTTGAATGTCACTGAGAGAAATACTAGATTGCAGTTGACCAGTGCAAGAGAGGGAAACACTTCTGAATCTGGTAAATAACTTGGAACAAGAGATGTACATCTCCATGTTCCTCACCTTTGCAATCAAGAATAAATAATTTCCTCACTATTCTCCCTACAGAGCAAACATGTGGAAAAAATTGGGCAAAATCAAACATTATTAGCTCTTTGAGGTATCTTTCAGAGAAATGTTTTGCACAAAAATAAAAATGATTTCCCTGTGTAGGAACACATTTTTCTGTGAAATATACACTGTTCCCTGGAAAGAAACACATTTCCAGTACAAAAGCAGAAAAGCCACAGGTATCTTTGCATAGAGGACAACCAACAGGATTTCTCAAGCACTAAAAAACTTTGCCTTGATAGGAAAAGTAATTTTTAAAAAACATAGACAAGTATTTTTTCCATGCCTACTTGCAATAGTGTGCTCTTCTCTTTAATTTGGAGAACTGTCAGCAATTTTCAACTCCCAAGTCTTCCTGACAACATTTTTACTCAGGAACATTTCAGGAGTTGAACATCAGTGTTCAGTCCCACTTCTGTTCATTTCTGTCTCCTCCCCCTTCACTCCAACTGTGTTGTGTGTGCGTGCATGCGTGCGTGCGTGCGTGTGTGCGTGCGTGCATGCATGCAAGTGTGCACACATGCACATATGCATGTGCACACCGATATACACACACACACATGCATATTGCTTCTCTGTAGAATCCACATTCAGGATAAATGTGCAATTAAATCTTAACTCTGCAAAAGCAATTATTGCAATTCACTGTCCACAGAGAATATCTCAGCATAAATAACTGTCTGGAAAGCAGCATCCAAACTTCCTACTCCTGTTCCTTTTATTTTTGCCCTTTATCCTCCACCACCAAGTACAATTCTGTTTTCCACCAATAGTCACCATTTCAACATGCACATAATTTCAATTGTGCAAAAGGGCTAGAGACTGAACCATATTTTGGCCACAATCATGTCTGGGACAGTGGCATCATGGCAGCGTTGGACGCTTCCATGCCCATGCTCATTTTGTGACTTGTGAGGAGCAAGCCAGAGAAGAACTGATTACATCAGTACTGAGATTTACTTGGATCCCCCAAAGCTCCTAAAACTGCTCTAATAATTTTGCATCCAGCTACAGGCATTTATCCAGATTCTTCTCTGATGCTATCTGTTTTCCAAAAGGTATAGAATAGCCATGCAGGGGGCTTTAGAAGCTATATGGTAATTTGGGACTGGGATTGGGTGTTGCAGAGGGAGGAAGGGAATACCAACTTCTGCATTGCCAAAAAAAATGGGGCATCTGCAGGCGTAAGGGAAATGCACATATGTGCATGTCATTAACAGGATGCCAGCCAAAGAGTCCTTGTTGTGTAGGGATTTTATTATTGTAAAATTGGTAAAAAAAAAAAAAAAACTGCTGTGAAATAAAAGCTGCGGGAAACTGCAATGCACCAGTCCCAAAACCCATGTTAGAAATCCATCAAGTTAAACAAGGAAGGCAAGAAAAAATGGAACATGAAGCCATGGGACACGAATATAACACAATTAAATCTGCTTCTCCTGGGCTGGAGGGAAGGTATTATCTGGATATTGGCTTTGTCTACTACGGACCATGTTTTAAAGGCTAGATTCTGTTCTTTACCCATCTCAATTTTTATTTTATTTATTAAAAGGATTTATGTCCAGCCTTCCTCCCAA
Organism: Phrynosoma blainvillii; assembly: GCA_026167975.1. NCBI lineage: Eukaryota > Metazoa > Chordata > Lepidosauria > Squamata > Phrynosomatidae > Phrynosoma > Phrynosoma blainvillii. Next base: position 198,034,015 of record JANUYF010000001.1, on the reverse strand, counting down.
AATGGGATTAATTTTCTACCAAAGCCATTTGCTTTCCTAATGAGAAGCTCCTGTTTTCTTCTACATGGTGTTCTAACATTTTCCAACAGTAACTGCATCCCAAAGGTCCTTACCTTCACTGAAGACAAAATCAGAGCTGATGTCAAAGGGCTGAATGCGGACCTCTGACAGCAAGAGAAGTACTGATTTTTGATGCTCACTGGAGGGCAAAGTGATGGTCTGCTGAGCTTGACATTCATAAGACTTTCCAGCTGGGGTTACTAAAGCTGAAAGATGCCGTGTAGTGACAGTGTGCTTCCCAGCTGCCAAAAGGACAGAAACATCAATGAATGAGTACCACTGAGTACTATTTTTACATGTCAGGGTATTTTTCCTTATATCGGAGGAGGCAACCCTTCTTATACACACCTAATCAGATGTAAACCCCACTGAGTTCAATAGGACTCAATCCTGCAACAGGATGTCTAAGAATGCAGCCTTAATGAATCAACCATTCCTTCCATCCTTATTTTACTGAGAAGATACTAAAGGTATTATGTAAGCACTGCAGAGAGCGACCAGCATCACTGCACCAATCCTGATGCTACTGCAGTCAGGAAGAGAGAGAAATGACACCCAAAGCCTCCTCCCACACTGGTCTTGATGCACTTCCATGCTTGGAATGCAGTTACTATTGCTGCTGGAATAACTGGTAGCTTCTATTGTCAGTGAAGTAGTGAATTTGTTCTGGGTTTTAGTACAAACTTTAAAAGAGCTATCCAAGGTGTCAAATCATATCCACAAACTAGTTTCAGCACCATGGATAGTTTCGTTAAAGTTTAAACTGAAAAGATACCAAATTTGCCAGCCCACTGACAATCGTCACTAAGATGGCATTGAACAAGCAACTAGTAAGGACAAAAAAACCTAAATATTATTTGGTAGACACTTTCATCTCTTCTAGGGGCTATGAGGTGAGTGCTTAATATAGAAGAAGAAAAATCAAACAGAATAGTCTCATTATGATTAAACCCTGGGCAGAGGTTGTCATAGGGATGCAGTGATACTGTTGATTGCAAGATCAGCAGGTTGGCAGTTCGAGGCCCAGGTGCTGCATGATGGGGTGAGCTCCCATAACTAGTCTCAGCTTCTGCCAGCCTAGCAGTATGAAAGCATGCAAATGCACGTAGATAAATAGGTACCACTTCAGTGGGAAGGTAAACAGTGTTCTGTGCAATCATGCTGGCCACAGGATCACAGAGTAGTCTCTGACAACTCTGGTTCTTTGGCTTAGTAACGGAGATGAGCATTGCCCCTATGGTCAGACACGACTTGACAACCTTGTCAATGGGGAATACCTTTACCTTACTTAGAGGTTGTCATATATCAGGAATGGGCAGCATATGGCTGTCCAGCAATTTTTACACTACAGCTTCCATCATCTCAAGACAGCATAGGCAATAGTGAAGGATTGCGGGAATTGTACTCCAATATCATCCAGGGGGCACATATTTCACATCAGAACCTTGCCCCTTGACTCCTGATATTGTGATCGTTCACCAATAGGAGATTTTATGGGAATGGTGGAATACCAAGGGGATTGTGCATTCAAAAGAAAGGGGGTAGGATATTGGGATATGGTATCCATGGAAGGATTGGATCAATTTGTAATATTTGTAATGTTGCCTCTGTACAACAATCAAAGAGAAATGTAGAAGTCAAATCAAGTATTTAATTGTCTTTAATCAAATTGGATTGTAGCCAAAATTTTACTGGGGCTGCACCAATTTAAATCTTGCTGATTTTCCTCAGAGAAAAATAAGAGTAATGACTGGATCTCCTCTTCCTCCACTTAGCAATATGTCAGTTTCCATTCCTGTACACACCAGCCTTTCCCAATTCAATGGCCTATCAAAGTATTAGACTACAGCTCCCATCATCTCCAGGTAGCAGAACCAATACATCTGGAGATCACTAGATAGAGAAAAAATGGTTTACAATGTAGCTATAATGACACAAAGATTCCTCCTTCAAAAACTAGTGTATTATTATGGCAATTGTGATTATTATGCAAAAAACCCTCACAACTATTAAACAGAAATGCGGCATCTGCAGTACATAATGCTAGCAATGTCTTTATCTCTGTGTTCACCTCTCAAAAAGGAGAGATTTGACATTTTTAATGTTTCCTCCTAATGAATCATACAATATATATATATATATATATATATATATATATATTGCCAGTTATTCTGTGCTGCTCTGGGATCATTATATTTGTATCCTACTTGGGGTTGCCAGGTGAAAAAAGGATAGGGCTCCTGTGTCTTTAAAGATGTTTTAGAATAAGGAATTTCAGGAAATACTGCAGCATTTTAGCTTTAAACACACTCAGTGGTGTAGCTAAGGAGGCAAAATGAGGGTATTTTTCTCCAATAAGAATTCTTCCCCCAACAACGATTTTTCCCCTTTACTCTAAAAAATACTAGCATTGCAGTAACATAAAACTTCAGTTGAGCATCTAGAAAACAAATGTAAGCGTGAATGATTTTCATTGCCTCACTCTCTGCTATGCTAGAAATTTGGAGATAGAAGGAAAATTTCATGGGGGGGGGGAATTAACATTTGGTGAGTCAATATTCTTATCCCGTCCATCGCCCCACAGGTACATCCTTGGACACATTTTGTTAGATAGATTATGCTGAAAATGAGACCCAAAGCTATTTCATAAATGTCGCAGCTGAAGCGCTATCTGAAGCCAGGATTCCCACCAACAAAGCCAACATTTTATCCAGTGGCAGTGTAGTAGGGAGGCAACCAAATGAAAATATAGCAAAGGTATATTATAAATCAATATTTGGGGTTGAACATGATACTGGATAAACCCTATTAAGATCTGTACATGTCCTTAATTTAAGAGCAATGTTATCAAAATCTGCATGCATGCAGTAATAACAGTGAAGAGCAGCAACAGCAAGAAAATACCTCTGCAAATGTTGTTTTGCAGAGAATAAGAATGGCATCTCAGTAGCAGCTATGAAAATCCAGAAAGAAAGAAAAGGCACTTAACTGCTTATCATTCTTTAGCACTGGCTAAATTGGGAATTGCAGTCTAACAATATCTAGAGAACTGCTTGATTCCCATCCCTGGTTTAAGCCTTTGCTAACCTAATGCCCTCCAAATGTGATAGATCACAATGCCCATCATGCCTAGCCAGTCTGGTAATTCATGTTGTGGAAGGCTGGCTAAGCAACGCCCTATATGTCCCACTCAAAGATTTTCTCTGGGCTGAATGCAAAGAATTGCATTCTTTGTCCATTTACTTGAGTGTAACCCCCACTGAACCTACTGGCAGTGTTGTACAGGATTAAATGGAAAGTCTTTGACTAAACAAATGAAGATGTTCTCAAAATCTGCATATATGATGCTTAATAGCAAAGCAATAGTAGCAGGGAGAACAGCAGCAGCAGCATTTTAATGTATGGGTAATAGTCATTGTGCAACTAACATGGCTAAGCTATGATTCCACACACAGGAACAACAAATCCCACTGAGATGAAATCAAAGAGGACTGGTGTCTTTCAAATAATTCTTAAACACCATAATTTAATTTTCCTACATTTATTTTAATATGAAAATTACTTTTCTAACACCTTACACAGGGATAGTTAAAATTCAGGATTAAAGTTTCCAAATGTTAGCAATCACTGCCAGAAAATAGATTTTTTTTAAAAAAAACTGTAAAGAATTTGTATGACTTTAAGTTTTGCATGCTTCAATTCATCAACCACAAAAAATAACTGACAGTCTCCAAACATCCTGCACTGCAGATATATATTGTAACAAACAGTGACACCAAGAAAATATATACCGTATCTAGGCTGGGATGATGGTGAGACAGGCAAGACAATGAAACAGAAGCATTTTCATTCTGTTTCAAGTAATGGAAGCTGCCCCATCAAAGTAAAATAATCACCATCCACCAGCATAATTTTCAGTATTATCATCTCCTTCATTTTAGAATGTTTGGACCATAATAAGAATTTTTAGTGTCTTTCTGGTGAAGGGAAAATTAAGATTCCTGCATTGTAATTTTAAAAATAAAAATAAAAATAAAAACAACATTCAGCCTTTGCATCAGCCTCAAAATGCATATCCAAAAAAATGGAAACAAATGTTGTTAGCCATATTCGAAAGGGCAAAATTGTCACATAGATTTAGGAGCCAAAATCTCTCCTTTCAAACAAAGCATTTTGCAAGCCTGGTGTATGGCTTCCAGTTGGATTATAAATGAGAGCTACAAGATCCCCATCAATTCCCCTCAGAGGATTCAGAAACTAAAAGTGGAGTGAATAATATTTACCAATGAAGACCAGTTTTAGTTTCTGTCTAATACATTTCCTTTAGACAGTAAGCCAGTACTTTTGGTCATTTGCTATTTTGCACATCCTTGTATACTTGCATACTGATAGCATACTGTACAAACACTGTCCATGTCAGTATTTTTAAATGCTGTTTTAGTCTTGGCATGTCGCTCTAGTAGCGAACAGAACTGAATAGTGAATGTGGAGGGGAAAATACATTTCCTTGAGACAGTAAGCCAGTACTTTTGGTCATTTGCTATTATTTTGCACATCCTTTTAATACCACAGAAAGGGAGCTTTCTTGCCATTTCATTTCATTTTTTCCCCCAATGCAAATGCTTCAGACATAGTGGTGGCCCTACACAGGTAAGACTTGCAACCTGATCCCAAACATGTTTCCTTAGAAATAAGTCCTGCTGAGTCCAGCTTGCTCTCTGGAAAGCTCACAGGATTTCAGGCTTCTTCTTTTGCAGGACATGTTGGGAAGGAGGAAGAAGACAAATGCTCTGAAACCCCCAAAGTGCCAAAACTTTGGGCTGCCAGCCTTGCACTGCCCCATTGGGAATCCTTTTTAAAAGGATGCTCTTCTTAGCCCCTGGAGAAGAGCTGAAGGAGGCCAAAGAGAGCAGAGAGAGGGAAGAAGCCAAGTCAGGAGTCCTTGTCTAGGAAAACTGAAGAGTCCAGTCAGGCCCATTCACAGAAGGAAGACCAAGATATCCAACACCAAGAAAGCTGACAAAACAAACACAGAGCTTACAAGTGTGCCCTTTTCACCCAAACTAACTATTGGGCATGGAGAGAAGGTGAACTGGATTTCATACACAGAGATTAAAGGTTCTAGGAGAATACTGGTTGCCGATCAGTCTAGCAATATATCTGTATATACTATCGCTGAACCATAAACATATCTCAATAAGTAACTGATTCCCACCCCAGTGATCCTTACGTGGCCCCATCTAAGGATGGCGAGGATTACTGCCGTGGGTTTTATTATTGGGTTTTCATTGTTTTGTTGATTGTGGATTTTAAATTCTGTAGATTTAATTAATTTAGTTTCTGCTGCTCCAGAGACTAGGACCCGAAACAATGGATGCAAGCTACAAGAAAAGAGATTCCACCTCAACATTAGGGGGAACTTCCTGACAGTAAGGGCGGTTCGAGAGTGGAACACACTCCCTCGGAGAGTAGTGGAGTCTCCTTCCTTGGAGGTCTTTAAGCAGAGGCTGGATGGCCATCTGTCGGGGATGCTTTGATTGGGAGTTCCTGCATGGCAGGGGGTTGGACTGGATGGCCCTTGTGGTCTCTTCCAACTCTATGATTCTATGATTCTATGATTCTATGAATACTGTTTTAAGGGAGGGTGGTGGATTGGATTATTGTATTGTTTTATTGTTGTAAGCCGCCCTAATTGGGCCTCCAAAGGGCGGGATATAAATAAATTTTATTTTATTATTATTATTATTATTATTATTATATTGTGGTCATTTGCTATTTTCCACATCCAAGGGCGCTTTCTTGCAATTGCATGTCGTGAAATTCAGGAGGCAAAATGGGAGGGAAATGCCCCTCCAAATCCTCCTGGGCCAGGGCAAGACAGAGATCAAGGGGGATCCCAGAGGGAAAGGGATCGGGTCCGGGAGGAAGGCTTTCGGGGCAAAGAGAGAAGAAGAGGAAGAAGAAGAAGAAGAGGCGAGGTGGGGTTTAGCCGCAGTGCGGATGGATGGAGGGGACTAGAAATGGGACAAAGCCTGGGCTGGCCTAGGAAGCTTGGTGGTGTGGCTTGAGCCTTAGGCTAAGGACTCTGGAGATCAGGGCTGGACTCCCCCTTTGGTCAAAGAAACCCACTGGCTGATCTTGGGCGAGCGACACTCTCTCAGCTTCAGGGGAAACCCCCTCTGAACAAACCTTGCCAAGGAAACCCAGTGATAATTTCGCCTTAGGGTCCCTCTAAGGACCTTATCCCACGCTGCTCTCAAAGTGGCAAGAAAGTGGCAAGAAAGCAACATAAGCATGATTCCACTATTATAGCGATAGCAACCCCCAGAGATGGAAATGGCCAGCCCACGGCGCTAGCGCTTTCATAGCGCTAAGAATCAGCTCGCGCAATTGCAATGCCCGGTGAGACCAGGCATTCAAAAGAACGTGAATGTTGCTGCATTCCGAGTGGATTCTTAGCGGATTCTTAGCAGCGTCGTGGGATCAGTCGAAAAAATTTAGCGCTATAGCGCCGGATTCTTAGCGGTTTCTTTGCGACGTCGTGGGATCAGCTGGAAAGATTTAGCGCTATAGCGCTGGATTCTTGGTGGATTCTTAGCGACGTCGTGGGATCAGTCAGAAACATTTAGCGCTATAGCGCCGGATTCTTGGTGGATTCTTGCTGCTTTTGGC